>JAMLFY010000017.1:4416945-5076411 GCA_030441495.1 Dalbergia oliveri
ATTAAAAGCGCTAGAAGGAGGGCTTGAACCTCCGACCTTGTGGTTAACAGCCACACGCTCTAACCAACTGAGCTATTCCAGCTGCTGCTAAGTATCTCATACAATAACATTCTTACTTTTGGATTCCATTTTGGATGTGCAAAAGAAAATAATAGCCAATGGCCATTGACTTAATCGTTAGATTTTGGTAATAAGTATAGATTGAAAGAACCATTTGATGTACGAAGAAATGTTCTCCATATCATAGTCTTTTTATTCAATAGGAACGAATATTAAATAGTTTGACACTGTCTTTGTTTTTTTTTTTGGGTCGTATTTGACACTGGGTTCGTTCTCTGAAATATGGCGCTTTGACAACATATATCAGAGCAGACTTCAGTTAGAAAAAGTTCACAAATGTGCAATAATTAAAGGCAAATATTATCATATGTGGTTTGAAGACAGTGATCCAATAATTTTCAAAGCTTAATCTTGCAGGTGTGTTAATATTGGTGCTGTGTTTACCAAATATCAGACCAACTTATGAAGTTACTACCCCAAAAAAACAAAAAGACCAAGTTATGAGGTTAGGCCGAGGCAAATCAATATGTGAGTACAAAGGACGGGTTGGCTGGGTTAAACAAAACCCAAACTTGGCCCGATTTTTAAATTAGATCATTTTTTTAGAATCTAAACTTAATTGATAATAATCAACTATTAACCCGTTAAGGTTAACCCTACGTTGAAACAATATATGGGAATTTGACATTATACATAATAACGTTATAAAATTTTACAAGCAAGAACAAAATTTAAGAGCTATTTTACAATATATGTTTCAAAACAAACCATTTCAATAAAAAATAATATCAAATTACATAAAATATATTAATTGAATTATAAAATCTTATAATTTTTCACAAATCATTATATATAAATATATTTCTAAAAGAATTTTTTAACTTCAAGTTAAGCTAGGGCCACCTTATACATAACTTAAACTCAGCTTAAAATTGCATCCGGTCATTTTTCAATATCTAACCCAGCCCATTGAGTTTCGGTGTTCAAGTCTTAGTGTTATAAACAACCATGAACTGAAAGTGTTAGTAACGGTAGGGTTGGCAATACCTTAATTGGCAAGGGTAAAAGTTTCTAAAGTAATGAGCTCCCTATCATAAACAAATTGTCTTTTTCCTTAAATATTTGCTTTGTATTCACATTTTTTTTAACGAGAATTTACCAAATCAATAATTTTAAAATCAAACTTTTCATGCCAAAAAAAAAAAACAAAAATTCTAATGGCTTGTCTATTATTTAAGAAAAGAATGATTCTAGTAATATATTTTAGTATTTATTGATAAATTTGTCAAGAGAGAATATATATCTCATTCTCTATGTAAAACATGTTATTCTTTAACATTATATAAATATTATTGTATTAACTATTAAGGACTTGTTTGTGGACCATTACTTTGATAAAAAAAATTCATTAAAAAATACTTATATATATATATGGATATATTTGAGTAATTTTTATTTTATTAAAAGCAGCATCACTATAAGAAGTACACAAAAAGAATCTATTAGGATGGGTCAAGGTGCTGAGGGGTTTGAATATAATATGCATGATGGCCTATATTCAAATTTCATAATGGTTAATATAATTTCAAAAGTATAAAAATAAAAAATTACAAAATATTTTTTCAAAAGCTATACATGTTCTAATTTTTTTTTATAACATGAAAAAATGTTTAAGAATAAATAAAAATCTTTTAAGATTACATTCAAATATAAAGTAATATTATATCCAAATGTAAAACAAAATTTACATTCTTAAAATGTCTTAGAAAAAAAATCATTAATTTTTTTTCTATAAGTTCGTTCAAATCAGCCCTAATACATTTTCTCTTGTTTTACGCAAACATTTGAAAAAATGTTGTGTTATGGAAACAATATTTATACAACCAAGATGGCATAAAATAAGGAAGAAAAATAGAGATGAGAAAATTTCACAGATAATTTGAAGCTGGTTCAATGCAGTCTCCAAATTTTGTTTGAGCTAAAGTAGAGATAGTCAAGCAATGAATAATCAATATTATTATGTATTAAATTAATTAACTATATTAACATCCAGATTTGATACATATCTGCAAGATTTATCAAACCTAATCCTCCACCTTTCAATTTTCATCCAAGAGGTTGAAATTTCAGCGGAGGTATCATTGAAAAGTACGTAAAGACAAATGAGAATAGAGAGAAACTCTTTAGGAATCTCTAACATCACACTCCGGTGTCTAATTAATCTAACCATTAACGCGTAAAGAAAAGGGCCATTTGCATAAATTTCAACCATTTCAAAACTATTATAACGTGCAGTAAAAGCATTGACGAATAACTTTCAAAGCATTGACGAATAAACCAAAACTAAACAATATACCACTGAGCAAGAATCAATTGTGAGAAGAAAAGGAAGCTTACCACAATAGCCGAAGGTGAAGGAACGGAGACATTGGTTGACTCATCTTCCTCTTGAAAAGGCATTCCACCAGTTATTGTGCTTCCAGCATTATGGCTGGCCCACCAATAGTGGCAATTAAAATTAGGCCAAAGGAATCATAATAAGAAATAACTAAGAGACGGAAATAGATCGTCTTATATTAAATTTTCATATAATTTTGTTATGTAATCTTTGATCATTTATTTAAAAAATGGCATCGATATAAGACATATCATATAAAAGAATTAATGATTAGAGATCATACCTGATAATAAAAATACTATTTTAACATAAAAAGTAATATTTAATTGAAACACCCATTCTTATTGTTTTTATGTGACTTTAACTTTCTCACTTATCCATCATATTTAATAGTCAAGTTTAGTCCAATTGAACACCTATTTTGATATTAGATTAACAATGCTCTACCTAATAATGTCAAGTGAAAATTCAATATTGGAAGATTCATTTCCGACGAAGCAACACGGTCCGTACCTCACCATTGCCAATGGCAACACGGTAGTAGGTTTGGATTGCCCATTTGATTCAAGGCTAACCTGATGCTAACCCACTATGATAAAGCATTTGGAATTCACCGTGCAAACTGCACTACAGACCCACAAGAGAAGCACTATTAGAAAAGGTTGGTCATAAGAAGAGAAAAAGGACAGTAACAGGAGCGACTATACGGGACACTAGTGTGTGTGTAGAGAAAGCACAAACCACTATCCAAAAGTGGGCTTTTGGATCCATGATAAAGAATGAAAGGTTTTAACTTGAATGAATTGTCAAGGTGATGCAACTTTATGCTATGGTTACAAATTAAAGCACAGAACCATACTGGTCATGACCCAAAATTGTCTGTAATGGAGGGCAATTGAACTTCTACAAAATTGTAAAAGGAACAGAAAGGTCGCAAAGATAAGATAAAAAATGCATGTTTTTAAACTGAGGTATTGTGGTTGCTTACCGCAATTTAAAACCATGAATGATACTATAAGTCTATAAAGATGCAGGCTATAACTTTGAAGGTGTTTGCCTCAATAGAAACAAGTTCTTTGCTTGATTAATTAGATTCCACATGTTTGTTCCTTCAGCATGAGAACTGCATTATCGATTGCACTTTTTCCCAAATTAATTACTCAATCTCAAGGTGAAAAAATTGAATTAAATCTCCAGCTGGGTTTTTTCAGTTGAACAAGTAAGAGACGAAGAATACCTATATTCAACTGTAACCATTAGAATGAGAAATTCTTAGGTAACATAGAACAAGAAAAATAATTATTCTGATCCATTTATTAATTGACGCATAAATTTTACAAGTCATTATTATCTCCTACTTTTCTTATATGTTTAATATAATAGTTAATTTATTAATTAATAAATAAAATAAAATAAATACTTTACCTTGTTCTAATTGCTCTAAGTGTATATAAGAATTCCTGCTGTTAGAATATAGTAATGTCAAACACGATTCATTTAAGATATTGATTTTAGACAATTGTAGAATCAAAGTAGGCGTGGAAAAGGTGAACCCACTCGCGAGCAAATGCTAAACATGTGAAGATAGGAGTTGATAAAAAGCCTAAGCGTGTGTGCGACTGTGTGTGTTGAAGTGATGCTCAATGCTCATGAATAATAACTTCCATACACATGCTATCAGCCCTATATGATGATGTGGCTAAAAAAAAAAAAAAACCCCACATGATGTGCCAATCTTGCACCTGTTGATACCTGCAGCTACCTGCCAAATAACAGGTCAGTGTGAACATTTGCATTCGGTCAGCAGCCTATGGCCAGAAAATTTTTTTAATTAAGATATTAGCGGATAACTTAGAGATGTTTAACTTTTACCTCTTAATTTATTAAGAAGAAGGAGTCTATTATTATATTGCAAACTCACTTAATTGAGAAATTTTTTTAATTTACACCAAATATTTTGTTCTTTGTTATTTTTTTCATTGGAAGTTTTAAATGTGAGATGTGAAGTCTCAAATGAAGTAAAAGAAGAAGAATGTTATATAGATACAATTATGCGACTCATACAACGAACGCATACGTATGGAAGGAGAATATCGTTATTGCGTGTACACAAATTAAAAAACCTACAATGGAGAATGGGGCATTTTACAAAATCTAAAAATTAATAAAAGAAAAGAAATGGAAACCTGCATTCCCTTTCCCCAAAACTCTCTATGTGTTTCCCTCACCCACTTGCAAAGCCAAACCATGCCCTTCTTTTCTCTCAATCTGAATTTCACCTTAACCCTTGCGATCTCTCCCCGTACTTACCCAAACTCTTTTATCCTTACCTCTTCCTCCTCCTTTTTCTTCCATGCCCTAACCTAGCCATAGCTGCACCACACCACAACCCCCTCATGCAGACTGTTTTTCTTCGTCGGAGACCTACAGAGTTGTCGCGTTAGTGTCCAGATTCTTTCTTTTCTCTTTCTTCGTCGCCACTACATCTTCCACTCTTTCTTCCTGAGTTTGTCTTCTCAGATCCACACCACATCCTTCATTTTTATTTAATTTCTAACCAATGACCACTTTGAATCCTTGTAGATAGCAGTAGTAGAAACAGATATATTTTTTGCGAGTGAGTTTTCTTTACAGCTGATAAATTTGTTATGAACTAGTTGATTAATTATGTTCTCATCATATTTGGATTTGTGGTTTGTGTCAAGTTGTGATTTTTTTTCCTTGTCATTGTTCATTGATTAGAGGGTATGTTTAGGCAGGGTGTTGAAATTGATGGAAGAAAATTACTTTAACAAGCAAGTTTTCAGCATTTTGCATGTTAAATATACAAGGATTTTGTGAATTGTTGAGTGAGGTGTGCGTAATATATAAAATTTTTCTTTTTGTTGTTGCTCAACAATGATTAGAGGGTGTCTATATATTGGGTGTTGAATGCAAGAAAGAGTTGCATTGAGGAGCAAATTTTTAGCGTCACATGCATTTTACTATTTAGTACATAAGGGTAGTTTTTGCCAACTATCTAGTGAGGTGTGCATAATTTTTATTTAAGTTGTGAGTTTTTGTTTGTTGCCTTTTACTAACTACTAAGCCAATTTGCTTGGGTGACAAACTCAAGGACTAGTTAATTTGGATTAAATCTTTTTTTGAAGTAGTATCACTATAACAATGTCGTCCTTTAACAGGTAGGACTTCTTTTTCTTCTCCTCCATCTTCCAGAGATTCTTCCCTTTCTTCAATGCCATCTTTGCATTTCCTCTAGAAAGGTCACTTGAGGCACTACGAAATGGCAGAAAGAAAAAGGAATAGCAAAATGGATTCTTGATCATGCACTTTTAAAGGTTGTCACCATATCAACCCCTGCTAGGAAAATAAAAGTGGCACTACTAGATTGAAATTGAATGATTATACCCATTTGAAGTGAAAATGAAAAATCAATTAAATTAATTGGAAATCTCTATAAATCATATTTTATTTCATTGAATTCAATCATGAAAAGTTGGAAGCTGCTAGGAAGGTATTCTAAATTCACCTCTTGTGTATCAGAATTGGCATTGTTAATGAAATTGCTAAAAAGGAATCATAGCACATGTTTATTGGAGTTTCTTTTGTGCCTGTTTAATATTTATTTACTTTTCAATATATAGGAACATTGTATAGACTTGGATGAAGATTGATTTTCATTTTCTTAACTGATACAAACTCATGTTGGTTGTTTGATTTATAGAATTCTTTTGTACAATAAAGCATGGTGCATACGAGGTGTGCAAGCAGCTTGGAAGGTTGGCAAGTGAAGTTTGATGGATGAGTACCTCAATGGAGTTGAAGAAACATGAAGATTAATAATTATATGATTGATATCTTTGAATTTAAATTTATTTGCCTGTGTTAAGTCTATGTGTAAGTTTCTATTTTATTCTAACAATTGTTGTATAGTTTGATTATATATAGTTTGATTGTATCTTGGTTATTGTCCTTTAAACTTTTAGAGTTTTGCATGTGGTAAAGTTTGGCTTTGTAATATTTGTTATTTTTACTATGATTAAAGAAGTCTATCCATTATGTTAGTTGTATTATAATTTTTAATGATTCATTGATGTGGTTTGAGTAGATTGCTCCTATTCAAATGGCAATAAATTTTTTTTGAATTGATGAATTGATCCTAAACATTAACATCTAATTCGTGCTCCAATATAGAAGTAATTCAAAAAAATTTCTAATATATGTTGGTAATGGCTTCCAATATATTGGTAGTTCTTTACTAATTTGTTGGTAATCTTTCAATAAATCTAGTATCTTTTCAGTTATGTTTATATTGAACAATATAAATTTAATGAGAAATTGAGTTAAAAAACTAGTTCATAGGACTCATGGACTATATCCTAACCATAGAGTAAATGAGCCTTCTAGACTAATTCCCCAATGACTTCTCATAAAATTTGTATATCCTTTGATATAATAAACAAAAACTATACGATGTCGATTTTTTGGAAAGATCACCATGTGACGATCCGACTTGGAATGTGACCGATGAGGAATGCCATTCTCACGTAAGCCTTTTAGGTGACATGTCTCTCTAAATACATAATTTATCGAAATATCATACTTAAAACATAATTTTCTTCTAAATCAAAATCCATTTCTCTATTTACAACATAGTACTTAAGTTCATAAAAATCGAAGTATTTATCATATATATAGATATATATGTATATATATAATTCTAAAACATTTTAATCAATCTTGACATAAACTAAATCATAAGTTCATACTTGGCTCATTACATAAACTCTAATCACAGTGTACGATCTCAAATCCAATCTTGAAATCCTAAATATACATGGAAGTTCACAATTATAAATTTAAATACATGATCTCAAAGTGCATGCATGACTCAGATCCTATCCACATCTATTGAAGCATTCTAATACTAACATGAATCTAAACTAAGCTTTACATCAAAATAAGGCTCACCACTTGGAGCAATTGTGCCTACAAAGCCTAGGTGGAAAGACATCTGGACCTGACTATGAGGAGGAAGGGAGAGGGGTGAGTCAACGGACTAGTGAGTGGATTTCACCCACAATCCACATGGGATGACCAAGGGATATACAATGATACTATATACATGCAACAATCATAAATCAGTTGATATTTACATATATAACTAGCTATTAAATTGGATGAAGGCACATCAATTATATCTCTAAAAAAGAAAAACTTATATGTACACACGTGGTTGGAATAATGTCATCTTGACTAGCAAGCAATAAATCTAGAGACAATCCTATGTAGGTTTTATTAAGTAACAACAACCCAAAATATTTGGAGTTAGACCCTATTTTGGCATACCATATGTCATTTTTTCAATGATAAGCTTTCAAACATAATAAAAAGATAAGCTCTAACATTATAAAAAATTAGCATTGGTTAAGAAAACTACTTCCCCTCATTGTAAGCCAAAGAACAGCAACCACTACTATGAATAACACAAAAGCAAGAGGTTAGTGCAAAAAGGATCCAAATAACAAAAAGCTTCATAATCACCAGTAAATTAATTGAAAAATGGAAAAGAATACAACATGTATGGTAGAGAAATTGAATAAGATAAAGGCAATAAACAAGAAAATTGATATAATCCCTATAAAACAATTGAGAACATGTTAGTAACTCAATTTCTTGATAATTAAGCATGAGCTATAAGGAGGAAATAAAATAGAGAAGGGGAAACCCTAAAGGCTCTAACAAATAGCGATGAGAAGGTAGGGGCTATTGCCATTCTAAAGAAATAAGGGTGGTGGTGAGGCATGGTGGTGTGACGACAACTAGGGTTAGGTTATGGTGGATGAAGAAGAAGAGGAGATAAGGCTGAGAAGAGTTTGGGGTGATGGGTGGCAAGTGGGGGAAGAGGTCATAGGGTTTGAAAGAGTTTAGATGAAGAGAGTTTGGTTTAGGGGAAGGGTTAGTGGTTTTCATTTTTAATTTTTTCAAATATTTCTTTTATTCATTTTTTTATTACCTTTTAATATCCTTAGCCCACCATATGCTTTTAAATGATGGAGCACTGAAGGGGCATTTATGCCGCTTATCTTGCTTTTAAACCTTAGCTTTTTGCATAAGTTTAATGAATTATTAATGTAAATAATTAGAATTTTGATTTAGTCCTTATTGTGCATTTTTGATAGCATCATTGACAATTGCACTAATTGTAATACCCTAGTTTTAAATAAAAGGTTTAGAAATTTTTTTGAACCAAGAAGGGTGCCAGTTACCTTATTGTCATTTTCCAAGTCCTAATTTCACTAAATCCAGACCCTACACGCCATTGGAGGGCTATATAATAGAACCATTTTCTTGGGATTAAAAGTCCTGTAATTGTTCCTAGAGAAAAATAAGTTAAAGAATGATTTTTAATAAATTTTATGAAATCTTTAAACATTTCATTTTTAGCCTAAAGTTTATAAAATCTTTGAGATTCCCAAATTTGAACTAAAATCCAAAAATAAGATTTTGATTTGTTGGGATTTTGATTTTTTTAATATTTTATTTGAATCCAAATATGGAATATTTCCTTATTTACATTTATGTTTTAAAGTTAATTAAGAAATGTAAATATTCAGAGAGCATTAGCGATTAAGGAACAGGAGGAGCATGCTGAATGATTTTTATGCTCTTGGTGAGCGCTAGCGGTCATTGAGCGCTTAATGGTCAAAATTTATAAAAACCCTAATTTTGGGGTCTAGAACATTCATCCACCCAAAAATATGCCTCCTCAACTCCCAAACGTGAAGAACTCATCCTCTACCCCTCTCTAACTCTATTTTTTTTTTTCCATTTCTTTCAATTCTAACTCCAATCTTTCATTCCTAAGACTTAAAGGTATGTAGTTCTCTTGGTTTCATTCTCTTTTCTTCAATTTCTCCTTGTTCTTGGGATAATTCTCATGTCTATCAAGGAAATAGAGTTCTTTCATTGTGTTAGTGTTGTATATGTGTATATAGAGTTTGTTAGAGGTTAATTTAGAGATCTCCCACTCTAATGGAGAATATTGGTGACATTTCTTCTTTCTAGAGTTCTGTTGATATTTTTTATGCAAATTTCACCTTCCAGGTGAGTGGTTCCCATATGTCATCTCTATATTCTGCATTAGAATTATTTTCATAAAAGAGATGATTTATTGCTTGATTTTAGAGATTTCTGAAAAAAGTTGAGATTACTGTTGGTTGATATGTTTTAGAATTCCTGGTTTTAGAACATGAAACTTGTTTTTGATAAAACTCATGGGACCATATTTGTTAAACTGATCTTATGCAGAATTTATGATATATATAATTGTTAGAGGCTTTTATGATTATTTCAATAGATTCTAGAACTGGTTTATGTATATGATATAGTTTAAACTAGATATGAAGTTTAGAGAAGAGAATTTTGAATGCAAACTTTGCTATTTTGAAGTATGATATTGAGTTTCTAGTTTAGAAAAACTTGATAGTTTGAATGATGGTTTGGATGATTAATAAAAAGGTTTAGAGCATGAATCTTCATGAGATTCAGAATAGTTAACGCTACATATCCTGGGGCTTTAAAAATCACAATGTCTACAAAGGATGATTCCTTGGACATGATTTCTTAGCCACAGTTATACTAAGGTTACTTAGAATCAGAAATTCAAAGCTCAGAGAGAACTAAAAGGTTTTAACACTATCATTGAAATCAGTTAAATAGAGCTAGATTTTGAATATGAATGTTTAGAGACGTTGTAATGATTATATAAGTTTCAGAACTACTAATTTTATATACTAGAGCTTGTGAACTCTAGGGTAGAAGACTTTATGAGATACAAAAAGATTTAAATTTCTAATTGAGCTGGACATTAGCTATAAAGAAATAGGGCAGAGATTACTGTTTCTAGGAGCTACTACATTATGAGCTTATATGAATTTAGGTATGAAAATGAATTGAGAAAATTGGTTTTGTGTTATGAAATGATGATTTGAATATATATATATATATATATATGTGTGTGTGTGTGTGTATACTTGATTGTGTAAGACTTTTGAGTATTATTGATGTTATTATAATTTTATGCATCGTTCCTTGATGTCCCATGGAGGGAGTTTCAAGTGAAGACTATTATTAGTTTTGATATCAAAACTCATCCCTCTCCTTTCTCTTATTTTTAGGATAGAACAATGATTGTAGATTTATACAGCCTTTTTCCTTCAGTAGGAGTGTCAGCTGGTAAGCTTCACTTGGGGTGAAGCATGCATCCTTGTTGTTAGAGTGCTCCAGGACATGAGAGAGAATCTCTGACCTCAATCATACCTGGTTTGGTGTTTAATGACTTAACTATATTAAATTTATGAACATTTTGGAAGAGTAGCTTATAGTTATATGTTGTATTATGATTTTAGACCTTAGAGATAGACTATGACGTTTTAGATTTGAGTAATTTAACTATTTTGAATTGGAAGACAGGTGATTTGTATGTAGAAAAAGAAGCTTCGTTTTGAATGATTTTATAAGTTACTGTGCATATAAGCAACAGGTCACGAGACTTATGTGGGAATTGAATTTCTCATGTGCTGTCACATACTCAGTCGGTCGTGACACTAACTTTGAAATGATTTATGATGCGCTTTGGGTTTAACCCATCTTTTTTAGTATGATTTTGTATATAGGATCTTTGGATTGAGTGCAAAATATCAAGAACAAGGTTGGGAACTCTTTCAAAGGAACTTAGAGCTAAGTGGTTGCATTAAGGGAGCAAAAGCGCAAAAAGTCATTCTTTGCAGAGCGCCTCAGCCTAGAGAGTCATAAAGGGAAGCGCAAGAGCATAAGGTTCTGGTGAGTGCTGCAATGCTAATTTAGCATTGTAACGCTCATGCAATGATGAGATTTATTGGTTTTTAACTATATTTTTGGGCTACTTTGGTTATTTTGGAGACGTATTTAAGGAAACTATAGGCTTTTAACCTAGTTTTCAACTTAGAGTTTTAGCAACTAGTATTCTCTTTCTTTTTCTCTCTGTTTCTCCATCTCTCTACCTCTTCTTGTTCTCTATTCTTATCTCTCTAGGATTTCCTTTAGTGAATTTGATTTGATCTTGGAGATTTTCACAAGGATTATTGTTATTATCTTCAGGTACTCTTTTATTTTCATTGTTGTAATTCTTCAGAGATAGAGGAGTAGTTTTCCTTACTAGTGTAAGGTTTCCATATGGATCGGGATGATATTTGAGATGCTTTTTCAATTGAATTTCTATTGAATGCATTTGTTTTCTCAATGTTCTGAAGTTTCTATTCTTATTATTATTCTTGTGATTGTTACAAATTAAATTTTATTGGGATAACTATATTGACAATTGTCATTTAGGGAAATCCTTTGGGAACAAATTAATTGATCAATTGGTTTATGTTTGAAGGAGAGCATTAAAATTAACCTTTCGATTGGCTATTAGACTATAGCAATTGATATATTAAATCAATGTAATTTTAAATAAATTAAGATCTCATTTAATAGTTATTTGTATTGGTTAAATTTTAGAGGTTAATTGATCACTAGTATAATTATCAGTGAATGATTACTAATAGTCACTAATGTGTTTAATATTTGGTCTATGATAATTAATTCAAATCCTAGGAATACCTTGCACTAATGCCTTTATTCTTTCTCAATTAATTTTAATGATCTCAATTTAATTCTCAAAACCCCCAATTTCCAACTAAGTGACAGTCTCCTTGAAGATGACCCAGAGTTGCATCCTAACTATAGTTTTGGTACATTCGGTATTTGAACTTAATTTTATAATTTTAATTCTAATTTGAGGAGGTAACAACAACCTCCGTCAAGCACACTAACCATAACCCCTTTTGTACGTATGCGTCGCTTGCATGCGTCAACATATCATTTCTAAAAGAATAATATATAAAATGAGAGAATCTAGCTCATTGTCCAAAATTTCTAGCTCAAGATGTAACATTTAATATTTTTTGTGGTTTCTTACTTGGTCCGATGATTAAAGTCTTGTCCAATTTTGGTTTTTCTTAGCCACTTTACCCAACATTTTATTCTATCCAATTACTCTTTTTGAATCAAGATGATGAATTTAGGGTTCATTTACCTGCAAAGATATATATTATATAGTACTTGAAGTTGAAGAGAAAGACATGAGGTCAAAATATCATCCCACTTGTAAAGACCTTAATTACAACACGCTGATTTCTCATATGAAGATGAAAAAAAATCTACAGCCTAAAGATATCATGTGGATCAATGAAGAGATGACACATGGAGTTATTTCGACTGAGGTGACTGCGAGTTTTAAATACCTAAAGAAAGTGTAAAATAGAGAACTTTACAATATGACTTATTAATTTAGTTACCACCATGGTCACAACTACAATTCAGAATCTTTCTATTTTTTTCTAAAAATAAAAATAGTCTTCTTTGATTCCTCCTTTCCTCTGCCATTCTCTTTTTCCTTTCATATGCAGATGCTCATCACATCGCCATCGGACCATCATTGTTGCCGCTTCCACTAGCTTCATCCACAATGAGAGATAAGTGACAATGACAGTGACTACTTGCACTCTCAGAACTTGGACAACAAAGACAAAAGAACATGTAGCGATGAGAGTGAAGACGATGAGAAAAATGTTCTGCCATTCTTAGTGAGTGTTTGCGATGGTGCCACAGAGGATGATTTTCTAATAGTGGGTCAAGCTCTCTCTCTATTCATCTCCAATCTCCACCAATGGACTCAATATATCTTAGCATGGTGAATTCTCATATGAAGATGCAAAAAAAAAACTAAAGATATCACGTGGATCAATGAAGAGATGACACGTGGAGTTTGATTGCTGGGTTTTAAACGAGTGAAAGAAAGTGTAAAATAGAGAACTTTACAATAGGACTTAACTGTGGTCACAATCACATTTCACAATCTTTTTTTTAAAATATATATATAATACTATCTTCTTTCACTCCTCATTTCCTCTACCATTCTCTTCTTCCTTTCATATCTAGATGCTCACCACATCGCCAACTTATTGTTGCCACTTCCACTAGCTTCGTACATAATGAGAGATAGGTGACAATGACAGTGATTGCTTGCACTCTAGCCTAGGGTAACCAAGGCAAAAGAACAGGTAGTGATGACAGTAAAGACGATGAGAAAATGTTCAGCCATTTTCGATGAGTGTTTGGTGGTGGGCCAAAGGGAATTGTCCAATGGAGGGTCAAGCTCTCCTTGTTGATCTCCAATCTCCACCAATGGATTGAATAAATCTTAGCATAGTGATTTATCATATGAAGATGAAAAAAATTATGCAGCTTGAAGATAGCACATGGATCATTGAAGAGATGGTACGTGGGGTTATTTTGATTGAGGTGATTGCTAGGTTTTAAACACGTGAAAGAAAGTGTAAAATAGAGAACTTTATGATTAGACTTATTAATTTAGTGACAACCATGGTCACAATCAAATTTCACAATCTTTCTTTTTTTTTTAATATAAAAAATAGTATTCTTCACTCATCCTTTCCTCTCCATTCTCTTCTTCCTTTCATATCCAATAGTCACCACGTCGCCATTTGACCGTCATTGTTGTTTCTTCCTATACGACCCGAATCCAGGAACATGACTAGTACGTGAGTAATCCGTTCCCACGTAAGCCTTGTGACCTGTATACCTCTTTATATGCATAATTGAAATATAAAATCCATATAAAAAAGTAATTTCATTTTTTTATAGACAAATCATTTGTTTTTTGAAATTATTATAATCAAACTGAAGTCTCAAAATCTGTTTCTAGAGTTTGAAGTCATGATGCCAACAAATATTTGTATGTATAAAATCCATCATATACAAAACAACCATGGGTGGTAAGTTCATATAAATACAACCCAAATTAATATCATAGTATTCAAAACATAAAACATGCTCTACATTCGGATCCTGCCATCTACATTAGAGCACTCTAAAGCAAAACAACAGACACTTCACCTAGTAAAGCTCACCAACTGAAATCTAGTGCTACTAGGAAGAAGGCGATTGAGTAGAACCCACATCATTCCTACCTGAAATAGGAAACGAGAGAGGGTGAGTTTTATGCAAAACTCGGTGAGTGAATTCTCACCTACAACTCCCCTTCATGGGATTCCAAGGAGATATGTAATAAATCATAATAATACCAGTAAAACTTTAAAACATTTTATATATATGTAAATATATATCAAATCATAGTTTCCACCAACTCCAAACAACAATACTCTAATAAAGAAACATGAATCTCCTGTTATGCCTCGTTCAAGGCATAACAATTTCTGCTCTATGGTTCTTAAAGAACCGAAATGTGGACAGTGAACTAGGTTCCATTCTCTGCTCTATGAGATTGTCTATAGGACAACTTGGTACTAAGGTTAATGATCAATTCCAATAATTAATTCGCTGCTGTTTCTTATGACTATTGTCTAGTTTCAAAATCATAATCTAGTCTATTCTCTAAACTTGGTGTCTCGCTTCTATTTGAGTTCAAAACTCTATCATTTAGCAACACGCTTTTTAGAAAGTTATATAATGTTCATAAAATCTCTAAAAATAATCATATTCAAATCCAGCTCTATATAAAATTAGTTTAACAATAATGGTCCCATGAGTTTTATCAAAAAATACATTTCATGCTTAAAGGAGTTCAAAGGATAACCAATAATAATATGAAATCTTGGATTGTAATCTCTAAAAATAATGCTTTAAGCCATATTTTCATGAAAATAATTCTTATGAACAACATAGAGGTCACAAGTTTGAACCTACTCACCTGGTGAGGTGGAAGGTGAAGATTCAACACTGATAGTTTCCTCTAGAGGAATGGTACCAATATTTGCTATGGAATCAATAGAATCCTAAATCAATCTCTAAATACCCTAATTTCAGCTTATCCATGGTGAAAGAACATCATAACATAAAACCCATAGAGAACACCCTAAGAACAAGGGAGGATTGAAGAAAAATGAAGCAAAAACCATAAGCTAAACATATCTTAAGCTTTTAGAAGAAGAAAAATGGAGTTTAATGAGAAAAAAAGGTGAAGAATGGTGTTGGGAGGTAAGAAATTGCATTTCTCGTTGAAAGGAAGGTGGGGGTGTATTTTTTGGTTTGAGAGCCTGAAAATGGGGTTTTTATAAATGAATGCTAGCACCATAAAAGCGTTCTAGAAGAGACCCTTACGTCCAACTCCGCAATGCTCTCTAGAGTGCTTGCTTTCTCTGTCCTTGCCTCTATACCTCTGTGATCGCTAGTGCTCCTTTCAGCGCCTAGCACTTTCAGAGTTGTTTTTCCCACAATTTCATGTTATAAATTGAGTGGGACCTTCCAGGATATGACGGTACAGGAAACCCCAAGGCCACATTAGACTTGCCTAGGGACAAGTGTACAGGGTTTTACACTTCCACTAGTTTCATCCACAACAAGAGATATGTGATAACGACAGTGAGTGCTTGCATTCTTGGCTTGTGATAATGAAGGCAAAAGAATAGGTAGCGATGAGAGTGAAGACGAAAAGAAAAATGTTCTGCCATTTTTGGTGAGTGTTTGTGGTGGTGTCATGGAGGGTGATTTTCCGGTGGAGGGTCGAGCTCTCCTATTCATCTCCAATCTCCACCAATGGACTCAATATATCCTAGCATAGAATTAGAGAGGGTAAGATTTGTACATAACTTTGTTAGGCTAAAGAGGAGATTTATTTCAGTCTCCCACTCCCCACCTCACTTCAATCACAAAGACAGCAATCAACACCAAGTTTGTTTGCTATGCCACCTAAGTTCAAACTTAGGCTGCTTCAATGGCCTAGTATACTCCCAGACCCATTCTATTTTTTTTTTTTTTAGAAAGAAATACATATCAAGCCGATTCTACTTTTCAATCTTATTATCCCCAAAAACCTACAACTCATCAATATATACTCTTTCTAAGTTCATGTATGGTGAAAGATGCATACGGCAGATGTTTATATCAACTCACAATGAATTTTGAGTTTTTGGGAAACAGATGAGTGGGGTGATGATATGATGGGTGGGCACTTAGGCAAATCTAATGGCTGTGGAAGAGGGAAAAAAATGGTCATGGGGATTGCTTGGACTATGATGGTCCTTAGGTTGTGAGGGCCATTTTAGAATTACTTGTTAATAACATAAAGCACATGTAACATTTTCATTGACCCACTTAATATCTTTAGGCTGCAGATTTTTTTTTAGTGATTACCTTATTCATCCCTCAAGATTTTTACATTAGATTATTCGTTCTTCAAAAGAAATTAATCTCGTGGTCCCTTAAGATTAAAAATATTAGACACATTAGTCCCTCTATTAGTTCTTTGTTAGGAGACTTACACACGTGACACAACACTATGATAAAATGCCATTAAAACATTAAGGAAGCTAAATGACACTATTTTGGAACATATTATATTGATTTTGAAGTCTAAAATTACACAAAATGAATTATTTTATGACTTATAATAGAGATTCAAATAACTCATTTTGTGAAATTTAACCTAAAATAAGTCATTTTAAACTCTGTCATACTTCAAATAACATATATATCACTTAACATCATGTGGTTTATGTGCAATTCTATTAGTGCTTAAAATAATCAAATACATAGGAGAGATTAATGTGCCCTATTATTAAAATCTCAAGGGACTCCGGATTTAATTTCAATTTTTGTTGTGAATAATCTTGTAAATTTTCTTAGGAACTACATAAGTTATTTACACTTTTTTTTATTCTCATTCGTATGAGAAATCACCTTACAACTACTCTAGACCGGCTGCAATGCAAAGCGCAGTTAAGAGAAAGAATCGGAAGAAAAGTGATAACGAGAACTTGTAGTTAACAGCAAATTATAGTTAACTAAACATTGCCAATAAGGATTAGTATAGCACTCGTACAAAATGACGACCACCTTCCTTCACCAGGGTCATTCCCGGGGATCTCAAAAGCTCTCCCGTCCATTTAACAGTATCAGGCTGCAAATAATGTTGAGTTTCCTCCTGGATCAACATTATTCCATTGCAAGAGAGCAGAGGAATGTAATCTAATAGAGTCGAACAAAGTAAAGCAGATAAAGTGAACCGCACCCAACCGATAAATAATCATCTCGAGGCTAATAAGCTGATTGATCGAGCACATAACTACTTGAACAGAAATAACTAACTTGTGAATTAAACTCTAGGTCTCCAGCTATGGAGAATGGAAATCCATATGGAATAGCTAAGGTCCGAAAATCGCATGCACAAGTTCAAACGGTAGATAGATACTTAAAATCTGTGACCATCGAATGTAAAATAACCATTGCTTCTCTTACTGCAGTACCATCAACTCAAAGCTTCAATCCTTAGGAGCAAGGTAAACCAAGAAGCTCCAAACTTCTTAAAGATCAACAAAAAAAATTAATGAAAAAAAAACACCCACGGCAGTATAAAATGATATATATCATCAAATGCCATTGATTTTTGTTAGAATGTACATTACATTTTACAATAAGCCATTGTTCACAGCTTGATCATATCTAAGGCCTAATCTGTATCTCTCTGTCTGTACAGCGTACACTATCTACCAAAATCTAAATTCGGTAAAGAATAAGAAAAAATCATAAGACAAAAATTGTAATTGTATACAATTCACAAGTCTGACTCAACTGGATACAAATCTCCAAAATTCTTATCACTGGTTCCACCATCAAACACCACCTTCAACAACGCCACAGCTTTGCTCTTCCCTTTGGGGCTACCATGCTCCTGCACGTACACAATACCATCCATGGCCTCATCCACCGCTTTCTCTCTAACCTCCTTAACAGCTTCCTCCCACAACACCTCACCAGATTCAACAAGCCCGAAACCGCATTCTCCTTGGTCCTCAAGCTACAAGCTGAAGCATGGTCCGAGCCCAACAAACCCGACAACACGGGAATCCCCGAAACCGCCCGGAATGCCTCCTCGCTCTCCTCGCACCCCGCAATTTGCGCAATTACCGCAGTGACATCCTCCACAATCCCACTGTTTTTTCTCTTCTCATTCGCCACTATGGCGAATAGCACCGGCACCATGCCAAGGGACCATAATAGTCCGGTCTGTGGCGAGCGGCGACTCCAAGAACGCCTTGAGTGCGTCCTTTACAGACCTCGTTGGCGAGTTCGGTGATCCGATGACGTCGATGAGGGCGCAGAGGATGTCGGGCCTGGCGCCCACGATGGGGCGGAATTCGGGGACGGCGGCGAGGAGGCTGTGGAGAGTGGCGGCGGCGGACTGGATGGCGAAAGGGGAGGAGGAGGAGGAGGAGTGGCCGCCTATGAGGTGGGCGAGGGCGTCGAGGAGGCGGCGCGTGGAGACAAGGGGGCGGCGGTCTGTGATGGAGAGGTTGAGGAGGGCGGCGGCGGCGTTTTCCTGGACGGGGTGGGAGGTGGAGAGAGCGCTTGGGCGAGGAGGGGACGGCACCGGCGGCGGAGATGAGGGGGCGGGCGGCGGGGTCTTGGTTGGAGAGGAGGCGGAGCTGGCGGAGGGCGGCGAGGCGCGTGTGCTCGGAGGCGGAGGAGAGGTTGGAGACAAGGGTGTTGATGGTTAGGAGTTTCGGGTCCATATGCGGGTTGGGTTTCTTCTGTTTTGTTTTTTGATCGGTTTTGTTGTGAAGGTGGTGGTAGCGTAAAAGTGGAAGGGATTGGGTTGGTTAGCTGCACTGTTATGGGATTGGGCGAAGAGGAAAGGAGAGTGGAGGGAGGAGGGTGTCATAGTTGGGTGGTTACACGTACTTTTTGGTATTTGGTGTTGTTGAATATCTTATCTCCCAATTTTCTCTGTGCCAAACATGATTGATCATTTCCTTCCCCTACTTTTCCTTGTTTTTCAATTCTTCGCATATATTTTCTTTTAAATAAACACGGTATCAGTGACGTGGTGATGTGAAATTTCTTGGATTCACTGTTTCGGAGGTTGGGAGGTTGGGTAATTAAATAAAAGGTTAAGTTTGATTCAGTCAGCTGTGCGCCGTGGACAGAAGAATAAAAAGTCTCTTGAGCTGAGAGTGATGAGATCTCCATCGGCGGTTTTGGTTTCATTAATCGGATTAACCAATCCGTACATGGGGGAATCTTGTCAAGCAAACAACTATAAATTAGTCTCTGGTTTCAAATTGGTGACGGCAGTCATGCTCACACGTGTGGACCTTCGAGTTTGCCTGAATTGGGGATAAGCAGTACAGTAAAGGGGAATAAATAAAATGGATTAGGTCATAATACTCTATTCTAATTGTTTGGATAGTTTAGTAATTGGATTGAGTAATATTTCACATTTTGAATATTTCATAGAATAAATTGGGATAGTGATGATTTTTAACGTAAAAAATAAGAAATTAAAGGATTATAAAGATGGAATAATCTATGTGTTATTGATGTGTTATATGTAAATTTAGAAGATGGTTTGATTATTTATAGGCCCAAAATATTAAATACAACAAATCAATATCAAATAAAAAATATAATGACAAAAATTAAACAAATATAAAACTAAATCAATCTAAATAAATCTAAAATAATTCTTGATTTTTAACACTATGTTTCAAGTTAAAGCTCATTGAGCTTTAACCTTGCTACAACTTATAGGCTAAGGAGGCAAGAGTTGCAAAGGGTCTGGGGGAAGGAAACACAGGAGGGCTTGGTAGGGGTGGCAAAATGGGTGAGTCCATTTGGTTAGTTGATGTGTGGGTTGTATTTTTGAACCAGTCAAAATTTTTCAACTTGCCCCATCCAGCCTCATTTTGTGGCCAACTTGTGGTGGGTAGGGCAGTTGACAAACACTATAAGATTTTAGCGGAACACAGACGGATTTTAACATGTTACAGACATATTTTACTATTCATATTTATAGACAAGTAAGACTCGCCTATTTTTTCCTCGTCTATAAGCAATACAAATAGATTTATATTTCCGTCTTAATTTATAGAAGGCTTTATAGATGGATTAGTCTGTATTAGTTACAAACAAAATTATCCGTTTGTAATTGGTTGAAAAACTCGGACAAATTTTGCCAATTACATACGGATTTTTTTGTCTCTAAAATTAAGGACAAATTCATCTGTAATAGGCCAAAAAAATTGTTTTAAAATTTGTTGATTACAGACACATTTTACCGTTTATAATTTTAGAGACAACAAAATCTATTTGTAAATAATAACATTTTTAAAAAATTGAAAAATTTACTATCTGTAAATCCATCTGTATTTTTTTTTTTGGGTTACTTTTAACTATTGGTCACTATTGTAATTACAACTTATCGTTGCTAATTGTCATAATAATTGGTAAATGTAAGGAAGTTTATGGAATAAAAATTTAAATTTCAAAATACCATTTTATATTATAAAATAAAATGTCACAACAATAGTAAAAGTAAACATCCATAATAATAATATGAAAAATAAAAAAACAAAATCTGGAACAATACATAAATGATCACGAGTACTCAACGTCATCAATATCTACCTCGCCATCGTCGCCAGGACCTGTCATCATCATCATCATCATTATCATCATCAGAGGAGGAGGAGGATTGCGTATCACCGCAAAACTGGTGGTGCTGAAGCTGGTGAGGAGGAGGAAGAGGCGTGAGCGCTTGCTTTCATGAGCTCGAAGTATGCATGCATTTGCTACATCTACATATATTGTTATTGCATCTTCATGGAACTTTTTTCGACCTTCTTCTCCATTTTCTTAGCCTAATTCTTCTTCCATGCAGTCTCCTTGTTCTTCAACATCTCCTTATTTTGCTTCTGGAGCTCTCTATTTAGGGCATGGACTTAGTGCGGACCATGTCCTCCACCACCTCAGGTGCAAGAGAAGGGGCATCTCTGGTCAGACCATGGGACATCGAATTCGCAAAGCGACCCCATTCTATAAATGCGACCTTTATAAAGGCCACCCATTGTCTCTGACCATAGAGCATCCTTATCAATGGACTCTAGGTCCTCAACAAATGCACCTTCAACCTGATAATTGACGAAGGATGTTGCTACCTGCTCAAATTAGAATTAATTTGTATGCTAAGTGTAATATCCCCTGTACTTTATGGAGTGACGACTTGTCCCCACAAACCAACACGAGTCTTTTCAACGTGCTTTGTCCTCATTCACACGCTTCTTGGAAAAACTTCCTGAGGAGGTCACCTATCCCAAAATTACTCCAAGTCAAGCATGCTTAATTATGGAGTTCTTTAGTGATGGGTTACCAAAAAGAAAATGCATCTTGTTAGTATAGGTAGTACGAATCAATTCATATAAGCCATCCTCAACTATATAGTCCCATACCTACACAGCCTTAGGATTCCTCTCATTCCTGGTGTGTAATCGGTTTATCGTGTACCCCTCCGTTTAGAAGCCTATCAAGAGCCGCCTCTTTTTTGCTTTTCTGCACGCGATCACTCCTCGCCCTCATCATCGGGTGTTACATGCCACCAGCTTTTGCTTGGTTCATCCTTGAACCACACCATACTAGGAGAGGTGGAGGCTCTGATACCATTTGTAATATCCTTTTCTACTTTAGTGTGACTTGTCCCCACAAACCAACATTGGTTTTTTCAGCGTGCTTTGTCCTCACTTACGCACTTCCTGGAAAACTTTCCCACAGGTCACCTATCCCAAAATTGCTCCAAGTCAAGCACAATTAACCATGAAGTTCTTTAGTGATGGGCTACCAAAAGAAGATGCATCTTGTTAGTATAGGTAGTACTAATCAATTCATAAGTCATCCTCAATGTATAGTCTCATACCTATACAGCCTAGAATCCCTCTCATTCTGGTGTGTAATCGGTTCATTCATGTACCTCTCCACTTATGAGCTTGTCAGGAGCCGCTCCTTGTCCGTGCCTTCTTGCACTGGCGTTCACTCCCCACCCTCGTTCCGGTCGTTACACTAAGTTGCACAAAAAATATAGTAGAGGGCACAACTTAGGTCATCTCTCAAGGAGGCTAGAGCACTTAGTTGGGAAAAGTGGGGGTTTTAAGAATTAAAATTAAAACAATTGGAAATTAATTGAGAAGAATTCAGAATTGACGGCACTAGTGCAAGGTATTCCTAGGATTGAACTAGTTCTCACAGGCTAAATATTAAACACATTAGTGGCTATTAATAATAAATTACTAACAATTGTACTAGTGATCGATCGACCTCTAGAATTTGACCAATTCAAATAACTTAGAAACAGGATCCCAATTCAATTAGAAATCATATTGATTTAAAGAACCAATTGCTATAGCCTAACCACCAGGAGGAAAGTTAATTCTAATGTTTTCCTTCAAACATAAACCAATGGACCCATCAATTTATTTCCCTAAACAACAATCACCAATGTAGTTATTCCAATAAAAATTTGTAATAATCGTAACAATAGTTATCAGAATATAAACTAAAGAACATTAGGAAAACTAATACATTCAATATCAAAGGGGTCTTAAGCATCATCTTATTCCATCCGAAAACCTTTACACTAGTAAGAAAATCTACTACTCATTCTCTAGAGGATTACAACAGTGAAAATAGAAGAGAACCTGAAAATAATAGCAATAATCCTTACTACAATCTCCAAGAACAAATCACTTTCGCTAATAGAATCCCCAAAGAGAAAGACAGGAAAGAAGATGTAGAGATAGAATCCTAGCTATTGTTATTTAGGAACTAAAACTAGAATAAAAGTCTATGTCAATCCCTTAAATACTGCTCTAAAGTAGCCTAAAGTGGTGCCCAAAAATAGAATAATTATCTAATCTCGTCATCGCATAAGCATTCCAATCCTGAAATGAGCATTGCATGCTCTCCATAGAGTGTTGCTTAAGCTTAATCTTTTGCTTTCTGCGACCTATTGCTCATCTGAAATTGAACTTCCGTGGTTTTGCTCTTTTTCAACTCCGAGCTCTTCCCAGAGTTCACAACCCTGTTCTTGACATTTTGCACTTAATCCAAAGCTCCTATGTACAAACCATACTCAAATAGACAAGTTAGATGTAATACTGTAATTATAATTTATTCCTAAAATCAGTGCAATAGTCAATGATTCTATAAAAAATACACAATGAAGAATAAATCAAAATCATAAGTATTGACAACAATACCTTAGTTAAATTTATGCAAAATGCTAAGATTTAGAAGCAAGATAAGTGGCATAAATGCCCCTTATCAATAATCACCCTACAATTTAATGTAAACAATTATCAGCTCAAAAAATATTTTTTAAGTCCTTAATTAGAAAGTATTATGTGAGTAACTATACTCACATATGTAAACTTAGATCGTGATCAACCCACACTATTTTGTCTTCCTTGTGAGTGTATGTCTCCTTAAACACCTCTCCCTGCATAGATGGTCTCTTCATGTCTTCTCCCACAATCCAATTAATAAAATACTCAAATTCAATTCATAAATTGAATAATAGAAAACATAAAAAGAAAAAAAGAAATCACTAACCAAGTTGGCCTTAGTGCCAACCAATATTGTAACAATTTCAATATATAATTGGAACCAATTTACAATCAATTTGATAACATAACCATCTTGAATCAAAATTCAACATCAAGATCATAATATAGCTTAAAAGTTATTTATTAAAATGTATTACAAATTATAGAACTAAATCGTTTAGGAAGTCAAAGTATTTCAAAAAGACTAGCTTAATACAAACTTAAGGTACATAAGATGTCCTAATCAAAATAAACTAAAGAAACTACATCAAACCTGGAATGGAAAAGGATCATATTCATCTTCAATCATGTCATCATCATCCTCATTCCTATCTCCATCCTCCCTATTAATTGGCTCATCATGATCTCCGCCTACAACGAGTAAGCCATCGATAGACTTGTCTAATCGCTTCAGAATTCTGTTAATCATGGTTTGTTGTTCAATCAGTTGGACTTATCCTTGTATCCATCCACTTGCATTGATCAGAAACTTTCAATATTTTTTTAACTATAAAAGTAAGTAGCATACATTAACAAAACCAAACAAGTATTCATGTAATATTTTACAAGCTAGAAGATTCACATATATATTGAAAAACTATTTCAAATAATAAATTAAACCAATTAAACTATTGAAGGAGTTATGCTTGAACAAATCTTTTTTCTATCAAGGCCACAAGCAAAACTGAAGTAAAGTAAATGGAGATTTCATTACCAGTGGTTGCTTTAAGTCTTCGTAGCCTTAATAAGCTTCAAACAAGAAAGGCACAAGTTTGACTAGTTGAACTATTAATGTTTGATTTGAAATAGTAAACAATAAGCAAAGAATATTGTTTCCAAGCTTAGTTCATTTTTCGTAAAATCTAAAAAGCTTGGTATAAACCACTCCTCTCCAGGAATAACATTAAGACAAAGAAATGCATCAATTATGCCCTTGTTCCCTTTCCTTATAGGCACAAAGCTAACTTGTGTTATTTCATACTTGTTTTCATCAACTCATTGTGCGTTTGTGTTTCAGCCATTTAGCTTACATTTATAGATACCATATATAGGACATAAATGAATTAGACTTGGAAAATATTTTTCAAATAGGATAGTAAATGCTATGCTTTTACATCAAAATATACACATGTGCGGCATCACATCCTCAAACCATCCAATAACACTTTCTTTGATCCTAAGTTCCCTCTTTCCCAAGTCTTCCTTGACCATATTATTCTAATAGCTATCCCCAACACATCCTATGCCTAAACTCGCACCAATTTTGATGTCGCATGATTAGCCCATTTTGTCCTTTTCATCCAGGATCACCAAGCACTAAAATCAATACAATTTGCAAAATCAATCCCACCCAACAACTAGTTGGAGTTCACGCATAAGATCCATAGAGAATATGTAACACCCTAACTTTCACCTAATACGCTCGAGTCGCATTCGGCTAGTTATTAGCGGTTACGTCTTCGTTTCAAAACTTGACTTGGCTTTCTTTAAAATACGAGTACTAAAAATACGACTAAATTTTTCTTTTGAACTTAAGACTTAAAATGCGAGCGCATGCGCATAAAGACCGAATACTAAACAAGAACATAACAACCAAGTATAGATCACCATAACAATCATAAATAAACCATAGAATAAACACAACATAACTTGTAGTATTATATTATAATTATAACAAAACAACGACACCCTTATAAATATAAGGACACCTCAAGATACTAGATACATCAAGCAAGGTTAACTAACGCAAAACATAATTATAAACAGGCTAGACTAGTCTTCAAGCTTTCATTGCTTCTTCCGATGCGTAACTCCTACACTCGTGCTTCAAGGAAAATCACGAACATCCGTATAATCCGTTGGAGATGACAGGGGAAACAAAGGGGTGAGAATACTCATACAAGATTCTCAGTCTCTCCCTTAACACAAGTGTCATCGTTGTCGCCTCCAGCCACTCGGGTTTCATTATGAAAGAGGTATACATGCATAGGTTCAATTTTAATTTCTCAAATCCTATTATCCGAAGTGGGTTCCTTTTAGCATGAGTCTTCATGGTATGAATGCAGCAGATATTTTATGTATGCAATGCTTGAGCATGCAGTACACATATATAACACATATCACTTAATCAAAGCATCAATGAAACATCAACAAAATATCTGCATGTGCGTCTTTTACTTTTTCATACTTGAACTCGTGAGTTCCTTTCATAACTTTTCCACCCTCATCATGGTCACCAAAATCCACCCAACATGCCGGCCTCCGATTTTAACATGGTCACCAAAACTCCTAATCACCCATCGCCTAGGAATGAGCTCATCCTAACTAGCCGTCGCTAGATTCATCCAGGGTAAAAGGGGAAACATATCTCTTCCTTGGATCACCCCGTACAACCCTTAACTGGGAAGTCATAGTGGGATCATTTCCTCTTTATCATATCTTATATGAATGCAACATGAGTATGCAACCATAGAACCTCATATGACATATCATTTATTCTCATGCATCTCAAACATGACATACCACATCATCACATCAACATGCCACAAATACACATATAGTCTTATGCTCAGATATTAACATATTCACATCATTATGAGTATGCCCACTCGGTCTCATGCTCACATCACATCTCCTATCTCATAGTGTCTTATGTTTGGCCCTCAGGTCTTTAACTTGTGTTCCAAAGATCCTAACCTTCAATATGGATTTTTATAACACCTAAGGGTCATTACCTATAATTTCGTCCAATGTTTATGATTTATAACATAACCAAACAGCTCTACACATTTTGGGCAGAATTTTATTCTATGATTAGGGTCCTAAAATCCCTATCTTTGACCCTTTCTAAGTTCCGTGTTCGCCTAATGGCTCTATAATTAACTCCTAAACCAATTATGAGGGATTCCTACACATATTAACTAATTATAAACCATTTTTCTCAAGTCCAATTATGCTGGAACAAAATTACAAGTTTGTGCATTCTAAGTGTTCTAGAATTCACATTTTAAGTCATTTTTAGTTACTTGTTCTTTCTAAACTTCCCTAAATCGTTCCTTGCTTCACTCAAACATAATTTTACACATTTTAACACATTAGAACATAATTCATATAGTGGCCAAACATGAGAGGGAGAACCTAACACCCAATTTTTATTGAAAATTTTCCTGTCGTTTAGAAATTACCGAATTACCCTAGGTAATTTTTCATATAATTTGAGACCAAACAATCCTCAATAAAGGAATATAACATTAGAAGAAGGGTTAGGAGCAATTTTGAAGAGTTGCAAACCCAATTTTCTGTACGTGTAAAATGACCAAAATGCCCCTGAGGTTATTTTACTTAGAAAATGAGGATCGTGGGCCCCACCCATCCTCAAGGGGATGTTTTGATGATAATAAGGGATTGTTTGTGTTATGTGTGTTAATAGAGGAGAAGAATTCTAATTTTGAGCTCCGACGTTAAATGACCAAAACGTCCATGGCCTTTTAACTTCGTTTTGCGTCCGACTTAGCCTAACCTCACTAAAATGTTTTAAAACATGTTTTAAAGTTATGATTGTCCATTGGTTAAGCTGGGTGGCCTCGGGGGTTTTTAAGCGAAATGACCATTTTGCCCCGTCTTTGTGCGGTTTTGCGAATTTTAAGATTTTTGATTCGTCTAATGAAACCTAAGCAATATTAGGCTCAAATTAAGCTTATTAAATTCTAATTATTAATCTAGAGTCAAAATTATTTATTTAGATTGATTAGAACCCAAAATTGCTTAAAAACACTCAAATTGCTTACTAATTCACCTAAGCCCTTAATCATAAATTCTCTAATTTGCAAGAATACCTTACCTACACCTAAATAATACATGGAACACACAAATTTCCTCTTCCATGGGCTGTAATGGATGAAATTATTGGTCCATAATGCATCAGAAAATTTGTCAAAGAATGCACAAAAACCAAGGTATGACAACAAGGAACCATGAAAACATGATTCCATGTTTTAAGCCACCAAACAAGATGATTTTTCTTCCTTGTTTCCTCCTCAAATTTGGTCAGACTTTCCTCCTTTTCTTTTCCATTTATGAGCTTCAAAATCTTCTATAAATTGGCATGCTTAGGAGTGTTAGAAGCCTTGAATCATAGTTACACATTTCTAGTTTTTTCAAAGCTCAAAAGCTCTCATTCTTTCCTCCCTTGGCTGAAACCTTAGCATCAGTTTTCAAGGAGATTTTCTTTCATTTCATTCAAAGAAACCAAGTTCTCTTCTTTTCCTTCAAAACAAATTAGGTAGGGAGTTGTCTTTAAGCTTATTTATATGCTTTGCTAAGTGTTGTTCTTGGTTCAAAATGATGATTTCATGGACTTTGTCTAGCTTTTCCATTCGGTTTTCTTCTTTCTTTTCCTTTAACATTTTGGCCATAAGGCCTATATGGGAATATGATGATAGCTTGATCATGAGGACCTTCAGTGTTGGTTGTAAATCCATCACAAGTTAGGCTTCTAAAACTTGAAAATTTCACTTGATGCAAAACTTTAAAGAATGATGTTTTTATGATGTAAAAATAAAGATATTGAGTTTAGAACTTGAAAGATGTATTTTTCACTTTGTCTTTAAGATATATTGGGTTGAATTTATATTTCTCTAAAGTCTTGGAGGAGCTCTAGTAAAGAAATAAAATGAACTTGCATCCATGTTTAAGTTTATGCCTTGCATAACCATGTTTACTTTCTATGTCATCACTAAATTCTCAAGAATGAATAAATGAACTTGCATTCTTATGTTTAAATTTCCAAGCTTGCATTTCATGTTTATGTTTCAAGTTGTCACTTAATCTCTAAAGATGATAAAAGGTTGCATCTTATATTTATTTTATGCTCTCACTTTATTTTATAATGGCTAAAAGAATCAACGCATGATATGTTTATTATTATGTCATTACCTAAGAATCCTAGAGCCCAAAGACTTGGCCAAGTATCACAAGCAAAGAAATAAGGTTCTTGGAACCATAATAATAAGAACTCTAAAACTCACTTTCAATTTCCTTAAGATTATTGGAGTCAAAGAATTCATTCTTTAAGAAGTCTTGAGTTTGAGCTTAATAAGATGTAATAAGAATTCTCTTCTCTCTCATTCTTGCGGACTACGTCTTGGTTTCTATTTTTCTTTTATTAAAGTTTCAGTTGTTTAAGACAGTTTTTCAGGAAGAATTTATGATGTTGTTCTTTGAAGTTTGAAATGATAAGTCTATGTAGTGATTTGATGCTTATTAAGTATTTGATATCGTTGAATGATTCTTTGCATGTTATAGTTGCTTGCAAATAATGAGAATGTTTATGCCTGATGATTATGAATTGAGAGTTGTATTATGATATAACATGCAAAGACTTAATGGTGACTTAGAATTATGAGGAAATGATCCTTTGGACCCATCATACTATAGGTGGTGAAAAGGTGATTCTTGCCCCTAGCCTCTCAAAAGGGTAGAGTTGGTTTAACTTATCAAAGGGATAAGTATATGCTAGTAATGACTAGTAAGGTATGAGCTCATAACCTAGATTACTCCCAAAAGGTGGAGTATAGGGTGGCCCAGGAAAATGATGATGAAAGTAACTTTAAGTCACCTAAGGAACTAAGTAACGTATTATGTGATTATGATGTTTTTCTATGCATAGCATTTATGAGATGATGATGAGAAATATGATGTTCTTCTATGCATAGTATTTATGATATGATGATGAGGAATATGATGTGGTCTTATGCATAACCGTGTTATTATGATATACTGATGATATATGATAGGAAAAGTCCATTATAAATATGACGTGCTAAGTTTATGATGCATTACAAGACATATGATTAAAACTAGACCTCCTAAAATATTCCGAACTTAATAAATGAATCTTAGCATGTTCACTATTTCATAATAACCCAGAGGTTCCTGGGACGATGATGATGACACAATGTATATGAGGTGAGTACTCTACTAAGATTCTTTATAGTTTCTCATTCCTCTTTCTTTCTTTCCATTTCATCTGATGGTGATGTTTGTGATTCTCGTTGATGCTCTCACCTGTAGATGTACATGATCTTGCGAACCAGCTTATTATCCTTGAGGAACGAATTGCTAGACCTTAGAGCGTGAACTTAATATCTATCCTACGCCTTCCTCCGAGTAAAATGACCGAAATGCTTGAGGTCATTTTCCCGAAATTAAAGGACAGTTGCCCCGCAACCCTCGAATGGGTCAACTCGATGTTTGAAGAGGATTATGCTGTTAAGAATGATATCTAGGAGAGAACCTCGTTCTAAGCTTTCGCTCAAAATGACCAAAATACCCCTCCTGTGACATGGGTAAAAGGTGCCGTTTAGCCCAAACTCTTCCAGGAAGTTTAGAATGATGTTTATGAGCAATATTTGATGTTTAGCCCTGAAGGTCCGGGCAATTTTAGTGCAAAATTACCATTTTGCCCCTAGAACAGTGTAATGAGCCTAATGACGCAATTAAGCAAACCTAAGCAATATTGGGCTCTAATCGAAGATTAATTTATTTTGATAATTAATCTAGAGTCAAAATAATTTATTAAGGTTAATTAGAACCTAAGATTGCTTAGTTAAACTCAAAATTGCATTCTTTAATTCAAGATTCCTAGTCATGGAATCTTGAATAATGTTTTCTCTCTCCAATTCCTTAAATTAAGGAATTGTGCCATACCTCATTTGACCAAGAAAATGAATTTAGTTTGTTAATCTAGTAAGACTACTCCCTAATCAAGTCTTGAACAACCTTAATTACCCAATTACCTTACCTAAACACTTTCTTACAACTCCTAACCAAAACCTTAATCAAAGAAACACCTAAACACATCACTAAACCACAATTACATGAGCAAATTAATCCCCCTTGGCTGTCCCAAATCTGGCCAATTCTTGGCCAAAGAAAAGTGCCACATGTTGCTTGATTTATCACTCAAAGAGCCATGCCTTGCCCATACTTTTGCCCATACCTCACCATGCTTTGCCCATGCCTTTGCCCATACTTTGTAAGAGATATTTTCCTTCCTTTTCCTCCATTTTGGCCGTCGGCCATGCACCCCAAGGAAGCCTCCATTGTTGCAAATTTTCTATAAATACCAAGCTTGGAGGAACTTGGTTACACTTTAGAAGCTTTGCTAAGTTATGTTCTCTTGCTTTTTCTTGCAATTTCTCTCTAAGTTCTCTTCATCTTCATCATTCTTCTTCCTCTCAAAGAACCTTGCCACCACCATAAACCACCACAAACAACCATAAACCACCACTACCTCACCTTAAACCATCCCTCAAACACTTAAACTTTCCATTCCCAAGCTTAGAAACTCAAGGAAAAATCATCTTCCTTGAGCTTCCTCTTTGGCCGAATCCATCATCACTTCCAAGAGGAGATTTGTCTTCTCAAACTCTTCAAGAATCAAGCTTTCTTTCTTCCATTTCAAAGACTTCCTTAGGTAGGGGTTGTTTTAAAGTTTTCACTTGTTCTCCTTAAAGAAAGTTCTAGTTTTCTCTTGGTTCAAACTCCTTTCTTCCTTTCTTTTCATTTTCGGCCAAGAGGCCATTTTATGAAAATAACATAAGCTTGATGATGAGGTTTTCAAGATAAAGACTTGATGATGTCTTGTGAGAAACCTCTAAAGCTTGAAACAACTTGGTCTTGGACCATACATGCTTGTGTTTTTCTTTCTTCCTTGCTTATGCTTTCAATTTCCTTTCCTTTCTTCCTCAAGGTTTGATTTCTTCCTTTTGGATGATTTGGTTTCTTTAAGCTTTGTTTCAACAAGGTTTGCTAAAATGAAAGTAGATCACAAAAGTTTTGATAAAGAAAATTAACCCAAGTTTTCAGAGCTCTAAGCTTACCCTTGCCAACCTTAAAGTTGGTCGGCCGTTCTAAGAGTTTTACTCTAGATTGAAGCCCATGAGCAATAAAATAAAGAATATGACTTAGTTCTTATGTGTTTTATTTTAGACAAAGTGTTGAGCTTTGTATTTATTTTCTTAAGCTTGATGATGAAGTTCAAACCTTAAGACTTCTTTGAAGTCTAGGTGCTAAGAACTCTAAAGCTTGCCTTATGATACATAATGGGTTGAGGTTTTATTCCTTTAAAGTCTTGCAAAGAGCTCTAGCTAAGATCTAAAATAAGATGCATTCATGTTTACTTTATGCCTTGCATAGCATGTTTATTTTGATGTCATCACTAAGTTCTCAAGACTAATTAATTGGACTTGCACTATCATGTTTAAATTTCAAGCTTGCATCTCATGTTTACATTTCAAGTCATCACTTAACCTTAAAGATAATAAAGAGGTTGCATCCCATATTTATTTTATGCTCTCACTTTAATTTCCAATGAAGAATAAAATGAGTGCATATCATGTTTAAAGTTTATGTCATCACCTAAGCCTCCTAGAGCTCAAAGGCTTGCCCAAGTATCCTATGTAAGGTTTTCAAGAAATATTGGTATTCTTAAAGAAGCCATTTCGGCCTTGTGGTGATGATGATGGACTTGATATGAGTTCCTCTAATCACAAGTGTCCATAGTTTGTGTTTTGTAATTCTTCCAAGCTTAGGAGCACCTAAGCAACATTATGCATAAACTTATATACTTTAAAACTATTTTGTAAGCAAGTTAATTTAGCTACTGAACTCATGTGTAAGTGCATGATTTTAATGAAAGGATTTGAGTCCTAAAAGAGTTTTGAATCCCTAGAATTATTCCAAGAGAAAACTAGTAACTTGTATGCATTTTAATTTACAAGATTATGTGATTTTATGGGCTTATGATTTTGGTTCTGCCCTTCATGATTCGCTGCTGTACAAATGTTGTTCTAAGGTGTTAAAATGTGTAAAATTATGTTTGAGTGAAGGGAGGATTGATTTAGTGAAGTTAGAAAAGAATAAGTAACTTAAAAGGATCAAGAATGAGAATTCTAGAACACCTTAATGCACAAAATGCAATTCTGTTCCAGCATAATTAATTCAAGTGTAAATGGTTCATAATCAGTAGGATATGCATAAAAACCTTTCATAAATGATTAGGTATTAATTACTAAGCTTAAGGTGATGATAAGGACTTAAAATAGGAATTCTAGCACACTTAGACATGGCAAAATGTGATTCTGCCCAAAGCTAAATTGAGGAAAAGTGAGTTATAACTTAGTAAACATGCCTAGGAATCCCTCATAATTGGTTTAGGGATTGATTATGAAGCCTTAGGCGAAGACGGATCTTAAAAAGGGTCACGAACGAGATTCTAGAGCCCTAAGTATATGATATTTTTCCTACCCAAACTACATAATGCTGTTTGGAATTTTAAGTGTGCCTAAAACTTAGTGAGAATTTTAAGTAATGATCCCTTAGGTGTTATAAAAACCCTTAGTGAGGATTAGAATGACCGAAATACAAGTTTAAAGCCCGTAAGGGTCAAAGCATAATACTATGAGATAGGTGGACAAGAGAGTATGATTATGATGATGAACCTCGTGCACACCCATGATGATGTGATTATGTTAAGTTCCTTGAGCATGAAACTTTATGTGCATAATTTGATTTGGTGATATGATGAAATGTTGTGTTTGAGATGCATAAGGTTTCAAAGATATGAATGAAATTGAGAAATATGCTCATGTGAACTAGAAAGTTATTGCAATGAGAAAGTTCCATGAAAATGATGCATGTGACTGAAATTATGTGGCATGACTCAAATTTGAGGAAATTTGGAGAGTAGCTATGCAATTTCCGTCAAATTTGAGGGACAAAAAGAAAGTTTTTGAGAAATATGAAGTTTAAAGTTATATGCCGAGACGCATTTCTCCCTCTGTGAGGAGAAAGTAAACCCGTGGGGGGACGTGGCCATACTTGAAGCGGACAAAGTCGCTGGCTTAACTAGTCGATGCGATTCGAAGAAAGAAAGTATATGATGTTTAAGGTGACACATCGAGACGTACTTCTCCCTCTTCCTAGGAGAAAAGTGAGGGCATAGACATTAGCTGCCAAAGCGGACAAAGTCGCTGGTCTTAACTAGTCGATGCGTTTCGAAGAAGGAAAAAGTCCCATGATGGGTGATTCTTAGGCCCCTACCCGTACTTGGGAGTCGGGATTATGACGATTATGTTTATGATTCGCTTATCAAGAGGATAAGTAAGAACTAGTGACGACTAGTTAAGGTATGAGCTCATAGCCTAGTTTAAGGGGTGTGGTTACTATATTATTGGTGTCACAAGTATGAGAAAAGGAAAGATGTTCAAAGAAAAGTTTCATGCCACTCAAATGTTGTTTGAATTATTGTTTGATTTACCTAAAGTGCTGCCATGCATCCATGAAATATTATGTTGCATACATGCATTAAGAATCATTATAAAAGACATGGACCTTGGATAAAAACCTTTGTGAAAACCTCATAATGAACTTATGCATGCTTAACCTTTTCATAATAAACCCAAGGTTCCTGGGACGTAAACGATGGCACTAGGATAGAGGATTTCCCTATGAGATTCTTTAGCAAGATTCTCACCCTCTCTCTGTTTCTTTCCGTTACATCTTCAGACATCGATGGCGTCGTTCGTGATTTTTGTTGATGCACCCGTGTGGAGCTGCACTACGATTGGATCATTAGTCCTACCACTTTGAGGGTCGTTGTGCTATACGTATTTTTGCATATGTGGGACGCCCTTTTCACTTTTCCAGTCCAGCTACAATTCACCCGACTTCCCCTTTTGGCGACGATATGATTTTGAGAGGACGACCCAGTAGAACCATCGCGCCGTTCGGCATCTCGGTGAAGGCTACCCAGTACGTGCCTTCCGTTTCGAGACCGACCATCAGAGGATCTTCCTTCTCATCCTTTCCCAGGGTCCCCCGCGTACCCATGGATATCGGATGGGTAGCGAGGAGACGGTGACGCCGGAGGTTAGCACGATGTCCGAGATGCGCCCTCATCGTGGCGTGCATGCTCGCTATCCTTCCGCCTTCACGCATCCGAGGAGTTTGCATTCATTGGATATGTGCCACCGAGGGATGGGTAGGAGCGTCATCCATGGCTCGAGGAGGAACTTAGTTGGGTGTTTATCTTTTGGGGTTGTTCCATGTGTCTGCTTCATGTTTCGTATTTTATGTCATTGTACTAAAGCTCTCCCACTAGTATGGGTAAGACTTTATGTTTCTGTTATATTTCGTTGTGATGTACTAAACTATATTATCTAATGAGGAATGATGTTTATGATGGATATGTTCTTTAATGCTTATGTTCTGCATGTTTTATTTATTCTTCCGCTTCACGTTGTTTATGTTACGTGAAGAGGCTCCCACTTTGTTTTATATAAATCATTTCAAAAAAAAAAATTTACCCGTATTTTCCTAAGTATTTTATAAATGAATCGTAAGAGAAGTAATAACTAATAATTAGTCTTGATACGTCCTAGGCGTATGGGGTTAAATATTAGGGTGTTACATATTCCTATCTCTGAGTGTTATAAATAGGTCCTGTAATAAATGTTTTTCCATCCATATATTATTTATATTTTGTTTGATTGCCTACATCTAGCTTAACTCTTTGGTAGGCAAAATATCTATGTGATATGTAATTATGGATGTCATATGATGGAGCCAATATGATGTATTCTTCATGATATGTCTGTTCATTTTTGCTTTATCTCAATTATCATTCATGTTATGCGCGGCTCACATTTTCAATCATGTTTAAAAAAATGGCTCGTAATTTCATTAAGTATTTTCAAAGTATGGTTAAATAACTGAAGCAAAGAATAAGGTCTAGTAATTAATCAGATACAACCTAGCCGTATATGGTTAATTATTAGGATGTTACAAGAATGAAATGTAAAGCCCATAAAATCACAAAATATCATGAATTAAAATGCATACTAGTTGCTAGTTTTCTCTTGGAATAATTTTAGGAACTCAAAACTCTTTTAGAACTCAAATCCTTACATTAAAATCATGTAATTACACATGAGGTCAGTAGCTAAATTAACTTGCTCATAAAATAGATTTAAAATGTATAATTTCATTCATAATGTTGCTTAGGTGCTCCTAAGTTTAGAAAAATTGCAAAACATGAACTATGGACACTTGTGATTAGAGGAACTCACACTAAGTTCATCATCATCACCACAAGGCCGAATGGCTTCTTTGAAAAACCAACATTTTCTTAAAACCTTACATTGGATACTTGGGCAAGTCTTTGAGCTATAGATCATTAAAGTGATGACGTAAACTTAAACATGCTATGCACCTCATTTTTGTTCTTTATTAGAAAATAAAGTGAGAGCATAAAATAAACATGAGGTGCACTCATTTATTATCTTTAGAGTTTAAGTGATAACATAGAATATAAACATGCTAGACAAGAAAATAAACATGAGATGCAAGGTTTAATTCTTTATTTTAGTGCTCTAGGCCCCTTGAGGTATTTACCCAAATCAACAATCAACTTTAAGGTTGAAATAGGTAGGCTTTGAGGTTTATTGAGTGAGGATGCACATTCTTGTTTTAATCTTTAAGTTGTTTAGTGATGACTTGAAAATAAACATGCTATGCAAAGCATTAAAGTAAACATGAATGCATCTTATTTTAGATCTTAGCTAGAGCTCTTTAAGACTTTAAAGGAACATAAAACCTCAACCCATTATGTATCATAAGGCAAGCTTTAGAGTTCTTAGCACCTAGACTTCAAGGAAGTCTTAAGGATTGAACTTCATCATCAAGCTCAAGAAAATAGACACAAAGCTCAACACTTTGTCTAAACAAGATACAAGAACTAAGTCATATTCTTTATTTTATTGCTCATGGGCTTCAATCTAGAGTAAAACTCTTAGAACGGCCGACCAACTTTAAGGTTGGCAAGGGTAAGCTTAGAGCTCTTTGAAATCATGGGATTAATTTTCTTAACAAAACTTTTGTGATATACTTAACATTTTTAGCAAACTTTGTTCAAATAAAAGGAAAGGAAACCGAAATCATTCAAGAAAAAGGAAGAGAAAAATGAAACCTTTGAGGAAGAAAAGAAAGGAAATCCGAAAGCATGAGCAAGAAAAGAAAGAAAAACACAAGCATGTATGGTCCAAGACCAAGTTATTTCAAGCTTTAGAGGTTTCTCACAAGACATCAACAAGTCTTTATCTTGAAACCTCATCATCAAGCTAAATTTTTTTCTCAAGAAAGGCCCCATGGCCGAAAAGGAAAAAGGAAGAAAGAAAGAGTTTTGATCCAAGAGGAAACTAGAACTTTTCTTGAAGAAAACAAGTAAAAACTTTAAAACAAACCCCTATCTAAGGAAGTCTTGGAAGAAATGAAAGAAAGCTTGAGTTCTTGAAGAGTTGAGAAGACAAAATCTTCTCTTGAAGAAGGAGGAAGATTCGGCCAAGGGGAAAAGCCAAGGAAGATGATTTTTCCTTGAGTTTGTAAGTTTGGAAATGGAAAGTTTGAGTGTTTAAGAGATGGTTTGAGGTGAGGAGTGGTGGTTTATGGTTGTTTGTGGTGGTTTATGGTTGTTTGTGGTGGTTTGTGGTGGTGGAAGGAAAGAGGAGAAGAAGATGAAGAGAAATTTGAGAGGAAAAGCAAGGAAATGCAAGACAACTAAACTTAGCAAATGATCTAAAGTGTGTCAAGGTTCTTCAAGGCTTGGTATTTATAGAAAATTTTGCACAATGAAGGCTGATTAGGGAAGGATGGCCGACGGCCAAGGGAGGGAAAAGGGAAGGATATCTCTTACAAGGTATGGCTTTGAGTATGGGTTCAAGCATGGTGAGGTATGGGCAAAAGCATGGGCAAGGCATGGCTCTTTGAGTGAGATAAAATTCAACATGTGACACTTTTCTTGGGTGAGGATTTGGCAGCTTTGTGCAGCCAAGGGGAGAGAAATTTGTTCATGTAATTGTGGTTTAGTGATGTGTTTAGGTGTTTCTTTGATTAAGGTTTTGGTTAGGAGTTGTAAGAAAGTGTTTAGGTGAGGTAATGGCCTAATTAAGGTTGTCAAGACTTGATTAGGAGGGTAATCTTGCTAGATTAACAATTTTAAAATCATTCTTTGGTCAAATGAGGTATGACACAATTCCTTAATTTAAGGAATTTGAGAGAAATACTATTCAAGATTCCATGACTAGGAATCTTGAATTAAAGAATGCAATTTAGAGTTTAACTAAGCAATCTTAGGTCTAATTAACCTTAATAAATTATTTTGACTCTAGATTAATTATCGAAATAAATTAATCTTCGATTAGAGCCTAATATTGCTTAGGTTTGCTTAATTGCGTCATTAGGCTCACTGTACACTGTTTTAGGGGCAAAATGGTAATTTTGCACTAAAACTACCCTACCTTCCGGGCTGGACTAAACATCAAAAACCACTTATAAATATCATTTAAAATCTTTTGGTAAAGTCCGGACTTGCATGTGAAACGAGAACAAACAGCCACATGAGTGTTTTGGTAATTTTGACGTTGAACTCAAAAATGAGATTCTTCTCCCTATTACCACACATAACACATATAATCCCCTATCAATATCAAAACATCCCTTGAGAATGGCGGACGGCAATCCTCATTTTCGGGTAAATGATCTTAGGGGCATTTTGGTCATTTGTACACGGGAAAATTCAGCGTTCCAGAATATGTATAAAGAAGGATGATGCCAAATCCACAATCAAACACATGTATCACCGCATTCATTCTACTGAGAAGAAGATATTTCAGCATATTATCAACTCTAAGAAATCCTATTACAGTTTTTGATGGCAAAAGTATAGTAATAATATGCTAGAAATTCAAAATAAGCCTTAAGACATGCACCAAATTATCTTGTTGATGAACTTACTAGCTTACCTTCTTTTTCATTCGAATTTCCACACTAACACAATAGCAGAATTAATACATCAGGGAATCTCAAAGATATCACTACAAACTATCAATAAAGAACCTTTGCAAATCAAAATACTAAAACACAGAACAGTCTCCCAAAACTAAAATAAAAAACATATTCACATACCCACAAATCATAACAATATCCATCAATCAAGCAATCATGACCTTTGTGATGCAAACAAGCTCAGATAAAACCCATTAAAGCATAACAAACCCAAAAACTTGAATAAAAAGAAAGAACTTTCCTGGTCCACAACCACAAGCCCGTAAACTACGCGCCTTTTTTTGCCACCAAATTAGCAAAACCTCATCAATGCTTTTCCATCACAGTTTTTGCTATTATAAGCGAAGATGCTACGAACTAGATTCTCCTCCACCCACAAACTGCCATGCATACCACCATATTGTCACGTGAAGAACTATAACCTCCGCCATTGTCAATGAACATTATTGCTGCCTCTTGCAACTGAGAACGGTACAAGTGTCTATTCTTTTCCACTATGCATGTCCTTCTTCCATCACTGCCATTGTATCACCACCTTTGTGACAGGTACTCCATCACTAGTATGTTGCAACCATCGTCATCCATCAAGACTAAGAGTGAGAGCCATTGAAGGTCAAGAATCGAGAGTGAAAGCCTAAAGTGAGATCGTGAGTAGGTGAATCCTGAGAAAAAATTTGTTTTGTGTTATGTGTGCGTGTAAGCCTGGAAGATAGAAAGTGGTTAAAATTAGGTTTTGATTGATTGTCAAATTTGAAATAATAGTAATAAATATAATTTATATGTGAAATTACTAGGAATTTTACCCATTTAAAATAAAAAATACATCTTCTACCAATCTAAACCAAATGAAAATTTGCCATAGATGTTGAAGGCTTTTATACAAGGCAAGTATGCTAGGGCCCTTCACGTATTCCTAACCAACATGAATCCCAAACCAACATGCTAGGGCCTAGCATATTCATGTTGGTTTGGGATATGCTAGGCTTCCTGATGTATTCAATTGGAAAATGATAGTGTAGGATAATCACATTAGTTATCTAATTAATGGATAATCAATCATCCATGATTAATTTTAGCCTCTTGGTAATCTAAAGGCATGGTTATGCAATTAGATGTTTTTAATTATTTTTAAGATCTAAATGTAATCTGTTTTGAAAATTTAAATTCCCTCCAAATTGAAAATTTAAAGTTTAAACTTGAATATTTAAATTCCTTCTCAAAATTTAAAATCCAACACACTAGTATGTAATTTTCCTATTTTTAGTCCAAATCTCTAGTTTGAGAAATTGCTTCCTATTTGAGACCTTTTTTTTTGGTAGATTATTTGAGACCTTTGAATTCCATATTTAAAGTCTTGATCAAATAAATTCATTAAAAAGAATTGATTTAATATATTTCTTATGTACCCATAGGTGCTATATTGGATTTGAATCAATTTTGGATCAATCTATATTAATTAACTACCTCCATTAGTTTGTTCCTATTTCTATTACTACATACAATCTTATGTTCCTATTTCTAGTGTGTTGAGTTTTTAAATAGAGGGAATTTGAATTTTCAAGTTTAAACTTTAAAGTTTCACTTTGGAGGCAATTAAAATTTCAAAATAAATCACATTTAGATCTTAAAAATAATTAAAAGCATCCAATGATATAATCATGCCTTTAGATTATTTAGAGGCTAAAATTAACCATGGATGATTGATTATCCATTAATTAGGAAAAAGTTTGAGAGATGTGTGTAGGTTTGAAGGAGAACATTAAGAGAATCTATGAGAGAGTTACAAGATAAAACAATTAAGGAAAAAGTGTTTACGATAGAGGAAAAGGGGTTTAAATTGAGATAATGTAAGAGATGAGGGTTATGGTGTCCTGGAGGTTTTGGGATTAGTAGGGTAGAGGGTTGATAATGACACGTAATGGGAAAGATAAGAAAGAATTGTGGGAAATTATCTTGCCATAAAGACATATCAGAAAGTAAACACTTTATGAACATGTGTTTCTAAACTTTTAGAAACCATATGTAGTTTTTTAAGTGTTTTAACATGAACAACTTTATGCACTTCACCTATTTTTCTGTACTTATCTTTTGTAGCATTTTTGAACTCATTCTCTAAACTCTTAACCCTTTTTGAACTTTATGCGAATAGAACCTCCTTTTGAACCAATCTTGTACATTTGGAAGATGTTTCCAAACCTTTAAACCACTTTCTAAACTTGTGAAACTAGTTTTGAACTTGATCAAGTATTCTTCCATGCATGACCTCAGTTTAAAGTAACTAAGGGGACTCCAGAAAGTGAAATGTGTACATGGAATGCAAGTTTTCAAAAACCTTTTTAAGTTCAAAATCTTTTTCAGATAATAAAAATGGTCTTCAGCTAATGGTTTGGGAATATTTCAGCTACTCGATTTTCTGTATTCATAAACTTTAGCTAAACATCACCTTTCTGAACATGATCTCTAATAAAGTGATGTTTTATATCAATATGTTTGAATCTAGAGTGCTGAATTGGGTTCTTTGCAAGGTTTATAGCATTAGTGTTATCACACAAAATAGGGATTTTAGTGTACCTCAAATGATAGTCCTCAAGTTGGTTTTGGATCGACAACATTTGAGTGCCACAATTTGCAACAACTACGTACTTAGCTTCTAAGTTGAGAGTGCAATGATGTTTTACTTCTTGCATGGCCATGTAATAAGGTAATCTCCAAAGAAGCAACAGCATCCACTAGTACTCTTTCTATCTATTTTGTCTCCAAAATCAACATCAGAAACCTACAATTTCTCTTGAAGTACCTTTCTCATACTAGAGACTAAGATTAGTAGTACCTACTAATTATCTTAAAATTCTTTTGATAGTATTTAAGTGTGATTGTTTTGAGTTAGATTGAAATCTAGCATAAATACCCACACTTAATTGTATGTAAGGTCTACTTATAGTAAGATAAAGTAAAGAACCAATTATATTTCTATAAATTCTTTCTAATACTTCACCATCCTCATGTGTATCAATGACTTGAGAATGATACATGTGAGTGCTTATAGACTTAGCTTGATCCATGTTGAACCTTTTGACAAGCTCCTTGTTGTAACTTCTCTTGATGGATTAGAGTTCTTTCCTTTTATTGTTTGATTTGAAGCCCAAAAAGAATTTTAATTCTTTTATCATATTCATCTCAAATTTACTTTGCATTAGTTTAGAAAACTTTTGACATAAAGAATGGTTAGTAGCACCAAATGTAATGTCATCAACATAAATTTGGAATATCAAAAATGATTATCTGCATATAATGTAAAGAATGTGGTATCTACATTACTTCTCTTAAACTCATTCTTAAGTAAAAAGGTACTAAATTTGTAATACCAAGCTCTTGGAGCTTGTTTAAGAGCATATAGTGCCTGGGTGAGCTTAAAGGCATGGTTGGAAGTACTTCACTCCCAAATCTTGGAAGTTGTCTTACATAAACTTCTTTAGAAAGATATCCATTTAAGAAGGAAAACTTTATATCCATTTGATATAGAGTGAATCCCTTGAATGTAGCAAATGCTAGTAGCATTCTTGCGTCTAGCCTTGCTATTGGTGCAAAGATTTCATCATAATCAATCCCCTCTTATTGATTATAACATTGTTCAACCAGCCATGCTTTATTCTTGATCACATTTCCAGTTTCATCTAACTTGTTTCCGATCATCCACTTTGTTCTAATGATGGACTTTCCCTTCGGTTTCTACAAGTGTCTAGACTTTGCTTTCTCAAATTGGTCCAATTACTCTTATATTGCGTCCACCTAGCTTTGATCATTGAGAGCTTCTTCAATGTTTTCTAGGTCAATTATGGATAGAAAGATACAATTTGTTTCATTTCTATAGGAAGATCTTGTTCTTATACATTTAGAAATATCACCTAACACTTGATTTTGACAAACTATCTTTAGATCACAAACTATTTTGTAGATTCTATGGATATCTTATTCTACAGCAACTCCATTTCAAAAAACCTTTCATCTTGCTCAAATGGTGTTTTTCTCAGAAATGTCACTTTCTAAAGGTTTTGGAATTCTGAGATAGCTTTCTGATGGTGCTTTCTTGAGTTTACTTTCAGAAGGTTGTGCTTTCTCAAGTTTGCTTTCTAAAGGTTCTATGATGCTTAGATTTACAAAGACCTTTTCAAGTTCTTCTAAGTCTTGAGCAAAATTCTTCTTCTATTCCTTGAACTTGATATGTATTGTTTCCTCAACACAAACTTCTTTTATTATAAATTGTGTAAGTTTTAAAATCTAAAGAATAACCTAAGAAAATGCTATCATCAGACTTGAGATCAAACTTTATTAGCTTGTCCCTTATGTTAAGTATGAAAGTTAGATCCAAAGACATGAAAATATAATACGTTGGGTTTTCTTCTTTTCCAAAGCTCATAAGATGTTTTCTTAAGGATAGGTCTTAAGAAAACTTTATTTTGAATGTAACAAAAGGTATTAACGCTCTACCTAGAAAGCCTTTGACAAACTATTTTCAAAAAGCATTGTTCTTGCCATTTCTTGCAAGCTTCTGTCTTCCTTTTAGCTACCCCATTTTGTTATAGGAGAATATAATTAATGATAAATGCCATGATTTTCACAAAAGTTTTCAAAAATATGGTTTTAAATTCTCCTCCATGATCTAATCTAATGGAAGCAATTTGAATACATTTCTCATTAATAATGCATTTTGCAAAACCTTTAAACTTTTCAAACACCTTATCCTTAGAAGCTAATAAAATAACTCATGTTAATCTAGTGTAATCATCGGCTATAACAATCAATGTCTCTTTCCAGCAAGGCTTAAGGTCTTGGTTAGTCCAAAGAGATCCATGTCTAAAAGCTCTAGTGTCCTTGTTGTAATACATCGAGTACACATGTCCTAAGATGAGTCCAGGAGACATTAGGGTTCCTGGACCCACCCTTGTTGCTAGGAAGGCCTCAGATGTGCGAAAGGCTAGAAGATAGAACCTGGAGTTGTTGTTGAAATCTGTAGAATTTTGCAGAATAGGCTTGCTGATGAGTCTAACCGCTCCAGGAACAGGCGAGGTAACCTGTATCCTAGGTAGAGAGAGACAGATGATCCACAAGCATTTCTCTGAGAGACGAGAGATTACTAGAGTTATTCATTGCTTATATGAGAGAGCATAGTTGGCTAGCTTCCAATTGGGAGGCCAAGCAGGGATCTGGTATAATGAGTTCCTGCAAGGGTGTAGTGACTCAAAGCCACCCTCCTAGGAGGAGTTCAGGGTAGCTTTTCTACAAAGGTTCCTATCAAAGAGCAGACATGCACAAATGGTAGAGGATTCCTGAGACTCCACTCATGCTGTGTATGTCAGTGAGTATGATGAGAGGTTTATATATCTGGCACAGGCAACTCAGGCATACTTCATTTAAGAGAAGAGTTAGGCGGTTGGTCCAGGGGCTACCTGAGGATATGTTTTTCAACTCCAACCACACGTCGGTATGATGGACTATGCATAGGTAGTAGACACGGCTCTTGGCTCAGAGGCCAGGTTGGCAAAGAGGAAGCTGCTTCTGAGTTTAGCAAGAGGGCTTGGACACATGGTTTTTTTTTTATCTAGGGGAGTAGACACTTATAGAGGATCTAGCCAGGGGCGGCGTGGGCCCAGTCAGGTAAGGTCGCCTTCTTAGAGCCCACTTTGACATGGCCTGCTATTTCTCAAAGTCATAGTAGATGAGGTAGCTAACATTTAGGCCATGGATCGGTTTGAAGTTTCCCTTCATGCCAGACTTGTGGGAGGAGACATACTAGGCAGTGCATGATAAGCACATTTGCTTGTTATGGCTTGGCCAAAAGGAAACGGGGCATCCGTTGGGGTCAAGGAACCCTACTACTTTAGCTCAGTCATTTCAGTCAACGACCTATAGGGGCTTGGCTACTCAGTTGGCAGAGGTGCTGGGGGCAAGGGCCCTAGGGGTAGAGGTGCAGGTGGTAGAGGCTTAACAAGAGAGGCCGGGGTGACAGGGGATAGCCCGATTTGTTTACACTTACATGATAGCACACAACAACATCTAGTGATGTTATAGCAGGTATTATTAGATTTTTCTCCCTCAAAGCTTTTGCATTGATTAACCTGGGGTCCACGCATTCTTATGTATCCCCATCTTTACCATGTAGTTTCGAGAAACAGTTTCCAGCTTAGAGAAGTCATTCCTAGTGGGGATATCTTAGGAGGACCCCTTAGTTCAGCAGTTTATAGAGAGTGTGAGATCAAGGTCGGCGACATAGAGACACTTGCAAATCTTCATGTGTTAGACATGTTCGACTTTGATGTCATCTTGGGTATGGATTGACTAGCTTCATATCATGCTATGGTGGATACAGGAAGGCGGTGAAGTTTGGTGTTCCTGGAGGCGAGCTCCAAGAGTTTAAGGTATGGTTGTTAAGTTCAGTTGATCTCGGCTATGAGCACTATGCGGCTTATGGATAAAAGGGCGTTATGGATTCTTAGCCTCAATTAGAGATATAGATGAGAGGTCCGAGTTTAAAGTTGGTTCAATGATTTACGAGTTCCCATATGTGTTTCCAAAGGAACTACAGGGATGCCTCAGAGATGGTGATTGCGTTTGAGATAAAGCTTGAGCTCAAGTGAGGCCGAACTCTATACCCCTATACCATATGGCTCCAGAAGAATTGAGAGAGTTGAAAGAGAGTTACAAGAGTTGCTTGACAAGAGGTTTGTTTGGCTGAGTCCTCAATTAGGGTGCTCCGATCTTATTTTTGAATAAGAAGAATATGTCTGACGATGTACATAGACTATCGGCAATTGAAAAGGCAGTCAGAACTAGTACCCCTTGCCACATATAGATGACCTATTTAATCAGCTCCAAGGGGTTAGGTCTTTCTCCAAGATCGATCTTCAGTTGGGCTATCATAGTTGAAGATTAAGGGTGAGGATGTGCACAAGATAGCCTTTAGGACACGCTATGGACATTATGAGTTCCTAGTGATATCTTTTGGGTTAACCAATGCCCCTAGAGCTTTCATGGACCTAGTGAATAGGGTTTCAGGCTGTTCCTAGATCACTTTGTGATTATCTTCATTGATGACATCCTGGTGTACTCTAGGAGCGAAAAGGAGCATGAGCACCACCTTAGGATTGTCTTGTAGACCCTAAGAAAGAACCAGCTATATGACAAATTCTCCAAGTGTGAGTTTTGGCTTGATCAAGTGGGGCATTCCTTGGACATATAGTATCTAAGGATGGTATCTTAGTTGACCCAAAGAAAGTTAAAATGGTTTAGTAATGGCCGAGGCTTTCTACAGTTTCAGAGATCCATAGTTTCTTAGGTTTAGCGAGGTTTATCAAGGATTTCTCAAGAATAGTGGTGTCATTGACCAGATTAACTCAGAAGAATGTCAAGTTTAAGTGATCAAATGCATACAAAGAGAGTTTCTACAAGCTTAAGATTTGTTTGACCACAACTTCGGTGTTGGTGTTACCTTTCAGCATAATTGGTTGCGTGTACCTGCGATGCCTCAAGAGTCAGACTTGGCTTTGTCCTTATACAGCATAGCTGGGTTGTGGCATATGTTTCAATGTGGTTCAAAAAGCATGGGAAGACCTAACACAATATCTAGAGACGGCACAAGTGGTCTTTGCCTTGAAAATTTGGAGGCATTATCTATAGACAGACATGTGAGATCTTCACGGATCACAAAAGTTTGAAGTATATCTTCTAGCATAAGGACTTGAATCTCAGGCAGCGTCGATGGCCAGAGTTGTTAAAAGGCTATGACTACACCATATCTTATCATCCAAGCAAGGCAAATATTGTAGCCGATGCTTTAAGTAGAAAGTCTATAGACGGTTTGGCCCACATAGCGCTCGTAAGACGCCATTAATAGGGGAAATTCATAAGTTAGAGGCAGAAGGAGTCCAATGTATGGTAGATGATTCTGGAGCCTTTCTTGCTCACATTAGGGCCCAGTTAAACCTAGTGGAGCATATCAAGGTGCGACAAGGGAAGATCCCAAGTTAGTGAAGCTTATAGAGGATGTGTCCTGAAAGAGAGAATAATGAGTTTTCAGTTTATGTAGAGGGTGAGTTGGACTTTGGTGACCATTTGTATGTACTTGATGTGGGTGAATTGAAGAGGAAAGTCATGGAAGAGTCTGATAGCGCAGCATGCTCGTACACCCTGCTTCAGCCAAGATGTATCAAGACCTCAGATAGTTATCCTGATGGGTGACATTGGTGACTTCGTGGCACAGTGTTTGGTGTGTTAGCAAGTCAAGACTAAACATTAAAGACCTATAGGGTCACTTTAGTAGATAGAGATTTCAGAGTGGAAGTGGGAGATGATAACCATGGACTTTATGGTCGAGTTACCTCAGACCACTAAGGGCTTTGATTCCATATGGGTGATGTGGATAGAGTGACTAAGTCAGCTTACTTCCCACAAGTTAAGATGACCTTTAGTGAAGCTTAGTATGCCTAATTTTATATAGATAAGATTGCTAGACTTCATGGCATCCAGTATCCATTATCTCATATAGAGTCCTAGTTCACCTCATGATTCTGGAGAGCATTTTAAGAAGCTCTTGTGACTTGTGTGGACTTGACCATAGCTTTTCACTCAGGCAGATAGCCAGCCAGAGAGGAGGATTCAGACATTAGAGAACATGCTCAAAGATTGGTTGTTAGACTTTGGTGGGAGTTAGTATGACCACTTGCCACTGATAGAGTTCTCACATAATAACAGTTACCAAGCAAGTATTCAGATGGCATGTTTGAAGCATTGTATGGGAGACATGCAAATCTCCTATTAGATAGTTTGAGCCTGGGAAAGCTAAGGCCCTGGGCCTAAATTTGGTACAAGAGACTTTAGAGAAGGTCTAGTTGATCAGAGAACGATTGTTAGGCTAAAGAGAGAAATCTTTTGATGATATTCGGGCTTGGAGTTAGAGTTCGTAGTGGGTGACCACGTGTTTCTAAGGTTGTTTCCCATGAAGAAAGTGGCAAGGTTCAGTAAGCGTGGAAGCTAAGTCCTCGCTATATCCTGTTGAGATTCTAGAAAGAGTTGGAGTAGTGGCTTACAGGTTGGCACTACCTCCTAATTTATTAGCTATAGACCTAGTCTTTCATGTCAGCATGTTCATAAAGTATATGCCCGATCAGTCTCACGTTCTCACACCATAAGTGATTCAAGTCGATCAGAGCTTATCATATGAAGAGGAATCGATTGCCATTGTGGATAGGTAGATCAAGAAGTTTCGATCAAAGGAAGTGGCCTTAGTGAAAGTCATCTGGATGAACCACTACGAGGAAGCCACTTGAGAGGCTGAAGAAACTGTGGATCAAATATCTCTATCTTTTCCATCCTCAAGGTATGTTTTAGATTTGGGGACCAAATCTTTTAAGTGAGGAGTTTGTAATAACTTAGTATACGTGTCCCTAGATGAGTCTAGTACGACATTAGGGTCGTGTTGTGGGAAAGCCCTAGATTCGCGGAAGGCCAGAAGATGCAGAACCTAGTGTTGCTAATTAAATTTGCAAAATTATGCTGAACAGGCTCACTGGAGCAAGGCTGGTTCACTGGGCAAGCAGACAAGGCTAGGCCTAGGTGTTGGCTGTAATGTCCTGATTTTTCCTGATGTGTAAAATGACCAAAATGTCTTGAGATTTTTTTACGGAATTCAGGTCGGTCTTCTATCCTCAAGGGATTTGTTTAATGTTTGAAGGGGACTAGATGTGTTTTGGATGATCATAGATGTGTAAATCTCAATTCCTGTTTTTCCTGTGTAAAATTACCAAAATACCCTTGAGGTAATTTAACACGGATTTAGTGATGGCTAAACCCACCTCACAGGGAATTGGAAATGTTAATTATAAGGGATGTATGATATCTGGAAAAATCGGGTAGTCCGAGGAGTTTTTGAGTAAAAATTACCATTTTGCCCTTAACTATTGCTAAATAAGCCTAATTAAGTAATTAAGGAAATATAGGTAATATTAAGCTCTAATTAAAGATAAATAAATTTTATTTATTAATTTTGGGACAAAATAATTATTTGAGGTTAATTAAGGCCTAAGGTTGCTTAGGAAAGTTTAAATTCCATTTTTGATTAAAAAAAATGCTTCAAGAGACCAAAAAGTAAAAAGTAAAGACAAAAACACTTTCTCTCTTTTTCTTTCTTAAAAATTAGGAACTATGTTGGCGTTTGAAATTTAAATTAATCAAGTTTAACCCAACTAAGTATGTAAGAACACTCCTTAAACATGTCTTGGAAGCCTTAAACACATGGCTACTAACCCAAACACCTAATTACCAATCCTTAACCCTTTGCCTAATCAAATCTATCTGTAATCCAAATTTTAACTTACATGAAATATGTAACACCCTAATATTTAACCCAATACGCCTAGGATGCATTCGGTTAATTATTAGACATTACTCTTTAATTTTAGTTCTTATTTTAATAATTTCAAACATACCTTAGTGAAAATACGGGTAAATTTTTTTTTTTTAACTTTAAAAGCAAAACATGAGCCACGCATATGTAAAGAGCAACATTTGAATCATGCGAAAAGGGAAAGGGATAATGACAAAATACGAACATACCTAAAGCACCACATTATAGCCACATAGGCATAAGAACATCACCATATATATATATATCATCGATAGATCATAGTTACTTTGCATACCCAAAATATACATGAAAGAGTTATATCATGCCCACCAACAAAGATTGGGTTCAAAATATACATCATCCTATAATATCCATAAATAAATTCAAGCTAAACAAAAGGCCTCTCTCCCCACTACTCCTATTGGGGGTGCGCCTAGGGTAGATAACCTTTAATAAAAAAGCAAAAGAAGGTTATCCTATCTATTGCACATGCATGGGAGCTCCAAGGGGTCTGAACGGCTTACGCTATCGTTCCTGGAGGGAGAAGGTACCCAATCCATTGGCCAGCTTATCGAGTGTGGCAAGACGAGAGAAGGGTGAGCGTGGGCACCGCTGAGGTCAGGTGGCTCTTCCACAAGCAGGTATAGCTCCTCATTGACTGCGTGACTGGCTTCCCATCACTACCACCTTCCACCATCATAAGAATAGTGGGGCAGAACCCTCAGAGTAGATCTAGGTGGGTGAATCCTTGGAGGGGTCTGACCACGAATCGGGATAGCGGGGTGGCAATAATGACATGTAAACTGGATGTCCCAGGAGCCAAAGCAGGAGGGAGTGTCGCGATCCGCCTCGCTGAGGCGGGCACGCTTGAGATGAGTTCGTAAAAATGGAGTAGCGGTAGAGAACCTGAAGCTAGAAATTGGGTGTGCAAAGGGACGCTCCATGAAGACAAAAAGGCGACATCACAATGACCCATGAAATGATGTGTCTGGTGAGCAGCATTGTGGTGCATCTCCTAGGTGGGAACGTCAATGAAGATCACGAAGGTTGCCATCGACCTTTGAAGGCGAGATGGAAAGAAAGAAGAAGGGATGAGAAACTTATACAAGAATCTCAGGAGGGTTTTTACCTCCAAATATCTGACATCATCTACGTCCTTAGGAACCTTGTTTTCATTATGAAATTAGTGGGCATATGCATTGGGTTTATTTATTAGTTTCAAATACCATTAGTTGAGGCTCGTTCATTTTAGCATGAATTTTAATGCATTAGTGCAACATGCTAGATCATGGATGCATGTCAATGCCATAAGCGAGATATCATAGGATCACATTGAATGAACATAGCATAATGAATGCAATTTATTTCAACATTACTCATTCTTTTAGGTGACTTAAACTTCTTATTCTCTTTTCCTTGGGGCTACCTTAATACTCTCCGTTTGAGAGTTCTAGGTTATGAGCTCATACCTAAACTAGTCATCACTAGTCTACACTTATCCTCTTGATAAGCTAAATCCCTGACTCCCAGAGTGCGGGTTAGGGGGCATAGGATCACCTTTCATAACCATTAATTCCTGAGTCTAAAGGGTCCTTTTCACCTCTCATAACCTTTAATTTAGGGAGTCTAGAGGATCATTTCCATGTGTCTTATGTCACCTTAATATTGGCATGTTAATTTAGAAATGCAATGTGAGCATGTAATCATAATTTGACATAAAACATATCATGTTCATAACTTTCATATATCATGCATCTTAACCAATCAATCATAATCTCATCATGCCACAATATCCTCATATTATTTATTCACATATGCATTCACATCTTTGCACATATTTAATAAGCATATTGCCAATCATCATCTAATAGCAGTAAACATGCTTCTACCTAGTATGCCGAAAGTCAAGGATCAGACTTAGCTAATGCATATGCAATGTTCAACAATATATACATATAAATAGCATACTTAGGGAATAATTAGCAACACATAAGCATATAGAGTCACCAATCTATTTCATCTTGCTTAGAACACACTTATTTGCACATTTAGGGTTCTGATCGATTACAGGTGTTGGTAATCGATTACCAGAATTAGAAACTTGTTCGGGCTTTAAATACATCCTGGTAATTACACGAGCATGGTAATCGATTACTAGAACTAAAAACATGTTCTAGGCACGAAGAACATCATGGTAATCGATTACATGAACTGGTAATTGATTACCAAAGCTAAAAACGTTCTAGGTATGAAGAACATCCTGGTAATCGATTACATAGGTTGGTAATTGATTGCCAGGACCAAAATCTCTCCAAGAACCATCCTGGTAATCGATTACCATTAAATCCCCAGAATTTGAGAAATCAAAGTTTTGACACATTCCAAGTTACTCTTTCACCTCAAGACCATTTTAAAACATCCTTCTAACATTCCTTTGAAATCATTTTCACATTTTCACAAATCAAAACCAACATTGCATCATGACTAAAACACATCCAATAGCCATGATCAAGATTTCCATTTTAAGATACAAGGACAAGTCTTTGAGCTCTAGAGATTTAAGTGATGACAAAAATAATAAACATGCTATGCAAACCACATTTTAGATCTTTATCATTATTAGGTGGTGGCTTGAAGCTTACATATGATATGCAAAACTTGAAAGTAAATATGAGAATGCAAGTTCATTTTTAAATCTTTAAAGTTTAGGTGATGACTTGAAATATAAATATGAAATGTAAGACTAGAAATTTAAATATGGAAATGTAAGTCCATTTAGTCTTTTTAAGGTGATGACTTTGAAAATAAACATGATATGCAAGGCATTGAAACGTAAACATGAGATGCAAGAGCTTGAAATATAAACATGATACAAATCCACTTTTATATCTTGCTAGAGCTCATTTCAAGATTTTAAAGAATCAAACTCTCAACCCCAATCAATCTTAACCCAAAATGGAAATGAGTTTTAGAGTCTTGACACCATGGTTCCAAGAACCTCATTTGTCTAGACTCACCATCAAGGTCAAAGGAAAACCAACAAAGACAACCAACAATAAACCATTTTCCATACTCTTGTGAGACCAAAAATCAAGCCTTGAGCTATAGAGGTCCAACACATGATGATTTCACAACCAACATCAAGGAACCCTTATCATCAAGCTATGGCCTTGATCACCAAATAAGGAAAACATTTCACAAGAACCAACAACATTTCCTCTTTACCATTCTTTAAAACTAACAAAACCAAAACTTGGGCTCTAGAGGTCAAGCACATGGAGGTATCAACCTCACTATCAAAATCTCTCATATCAAGCCATGGTTTCCCAACATCCAACAACAAACAAAATCGAAAATGGAAATAAAGAAAAGGAAGATGCAATTCAAAATAAAAGGGAAGAAGAAGAAGAAGAGCAACAACACAAGCATTCCATCATCATCAAATCCGAAAAAGAAAACAAGAAATAAGAGAAGAAACTCAAAACAAATCCCTACCAAAGTTATTTCTTTGGTTGTAAATGAGAAAGCTTTGATCTTGAAAGGGAATGGTTATGTGTTTGTGAGTTGAGAAGGGGTTGAGAATGGTAGTGGAAGAGAAGGAAGATGAGAGCTTTGAGTTGTAAGAGAAGTGAGAATCCTTAGAGAATTTTTTTGACACAAAGTCTTGGCCAAAAAAGTGGATGGTAGAATGAGGGTGTTTGTGTGTTGAAAAGAATAAATATGAGGGTGTATGAGAGGAGGAGGAGGCCTCTTGGCTGATTGGGAGGGAAAAATTTTGTTTTTCATGTAGGTTAGGATGTGTATTAGAGGTAGATTTGATTGAGGAATGAGTTAGGAATTGGTAATTAGGTGTTTAGGTTTGTAATCATGTGTTTAAGCTTTTCAAGACATGATTAGGAGTGGTCTTGCTCACTTAGTTTGAATTAAACCCAATTAGTTTGAAATTCAAACTCCAACATATTCCTTAATTTAAAGGATTGGAGAGAGAATTTACTATTTGGTTTGATTTGACATAATGTCTTTGATTTAAGAAGGGAATTTGATTTTCCTTAAGCAATCTTAAGCCTCAATTGACCTCAAATAATTATTTACACTCCAAATTAATAGATAAAATTAATTTATCTTTAATTAGAGCCTAATATTGCCCATATTTCCATAATCGTTTAATTATGTCCATTTAGCACCAAACCGGGGTAAAACCGAAAATTCACACAAGGGCTCCCCAGGACCACCAGACTTCCTAGGCATCAAGAAACACTCTCGTTATTATATTCAAACTCCCAGGTGATGGCCAATTTGTCTGTCACTTAATCCTACGTTAAATTACCTCAGAGGTAAATTGGTAATTTCACGTATAGGAAAAATCAGGAAATTGAGATTTTCATCTCTAACACATCCAATACATACTTAATCCCCTTCAAACACTAGACTAACCCTCGAGGATAACCTGATTGACCGTCCTTGACTTTGGAGAATGACCTCAGGGACATTTCGTCATTTTCGCATTCAAAAATCGAGGCGTTACAAAACACAAAATCTTTCCCCAAAACCCCTTAGTGGCCGGTGGCCCACCCTCTTTCTCTCATATTTTGATTTTTAAATAATCATACACTCACAAAACTCTCATTTCTTACCATTCATTGGTTTTTGCCAAAACTTGCCAACCAAGTTGTGTTAAACAGAGTCTTGTTCTCTTTAACCTCAAGCTCTCTTTTCCTCTTCTCCTCCATCTTCAAGAACCACCATTCTTAACCTCCATCTAAGCTTTCAACCTCAAACCAACACATCTCCACCATAGATCAACTCTAAAACACCTAACCTTCCATTCCTAAACACAAGAACACAAAAAAAATCCTCCCTCCATTTTATTTTCCCTTGGTCAAATCGCCTTGGCATTAAGACAAGATTTTTATTTTTTCTTTCTTCATAAAGATCAAGCTTTCACTCTTGCAAACAAGAAACACTCTTGGTAGGGATTTTGTTTTATGTTTCTTCTTTTTCTTTTTGATTTTGATGTTCAGTTGATGGTCAAGACCATAGCTTGATGATGAAGGTCCTTGATGTTAGTTGTAAAACCATCATATATTTGACCTGTAAAGCTCAAGGCTTGATTTTTGGTTTCAAAAGAATACAAGAAATAGAATGCTTGTTAGTTTTCTTTGGTTATTTTTCTTTAAGCTTGATGATGAGTTCAAGAAATGAGGTTCTTGGAACCATGGTGTTGAGTAACTCTAAAGCTCACTTCCATTTTGTTAAGATTGATGGGGTTAAAAGTTTTATTCTTTAAAGTCTTGAGTTTGAGCTCTAACAAGATATAAAAATGGATTTCCATCCATATTTATGTTTCAAGTTCTTGCATTTCACGTTTATATTTCAAGTCTTGCATTTTATGTTTATATTTTAAGTTATCACCTAAACCTTAAAGACTTAAAAATAAACTTGCATTCCCATACTTATATTTCAAATCTTGCACATGATATTTATATTTCCAAGTTATCACCTTATAATGATAAAGACTAAAAATGAGATAGCATAGCATGTCTATGATTCTAGTCATCACCTAAGTCTCTAAAGCTCAAGACTTGCCCCTTTGTCTTAAATGAAAATTTTGATCATGGACACACATTTATCTATATATATTTCGGCCATATTCAAGTGTTGGGTTTGAAGTTAGTTCTATCTTATTTTAAGACTAGGATTTTGTATCTTGAGAGTCCAAAGGAATTTTGAAAGAAATATAGATTATAAAGGAGCAAAAATGTGATTTTAAATAAATAAAAACCTTATTTATGGAACTTTAATTTTTCCTACTGATTTGAATGGAAATAATTATTCTTTGAGAGGGACAAAATGATTTCATGTGTTTTAGGTATCTTAGAATAGTTTTTGAGAAAAATTAGTAACTAGAAAAGTTTAAAAATGCAATTTATAAGATATTTTATAATTTTATTTTTTGGGACTGTTCAATACTGTTCACATAGTTAAAAACATGTCAAAAATTGTTTCATGTACCTTAGAATGGCTTTTTGGAAAAACTAGTAATTGGAAAAGGGTAAAAAATGTAATTTTCCAAAGTTTTTGAAATTTTAATTTTTTTACTGTGTTACTGTTTCATTACTGTTCATTACTCTAGGTTACTATTCATATGCATAAAAATTATTAATAAGTGTTGTAAAAATTATTTTTAGCATTTTAGAAAAAAATCTAGTAATTGGAAAAGGTCAAAAATGTAATTTCCTAAAGCTTATAAAAATAGTTCAATTGTCATCCATGTGGTTACTATTCACATACATAAAATTCATTAGTAATTGTTGTAAAAATTATTTTTGGTATCTTGGGTGCTTAAAAGAATAATTACAAGTGTTAGTTTTGACCGTTTTGCAAAATGCAAAAAGTTGTGCTTTAAACTATCATTATAGAATCTTGGCCAAATGGATTTAATTAGAGTTAGTAATGATTTTAAATGTGTTCATGTATTCAAAATACCATTTATGATGTTTAGAAAAAGTTTTAGAAGCATTGACACTTGCTAAGTGTCTAGAATGAGAAACTTTGCACTTCGACCCTAAAATCTAACAAAATTTGGCCAATGGGCCAAAATGGTTTTATGAATTTAAATGATTTCTAAGTGGTATGGATCTTTTAAAAGTGTAAATTGATTTTGAGGATCATTAATTTGAGAAAATGTGTTGAAAGAGGAAATTTACACTTTAACCCACAAACTCTTACAAATTACAATCTTGACCCTTTTTAGGGCTAAAGTGCAATTATCAACAACTTGGTTATGTTGATGTGATTGATATGTTATGAAGGTATATTCATATGATTTAGTTGGAAATTATATAACTTGAAATAATTGTGCAAGATTATGTATTGATGACTATGCATACTTGATTCTTAAATTATGCAAGTAATGATTTCGATTGTGTTGTATATATCCTGTTGAACATAGCATCTGCATTAGTTAGTTTGGTCCTTGATATCTAGCATCTTGGGTAAGAGAATGTTTATGTTTCAAAGAGATTATGATGATAACATGCCTATAAATATATGCAAAGAATGTGATGTATGTTTATGTGATCAATTACATAATGATTTGTGGCATTTTGTGATTATGAATAAATGATTGAGATGCATGATTGATGTGTTCTATGGCATGAAGCAAATTTGGGAAGCTCCATTCCCAACCATTATGCTACCGATTTCCGCCAAATTTGTGGATTTAGAAAAATTATGAAGTTATGAGCATGAAATGTTAAATGATAAATTATGATAGTTGGCTATAATTATATGCTCATGTTTGTAAATGACATGCTAAGATTAAACATGACAGAAGACATATGGAGATGATCTTTTAAACTCCAGGGATTAATGGTTAAGGGAGGTGATCCAAGGAAGTTATATGCTCATGATAAGAAAGTTAAGTTAAAGAAAGGAAGTGGTGTTTTTCCTTCTATTACCCCATCTTAAATCTAGTAATGGCTAGTTAGGTTGAGTTCATCCTAGGTGATCGGTGAGGTGAAGTTTTGGTGGTCATTGTAAAATCACCGGGAAGGTGAGACGGTTGGTTTAGGATGATTATGTAAGAGGGTGGTCATTAAGAAAAGAACTTGAGAGTTCAATTATGAGAAAGTAAAGTATCATGGGTTCTCTTGCTTTCCCATGCATGTTAAATGTTATATGACACATCATGGTTGTCCTATTATGCATTCATTCACTTGCCACTCAATCACGTAATTTGAATGTCAAGTCACCCAAGAAGGTAAAGTAAATATGTATATACATATATTAAATTATTTTTCTATTGGTGCGTTTAATCATATGATATGTGCTAGATAACTTTAGTTCTTTACCTTATCTCCTGCTTATATACTTAGCTTTATGTTGTGTTTTAGATTTAAATGCTACTAACTCATGTTGTGAGTATGCTTGTCTTATTTGCATGAGTTACTTATGCTCTTGAGGTATTGTCATGCATACATAAGATATCTGTTGCATTCATGACATTAAGACCTATGCCAAAAGACACCCACTTCAGATAAAAGGATTTTGAGAAGTTTAAAAATTGAACCTTATGTATGTACATCTCTTTCATAATGAAAACCGAAGTGGCTAAGGACGATGATCATGACACTTGTGTTAGGGAAGCCTATTAAGAATCTTGAATAAGTTTCTCATCATTATGTTTCTCATCCATCTCCTTTCTTCCGTGTTGTTTCCAGATGTGGATGATGGTATTGTTCGTGATCTTCTTTGAGATGTGGACATGAGAGTCACGCGCCTATCAGAGAAGAGGTTGCAGTGGAAGCATGAAGATAGCTTTCCTTTTGGCATTAGCTTAAGAGTTGTCATACCCCTTATACCCATTCGTAGCATAGTCTTTTGATAGACATGTACCGAGACTAGTCTAGTTTTGTTATAGTTATGTTTAGCTTTGGACTATTATATGTTCAACCTTTATTGGTGAGCTTAGTATCTCATGATGCCCTTTATGTTTATAGAATGTCACTATTATGTTAGGGTTATGATATGTTAATCTAGTTTGTGTCATGTTATGCTATGGTTTACACATATATTATGATAAGGTTTACCTAATTATTATTATTATGTGTATTGATCGGTATCTATACACACACGTGGCTCATATTTTGGTTTTAAAGTTTAAAAAAACAAATTTAGTCATATTTTTATTACTTGTATTTTAAAGAAGAATATGTTAAGTTCTGAGACAAAGGCGTAGCCACTAAAAATTATCCGAAATGCGACTTGAGCGTATTAGGTTAAAAGTTAAGGTGTTACATTGGCCAGCCTCGCTACAATGAGATATGTTCGTCAGTGAGTGGTCTCGATGCCAGGATAGGAGAAAATGACACACTTTTCATTAATTAGACCTTCTACCACTTTAAAACCCTCAAATTTGGGTTCTCTATTTCAAAAACTTAGAATCCTTCCCCCCTACACATCTCTTCCCTTATTCTTCCAACTCCATTCTAATCTTCTTTGTCCAAGCTTCAAGGTGAGTTTAGTTGTTGATTTATGCTTCCATTTCCTCCAATCTCTCATGTTCTTGGGCATGGTACATTCTTCATGGTTGTCAAGTACGGGTGCTCCCCAATGTTATTAGGTTTGTTATAGTTATCTAGAGATCCCTATAGATTAATCATGAGTTTATGGTTGTTATGGCAGATAATGGTGCTATCCCTTTTCATCTAGCTCAGTTGGTATTGACACTATTCCTTCCTCCCTCTAGGTGAGTGGGTTCAATTCTGTGATCTCTATGTTGATCATTAGAGTTATTTTTTTTAAAATGTGGTTTAAATGCATGATGTTAGAGAGCATATAAAAAAGTTTAGAGATTATTGTTGATTTACCAAGTTTATGAAAATGTTGGTTTTTAGAATAAGATGAACGATATGTTTTCATGTAAAACCATGGGACCATTTGTTGGCAAAATGATATATGAATAATTTGTGTATGAATGTGGTTAAGTAGAGATTGCATGATTTATGTAAATGATTCCTAGAATAGTATAACTTTTGTAATATAGCTTTCAAACTCAGAGTAGAGCCTAGTACAGTGTTTTTGAGAAAATGTTTAAATTTTATGATTTTGATTAGATAATAGCTATAGAGAAGAGACAGGAAGTTAATAGCTTGAGCGATCATTAACCTTGATACCATGTTGTCCCCAAGGGACAATCTCACCCTAGAGTAGAGATGGAACCTAGTTAGGTATCTAGTTTAGGTCCTTGAGGAACCCCCAGAGATTTAGAGATTTTGTTATGCCGTGGTTGACATGCATAACTAGAGAATTTGTTATATCACTTATTATGCATAACCAGATATCCTTATTTCTTGTTAAAGTATTGTTATTTATGATTTGGAGAAAATAATGATTTATATTAATATGTATGTAAATATCAAAATGTTTTAGAGCTTTGCTTTTATTATTATTATGATATTATGCATTCTTATTGTTGTCCCATGAAGGGGATTATGAGTGAAAATTCATTTACTAAGTTTTAGATAAAACTCACCCTTCTCATTTTCCCTATTTACATATACAACTGACTGCGGATCCTTCACCACCTCCTCTTCCACCACGGCTTAGAGTTCTCAGTCGTGAGCTTCATTCTGGTGAAGTATAAATTTTGTTTTTTGCTCTAGAGTGCTTCAATGATGATATGGGAGGGTCTTGGAACATATAGGTATAGCTTTTGCATTTTGTATACCATGACTATATCCTTGATTTGTATTTAATGATTTAGCATTCATGGATATTTGTATAGAGAGCCACTCAATTTATATATATTTTGTATTACAATTACAAAGTTAGAGTTAGTTTATGAAATGAATTACTTATAATTATTTTGATTGCAAAGAGAGTATGTTGAGTTCTATTAGGGATGAAGTTATAATTTAAATGGTTTTGTGATTTAAAATATACATATAGAGTGACTTAGCTATCACGAGGCTTATGTGGAGATGAGATTCCTCACGTGCTGGTCACGTTCCTAGATCGGGTTGTGACACTTGTGATTGACACCGCATTCTTGTTATGGAAAGAAGCTTGGCTTGTTTGCCTTTCTCACAGAAATCTAAAGTTGAATCCTTGTCATAACTGGTCTTTGGAAGGCCAAGCTCTTTCTAGATAGCTTAGAAACTAGCTTTATATGAGCATGACCAAGTTTCTTATGCCATAACCACTTATCATCCACAAAGGATGCTAAGCATTTTACATCCTGCTCAACTGGCCATCCAAGAATAACACAGGGTGTGATTATGCCTCTTGCTAGAAAAAATCACTTATCTAGAAACTGGATTCAATATGTGCCATCCTTTGGCTTCTAACCATACATTAAAACCTTGGTCACAAAATTAACTAATGCTTAACATGTTATGAGCTAAGCCACCAACTAATGGTGAGAGTCATCCTTATAAACATTTCCAATGCCAATGACCTTTGCTTTACCACCATCAATAAATTTCATTGATAGAGTTCTTGGGCTTTGACTTTCTGAACCATTTTATTTTTCTTGACATGTGTCTGGCGCTTCCACCGTTCATGTGCCACTTGTCACCCTTTCAACATGTGTCCTAAGACACACCTACAACAGAAATGGTTTTGATTTTAGGTGCCTACATCTTCTTGGCTTTTTTAGTGTTGCTTTTGGGGGAAGGTTTCTAACTTGTTTGTTTGCCTCATTTAGCATATAGTACTTATCAGGTAGATGTCCTTTCATATGACAAAAAACATAACAAGTTTTTAATTTTGTTTTCTTGGATGAAGTTGCAGCTACTTTCTCATCCATTTCCTTCTCAAAACTAATTCTTGTCTGCTCAAAATAAGGTTTCTGAGCACCAAGCATCATGTTTAGAAACTTAAAACCATTTACCATATTTTCTAAATCAAATTTGAGAAGCTTTGAAGTTTTCTCTAGTTCAAAAATCTCTTTTTGAGCTTTCTAATCCTTGTTAGAAACTTCAGTTTTTGAGGCTTTGAGTTTGACATTTAGAAACTTGTTTTCTCCTTGATGTTCTTCTTTCTCAAGCCTTGGATTGTCATAATCAGTTTTTACTTTCTCAAGGTCTACAGATACTTTTTGATGGTTCTTCTTAGAGAGAGATAATGAGAACTTAATGTTTGAGAGTTCTCTAGCACTTCATCATATAATTTTAAAATTTCATCAAAAGAAAGTTCAGTTTTTAGGATTTTTTTACCTCTATTTCTTCTCCAAACATAGTCAACCATGAAGCATAGGTTGGCAACATCTTCTAACTTATCTTGGGTTTTTGAATCCTCTTTGTCATCTTATGAATCACTCCATGCAGCTAGATTCCCTTTTTCTTAGGAGTAAACTTCTTTTGTGATCCTTTGAGCTTAGGACAATCAGTTTTGAAGTGTCTTTTCTCACCACAATGATAACAGTTCACATTGTTCAACTTTCCTTTACCCTTCTTGTCCTTCTGAAGTTGGACTCTTTCTTCTTTCTGATTTTCTCTTCCATGTTCTTGACATTTTTCTCTCAAGCATAGAGATCTCATCCCTGATCTTCTATTCATCTTTATCATTAGAAACCTCTGCAATCTTCATTGCTTTCCCTTGGTTTTGCTTTCTGGAGGAGATCTTTAGAGCAACTGATTTGTTCTTCTTCATGGCTTCACCATAAGCTTCAAGAAGCACAACTTCATGAGTCTTGAGAGACCCAATAACACCATCTAAGCTAAGGGTTTGAAGGTCCTTAACTTCAGTGACAATAATGACCTTAGGAAGCCATTTAGATAGAAGGCTTCTCAATATCTTTATAACCATCTCTGAGTTTGAGTTTCTTTTACCCAACCTTTGAGTTGGTTAATGATATTCATGAATCTTGTTGTCATTTCATCAATGTTTTCATGTTCAATCATCTTGAATATTTCATATTGATGAACTAGCACGCTTATCTTTGCCTCCTTAACTTGATTTATTCCCTCTTAGAGCATGTGCAATCTGTCCAGAATTTCCTTTGCTATGTCATAAGTAATAATTTTATTATATTCGGGTACAAGTAAGGAGGTACTTGGCCTTGGAGTTCAATTGGACTTTTTCTTTGTGTTGATCTGTCCATCTAATTTTAGGAATTTCTCTAGAGGTTGAAGGTCCACTGTCATTGTTTCTAGGAAATGCGTTTTCTAGCACCTCTTCTATAGGGATATAATCACCTTCTTATATGATTTCCCTCAAGTTAAGACTTGTGTATTTAACAAACAATTCCATTCTATCCTTCCAATAGGCATGGTCACCACCATCAAAGAATTGAGGTCTATTTATAGAGCATCCCTTAGCAATGTGTACATTGTTGTGTGCTATATTCTTTAAGGGTCTGCTGTGAGATGGATTTAGGAGAGGAGGGGAAGGAAGGGGAAGACATTGGATGACTGATTTGTGTTTGGGAGTTTTGTTAATTGAGGAAGGGGTATTTGTAGGATTTCTAAAATCCTCCATTCACCCCCATTTTGAGTTCCTCCATTTTGGGGGGTTTTAATGAGATATGAACTAAAAATACCATTTTACCCCTATTAATTTTAGCTTATTTCAAAAATAATCACACTACACTTCTTTCTCTCTCATGAGGACACACACACACATGAAAACATCTCTCTGTAACTTTCGCACACACACAGTTTGATCTTGAACCCTAATCCCAATCTTCTTCCATTCAATTCCGTTCAGCTATACGAAGATCTTCTTCCTCGAACCCTAATCCCAATATTGATGTGTCAGATCCCAAATCTTGAGGCATTCATGTCGCAATCCAAGAGGAGTTTCTAAACCTTTCTATGTTTCAGAATCTCCGTTTCTAAAACCCTTCACGTCGCAATTCTTTCAATCTATTGATCGTGTTTCAGAATTTGCTTCAGCTTCTGCACGAGGAATATGAGTCCTCTCTCTCTCTCTCTCATTCCTTCTTCGCATCGTAACTAGAAAAAAAATTATCAATATATGTTTGCTTTTTTATTTTCAAATATTGTTATGCGATTTCGTGAAGTGTTAATGTTCCTAATTCAACTTGGTTGCAGTTATGAGACCTTTTTTTTTGTGGAATCAAGGAAAGGTGCCCAAGGTTCCTAAGATCAAAGAAAAGGTTAAAAAAAAATCTCCAATTGCTGCCACTTGTTAATTTTCCTTGAGAAATAACATGAGATTAAGAATTTTTCTTAAGGATCTACATAGTTGATCTTCCCTTGGCGTTAAGAACTTGTCATAATGGAATGTGTTTTAATTTATGCTCAATTCAATCATATGCATGTTTATATAGAATCTTTCAAAGGTATCCATCCTATTTGTAAATTCTGGAAAAAGCAGGAACGCTTTCAATCACTCCTATCCTAGTAGAGATGGTGTTAAGTCCATCGTACTCCAAAGGCAATAAGCTTTTCTGTCCAAGTCAAATTTGTGAACAAGTCATACCAATCCTTTCTTGGACTTACGTCAAACTGGATAACTTTGCGGCCATCTTTTTGAGGTTCAATCACTCTCTGCATTGATTCCTTGATTGCTTAGCATGCATCTAGAGTCTTTGTTTATTACAGAGTGTCCTTGGTTGTTCATTATATAAAGCTGTAGCCATAAAATGTGTTTAGATGTTGAAAAGTGTGGAAAGCACCATGAAATGTGACATAGTTGATTTTCTTTGCTCTTTGTGCACAGGAGAGGGAAATAACTACAGAGGAACTAGTGTAGTGTATTGGACTAATGAAGAATTGTTTGGTAATGAAAAAAATTAAAAGAAAAAAATGGAGATTATCCAATTTTTTTGGATGGAGTTGTTGTTTGCGTGGTGTGTGAGATTTGTTGTGAATGAATTTGTAGTATTTGCATTGGATGGTCTCTTCTAGACTTGCATTGAATTTGAGTTACTGAAAAGGATTTCGGGCTTTGGCAACAGTAAATGTAGAGAAAACCATACACTTATTGAGACTGATTCTATTTATAGCTAATAATATTCAATAGATGTACTCATGTGGAAGCGAATTCAAATACGGGTTAATAAGTCACAATGAATGTTAAGGTTTATACGTGCTTGTCTACCCCATCTCTACCTTAATAATTATATACTACCTTTCTAAGCTTCTTTGTTTTTAAGCATGTTTAGCTTTCTGGAAATTGAGGATGCATTTTGAAGCAACTTCAAATATGGGTCAATTTTTATAATGTGAATTTATCTATGTGTCGTATTTGAGATGTTTTTATATTATAACTACTTTGGCCGTCTTTCACTCACTCCATAGGAGCCTACAGGATTCAAGCAATAAGTTTGATTAATCATGATATTATTTGAAGTCAAAGTAATATGATGTGCTGCTAACGTATAATAGATTGGAATTTGGTGGAAGACAAATGGTAATTTAGTTCTTCCTACCCATCTTTCAACTTTATTTGTTTATTTATTCCCTAAATCCAAGCAAATGCCCTATTGCCACATTCAGCACATGATTTGATGACTGAATATATCATTCATTGTACCCCTTCGCACATTTGGCCCTCTTGGGATGCCCATTTAATAAGTTGATTAGTTTCTTCACTTTTTCTTGTAGGATCTTGGGATCGTTTTAAGGATCCTTTTTACCTTTCTGACCCTTTAGAGCTAGTGAGGTGAACACAATGAAAAAGAACAATCATAACAAATATACCATTCTGCAAAATGACCATGGAAAGGCCATCCATTTTTTTCAGTCAAATTGGTTCTCTTTATTCGTTAAGGCATGGGTCTAATTTTTAGTCCTTATCCTTACTAAAAGGAAAGGAATTTGTCTTGTGTAAATTTCATTTTGATATATACATGCCAAGTTTCCTAGTGCTTTTGCCAGTCTCCAGGAGTGGAGTGTTCTTTTATTTATCGTTCTTCTATTGCACTTTCGAGGAATGATGAGACTTTGCATTAGCCATTTTAACTAACACAATCACATGCTCAGATAGTTAAAATTCATCATCATGGACTCTAAATCCAACAAATTTCTAGTTATGAATTATGTGAAATGTTGATGAGAATTAGGATTCTTGATGCTGTTTCTTGTGACTGTTGTCAATTCTGTTCAGTTTCTATTTTTATCTTTCACTATCTGGATTGCCTGTTGGGGTAGGATTGAGGTGTTTCAGAACTACCTTAGTCTAGAACAAGATCAATTTAATTATTTTTAATCAGCTTTGCTTGTAGTTTTCCTCAAGGCTTTGTTAAGGCCCCTGGATTTCTTTTAATTATCTGGATTGCATGCAAATCCTGACTTGTATGCCCCATCAATGGAAGGTCACATATCCATCAATATACTATTGTCAAAATTTTGCCTCTAGTTGGTGTTTTAACTTTTAATTAATCTGAATGGATGGGATTACAGAAAGTGCTAAAGAGTTGTAAAATATTTTTATTTTACCATTTTGTAGTGGTCAAATATTTTGTGCAGTTACACCATTCTATCAATTGTTGTCATCCCCGTCTTCCCATTCAGGTGAGTATGCTATAAAATATTTAGTTTTGTTGTACTTGATTAGTTTGAGTATCTCGATAGGCCTGGATTTGCTTGGCTTGGCTTGATTGTATATGCAATATTTAATTGTGGTTGCAGTTTGTGTGTGATAATTTATTGATTGCACAAATTTGTTTCTTGATAATTTATAGATTGATGATCAAGGAGGAAACACAAACCTTACACTGTTAAGTTGGAGACAAAAATATAGGATGATTGTTGTCCAAGTTGTATGCCTTGTAGTTTATTATTACATAATTAGAAAACGTTCTCAAGATAATATGATTGGGCATACTTTAACCTTAGAGAAGGAAAGGGTATGAGCAAAAATAATGAAACAAATTGCTAGTAGTGAAGGTCGTAAGATAATAAGAATGGGTCCCAAAGCTTTTTTAGACTTGTGTGATATCTTAAAACGAGAAGGTGGTCTCCAACCAACACAAAGGGTAACCTTAGAGGAACAAGTTGCCAAAACACTCTACATTCTAACACATAATGTTAGAAATCGAGAGGTCCAGTTTGGTTTTGACGCTCTGGGGAATCCACTAGTCGTCATCTTCATCGTGTGCTTCGATCAATAATTGAGCTAGAAGATAAATATCTCAAACAACCTAATGGCTCGCAAATTCCTATGGAAATTTTGAGGAGTAACCGGTTTAACCCATTCTTTAAGGTAAATTTATTTTAATTCATAATTCAAAAACATTATAAAAGAAATGATATTAATTAAAAAAAAAATCTATGCTAGGATTGTGTTAGGGCAATTGATTGTACACATATTCGTGTAAAAGTGCCATAAGCTGAAGCTTCAAAATATCGAGGCAAGAAAGATTTTCCAACACAAAATGTGTTGGTTGCATGCTCCTTTGACCTTAAATTTACTTATGTTCTACCTGGATGAGAAGGCACTGCATCTGACTCAGGGATACTAAAAAATGCTTTACATAGAACAGACAATCTTAGAATACCTAGAGGTAATTAATATAATCGCTCTTCATTTTCCCTTCTATTCTATTAGATATATCATAGTGATGGAATATTTTCTTTTTATTAGGTAAATACTATGTCCTTGATGCTGGATTCATGTTGAGAAAGGGATTAATTACACCCTATAGAACAACACGTTATCATTTGAAAGAATTCTCCCTTAGAAATCCACCTCGAACGCCTCAAGAATTATTCAACCACCGGCATTCATCCTTGCGTAATGCTGTTGAAAGGGCTTTTGGAGTTTTGAAAAAAAGATTCCCTATTATTGCAAGTGGAACTAAACCTACCTATGGAATCAAGACTAGAATAGGATCATTGTTGCTTGTTGTATTTTGCACAATTACTTGATGATGGTAGATCCTGATGAAGATTTGGTTGCTGAGGTGGATGAAGAAATTAAAAATCAAGTTGCACTTCACCAACATGTTCATGACCCGGTAGATGATGAGGATGAAGAACATACTCGTTTAGGGAGAATTTTAGAAATTCTATAGCAGAAGCTATGTGGAGAGATTATACTAGCTGATTTCTTTTTCTTTTAGTATACTTAGTTGGTGAGATTGCAATATGCAGTGCCAGGAGCAATTTATTTGGTCATATGTGACAGGGAATATTGTTGATGAGGGCTAATATCTTGATTCTTTCTTTTTAGTTGGTGAGATTGGAATATGCAATGCGAACAACAATTTAGTTGGTTATAATAAATGTGACAGGGAACACTGTTGATGAGTGCAAATATCTTGATTCTTGCTTTTTAGTTTGGGACAAATTTGTAGTTTCTCTTATCTTTTTTTTTTACCCTGATTGAATTATTGAAATTGCTGCATGTAGATCACATAACTGTTAATGAGGAAGTCCTGAGATTGTTTCCGCGGTTTAGATTTTTGAAATGTTTGAGTTTTATAATCTAACTCTACATGTCCCTAGCGATATCAAATATCAAATATCAAAATCAGCTTTTATCCGAAGCTAAGTCAAAATCAACTCTATCGTTGTGGCTGCGAGTATTCTTTTCCCTATTGTATTCCTTATTCCTGTTGTATTTGTACAAGGGCTTACCAACCTGAGTCAATTGGAAGTTTTGTTTCCCTTCTTAACTAGTATTCTAAGCATGTAAGTTAACTTGATTTATATCTCTATTTTTATTTTAACTTGTTAAGTGTTTGCTAAGCATATTCTTTCAATCACTGACTAGGCTACAAGTTGGTGATCTTATATTTTATGATGCCTTTATTTCATGGATGTAACTGAGGAGTATTATAGTTAAATTTCTTGAACACTGCCTCTACTTAGAGACTCCCGTGATAAAGATTTTAGCTTTATGCTTTGTTTTCTCAGCTTCTCAGCTTCTTATATAATTCTTTTGTTTTCAATCTTGACTTGGATGACACTAATTGGGAATGTTGCAGATTAAGGTAATCATGTCTAAGTAAGAGAGACATTGACACAAGAGATGGATAATGCTCTTGTTGATGCTTTCCTAAATCAACTAAACATGGGAAACAAAGTGGGTGGGAGTTTCACCTCAAAAGCCTACGAAGCAATAACAAATGAACTACGAGAAAAATTTCAAAGGCCTTTTGCAAAGGAAAAGGTGAAAAGTCACTGGAAGCTAATTAAGAGAAGTTTCTCAAAATGTTACGACTTATTCAAAAATGGGCTTAGTGGGTTTGCTTGGAATCCTGTTACAAAGCATTGTGTGCTGAACCCGAAGTTTGGAAAAAGCTAATTGAGGTAATAATTTAGCTTTTAACAAAATTGAAGTTCAGCTGATTGTTGTGTTTAACTTATTTAAATATCCTTCAAAGTTATTAATGCTTAATATCTTTCTAAAGTTAAAGTTATTATTGTTGGTTTGATAGACTAAATCTGAGGCTGAAGAGTGGATGAAAAAGCCCATCCCAAATTATGATAAGATGATGATATTGTGTGGCGAAAATAGAGCTACTGGAGAGCATGCTAGATTGCCAGGGAGATTAGAAACAAAAGGGCAGTGTATAGTGAATCAGAGTCTCTTGAAACCAGTGAGTTCAATTTGGATAGCGTTCAAGACATTGGAGGTAATGAAGTCACATCTCCAGGAAGACCTATCTGCCAAGGGCCCAAAGGTAAAAGGTCTAGAATGTCTAGGGATGAAACTGAAGCTGAAGGGATAAAGATGGTTCTTCAAGATCTTGTTGGAGCTTTTAGGGAGAGTCCTGCATACGAAAGAGCTAAGCAGAAGGCTTCAATTCCAGAAAGTGAAGTCTGAAGATGCGTGAAGATTTGCAAATTGAGGACCACTTGATCAACCGTGTATACATGTATCTTCTTGGTCATTCCTGAGTGCATTAGAGGAGTAATTGGTTGTCCTTAGGACAAACGTAAGAGGTTGTTATTTGAGATGGTGTTTGGTCTTGGTGGTCCTCCTTGATGTAATTTTTAAGTGGATTCTATTTGTGAACCATTAATTTAATATTTAGGTTGATTTAATACTTAACATTGTTGGACTATTTAAGTTTCAATTAATGGAAAATTTTTTCCTTGTGTATTGTTATGAAAAAATTACCAAAGTGTTAGACCAATAATATTTGTTATTTTTTTCTCTTTTTGCTAGTTTTGATTGTGTATCTAATTGATAATTATATTTATTTTTGTCCCTTTTTGTTATTTTTTTTTGTAAATACAAATTTTTTGCATGGTATTATTATTTTTTTATAAATATGGATTTTCAAAAAAATTTATAAATTTTTTTTTTGATAGACTTTTCAAAAATATTGATGAGAAGAGTAATTTTTGGAGATAAAAAATTGATAGATATTTTTTTAAATAATCTATTGTGTAGAGTAGAAAATTTGAGGGAGAAGTAGTTTTTTTTATTTTTTTTCAAAATAATTAATTATTTAAAAATAAAATAATTAAATATATTATTAAAGGATAAAAGTGCAAAAAAAATTATAAATTTTCTATTTTTTTATCAGTAGAAATATGTATTTTTAACTAAAATAATTAATTCTATAAAAATAAAATAATTAAATATTATAAGAAAAGGGTAAAATTGTAAAACTAAATTACAAATCCTCCAATTTCCTTCCCTCTATATATCTTTTACTCCCAAACACATAGAGGATCAATCCTCTAAACTCTTTCCTTCCCTCACATTTCCTTCCCCTCTAATGTCTTCCCTTCCCTTTCCCTCCAAACTCCCAAACAAAGCCTAAGGATCTTTTCCACTGCAATGGTTAGGATGCTCAACCCTTTAGAAGCTTGAGCTCTTATACCAATTGTAAGTGAAGATGTAGCATAAGAAGAGGGTTGAATTGTGCTTTCAAACTTTGTTGTTTTTGAAACTCAAACAAAGTCTATCAAGCTTTTACATTTGAAGGCAATGGAAAACACAAGTTAATAAGCTTCAGAAAGTAACATTCTGAAGTGGTTAGAAACTTAATGAAATTTTAGAAAATAGTTTGAAAAGAGAAAGAATATTCAAACAATAGAGAACAAATATCACACAATAATTTAAAGAGAGAGAGAGAGATAAAGAAATATCACTCAAAAGTTTTATACTAGTTCGGCCAAACAATGCCTACATCCAGTTCTACAAATCTGTTGAGTTCCATTATCAACCACTTTCTTAACCCGAGAAAGTAAGATATTCTTTGAGTAGCTTTCTCAAGCTATATTCAATATGCAGGAGACATAATTAACTCTCACTTTGATCACTAACAGATCAAGATACTAAGAGTATAAGGGTTGGTGTTACTCTCCAAGAAAAATAGTCAAGTTTCATAAGATAAAACAATGTTTAAGGAAATAACTTGAGAAACTTTTTTCTAATTTTCCTAAGAAGAATGTTTTCTAAGATGTACAAGAAAGAAGATTTTCCTTTTAAAACTGCTTTCAAAGAAGGAATAAAGTTTAGAAAGTGTAAGAAAGCTTAAGCATTGAGAGTTCACCAAAGTTTCTTCAAGTTTAAAGGTTTCCTTCTTTTATACTTGGCTTTGATTTGGACCATTGTCCCTTTGATCCTTCCTCCTTTTGACAAGTGTAAATCAAGCTTTTTATGTCCTAGGATTTGTCTTCTAGAAGTGTAGGTTGAGTTGTGTCAGGACTGTCCTTGTTAGTACATAATCCTTTGAGAATGGTTTCTAAATAATGCTTCAAAAATTAATTCTTCATTTTGAACGTAGTTTCTGAACTTATTTTCTTGTGAAGATGTTCTAGAAGATGGAGAATCTCCAAGCATAAAGTTGATAGGTCACTATCATTACTTTTTGAGTTGTTGACTTCATTTGAAATTCAAATCTTCATTTAGTTTATGTTTGCCAAGTGTAGTTTCTGATATGCTTGTGCTTTCTAATCAACTTCTACACTTTCTAAGCCTTATATATTCTTTCTGGAATATCTTTTTGAGGTTGCCAATGATCTTTAGATAATGTTGATGTTCTTTAAAGGTTATCACCAAGACATTTATGATGATGTGCTTGACATGATAATGAGAAATCACTTTCTCACAAAGTCATGGCACTTTCTGAAATCATGTACCACTTTCTAAAGGGCCAAACTTGCTTTCTGATGTTTAAGCTTGCTTTCTCAAGGTTCTTATCTACTCAAATTCACTTTCTGAACAAATTTTCGCATTCTTAAGATACTGAATCTCTTTGAATAAGGTTTCAATCATGTTAAAACATGATATTATGAAAAATATGTCATGAATTGAATTATTTTTATATGAGAATTAACCTAAGCATTATAGAAACTCCAGCAAGATATTGCTTGTCTTCAAAATATTTTCACCAAATTTGCTTTGTTGTCATTCAAAACACAAGTTATAATTGCTTTCTCAAGGATTTTGGAGCTAACATTCTGTCCTATAGATATGGAGAAAGTCATTTAGACTAAGTTTGAAGGTGTGAGATGCTTTTTATGGCTAGGATGGTAGAAGCAAATCGAGATGGTTGAGGCAAGAGTTATAGAAATCCTCACTGGAGATTGAACCATTGCCTTAAGGGAGATAAAGACTTCAACTTTGAAGGCTAAACTGAGGGAGTCTACTTTATGGTACAACATACCATACTCCTTTGTCTTGGCTCATTAGATCAACTTGTGGGCTTTGACATGATGTTGTTAGTTTGCTTGATTGCTAATAGGGTAATCTTCTAGGACTTCTTATGGATTAACTTGCTAGAATGCCTTATGGTATGCTAAAAAACATAGGGTATGATTTTAATGGGCATGTTAGTACTAGTGTTGGCCCTAAAATCTGAAGAATATTCTCAGCTATTGTGAAAAGGGAAGATTTGAACTCGCTGAGGCTGAAGTTCGAACAACAAGAAAAGCTAATAAGAAGCCTCAAAGGAAGAAGAGAAAGATTATTATTGAAGTTTCTAAAGAGCCTTCTGATAAGGTGATAGAGGCTGACTCAGAAGAAGAAGAAATCTCTGAAAATGAATCATCTGATTTTGCTAATAAGGTCATGGAACTGATCAATATCAAGAAAGAAAAGAAAAAGAATGATGAAAAGGAGAAGAAAAAGAAAGCTAATAAAGAAAAGAAGAAAGAAAGAAAATTGCCAAGAAGAAGAGAAAGGGAAAGAAGAAGAATTGAGAAAAGGAAAAGAAAAGAAGAAAATGGAAGAGGATATAAAGAAGAAGGAGAAAGAAAAGAAGAAAAAGAAGAAATTAGAAGTTATACCTAAAAGGAGCAAGAAGGAAATTGAAGCTGAAATTGGTGAAAAGGGAGTATTTACTACGCTTTTAAGATTGTTGAAATTCCCATAAAGGAATTCCTAGAAAGAATGAGGAATCTTCCTCTAATGATGAAGAAAGTGAGAAGGAGAAGATGCCTTAAGAGATCCAATAAAAAGGAGCAAGAAGATAGGGCTCAAGGAATTGGTTCTTCAATTCCTTCACAACAAGTTTCTGAAGCACCTTCTAATGAGCTTGCTGAACCTAGGTCTCAACCCACTCAACTACTTATCCATGTTTCTGAAAAACCCCATTAGCTTCAATTGGGGTATATCACAAGTCCTTGAACCAATGATGGTTTGAGACCCCTCCTTTGATGAAAACCAGATAAAGTTTACACCTATAGTTGTGAACCTTAATCTTTTATCTATACTATATGCTCCTCTACCATTATACAATATCTTTTGCTCTCAACCACCACCACCGGTTTAAGAGAACTATCACTTGAGTTGCATGCTCAAGAAGGAGTTATAACTACAATAGAGGATTATAACTATAATGGAGGATAATCTTTAATCCCATGAACTTCAATTGTAACATCATGATGAGATCATTCATCATATTTATAAAAATATAGGACATGAAGAAGATGAAGGACAAGCCCACTCCCCTGATGACTTGGCATGAAAAATAGATGAGTTGCATAAGCAAATTAGCCATTCTTCAAAGATCACTTTGCAGAATCTTCTGAAGATATTGAGCAATTAAATCTACAACAACCAACAAGCTTTGTCGTGCCATTCTTCACACACCTACATATTCTCAAAATTCCACCACTACCTCCACCATTCACTCCAGCATACGCATAGCCAACCCCTGTAACCTCAAGGATTCCTTAATCCGATCTCCATAAGCACTATGATCCTACTCAGTTTCCTCTATAGATTTGCACTCAATCACCTCTGTAGACCCCTCCCCTTCAAATCATAGAGACATTTCCCAAAGGCTAGATCAACTAGAAAATGCCAATACCTCTCATGAGACTTGTGCAAGAAGGCATGAGGAGCTTATGCTATAGATGATTAGGTTGTTATGAGACATTCAGAGGAGGCTTCCATCATCATGTCCTACTTCAAAGACCCTTTTTGATGACAAAAAAGGGAGAAAGTGTTATTTTTTCATGTTTCTGAAGAAGAAGCTTATTCTTAAGGAGGATCTTTTCATGCATACATACATCTAAGATTGATGCATTTTTTTTTTTTTTATTTTCTACCTCTTAGATTTTAATTTAGCTTTATTTTTTATGCTTGAATTGTTATTATTGCTCTCTTGTTATATATAATTTCAGTTTCTCTATCATAACATATAATTATGCTTCATACTTGCCTATCTCACTTTGAAAAAATCATATGTATGTGATACTCCTTTGTAGCCAAGAAACTTATGATCTTTTGTCTTGAGAAAGTTGCTTAATATATCTGAAGTTTCTTAAGTTCTAAAAGAAATCCTCTAATGCGTGAAACTTGCTAAATATCAAGTATTTCTTTGCACTTTGATTATCCTATTCCTTTCTAAAAGGAATGTTTTCAAACATTGATTTGTCATCATCAAAAAGTGGGAGATCATAAACTCCATAACCTTTGAGACAACTTATTAATGTAACTCAACTTCCATAAACTCTATGCAAAACACGTTGCTTTCATGAGTCTTGGATAAGTTTAATGCATAACATATCTCATAAAGTAACTGAAGGTATCAGAAAGAAAGAAAGAATGCGCTTTAGAAAATATAAAGACTCCATTAGCAAATTTTTTTCATAAAGAAATAATTTCTTTAGGAAGCAAATGTTGCTTATGAAGATTAAAACTCTATGATTCAAGAAAGTTTCTTTAGCATCAAGAAACTTAAATCAAACTCAGCCTTCTTTTTGAAGAATCATAGCTGAAGCTAATATATGCCATGTAATACACTTGAAAGGACAAACAAGCACTGTACAACCATCAAAAGTATAGTGCCAACTTTAAAAGGAGAGCTTGCTTACAAAACATTTCAAAGTCCTCTTCCTCATAATGGTTTAAAAGGGGACACATGTAGGGTTATCCAACCATCAAGGAATAATGGTTATCTTCACCATGACTCTATAAAAGGATCATCAACTGAAGATTGAACACTTGCTAAATCTTTTGAGAGAAAAATGTATACTATTTCAAATTCAGAAGGATTCAAAAAGTTCCCTTCAGAAAGAATCATTGTATTCTAAAATCTTCTTACCATTCTTAATGTAGAAAATATTCTCATTCGTGAGTTACATTGTAAAAAGTCACTTCACTTACTCTCTAACTATATTATAATATCTTGAGAGCTTGAGTGCAATCATTTCCTTGATGAGAACAACTTAAACACCACATTCTTTTCTCAAACTTGTAACCATGTCCCATTAGTGGTCATTGTAACTAAGCTTGGAGAGGCTAGGACAATAATACTCATAGGGTAGCATGCGAAGGCTTGGAGAAAGAATATATATTGTAAGCTTGAAAAGGCTAGAATATATATTGTAAGCTTAAAAAGGCTTGTATAAGAATACTTGCTTTAGTGGAACTCTCTACTAATGAAGTTAGGGATTAGATGTAGACGGTGTTTAGTCAAACTAGTATAAATTGCTTTGAGTGACTCTCTATCCTTCTTTTTTGCTTTATTTATTGGTTGTGCTTTCTTTATTTTAGTTTACATTTTCTATACCTATTCAGATAGTTCATCTTTTTGAAAAACTAACATTGATTCTGCTTCTCTATGTTTTTAACAACTTAAGAGTGTTTGTTTTAAAAGTTACAAAAGTTTTTAAAAAGATTATGATTCAACCCCCATTTCTCGTGCCCTTTGTTTCACCTATAGTTAGTGCAATGATTCTTTCCCTGAGTTCTAGTGAGCCTTTGAGTTTTCATGGGTGCATGTTAGCACCAATTTTTGCGTGTAAGTGCGATTAAGTATTGTGCGTTAGCATGATTGCATATTGCGCATTAGTGCGATTTCATGTATCAAATTTCCCAAAAGGACATGGTTTTGTTAAATTGATACCCCACACTATAAATACTCTTCCCTCACCTCTATTTGTGAGCCTAGCTACCCAAACATTGTCGTCCACCCCTTTTCTTATGTTTTTCGCCATTCTTCTTCCTGCCCAAGCTTTTAGCAAGTGATTTTCATGAAATTTACCATGTTCCCTCTATATTACACTATTGATGGGTTGCATTCATGCATCCCTTTTCTATATATCTCAAGGTATATTGTGTCATTTATGTGCTTAATTGGTTGATTTGTGTTTAGTCCTTATTGTAAATCATTGAGTAATATCATGGCTAATTACACTATTTTGATGAGCAAACATGTTTTGGAGCTACCTATGCTCATTTGAGCACATGTGCAAAAAGTATTGTAATGAAAAATTCATATCTCTCTTTACAAAGATCAAATTAAGACAAATGAAGATGTTTTGATAAGCCCAAGTAAACCTCTGTAACTTTTATGTTCACCTCAAAACCTAATTCTAAGAGCCTCTTAATGAAAATCGAGTTGCAACATTAAAGGTTCCTGATATTCTAATGCCTGTCCAATTTGATCTCTAGTTTGTATTTTCCCAATATCTTGAGCTACATATGTCAAATTGAGGTGATTTTTGTAGCATTGGAAAGCTTATTGGAAGGGATACAAAATTCTATTTCAAGATACAAGCTAATTCTAATGTTTTGGAGCTCAAAATAGGCTTGGAAGTGTACTAGTTATCTATGCGAGTACTATTATTGCGATCGCCAGAAAGCAAAACTTGGTAAAAAAAAATGGTCTGACTCAACAATGGTCCCCATGATACCATCAGTTCATAAAACATAATTTTTTGATTATTTTGGGGCTCATTTTTGGCATTGTGATGATATATTATATATACCCACGTAGTCTAGGTTAACAGGGATCTTCCACACTTATTCTAGGCCTCCTCCACTCTCTCTCTAGACTTTCTCTTTCTCTTCATCTCTCTACTCTCTAGATTTTGGGAGTTTCTAATCCTTGTTTTTGCTCCCATTTGGAATTAGATTGTACTCTCCTTAAGATTGATTGTGATCTATCACCTATGGAGCAGTGATTTTCTCTACCTTGGACAATGATAATTGAGGATTGAGAATTGTTTTTGAGGTTTTAGTTTTAATGCAATTTGTGGTTGATTTTTCTTTCCATCTTATTTATCTCTCTTTGATATTGATTGAGTTATTGTAATTGTATTTTTAAGAACTACCTAATTGTGTGTTCATTCACATTATGAGTTGCATGCATAATTAGGATTCCATTGGGTATTTAATCAATTGATTAAATTACATCCATTTAGTAAGGGATTGAAATTAACTTTGTTAGGAGATTAGGTTGTTGTAATTGATAATTAAACTAGTATAGGCTTATAGAATCATGATTATCGATTACTAGTGCATGTGTTAGTTAAACCCTTAATGGAGTGCGATTGTGTGACCGCTAAGTAGAATTGTATCATTATTGTGTTATAACATAATTAATAAAAGTAACGACAATAAATTAATCCTTTGAATCAATTATTGTACAATTCTTAATTGAAAGACCCTTGTGCAAGTAATTCTTCTTATATAATTTTCTCTATTAATTTTTATTGTCACAATAATTTCAAACCACCCTCAATTTTCTTAATTAAGTAGAAACACTTCCATGTGAGACAACCTGGGTTGCACCCTAACTATATTTTTTGTGTAATTTAGTAATTGCTCCATTTTTTATTTGTTCTGGGTAGCGACAATCTGCATAAGCTATCATGCATGATTTTCTCATATTATTCTTCTTCCCCATCATTTCCAATTCTATCCTTAGCTAATATTAATGGTTGTCTATGGTTTCTGATTACTCTATGGTAGTTGCTGGTGTCATTCCTCTCTTAAGAGTGAAGTTGACATTAGTATTGCATCCGGCATTTCATAGTGATTGGGCTTTAGCTCATGGCTTTATTTTTTTCCATTATAAATATCTTCTCTACATTGTATACGCTTTACCAGAGTATTAGAGATTTAGTTATGCAATGTATATGATTTATTATTTAAATCGAGTTTTGAAAAATGTGATTTTACAACTTATCATGAAAATTATCATTTTGGAAAACTCATGGGACCATAATTGATTAAGCTATGTGTTTAGAATTATTATATTACAAAATTACGAGTTCCATGATTAAGATTTTATAATTCCAATTACGGATTTGCAGACATGCTTTTAGAATTTCATGAGATTTAGAGTTTTCAGAACTAATTGTTATGTTTAAGAAATTAGCTTTCAAACAATGATTATAAAGAAGTAGTAGTGAGTTAATAGCGTTAAAATCACTAACCTCAATACCAAGTTTCCCGTTAGAGGGCAATCTCATCCTTTCAAAGCATCTAGAGAATAGAACCTTGTTAGGTGTCCATTTATGGGGCTTGGTTAGATGCCTTTTTAGAGTTCAAAGATTAGAGTAATTATATTTATTATTTTATATATTTGTCATATTCAGAGATTTCAGTTTCTCTATTATTTATTGGACCACAAATTCAGAGATGTTTTCTATGTTGCTATGTATATAAATATAAAAATGATTTTTGTATGATGTATTTATAACGTATATATCTTGTTTGGTTGTCCTATGTGGGCTATGGGCAAGAATCCACTTATTAAGTTTTGATAAACTCACCATTCTCCTGTCTTCCCCTAGATGGATAGCAGATCCAATTATACTTCTGGATTTGCCTTCCCATTAGTACTTCAGCTATTTCATTGGTGAGTTTTGCTTTAAAGTGAACCTTAGATTAGGATTATGTTAGCAATAGAAGTGCTCCAGTAGTCATGTAAGTAAGATTTTAGGGTATGCTTATTTTAAGTTATCTTATTTTTGTATCCAACCATTTCATTATTTATGTTTAGCTATAACCTGGTTCAAATTTATTTAGTTTAGTTTCCAGATTTCACATTAAAGTAACTTATTTTTATCAAATGATTTAATTGGAGCCAATTTGTAGAATTGATTATAATGTTTAAATCAAGTTTTTGGAACATAATCATTATTATTAGTATGCATATTAGCTAAGTCACGTTACCCAAAAGCTTCCATAGGGACCTACTCCCTCCTGTGCTAGCCACATTCCTAAATCTAGTCATGACATGATGATGATGGGATTAGGATAAGGGGTAAAATTGTTTGTAATAGGGAAGGAATAAGAGAGAAAACACAACATGAGAGTTGATAGACAAATGAAGCACAAACTAGATACCAGCACCTACCAATGCAAGGTTGAGGGTTGTCCTTGATAAGATTACTTCAACATTGAAGGTGAAAACCTTTAAGGAAGAGCATAACCATGAATTAAAACCATTGAAATTTGCTTATCTAATTCCTTGTTATCATCGACTGGCAGATCCTAACAAAGCCCAAATTCACAACATGCAAGCAAATGGAATTCAAACTTGTCATGTAATGGGGTTAATGGATACAGGTGGGTATGCTTATATTGGATTCTTGAAGAAGGACCTTTGGATTTAGATTAACATATAGTAATGTGTAAGGATATTATATGGTGATGCAATTGCAATCAAAAGTTATTTGTAAAGTAAGGAAGATGTTGATCAATGAGTATTGCAACGTACACCACATCATTGGATGCCATGTTGCGGAACATGTTTTGAGTTGATGGAATGAGATATGGATTATGAGTATTTTGGGGATGTGGAGGCATTTGATTACACGTACAAGAAGAATAAGTATATTAAACCATTGGTGATTCTTTTTCGTACAAACCACCATTGCCAAACTTGTACTTTTGGGTGTGTTTTACTTGTTAATGAACAAGGAAAGATGAATAAGTAGTTGTTGGAGAACTTCTTACATGTAATGATTGGAAAACAACCTTGCATGTTTATGACAGATGGTGATGAGCCAATAAGGGAGGCGATCAAGATGCTACTCATTGATTATGTTCTTAGTATTTATAGAAGAATACAACATTAAACATTAAAGATAGAGATTTCTGCATTGCCTTAGGAACCATGTAAGTACATTGTATGGAAGTGGTAGGCCACATCAATTGTGTGCTATTGACCAAAATGATCCTTTAATTGATCGATCTCAATACAACTCTGTATATCCTCCTCAAATTGTCATAGTCCGGCTCAATTTGGAGTACCATATACATGCCAACAATTTGTTCCTTGTGATGTGTCTTAGTAGTTAGGTCATAGTCAACATAATTATAGCATTGGCCAACAATATTATGTTACATATCTTGGTCCCTTGTGGTTTATACAAGTAAAGGTTTCCAAAGATAAAGTATAATGATGGTAATAGTTTAGTTAAATAGAAATTGTGGTATACTAATACTTAATGATTATTTGATTGGAAATCTTTGACAAAATATGGTTGTCATGGCTAATAGGGGGAATTAATAAAAGGGAATGAATGGAGTAGTTTGAGTCTATGGTGTACTAAATAGTGCATTAGGTGGGGGCAATGTTGGAGGTTTGCTATGGTGGTTGCATGTTGTTGAAGTTGTTATTGATCTCTGGATTATTGGTTTATATGATAATTATATGTTGCAATTTTTTGCCTCATTGGTAGGCAACTATTATGGCAAGGAATTAAGGGGAAGAACTTTGGGTCCTAAAAAGTAAAGTAGAATGGAAAACAGAATGAAGATTGTGTAAAGAAAGCACAATAGTGATGTTTTACAATATGTTTTGTCAACAATGAAAATTTTAGGATATTGAAGGCATGACAGAAGTTATTTGTCATAATTTTAATAGTGGAAAACTCTAAGTAAAAATTTATTAGATTTGCACCTTAGGAATTGAATATTATCTTTAGAACTTGGTATTTATGAAAATATTATTATTGGTTAGGTAAATTTATTCGTAATTATTTCTTTCATTTCACCTTTAGGAAATGAAATGCTTGTTGCACTAGTTGTTAAGTAGCACCTACTTGTTAGCATTATTTAATAATAATGAGAGCCTATGCTCATTGACGTGATATTACAATTGTGTTGCATTTTGTTTTGTTTTTTAAGGGAAATTAGGCTTAGAGAGCCAGTTCAAAAGATGAGGCGACACTGCTTATTGATGTACTAGCATAAGGTGATCATCGGCATCCAATTACATTTTATTATCCTCGTGGTTGGTTATTATTATTTTTAAAGCATGTACCTTTGACAGAAATTTTAAGTGTTGTGTTTTTTGTTTTGTTTTTACATATTTGGATAGACAAGTATGATAGGGGTTTGCTTGGTGATTTTGATATTGGGACACTTGTCAACATCAAGATTATGGATACGAGGATATAGGTCGGTTTTGGAGGATTCGAGGATTAGTATTCAGTATTAAGTCAATCTAATTTTATTAGTGTTCAGTTGTATTTTTATCTCACATAGGTTGGTAATTCTAGTTGAAAATGTAACAACCTAACTTTTAACCTAATATGCTTAAGTCGCATTCTGGTTAATTATTAGTTGTTACGCCTTTGTCTTAGGACTTAACATATTCTTCTTTAAAATACAAGTAATAAAAATATGACTAAATTTCTTTTGAACTTTAAAACCAAAATATGAGCCATGTGTGTGTATAGATACCGATCAATACACGTATAATAATAATAATCAGGTAAACCTCATTATAATATATGTGTAAACCATAGCATAACATGACACAAACTAGATCAACATATCATAACCCTAACATAATAGCGACGTTCTATAAACATAAAGGGCATCCTAAGATACTAAGCTCACCAATAAAGGTTGATCATATAACGTCCAAAGCTAAACATAACTATAACAAAACTAGACTAGTCTTCGGTACATGTCCATCAAAAGACTAGGCTACGAATAGGTATAAGGGGCATGACAACTCAAGTTAATACCAAAAGGAAAGCTATCTCCATGCTTCTCCTGAACCTCTCTCCATAGGTAGCGTCATGTCCACACCTCAAAGAAGATCATGAACAACACCATCATCGACGTTTGGAAACGAGGAGGAGAAAGGAGAGGGATGAGAAACTTATTCAAGATTTTCAGTAGGGCTTCCTGGCTCTAAACAAGTGTCATTGTCGTTGCCCAACCACTTCGGTTTTCATTATGAAAAAGATGTACATGCATAAGGTTCAATTTTTAAGCTTCCTCCTTTTATTCGAAGTGGATGTCTTTTAGCATGGGTTTTAATGTCATGAATGCAATAAATATCTCATGTATATATGACAATACCTCAAGAGCATAAGTAACACATGCAAATAACACAAGCATACTCACAACATGAGTTGGTAGCATTTAAATCTAAAACACAACATAAAGCTAAGTATATAAGCAGGAGATAAGCTAAAGAACTAAAGTCATCTAGCATATATCACATGATTAAACATACCAATAGAACAATAATGTAATATATGTATATACATCTTTACTTTACCTTCTTAGGTGACTTGACATTCAAATTATGTGATTGAGTGGCAAGTGAAAGAATGCATAATAGGTCAAGCATAATGAGTCATATAACATTTAACATGCACAGGAAAGCAAGAGAACCCATGATACTTTACTTTCTCATAATTGAACTCTCAAGTTCTTTTCTTAATGACCACCTTCTTACATAACCATCCTAAACCAACCATTTCACCTTCCCTAGTGATTTCACAATGAGCACCAAAACTTCACCTCACTGATCGCCTAGGATGAGCTCAACCTAACTAGCTATTGCTAGATTTAATATGGGGTAATAGAGGGGGAAAAACATCACTTTCTTGCTTTAACTTAACTTTCTTATCATGAGAATACAACTTCCTTAGATCACCTCCCTTAACCATTAATCTCTGGAGTCTGAAGGATCATCTCCGTACGTCTTTTGTCATGTTTGATCTTAGCATGTCATTTAGATTACAAACATGAGCATATAATCATAGCCAACCATCATAATTTATTATTTAACATTTCATGCTCATAACTTCATAATTTTTCTAAATCTACAAATTTGGTGAAAATCAGGCATAAAGCTGGAATGGAGCTTCTCCAAATTTGCTTCATGCCATAGAACACATCAATCAAGCATCTCAATCATCCATTCATAATCACAACATGCACAAATCATCATGTAATTGATCACATAAGCATACATCACATTCTTTGAATATATCCATAAGCATGTTATCATCATTATCTTATTGAAAAGTCAACATGCTCCTACCCAGTATGCTGGATATCAAGGATCGGACTTAGCTAATGCATATGCCATGTTCAATAGGATATATCCAACATAATCAAAAACATTACTTGTATCATTCAAGAATTAAGCATGCATAGTCATCAATACATAATCTTGCACAATTATTTCAAGTCATATAATTTCCAACCAAACCATTAGAACATAGCCTTCATAACATATCAATCACATCAATATTATCAAGTTGTTCATAATTACTCTTTAGCCCAAAAGGGGTCAAACTGCAATTTCTAAGAGTTTGTAAGTTAAAGTGTAAATTTTCCCTTTCAATACATTTTCTCAAACTAATGATCCTCAAAATTAATTTATACTTTTAAGAGGCCCATAGCACTTAGAAATCATTTAAATTCATCATAAAAATCATTTTGGGCCATTGGCCAAATTTTGTAGATTTTAGGGGTCGAAGTGCAAAATTTCTCATTCTTGACACTTAGCAAGTGCCAATGCTTCTAAATTTTTTTTTAAACATCATCAATGATATTTTGAATACATGGACACATCCAAAATCATTACTAACTCTAATTGAATCCATTTAGCCAAAATTTCATAATGATAGCTTAAAGCACAATTTTTCACATTTTGCAAAACGATCAAAACTAACACTTGTAATGAACAGGAACCTACAATAATGAACAGTAACAAAACAGTAACAAACAGGACCAGAAATTTAAAATTTCAAAAGCTTTGGAAAATTAAATTTTTAACCCTTTCCAATTACTAGTTTTTTCCAAATGTCATTCTAAGACATCTAAAGTACATGAAATAATTTTTAACATATTTTTAACTAAGTGAATTGTAGTGAACATGTCCAAAAATTAAAATTACAAAATAGCTTATAAATTGCATTTTTAAACTTTTCTAATTACTAGTTTTTCTCAAAAACTATTCTAAGATGCCTAAAACACATGAAATCATTTTGTCCCTCTTAAAGAATAATTATTTCCATTTAAATTGTAACATCCCCGCGCTTTATGGATTGCCGACGTCCCCAAACCAACATGGATCTTTTCACGTGCTTTGTCCGCACTCACACGCTCATGCCTTGAATCTTATGTATATGATAGGATATAGAGCTTAGATACATGACAGTCGAGTGGTGTTGTAATTGGTTGTTATCACACTTAACATAGTGTTGAGCCTAATCAACTCTATATCTTTGTTTGGTGTGTTTCTATATACCATAACGTAACATCCTCCCAAGTGCAACGTCATCCTTAAGTCATGACATTATGCTTAGGAGTTGTTACTTATAAATTACTGGACCTTTCTTAGTTATCTATAGCAAGATCGATTGACTCGTGAAGTAATTAATACTGATTCTATTAAAATGTATAACAATATGTATAGTCCCATACCTATACAAACTCAGGATCCTTCTCATTCGAGTGTATAATCGGTTTATTCATGTACCTCTCCGCTTGGAGGCAGGAGCCGCTCATTGTCTGCTTTCTCACACCAACGATCACTCTCTACCTCGTCCCTGGGGTTAATGCCCACTAGCTTCTACTTAGTTCGTCCCCGAACCAAACCGTCCTGGGAAAGGTGTAGGCTCTGATATCATTTGTAACATCTCCCATCATGAAAGAACTTCACAGTTAAGCGTGCTTGACTTGGGTTAATTTTGGGATGGGTGACCTCTTGGGAAGTTTTCCAGGAAGCATGTGAATGAAGACAAAGCATGCTGAAAAGACCCATGTTGGTTTATCGGAATAGTCGGTAATCCATAAAGTAGAGGGATGTTACAAATGGTATCAGAGCCTGCACCTCTCCTAGTACGTGTGTTAAAGGACGAACCATGCAGAAGCTGTGGCATGTAACGCCCAGGGACGAGGCAGGGAGGGTGCATGAATGAATTACACACCTCTGAGAGGATCCTAGTCTGTATGGGTATGGGACTATATAGTTAAGGAAGGCTTATATGAATTGATTGGTATTACCTATGCCACAAAGATGAATCTTTCTTTTCGGGAGCCCATCACGAAAGAACTCCAAATTAAGCGTGCTTGACTTGGGGTAATTTTAGGATGAGTGACCTCCTGGGAAGTTTTCCAAGAAGCGTGTGAATGAAAAGCATGCTGAAGACCCGTGTTGGTTTGTGGAAGAATCCAGCAAATGGTATCGTGGTACAGGCAAATGCCAGGATAAGCAGGGGAACATGAATACGATTACACAAATAAGAAATTCCTATATAGTATGGGATAAAAAATTATATTATTTACTTATAAAAGATCATATTTCTTGGAGCTCATCATGAAAGAACTATTATCTCTTTAAATTCCTCCTTAGTCTTAGGAAATGAGGAGTCTTAAAATAAGATAGTTCCAACTTCAAACATAAATCAGGACATGGTCATATATATACATATTTATATATATATATATATATATATATATATATACATGGTCAATATATATATAAAATTTCCATTTAAGAAAAATGGGCAAGTTTTGAGCTTTAGAGACTTAGGTGATGACTAGAATCATAAACATGCTATGCAATCTCATTTTTAGTCTTTATCATTATAAGGTGATGACTTGGAAATATAAATATGATGTGCAAGACTTAAAATATAAGTATGGGAATATAAGTTTATTTTTAAGTCTTTAAGGTTTAGGTGATAACTTAAAATATAAACATGAAATGCAAGACTTGAAATATAAACATGAAAATGCAAGTCCATTTTTAAGTCTTCAAAATTTAAGGTATAACTTGAAATATAAACATGATATGCAAGACTTGAAATTTAAACGTGAAATGCAAGAACTTGAAACATAAACATGGATGCAAGTCCATTTCTATATCTTGTTAGAGCTCAAACTCAAGACTTTAAAGAATAAAACTTTAACCCCATCAATGTTAACAAAATGGAAGTGAGCTTTAGAGTCACTTAACACCATGGTTCCAAGAACCTTATTTCTTGGACTCATCAAGCTTAAAGAAAAATAACCAAAGAAAATCAACAAGCGTTCTATTTCTTGTATTCTTTTGAAACCAAAAATCAAGCCTTGAGCTTTAGAGGTGAAATATATGATGGTTTTACAACCAACATCAAGAACCCTCATCATCAAGCTATGGTCTTGACCATCAACCAAACGTCCAAACCGAAAAAGAAAAAGAAGAATAAAAGAAAGAAAATAAAATAAAATCCCTACTAAGAGTGTTTCTTATTTGCAAGAGTGAAAGCTTGATCTTTTATGAAGAAAGAAAGAAGAAAAATCTTCTCTTGATGGCAAAGGTGATTTTGGCCAAGGGAAAATAAAATGGAGGGAGGATTTTTCTTGTGTTCTTGTGTTTGGGAAATGGAAAGATTAGGTGTTTTGGAGTTAATTTATGGTGGAGATGTGTTAGTTTGAGGTTGAGAGCTTGGATAGAGGCCAAGAATGGTGGTTCTTGAAGATGGAGGAGAAGAGAGCTTGAGGTTAGAGAGAACAAGACTCTTTTTTTACACAACTTGGTTGGCAAGTTTTGGCCAAAAAAGTGAATGGTAAGAAATGAGAGTTTTTGTGAGTTTATGAGCATTGAAAAAACAAAATATGAGAGAAAAAGGGGTGGGGGCAGCTACTAAGGGGTTTTGGGGGAAAGATTTTGTGTTTCATGTTTGTTAGGACTTGGATTAGAGATAGATTTGATTAGGCAAAGGGTTAAGGATTGATAACTAGGTGTTTGGGTTAGTAACCATGTGTTTAAGGCTTTCAAGACATGTTTAAGGAGTGGTCTTACATATTTAGTTGGGTTAAACTTGATTAATTTGAATTTCAAACACTAACATAGTTCCTAATTTTTAGGAAAAGAAAGAGAGAAAGTGATTTTGTCTTTACTTTTTAGTTTTTGGTTTCTTGAAGCATTTTTTTTTTCAAGAGTGGGATTTAAACTTCCCTAAGCAATCTTTGGCCTTAATTAACCTCAAATAATTATTTTTCCCAAAATTAATAAATAAAATTAATTTATCTTTAATTAGAGCCTAATATTACCTATATTTCCTTAATTACTTAATTAGACTTATTTAGCATTAGCTAGTGGCAAAATGATAATTTTTACTCAAAAACTCCTCGGGATCACCCAGACTTTTCCATATATCATACATCCCTTATAATTAACATTTGCAATTGCCAGGTGAGGGAGTTTAGTCGTCACTTAATCCCACGTTAAATTACCTTAGGGGTATTTTGGTAATTTTGTGCACGAGAAAAATCAGGAATTGAGATTTTCACATCTATGGTCATCCAAAACACATCTAGTCATCTTCAAATATCAAACTAACCCCTTGAGGATAGCCAGGACCAACCATCCTCAATTCCCAAGTAAATATGATCTCAGGGGCATTTTGGTCATTTTACATAGCAGGAAAAATCGAGTAATTACATAAAACAATGGTGATGGACAAAGAAAGTTGCAAACATGTAATGCCTAATGTGAATCTACCTAATGCTTATGTTTTCTCCTAAGGTTAGGTTAGATGGTTTGTTTATACATGTGTGTGAGCTATTTGTTGGTCAAGACAACCTAAGTTGATTAGCATTTAGTCACTACTTCTTCTGCTATAGGCTTGTAAGCATGCACCCATGGGTTGATAACTTTGGTTCAAAATGCTAGTAGATATTTTTGGGATTTAAGGTGGGGATTTTGGGCATTTTCAAGAAACCTCAGGTTTGAGATTAAGGATTTTGATAACCAAGTTAAGGATTTTGGGTATTTTCAAGAAACCTATGCTACTAGATTGTTCTAATGATCCCTAGGTTGTAATATTCATGGGAAGTCAATTCCTCTTGTAAGAATAAGTTTATGAGTAGATGAGATACTTAATGCATGTCTTTACAATTATCAAAATGAGCATCACTTCTAAATTCATGTGACGTACCCAGGTATATATGAAGGCAAAAGAATGCATAGGTTCTATCATTTTGAACTCATAGAGGACGAATTTTAGATATGTATGGTAAGTCCTAATTAAGTGTTAATAGTATTTTGGGATAATCTTAATCATTATCCCATTTTGTTTGTGCATAAGAATAGGTGTTTATTCTTAAAATATTTTATGGAGATATCAATTTGCCATGCACCATACCTGATTTGGCCAATTTGTGAGTATTTTGTATGTTGAATAAGTTATGACTCCCAAATATTTGGTCAAATCTAGCTATATACCAATCAATATTGACCAAACAAGGGTTTTATTAATTAGAAGTAGAACAACCACGAGATAATAGAATAATCAACACTTTTATTGCCCATTAGTAAATTAGGTAAATTTTTGGCTAATAGTACACTTACAACTTACCATAAACTTGGTTGCTTTCCTAGTTTATCTAGTTCTAGCTTCTTGTTTATCTTCTTTCATGTAACATCCTAATATTTAACCCCAATACGCCTAGGACGTATTAAGATTAATTATTAGTTATTACTTTCTTTTAAACTCTTTTGTGAAATTACTTAGCGGAAAACACGGGTAAATTTTTTTTTTTTGAAATTAATATACGTAAAACAAAATGCGAGCCATCGCGTACAACATAAGTGGAACGTAAAGCGGAAGAGTAAATAAATTATGCAATATAAAACAACCATCATAACATTAGATATCATAATTTAATACATCAACTGAAAAATAATAAGCATAAAGTCTTACCCATATAAGTGGGAAGAGCTTGGAGGATAAGAAATATAAAGTACAGGAAAACATAAACGCTAATACATGGAAAGCCCCAAAGTCCCAAACTAGCCAATAGCAAACCCTCCCCTCTAAAACCAACAAATGACGCTAGTCCTTGGATGAAGAGATGTAGCCCGCAAACTGCGGAGCTCTTCGGATGGGTGCAAGTGGAAGGTGGACGGACATGACCTCCTCGACGTGGGCGCATCTCCGAGCGTCAAGCTAGCCTCCGCTGTGTCACTATATCCTCGCTACCCCTCCCGATGTCCATAGGAACTGGAGGGTAGATCCTCCAATAAGGGTGAGTAGGAGAATCCTTTGATGAATCGGTCTCTGAATGCCTCGCGAGGAACGTACTCGGGATAGCCGCACCGCCGAAGGCGATGGTCGGGCTGGCGGACCTGCTCGCCATGGGGACACGTCCTCTCAAAGATCAAGTCATCACCGTAGGGAGAGGTCGGGGTGAAACGAAAGCTAGAGATAGGGAATGCAAATGGACGTCCCATGTATGCAAAAATACGCACAGCACAATGACCCTCAAAGTGATAGAACTGATCTAGATCGTAGTGCACCTCCCACATGGGCGTATCAACAAAAATCACGAACGACGCCATTGGAATCTGAAGACATAATGGGAAAAGAAGATATAGAGGGGTGAGAATCTTGCTAAAGAATCTCATAGGGAAACCTCTTATCCTAATGTCATCGCTTACGTCCCCAGGAACCTTGGGTTTATTATAAAAAGGTTAAACATGCAAAAGTTCATTATGAGGTTTTTGTAAAAATACTTATCCAAGGTTCGTGTCTTTTATGATGAATCTTAATGCATGTATGCAGCATAATAGAATGTGAATGCATGGCAATACTTTATGCAACCAACCAATAAAACATATCATCATTAACTAGTTCTCAAATAAGTGGCATCTCATTCCTCAACTTGTGACATCATGGTATGTAAAAATAACCGACCCCTAATACTAGGCTATGAGCTCATACCTTAACTAGTCATCACTAGTTCTTACTTATCCTCTTGATAAGCGAATCATAATCATAAAAATAACAATCCCGACTCCCAGAGTACAGGGGATCTAAGGAATCACTCATCATGGGACTTTCTTCCTTCTCGAAACGCATCAACTAGTTAAGACCAATGACTTTGTCCGCTTTGGCAGGCTAATGTCGATGCCCTCACGAGTTTTACCTTCTCCTCACCATAGTAGGAGAAGTACGTCTCATCTGCGAAACGCATCATCTGGTTAAGACCAGTGACATTGTCTGCTTCAATATGGCTCCACAACCATACCCCCACGGGTTTCCTTTCTCCTCACCGTAGCAGGAGAAATGCGTCTCGACATGTCACATATAAATCATTCTTTTCAAAACTTTTCTCAAGTCTTTCAAATTTGACGGAAATTCAGCATAACGACTACACTCCGAATTTCCTCAAATTTGAGTTATGCCACATAACTTAATAACACATGTTGTTCTCATGAAATATCTCAATCGAGTACATCTCTTATTCTTAGGAGCATACCCTCCTAACTCATTTCATGTTTCTCTTTCTCATGCATCTCAAGCATAATGTATCACATTATCACAACAACATGTCTCAAATACACATATAGTCTCATGCTTCATGGCATTAACATATTCTCACAATCACAAGTATACCCACTCGGTCACATCACACTTCCTATCTCATGGTGTCTTATGCCTTGACCCTTACGGGTCTTAAACTTGTGTTCCAATTATTCTAGCATCCATTATAGATCTTTATTACTCCTAAGGGATCATTACCTATAATTTCCTCTAATGTTTATGCTTACTAACATATCCATACAGCACTTCACCACCTTGGGCAGAATTTGTCATGTGATTACGGGGTCCTAGAATCTCCATCTTTGACCTTTTCTAAGTTCCGTCTTCGCCTAAAGCTCTATAATCAACTCCTAAACCAATTATGAGGGATTCCTACACATATCCACTAATTATGAACCATTTTTCTTAAGTCCAATTATGCTAACAGAATTTATAATTTGTGCATCTAAGTGTTCTAGAATTCACATTTTAAGTCCTTTTTAGTTACTTGTTCTTTCTAAACTTCCCTAAATCGTTCCTTGCTTCACTCAAACATAATTTTACACATTTTAACACCATGAAACAGAATTTATACAGTGGCCAAGTGCACAAGGCAGAACCAAAAACATAAGCATCAAATAATCACATAATCTCATGATTTAAATGCATATAAGTTGCTATTTTCTCTTGGAATCATTTTAGTAACTCAAAACTCTTTTAGAAACCAATTTATCTCATTAAAATCATACAAAAATGGGTAAGGTCAGTAGCTAAATTATTTAGCTCAAGAAATAGATTTAAAACATAAAACTTTATTCATAAGGTTCTTTAAATACACCTAAGCTTAGAAAAATTTCAAGACTTAGACTATGGGCACTTATGATTAGATGAACTCATCTCAAGTCCATCATCATCATCACAAGGCCGAAATGGCATTCTTGAAATGCCTCCATTTTCTAAAACTTTATGTAAGATACTTGGGCAAGTCTTTGAGCTCTAGGAGGTTTAGGTGATGGCATAAACTTAAACATGATATGCACTTATTTTATTCTTCATTAGAAAATAAAGTGAGAGCATAAAATAAATATGGGATGCAACCTCATTATTATCTTTAAGTTTAAGTGATGACTTGAAATATAAACATGAAATGCAAGCTTGGAAAATTAAACATGATAATGCAAGTTCATTTAGTTATTCTTGAGAGTTTAGTGATGGCATCAAAATAAACATGCTATGCAAGGCATAAACATAAACATGTGTGCAACTCATTTTATCTTAGCTAGAGCTCTTACAAGACTTTAGAGGAACATTACAACCTTAACCCAATATGCATCTTAACAACATAAAGTGAGCTTTAGAGTTCTTAGCACCAAGTCTTCAAAGAAGCCTTTGGTTTTGAACTTCATCATCAAGCTCAAGAAAATAAACACAAAGCTCAACACTTTGTCTAAACAAAATACAAAGAACTAAGTCATATTCTTTATTTTATTGCTCATGGGCTTCAATCTAGAGTAAAACTCTTAGAACGGCCGACCAACTTTAAGGTTGGCAAGGGTAAGCTTAGAGCTCTTTGAAAACATAGGATTAATTTTCTTAACAAAACTTTTGTGATCTACTTAACATTTTTAACAAACTTTGTTCAAACAAAGGAAGAGGAAACCGAAACCATTCAAGGGAAAAGGAAAAGAAAACCGAAACCTTAGAGGAAGAAAAGAAAGGAAAACCGAAAGCATAAGCAAGAAAAAGAAAGAAAAAAACAAAGCATGTATGGTCCAAGACCAAGTTGTTTCAAGCTTTAGAGGTTTCTCACATGGCATCACAAGACCATTATCTTGAAACCTCATCATCAAGCTAAAGTTTTTCTCAACCAAAGGCCCTAAGGCCGAAATGAAGAAAGGAAATGAAAGGTTTGAAAACCAAGAGAAAACTAGAACTTTTCTTAAAGAAAAACAAGTAAAACTTTGAAAACAAACCCCTACCTAAGGAAGTCTTGAGAAGAAATGAAGGAAAGCTTGAGTTCTTGAAGGATTGAGAAGACAAAATCTTCTCTTGAGTGTGGATGTGTGTTCGGCCAAGAAGGAAGCTCAAGGAAGATGATTTTTCCTTGAGAAAACAAGCTTGGGAATGGAAAGATTAAGTGTTTGAGAGGTGGTTTGAGGTGAGGAAGTGGTGGTTTATGGTTGTTTGTGGTGGTGGAAGGATTCTTTGAGGGAAGGAAATAGAAGAGCAAGATGAAGAGAAAATGCAAGAAAGTGCAAGAAAACTAAACTTGCCAAATGATCTAAAGTGTAACCAAGTTCTTCCAAGCTTGGTATTTATAGAAAAATGACACAATGGTGGCTGATTGGAGGAGGAGTGGCCGACGGTTCTTCAAGGCCAAAGGGGAGGAAAATATCTCTTGATTGGCATGGGCAAGGCATGGGCAAGGCATGGTGAGGTATGGCTTCAAGTATGGCTTGAGGTATGGCCTTTGAGTGAAGTAAAAATCAACATGTGATGAATTATGGGGGTAAGGTTTCGGCCAAATTTGAGCCCAAGGGAGGAAGAGAATTGTTCATGTAATTGTGGTTTAATGATGTGTTTAGGTGTTTCTTTGATTAAGGTTTTGATTAGGAGTTTGTAAGAAAGTGTTTAGGTGAGGTAATTGGCTAATTAAGGTTGTCAAGACTTGATTAGGAGAGTGATCTTGCTAGATTAACAATTTAAAATCATTTTCTTAGTCAAATGAGGTATGGGCACAATTCCTTAATTTAAGGAATTGGAGAGAGAAAATACTATTCAAGATTCCATGACTAGGAATCTTGAATCAAAGAATGTAATTAGAGTTTAACTAAGCAATCTTAGGTTCTAATTAACCTTAATAAATTATTTTGACTCTAGATTAATTATCGAAATAAATTAATCTTCGATTAGAGCCTAATATTGCTTAGGTTTGCTTAATTACGTCATTAGGCTCACTGTACACTGTTCTAGGGGCAAAATGGTAATTTTGCACTAAAACTGCCGGGACCTACCGGGTTGACTAAACATCAAAAACCACTCATATACACCATTCTGAACTTTTTGGAGAAGTTCCGGGCTCAAACGGCACCTTTACCCGCGTAAAACAGGAGGATATTTTGGTCATTTTGAGCCAAAAATTCGAAAACGAGATTTTCACCTCGATATCAAACACAATAGGTATAATCCCCTTCAAACATTGAGTTAACCTATTCGAGGACTCCTGGGTCGGCTTCCTTAATTTGGGTAAAAATGACCTCAGGGCATTTTGGTCATTTGTACTCAACAGAAAAAAAAACCGTTACATTCCACACCTTCCTTTGAGTAATGCCATACATGATTGCAGAATAGCCAACAACATATTTTATAACAACATAATGATCATTCCTATGAAAATTATGTCACTATAGCAATTGATCTTGCTTAATGAACAACCCCAAAACCCTAAAACCATAATAAAATAAAATAAAATAAATCATTTTAAACAAAGTAAAATAGAAAGTATCAAACTCCTAACAATCTACAACAAATTTAAAAGGAAAGGAACATGAAACATGGCACTGTTGTCCTAGTTTTTTTCCATAACAATAAGAGATTAGTACCACTAATACATCAATGAGTTGTTTCTATTAATCACAACCATTATAAACCTCAATTCAACACTCACATAAATATTAAAAATAACAGGCTCAAACTATAAAGGAACATTAAATAATCAAAATATAAAGTGCAAACCTCTTTTCATCATTAATTGTACCCAAAAAATAAAATTTGATGGAAAAGAAAAATCCAAATTGTTCACTAAACTAATCACTTTTTCACGAAATTGAAAGAATTCCCACCACAAAGACATCACTGTCCAATTTTGATCACAATAAGCATTGGTTTCATCAATAAACTTTAGAAACTACTAAAAATTTAAACTTTAGAATGATTACATCAATAAACTCACATTGCTCACACGATCAAAATTGCAAATCCAAAATAGTGTGATTGAATGTTAATTTGGCAATATAGGAAAAAATAAAGGAAAAGGGTTGTGGGTGTAAAGAAATGGTGGAGATCAAAAGTAAAGTTTTAGGGACCTTAAAGGAGGAATAGAGATGTTGGTCATTGAAGACATATAATGGGAAAACAATGGAATAAGAGAACAGGGAAAAGAGAGAGCATTTAACAAATAAACTCTCATCCTCATTTAGCCTTTGTTGTCCTCAAATCATAAAACCAATTTGTTTGTCATTATTATTAGACCAAAAATTGGACAAAATTATGTTTGGAACTTCAACTATAATTTTCCTAACATATATTTTTAAAATAAAAAGTGAATATATATTTTTTTTCAAGATAAAAGAATAAGTAATAAGAATTTAATACTTTTTAATATAAAAATTTTATGGGTCTGATATACATAAAATTACTTTTATCAATTTTATTTTTGTATCATTATGACCTGAAGACTAAAATGACTCATTTTATGTAATCTCAAGGACCCAAACGAGTCACTTAAATCATCATCACACATTTAATGTGATGCATAATCACTTAACTTGATAGAGGGATAATGAATATGAATGGTGGAACTAAAGTGATTCACATCTATAAATATTAGAGACCAAAATGACTCAATTTAAAAGTCAGTAACTAAAATTACTCATGAGGGAAATGTGGGGGGACTAAAGTGAGTATTAACTCATTAAAGAATGTCCAGCACTAATCAATTAACTAGGATGAAGACACCAAATATATATATAATACAAGTGAAGACATCTCATGGAGGTCATTGATCATTCTAGTTGAAAGTGTATTAATCACAATGTTGTAGTCAGTCACCTACAACACCATTGGAATTTGGTCCTTAGCTTTGCCAATATTATCTTCTTGAAATGTGCTGATAATGATCATGAAATAAATAATTTTGCCAATATTATCTATATATGACCTAATAAGACAACTTCGATATTACAAGCTAACAAGCTCATATTTAAATTGCAACATATAACCAACAACAAATTAATCATTGTTATCTAAAAGTTATTTAGTTTCACTTTTGATTCAAACCCATGTGATATAATAATAATTCTAACAAAGAAATGGTATATCAAATTAAATATGGGTCCCAAAATTGGTAGTCCCAAAATCTACTCCCTGATTTGAGTTATTGACCTTTTATGAGACAGAAATGGGGATTAAATCATTATCTTGGTGTAATTATTAGTATAAATTATATCTAAAGAATATGTTCTAAATATGGGAACCATTGATAATGGAAACCAATAACATTTATTAGCGAGATGAGAAAGTAGTTGTAAATATAATATGATTTCTTTAGGTACCCTTTTAAAATTTCTTAAGGTCATTGTACTAAGAATTAATATTGGTATATAGTTTCCCTTCTATCTTTTTCTCTAGAACTTGATTCCAATTCCTTGTGATCAAGGGGTTGAAATGGGTAAGGATTTAACACATCTCACAACTAGTTCAAGAAATAGACACTGTGTGCACAAATGAATAATGAGATTGACGAGAATGGTGTCTAATGCCTACTTAAGTGGCCTTTGGGTTGACAAATGCTTGTAAACCTATTTTATATTCTAAATGCCAACAAAATATCCATTATAGGTGCCATTATAATTCAAGTTAAACTAATCCAAAATGACATGAATAACACTAAATAATGCAAAAGAAGACAGTGTCCAAATAGATTAAGGTGATTCACACTTAAAGATTCACCCCTTCTTTTTGACTAATATCACCAATAAACGCTTATTATGACAAATACAATCCCCTAAAAAATACAATGTTATTGTTGAGAAAGCATAAAACAAGTTGTGTATTTATATTCCAAACCTAATATTCAACCTAACTCACTATAAGCTCTCACACATATCCAACCTACAATTGATCCATATCAAACCCACATCAAGCCTAAACCAATCTAACCTAACCTTCTCCACACTCAAGCTAATTCATATCCTACCCAATATAACCTAAGCCAAATCCAAAATATTGAGGTGCTGGATCAGTAGTGGATTTGTCCTCCTATATAGAAGTGAACAAAGGGGTTGAAAGATAACTACTCATTGCTATTGGATATTAATAACATTAAAACTATGTTAGATAACAAGGAAATTTCCCAAAAGTATATTTCTCTATAATATTTAGTTGAAAAGATTGAATATTTTTATTTTAATACTATATTACGACATGATGGATTTTACATATGGGATTCCTTAATGGTGATAACCGTTCTTTACATTTTTGCTAATCTTGGTAGAAGAAGGCTTTTGACTTGGGAAATTTTGATTTATCGATAATGATCTTAAACTTAATAGTTATGTTTCTTGAAGGTAGCAAGAGCATATCTATAATTAGTACTACTTGTTTACCAATAAGAAATCAGTTGCATATTGAATTGTGCGCAAGTGTCGCTTGCCCATTTTTAGAAGATTCTGAATCCATTGATATTGTTACATTGTTATTCTTAGAAAAATCAAGAAATTTTAAATTGAATGGGCATAACAAGCTAAGTCATCAGATTTCATATTCTTATAAGGCAGTTGTAATGCTCGAAAGTGGTCTAATCAAAAAATGGTTCAATGTGCCAATGGAATAAACTATGGTGTACCTTACTATTTGAAAACACATGAATTATGTTGTTCACCCAAATGTGCTTATCAACTTTACCATGTGTCAATTTAGTAATGTCCTCTCATAATTGGAGCTTGTTGCAAACAAAATGGAGTTAGTGTCATGTTTTTAAGTTGTTATAATTCTTCTTTTTCATTTATATGCTTTAATTTTAAAAGATTTGTGTAGTGTATGTGTTTTATGCCCTTTTAGATTAGGTTAACTTTTTGGGGAGTTCCTTTTCTCAAATTAAGAATACATACATTATATTATTGTTATTTCTAAAGTGCTATTTTTCTAAGCTAATAATGTGACTTATATGAATCCATTAAAATTCAACATTATTGATGGTTTTTGCTATTGTCACACTTCTTTGTGAAAAATCTTCCTTTAGTTTATTATACTTAAACTTGATCTTGCATTCTGTTAAAATGCAAAGTTGATAATGGATCAATGCCAAACTTGTTCCTCAATTGCTTAGTACGCTCGACTCATATGTAGTAGAGAATTTTACTGATGCTATCTTTATTTTTACCAGTCAACTTAGAAGGTAATTGATCTTTATTTGATATCAGGGTTTTATATCATGCATTTAACAACTTATTCTTACACTATAAGGTGGCAGTTCCCTTTGGAACAACCTTTTTAGGATAATTAGAGGGCCTTGGGTATGTCTCTCTACTCAAGCAACTTTATATTGCTTGAACACATTATGGTAAAAATAGGGAAAGCTCATAATTTTAAGGAGTTTTTTTTCCAATTTATCCTGGATTATATTTTTAGCTTTTTTATGGTGTTTTTCTTATGATTGATTAGAAGGCATTGATACTTTAGTATTATTGCTTCACTCTTAGTTTGGAGATAGATTGGAAAGTTTTGTTGCATAATTGGTGCTCCCTTAATTTTGGATTTTATTTTTTTCATGGCTATATTTCCATTTTGGTTTTTGAAAAATTTCTTATTCTGCCTGATTGGGACTCTACTTTATTCTACAAAGAAATTTTCAATGCACATGTTAGCCTATGTATTTGGGAGATGACAAAAGCTATCCAGAGGTGGTTTGGTCATTTGAGAAGACTAATGATCTCTCCAGCTAGAAAAATAAATCAAATAAAGAGTATGACAATTAGAATGGGTAGAATGAGACTAAATGTTTTTAATATAAACTATTAAAATAAGTAGAGCTTTATAACTGCTTAAATACTTATGAATCTTGAACATGAAAATAGCAAATTAACTATGGTTATTGAGTAAACACTGTTATGTTGTTCATTTAATGCTAACTTTTTTTTCAAAAATTACTATTTTTTCTTGTGTGATCCACATAATTTTTCAGGACACATGTGTCTTAACATTTTTTTTATAAAATTAATTGTTAATAATGTGGTAACTGTTATTTTATTAGGCTTGAAGTTGATGTTGATGGATATGAAGATCGAGAAGTTGAGAACTGAGTGGGGAATTTGTGCTCTTATTTATGTCGCAATTCTTCCATGAAGCTTGTCCTCTTCAAATCACCACTACCACTACTCTGTTGGTCTTCGACCTCTTGATTTCAAAACCCTTTTGTGTACTAAATTTATTCTTTTAGTGTGTTCATGAAAATTTGTTTTTTTCACTACTGAAAAATTAAAGAAGCCATTTTTTGGGCTGGTAATGATCAACAAGACTTGCCATATGACATTTTAGGAGGCACTGATATTCATTAAGTATCAATTTTATCAATTCTTTTAGGCTTTCAAATTGAAGTACATTATTTCATTGACTTTTCTTCTTTGAAAAGCTTTGTAGATTCCCATGAAGTCTAATGTGAACTAAATATAATGGTTAAACTCAAGGCGAGATACGTATTATTTGCACTTGGTGAAAACCTTTTGTAGGAATATTGGGAAAGTTGTTACTATCATTCAATGGCTTTTCTATTATATACCAAACAATCCCAAAATGGGTGACTACCCTAATAAAAATGTTTAACTCTTTTGGTTTTTCAAAATACAATCTCATAAGAAAGTTGTGTAATTGTAAATATAAATTTAATTTGTTTCAGGTATATATTGATGGTAGAGGATCTTCATAAGGTAGGGGTAAAGGTCAACTTAGGAAGGTTGGTATATCTGCCCATTCCCCCCACCCCGGTGCCTATTTTGATGATACCCAACACCCAACCTTGGTATGTTGGCCATCCAAGCTATGTACCTTTGTTATGTTAATTTTCTTAAGTGAAAATCTAGATATTCGTTTAGGGATGACACTTGTAGTTGGTAGGTTAGGACAATTATCTTATAATAATAGCAGTTATCTTATTAAATTGGCTTGGAAAGGTTAACAATTAGCCCATGATTATCTCAACATGTAATAAATAGATAATATGTTGGTTACAAATGTAATCTATATTAAAATGTTAACTATCCAACTTATATTGGCCAATCATGGTTCAATGAATTTTGGTGACTAACTAATATATTTATGTTAAGTGTCAATCCCTAAACTTATAATTGTTTTCCCTTTTTCTCCCATGTAAATTTGTCTTGCACATAATCTTAGAGCTTAAGTCCCAAAATCACATTATGTCCACAACATTTTCAATGTTAAGTCCATGTATGATCTAGATTTGTCTTAAAGGGAAACAAATTCGTTAAACCTACTAGTTGGACTCTTTTCTTACATTACTATTGGCATGAGATTTTCCTGTATGACTCTTGCTTATACATAAGGATTGTGCATGACATAGGATGTATGAGTGAATTAATAAATGAACTATGGAAAAGTGCTCTTGATGAGAAAGGGAATTAGCATAAGTACTTTATCTGATTGAGTTCTCTTACAATAATAGTTACCATACTAGTATTGGAATGGCCTCGTATAAAGCTCTTTATGAAACAAAGTGTCAACTTGCCCTTTGTTGATTTGAGCTCGATGACGGTCCACAAGGGAAATGATGATTAAACTAATTAAAAAGTATAACATGGCTTAGGTTTAGTTGTCAACAATGAACATTCATTAAAGAAAGGTTATATTCAACAACCTTTTCACATTACTTTCTAATTCCATAACTTGTTGACTCTATGCTCACATTATTTAGTAAAGGAACTCATAGAAGATTCACAATGTACTGCTCTTTTGTTTAGTCAAATTGAACCAAATCTTAATCTTGAAGGAGTTGGTTTCCCTTTCTCCATTTTAGGATTTTGGTTGGTCAAGTTGAATCAAACCTTGATCGTTAAGGAATTTTGGTTTCCTTTTCTCCATTTTAGGACTTTATTTGATCAAGTTGAACCAAATATTAGTCATTAAGGAATTTGGTTTCCTTTATCCATTTTGGGACTTCGTTTGGTCGAATTGAACCTAATCTTAATCATTAGAGAATTTTGGTCTCCCTTTCTCCATTTTGGGACGTAACATAAACGAGATATTATATATTGAGATATTAGTTTTAAATATCTTGAATGGCTTCGCTTTAGGATATTGGATATGGCATTAAATATTATCTTAATGGTTAACAAAGCTAGTTATTACTCAGTCATTCTCCAACATAAATGAGGTTTAAATACTCATAGCGCATTAGCTACAAATCAAAACGGTTTAATTATACATGGATAATATCTGGAAATCATATTAATGTTAATATCTAATATAGATTAATCATATTTGTCAATTCCTTTTTTATTGGAACAACATTTACAAGATTACAAAATAAGAAATGACACAGCTATTCTTAATGAGTCTGGATATGGTATTTGGCCATATGATTTACACGTTGACAATATGGATTTATCTTATGTGCACAAATCCTTCAGCATATGATCAGGTTAATTTTGGATTAACTATATTGAAATATTCATATATTTCAAGTTTCTCTTTATGGACAATCTCAAAGGTTATTTCATTGTAATTTACTATCTCTTCACTTAATCCATTTGTTTACCATTTCATACACATATAATTTTAAAATTATAATGAATCTTTACTCTAGCAGTGTCATGACTTGACCTGGCCATCTAATTTAGCCTAACCCAAAGTTTATTTGGTAGGGTTGGGTTCTTAAATTTGAGTCAATATATTTTTCAAACCAAGTTTGAGTTATGCTTTGTGTTGGTCTAACCCAATCTAAAGACAAACAATTCTTTTAGAGTTATATATTTTGTAATAATTAGTGATAAATTATAAAATTTTATAAGTCAATTAATATATTGTAGATAACTTCTTGCTAGATTTATAGTCACATGGTTTATTTTGAATATGTATCGCAAAATATCTCTTAAAGTTTTTTACTTGTAAAAGCTTACCAAACAAGTGATCTTATATGAAAATATAAGCCCAATAATATAGAATTAGCATGAGGTTTATGTGTGTCGACCCTAAGTTAATCATTATTAAAATATAATAGCATTCTTTTAATCTAAAGACAATATATCATCTTCATTAAGGTGATACCAATTCCTAAGATATAGTATTGTCTTTGGTTAATCCCAAGATGAACTAAATGTAAATTAGCATTAATTTAACCAATAATATTGACTTTAGTCACTTAATTAGCCCATCAAAAACCACATATATGAAGTTAAACCACCTTATAATGTCCACCAATTAGGTTAAACCACTTATAGGGCCATCTAGACTAATGCATTGACATGTCTCCTGGTGGCTCAACTAAGGAGTAGTTGGATTGGATTGTTGAGTATATTTCTTTAACAAACAATTCCTTATAGGACTTTTTGATCTAACCCCAGGACAATAAAAATCATGTAATAAGTTGATACTCATCATAACATTCTAATGTTCGAAAAAATGTCTAGTCAACAACTAAGGTGGTGAATTAAACTTATCAACATGTGCTTTGTCTTGGGTTCCTCAAGGATTATTATCTTGGGGTCCTACTACACTTCACAAATTTCATGGTCCACAGTTGGGTTTTTACAAGCGACTCCTCTTAGCTTATTCTTGTGATCCTTCTTATCAACTCATGGTTGCTCAAGTTGGTGGATCGACATTCTTAGATTATTTATGGAAGAATTTGATGAGAAGAATAAAGGATTTTCTCTCCTTTTGTCAAAGCAAGCTCCTTTATGACCCTAGGCTTTTTTGACTGGTGGTTTGACTATTGTAGTTCTTAACGCTTAACATTAAAAGAATGTTATGATAATATGGTTGACACATTTATTCAATTTGAATAGTCTAATTTTTCTTATTCTTACAATATGCAAACTAGCCCAGCTTCAACCAAAACTAAAGGTATGCATTAACCCAAACCTCTAACTTTTTATTGTTAATTCTTGCTTAAATTTATTTTTTCATTCAAGTCATTTTTTATCCCCAAAACTGAAATAGTATTTTTCATAGTCTAGATACAAATCCAATTTGTGAACAGTTATTTGATAGCATCAATCCTCGTGGGATATACTCACTCACCATGTTTTACTACTTGTAGGACTCGATGCTCTTGATGATTGGTTATCTACATGCATTATGACATTTTTCTAACCAGTGGCCAATACATTTACTTGCATTATGACATATAACCTATTACTTCCCGAAATAAAATGCATATGAGTTCATTTTGAAACCTAACATAAACTTACCTCAAGATCATCCTTGCAGGTAGGGGTAAATAGGGTGGGTCACCATGCTTACCTTTAGGATCATTCCCCATAATGTCTTTTATTATTAATTATCTTTCACGTTATTATTCACATCAACATGTAATAACAAACACACTATGAGAGTAATATTAAAATAAAGTAGTATTTTATTAACCTTCTGTAATTGTTTTACTACTACTTTCATGTATTTGGTAGGTTCCTAGGAAAGAAATGTGTTTCACTTGAACCTACTTAAGAACGTTGTCTTTCCTTAGCCAAAAGTTCCCCAAAAATGTTTCATAGAAGCATATAACTACCATCACACTTTAACAAACATTTTTTATTTTAAAAGAATAATTTTCACATTAATATAATAATAATGGAATTTATATAAGAGTTATAATTGTAAAGTATTTGAAAGGTCATAGTTGAATTCTTACGCATATATTTAGAATAATTATAATTTTTTCCCCAAAACATGTTTTAGTCATATATGGCACATAAAAGTGGATCAAACCTTAGTTTCATAAAACTAATTGAGATTCAATTGCATTCATAGATTTCATATGAACATTTAAACAATTCTAAGAACAATAAGAACTTCATAACACTAAAAAAATATGATTATGATAACAATATGGATCAAAGTAAGAATTCATAGCACATAAACATATCATAACTAAATATCAAACTCATTCTTTCTTCCAAGCACATGACACAAAAGGTCATTCCATTTGATGAAGAACTACTTATACTCTACTTCTACCCCTACTTCTAATCCTACTCCTTTTCCTATTTCACATGAAGAACAAAACTTTGAACTTTGAGAATGCCTAGCTCTACTTTCACAGCCAAAGGCTTAGAGATTAAAGAGAGAGCTCCAATGAGTGGTGCAAGGAAAATGAGAGAATGAGCTTGGTATTTGTATGCTAGGGGTGGCAGCTTTGAACTTGAGATTGGATGGAAATTATGCAAAACTTGATGATTAATTATAATGGTATTTGGGAGTTACAACTTTTGGCTTTTCTTTTAGTTTTCTCTAGACTATTCTAGGCCATTTGTAAGCAAAAATTGGGTTAAAATGGAGAGATAACTCAAGCTACGAGAGAGAATGGGTTTTAGTGGGTGTTTATGTGCATTTAGGTAGGAGTTTCAAACCATAACCATGCATTATAGCCTAGTTTTATGAGACGTATAAAATCTCAACAAATTGGAATCTCATGCTATGTATTACTCGACTTAGTGCATGTGAAAGGTCACTCATTTTGTTGCTTGTAATTGTATGCAATTAGACTAATTTAAGACCTATCATTACATATAAAGTCATGCATCATTTTCCCATTAATTCTAGCTTTTCCTATTTCATCAATTCCTTTTAGTCTATGCATGAAATTAAATAAATTATGCATGCATGTAAATATATGGGTTGTGTAGTGTGTGTTATCGGTTTAAGCCAATTTTTGTTCAATTTAGAAAGAACATTGAACTTGAAGTACAAAAATGAGTCTTTTAGTTTTTGATGAAAATTGACTTTTGTTCTTTTTTGGTTCTCAACATAACCCAATATGACAAAACATATTTATTTGGCTCTCATCTCATAAGCTAAGCACCCTTAAGGTTTCATTGGGACTAACTCATATTCTCAAAGATCATGTGGGCCAAAGCACAATAGAACACTCATAATTAGGCTTTTAGGGTTCTTAGGCCCAATAACTTTGGGCTTTTCTTTTAAGGAACATTCCCTTTCATCACAAGGGTCATTTTGTAGTCCATATGCCATGTCATTAATTTAGACATACCTTTAAGTTGTAGGGCATGTCTTAAAAATTAAAAATCATAGCTTAATCAGGATAATTAACGGTCTTTATTCTAACTTTATAATTTAGAAATTCATTTTGAAACATAGAAAAACTTGGATGTTAAACTATTAGTGTCCAAGAAGGCTTTGGAGGAATAAATAGGCCCCTCTTGTGCCAAATTTGAGAAAATTAATCAGGAGCTGTAGATTGTCAAGGGTAAAAACAAAGACAAGATGTTGGAGGCAGACTCATTGGCCAATTCCCTTAAGTTGGCATATATAGAATTTGGTAGCTTCTTTAAGGAACAAAAAGGAGATTAGGAAACCAATATTAGGCTTTCTTAATGGCTTTGAGAGCAAGTAAGTTAATTGTCATATGTTAACAAATGCTACACCAGGAGGATATAACCTAATGATATCCAATTTGTGAAAATCATCGACAAGTGTACCTGAGTCTCAAGTAAAAAAAAGTGAGTGAATGGTTTATCATCCCACGATGATGAAAATGTCAAGTATCAATTCAACTATCATTGTGCTATTCAAGAAAAAATCGTAATTGCAATACAAAATGCTTTAAAGTAAAAATAAAAATAAAAAGTGGTCAAATTAAAAAAGAATGTGAAACAATTAGGGTAGATTTAATCAAAGTTTTTGGGCTTTGCATTGCATAATTATTATCATCCCTTCTTAATAATATTATTCCCAATCAAATTTTTCATTACTAATAATTATAGCACAATCCTCCACTACTACAAACTTTTTAAGATAAACAAGAAAGTCCTTGTACTATTTTAAATCAAATTTATGGATAAAGAATTTCCTAAAGATTCAGATAAGGTCTTCTATTCTTAGCTTTAACCTATGTTAAATTCAAGTTTAACTTATTTTATAAAATGAAATCCCTTTTAACATTATAAAACCATATATCAATCAATGGGTGATCAAGCCAAGAATATAATTAAGATTGCTAGAAAATAAGAAATATATTAAAAGAAAATTTAATAACAAAAAATATGATGTAAAACTAGTTCCCTAATAATCCATCTCCCAAATGCCTAAGAGAATTTAGAAATACATGGCTGGAAGAAAGAAAGCTATACTCAAAATAATGGCCATGTACTCTAACCAAAAGGGTGCTGAGTCCTGACTTCATGGTATAAATGTATATCAAAATACTAATCCTCAACTCAATAAAATAGAAAAATAAAATAAAAGGAAACTTAAAAATAGATTCTTTCTACATTTGTAACATTGAGGCACTACACATGACGCTGAGCACTAGGCTTTTAAAAATAAATCAATCAATCTTTGTGAGCATAATGGCAATGCTAATGTTACAACATGAGTTGTACAATGCTACAACACTACCCTTATTCGAAAGTGCAAAGATGCTAGTGTTCGATCATTATAGATTGAAGCTAGAGTAGTGGCTTCTACCACTAGAGCACTAACTCTAGACTATCAAATCTTCAATTTAAAACTGAGTCTCCATCAAATCATCCACAAATCAAGTTCAAATCAATTCCAAATACTTCTTCAATCTCCAATTGTTGATACAATATTTTATTTCATAAATTCAATAAATTCAGTAAGGATAATTGCCAATAACTTTCAATGAAATCAAACTTAGTAAATACATCAACCAAGAGCAATAATTTAATCAAGAATAGCTCCAATTAAAAGTTATTAAAGTCAAATAACTTGGTAAATTAGTTGATTTCCAAAGTTATCATAACCCCACATATGAATTTTTGCTTGTCCTTAAGTAAAATAACAAAAAATAATATCAAAGAATGATTAGCCTCACAACCCCTAATCACCACATAGGAATTTTCAATTTAGGCATAGTATGAAAAACAGTTAATGTATAGATGTCAAACTCAACACTAACTTGCCAAATCAAACAATTTTCATGTAACGCCTTTCTCCGTTTAGTACAAATGACTAAAATGCCCCTAAGGTCATTTTTACCCAAATTTGAGGACAATCGACTTGCAGTCCTCAATGGGTCAACTCAATGTTTGAAGGGGATTATATTTTTTATGTTTGATATCGAGGTGAAAATCTCGTTTTCCAAACTTTCGGCTCAAAATGACCAAAATACCCCTGTGTTCTACAGGTAAAAGGTGCCGTTTAGCCCTGAACTTTTTCAGGAAGTTTGGAATGATGTTTACGAGTGATATTTAATGTTTAGTCAGGCCTGGAGGTTCAGGTAGTTTTAGTACAAAATTACCATTTTGCCCCTAGAACAATGTACAGTGAGCCTAATGACGCAATTAAGCGAACCTAAGCAATATTAGGCTCTAATCGAAGATTAATTTATTTCGATAATTAATCTAGAGTCAAAATAATTTATTAAGGTTAATTAGGACCTAAGATTGCTTAGTTAAACTCTAATTGCATTCTTTAATTCAAGATTCCTAGTCATGGAATCTTGAATAGTATTTTCTCTCTCAAATTCCTTAAATTAAGGAATTGTGCCATACCTCATTTGACCAAAAGAATGATTTTAAATTATTAATCTAGCAAGATTACCCTCCTAATCAAGTCTTGACAACCTTAATTAGCCAATTATCTCACCTAAACACTTTCTTACAACTCCTAACCAAAACCTTAATCAAAAAAACACCTAAACACATCACTAAAACACAATTACATGAGCAAATTAATCCTCCCCCTTGGCTTCCCAATCTGGCCTAATGCATGGCCCAAGAAAAGTGTCACATGTTGAATTTTATCTCACTCAAAGAGCCATGCCTTGCCCATACTTTTGCCCATACTCAACCATGCTTGAACCCATACTCAAAGCCATACCTTCTAAGAGATATTTTCCTCATTTTCCTCCTTTGGCCGTCGGCCATCCTTCCCTTGGCAGCCACCATTGTGCAAAATTTCTATAAATACCAAGCCTTGAAGAACCTTGCTACACTTTAGATCATTTGCTAAGTTTAGTTGTCTTGCACTTTCTTGCATTTTCTTTCAAAATCCTCTTCATCTTCTTCATCTTCTTCTTCTTCTCAAAGAATCCTTCCACCACCACAAACCACCACAACCACCACTCCCTCACCTCAAACCATCTCTTAAACACTTAAACTTTCCATTTCCAAGCTTAGAAACTCAAGGAAAAATCATCTCCCTTGAGTTCCCTTCTTGGCCGAACACACAACCACACTTAAGAGAAGATTTTGTCTTCTCAATCCTTCAAGAACTCAAGCTTTCCTTCAGGTAGGGGTTTTGTTTTCAAGTTTTTACTTGTTTTCTTCAAGAAAAGTTCTAGTTTTCTCTTGGTTCAAACTCTTTCCTTCTTCTCTTTTTCATTTCGGCCATGAGGCCATTTTATGAGAAGAACTTTAGCTTGATGATGAGGTTTCAAGATAATGACTTGTTGTTGTCATGTGAGAAACCTCTAAAGCTTAGAAAACTTGGTCATGGACCATACATGCTCTTGATTTCTTTCCTTTCTCTTGCTTAAGTTTTCAGTTTCTTTTCCTTTTTCCTCTCAAATGTTTCGGTTTCCTTTCCCTTTTCCTTTAAGGATTTCAGTTTCCTTTTTCTTTGTTTGAACAAAGTTTGCTAAAAATGTTAAGTAGATCACAAAAGTTTTGTTAAGAAAATTAATCACATGATTTCAAAGAGCTCTAAGCTTACCCTTGCCAACCTTAAAGTTGGTCGGCCGTTCTAAGAGTTTTACTCTAGATTGAAGCCCATGAGCAATAAAATAAAGAATATGACTTAGTTCTTTGTATTTTGTTTAGACAAAGTGTTGAGCTTTGTGTCTATTTTCTTGAGCTTGATGATGAAGTTCAAAACCAAAGACTTCTTTGAAGTCTTGGTGCAAAGAACTCTAAAGCTCACTTTATGTTGTTAAGATGCATATTGGGTTAAGGTTGTGATGTTCCTTTAAAGTCTTGTAAGAGCTCTAGTTAAGATAAAATGAACTTGCATTCATGTTTATGTTTATGCCTTGCATAGCATGTTTATTTTGATGCCATCACTAAACTCTCAAGAATAACTAAATGAACTTGCATTATCATGTTTAAATTCCAAGCTTGCATTCATGTTTATATTTCAAGCCATCACTTAAACTTAAAGATAATAATGAGGTTGCATCTCATATTTATTTTATGCTCACTTTATTTTCTAATGAAGAGTAAAATAAGTGCATAGCATGTTTAAGTTTATGCCATCACTTAAATATTCTAGAGCTCAAAGACTTGCCCAAGTATCTTGCATAAAGTTTTAGAAAATGGAGGCATTTCAAGGAATGCCATTTCGGCCTTGTGATGATGATGATGGACTTGGATGAGTTCATCTAATCATAAGTGCCCATAGTCTAAGTCTTGGAATTTTTCTAAGCTAGATGTACTCAAGGAACTTTATGAACAAAGTTTTATGTTTTAAATCCATTCCTTGAGCTAAATAATTTAGCTACTGACCTAGCACATATTTTTATGATTTTAATGAGATAAATTGGTTTCTAAAAGAGTTTTGAGTTCCTAAAATTATTCCAAGAGAAAACTAGCAACTATATGCATTTTAATTCATGAGATTTTGTGATTTTATGGGCTTTACATTTCGGTTCTGCCCTCTCATGTTTGGCCACTGTATGAATTCTGTTCTAAGGTGTTAAAATGTGTAAAATTATGTTTGAGTGAAGTAAGGAACGATTTAGGGAAGTTAGAAAGAACAAGTAACTAAAAAGGACTTAAAATGTGAATTCTAGAACACTTAGATGCACAAATTTGTAATTCTGTTCCAGCATAATTGGACTTAAGAAAAATGGTTTATAATTAGTGGATATGTGTAGGAATCCCTCATAATTGGTTTAGGAGTTAATTATAGAGCCTTAGGCGAAGACGGAACTTAGAAAGGGTCAAAAACGAAGATTTTAGGACCCCATAATCATAAGGTAAAATTCTGCCCAAAAGACATAGAGCTGTTTGGTTATGTTATAATTCATAAACATTAGAGAAAATTATAGGTAATGATCCCTTAGGTGTTATAAAAATCCATAATGAAGGATAGAATAATTGGAACACAAGTTTAAGACCCGTAAGGGCCAAAGCATAAGACACCATGAGATAGGAGGTGTAATGTGAGCATGAGATCGAGAGGGTATACTCCTAATGATGTGAAAAATGTTAATTTCATGAGCATGAGACTTTATGTGTATTTGTGGCATGTTGATGTGATGATGTGTTATGCCATGTTTGAGACGCATGAGATTTCAAAATTATGAATGAGTTAGAAGAGTATGCTCATGTGAACTAGAGATTTATTTAATTGAGAAAGATCCATGAGAATGATATGTGTGATTAAGTTATGTGGCATGACTCAAATTTGAGGAAATTCGGAGTGTAGTCATTATGCTATCGAATTTCCGTCAAATTTGAGGGACTTGAGAAAAGTTTTGAAAAGAAAGATTTTATATGTGACATGCCAGGACGCATTTCTCCTTCTACGGTGAGGAGAAAGGAAAGCCGTGGAGGATATGGTCGTGGGGGCCATACCAAAGCGAACAATGTCATTGGTCTTAACCAGATGATACATTTCGCAGATTGAGACATACTTCTCCTGCTACTGAGGAGAAGGAAAAACCGTGAAGGCATCGACATTAGCCTCCAAAGCGGACAAAGTCACTGGTCTTAACCAGTTGATGCGTTTCAGAGAAGGAAGAAAGTCCCATGATGGGTGATTCCTTAGGTCCCCTGCCCGTACTCTGGGAGTCGGGTTTGATATTTTTATGATTATGATTATGATTCGCTTATCAAGAGGATAAGTAAGAACTAGTGACGACTAGTTAAGATATGAGCTCATAGCCTAGTATCAAGGGTCGGTTACTATTGTTTTAAAAATCATGATGTCACAAGTTTGAGAAATGAGAAAAGATGAGAAGTATCTTGCTTATGAAAGTGAAAGTTTGATCATGAGAAGTTACATGCCACTTATATGTGAACTATTTGTTGATGATATGCTTTACTATTGTTATGTATTGCCATGCATTCATGTTCTGCTATGTCGCATACATGCATTTAGATTCATCATAAAAGACACGGACCTTGGATAATTATCTTTGCGAAAACCTCATAATAAACCTTTGCATGTTTAACCTTTTCATAATAAACCCAAGGTTCCTGGGACGTAAACGATGACACTAGGATAGAGGATTTCCTCCTGACATTCTTTAGCAAGATTCTCACCCCTCTCTTTGTTTCTCTTTCCGTTACGTCTCCATACCACGATGGCATCGTTCGTGATCTTCGTTGACACCCGGTGTGGGAGGTGCATTACAACCCAGATCATTAGTCCTATCACTTCGAGGGTTGTTGTGCGGTACGCATTTTTGCATACATGGGACGCCCATTTGCATTCCGATCTCTAGCTTCCGTTTCACCCCGACTTCTCCCTATGGCGACGATTTGATTTTTGAGAGGACGCGACCCCATGATGAGAGCAAACCCGTGCCCAACCATCGTCTTCGGCAGTACGTGACTATCCCGAGTACGTTCCTCGCCCGAGGCATTCGGAGACCGATCCGTCGAAGGATCCCCCTTCTCATCCTTTCTCGGAGGGGTCTGCCCCTATGGTAAGGGTAGCGAGGATACGGTCACAGCGGAGGCTAGCACAACGCCAGAGATGCACCCATGTCATGGAGGTCATGTTCGTCCACCCTTCCGTCTACATGCACCCGAGGAGCTCGCCAAGTTCATTGGGTATGTGCCATCGAGGGACGAGGAGGAGTTTCATTCGTAGTTCGAGGGGAATAGTCTTAGTTTGGGTTTGTATCTTTTGGGACTTCTCTTGTATCCGCTATTTATGCTTCTTGTACTTTATATTTCCTATACCGCAAGCTCTGCCCACTAGTATGGGTATGATTCTATATTATCATTTCAGTTGTGTACTAAACTATTATAATTAATATTATGATGGACGTTCTTATGATTGGTGTGTTCCTACTGGCTTTACATTGCGTGATTTATTTACTCTTCCGCTTTACGTTTCATTTACGTTGTACACAATGGCTCGCATCTTGTTTTACGCATCCCTTTTAAGAAAAAATTTACCTATATTTTCCGCTAAGTATTTTGCAAACTAGTTTTAAAAGGAAGTAATAACTAATAATTAATCTTAATACGTCCTAGGCATGTTTGGGTTAAATATTAGGATGTTACATTTCCAACCTTTATGAATTACTTTAAAGCTCAAATCAAATTATATAGAAATAAGGAGGCTCCAAGCAATTTCATAAATGGACATCTAATTAGTTAACAATTTAGCATACAAAATTTAAATGAACTAGCCAATTGGGTAAAAATAATTTGTAGAGCATAATTTTAAGCATAATTAATTTCTAGTTTATTATTGGGGCTCATCTTCGCTACATATGTACATGTCGAGAATGGCTTTTATCCTAGATGGTTAAGTCTGCATGGAGGATACTTCTAAGCTCGCCATGGCTTCATTAGTGTAATACTTTGAGTATATGTGCCTTAGACGGGTCTAGTATGGCCTTAGGGTCCCCTGGGACCCACCGGTATTGCTGGAAAGGCCCTAGATGTGTGAATGGCGAAAAGATGCAGAATAGGTGTTATTGCTGGAATTATGCAAAACAGTCTCGCTGCAACAAGCAAGTGAGCCAATATGTGCTCCTAGTGCCGGACGTCTCACTAATATGTTCGTTGCAGCGAGTTAGTATAGAATAGGCTCCTAGTGCCAAACACTCACTGCAATGAGATATGTTCATTGCAGTGAATGAGTACAGAACAAGCTCACTGTAGGAGTGGACTCTATGACAACACGGTAGAAAACGATGCAATTTTGAATTATGATGCCCCTACCTTTATAAACCCTTTTCCTTCAGATTTCTCATTCAGAAACCTGAAACCCTTGCCTTCCTTCTCTCTTTCTACCATCTCTCTTAACCTCATTCAATTCCTTCTCCCCAAAACTCAAAGGTAAGTTTGGTTTGTTGATTTTACTTCCTTTTCTCTAATCTTCCATGTTCTTAGGGTAAGCTTTGTGTTCTTTCATTGTTATCAAGTAATGGTGCACTTCCATTGTTGTTAGAGTTAGATTAGTGTCATCTAGAGATTGTTAAAGATTAATCTAAAGTATTGTGGTTGTTATGGCAAATATTGATGCCATTCCTACTCCTCGGAGCTCTCTTAGTAGTGGTTCTTCATATTTCACCCTTCCAGGTGAGTAGATTCAATCATGTGATCTATATATTGATCATTAGAGTAATTTTCTTTTAAATATGGATTAAATACATGATTTAGAGGCATTTCCAAGATATTTGAGTTTATTGTTTATTTATCAAGTTTATGAAACTGTTGGTTTTCATGTTAGCATGAACTATATGTTTTTATGTAAAGCCATGGGACCATTATTGTTAAAATAATTTTTATGTAGAGATGATTATAAATGTGATAGTTTAGAGATGTTATGACTAGTAAATGATTTCCAGAGTAGTATGTTTTTACACGATAAAGCTTTTAAACTCAGAGTAGAACCTAGATAGAGTTTTAGATAGAAGAACCAGTTTTGTGATTTTGAACTATACAATAGCTATAGAGAAATAGATAGTGAGTTAATGGTTATGAGAGATCGTTAACCTTGGTACCAAGTTATCTCTAAGAGATAATCTCACCCAGAGCATAGATGAAACCTAGTTAGGTGTACAATTTGGGTTCCTGAGGAACCCTAGAGTTTAGAGTATTTGTTATGCCATAGTTGACATGCATAACCAGAGATTTATTTGTTATGCCATGTTCATTAGTGTAGGATCAAGCACTTACCACTAGGCCAAAAGCTATAGCTGTTAGTAAGAGCATGATCTTATTTCCTCAAAGGGCTAGAACTATCTCTAGCTTGAGGGGCTCACCCATTCCAGGTGCTATGGGCTGAAATGTTAAGCCCATCAAATCCTAAGGGTGACGCTGCTAATTAAAGCCAACAATCTCCGCCAAATGTCAGCTAGGGAATCAAACCCATGACCTCACTTTGATAAACTTGTAGGACTAAGTGCTTACCACTAGGCCAAGAGCTATAGCTATTAGCAAGGGTGCAACCTTATTTCCTTAAAGGGCTAAAACCGCATCTAGCTTGAAGGACTGGACCCATTACAGGCGTCATGGGACAGATGTTAAGCCTATCAAATCCTAGAGGTGATGTTGACTAAATAAAGCCAACAATTAGGTATAATTAGAGAAATTGTTATGTCACATATTTTGTGCATAACTAGAGATTCTTGTTTCTCTATTAGAGTACTATTATTTATGATTAAGAGAAAATAATGATTTTGATTAGTATGTATGAAAATGTTTTAGAACTTTGCTTTTATTACTATGATATTATGCATTCTTTGTTGTTGTCCCATGAAGGGGGTTATGGGTGAAAATTCACTCTCTGATTTTTTGATAAAACTCACCCTCTCCTTTTTCCTATTTAGAATAGGGCGCTCCTAAATTCTTCTGAGCCACCTCCTCCCCAGCATTAGAGCTTTCATTTGGTGAGCTTGACTTGGGTGAAGTATCTATTGTTTCTTAGATTAAGTGCTCTAGTAACGATGCAAGCAAGGTCCTAGACCATATAGAGATAACTTTTACATTTTGCATACCATGATTATATTCTTGATTTGTATTTGATGATTTAGTTTTCATGGTTTATTTTGTATAATAGCAACTCAGTACATATGTTTTGTATTATGACTACAAACTTTAGAGTTTGATTATGAAATTACAATTATGATTATTTTGATTTAAAAGAGCATGTGATTTATATTTAGAGATGAGTTTATCTTTTAAATGGATTTTATGTTTTAAACATGTATGTAGAGTAACTCAGCAATCACGAGGTTTACGTGGGGATAGGATTCCTCACGTGATCACATTACCAGATTGGGTCGTGACAATTAGATGTGCACTAAGGGCTACTTAGGCCCACTCTGGCTACATTAGTGAGCGTTGAAGAATGGTTTTAGTGCACCCAGAATGCATCGGTGCACTCCAAAGAAGCGAGGGGTTGTGATCAACCAGCTTTGTCTAAGTAAGATGATGATAGGAGATAACCAATTTGAAAGATAATTTTACTAATTCTAGAATAAAAATCGCATTAGTTCTACTGAAGTGTTTGGCTCATGCACAATCATGCCTTGTTAAAATCTCTATTGGTAAAACCCAATGGGAGAAAACCCAACTAAAGGAAAAGAAGTGCATCCATTATACATGATTTAAGGTATTAAGTACTAGTTATAGTACATTCTAATATACGCAACGTTCTACACCCTTGGCACTTCTTGGCCTGAAAGCTTAGAAATCTTATAGGCACCTCGATTGATATCTCCGATAACATGGAAAAGGTTTTCCCAATCTTGTTCAGCTTGCCTTTTTTGGCCAACTTTCTCTAGGGCTAGATTTTGTGAAATGCGAGGTCTCCACTCTTGAATGTCCTTAGACTTGTCTTCTTATTATAGGCTCGACCTATTCGCCACTTGGTGGCTTCTTCTTTGATTCTTGCTAGTTTTTTATCTTCTTAAATGAGGTTAAGCTAGACTCTTCGTTTCCAAGTCAGCCTGTTCTTCGAAGGTCATTCTTCCAAGTCTAGGTTAAGCTACTTTAATTGGGATCATTGTTTTGCTATCAAAGACTAGCCTGTAAGGCGTTTCTTGTGTAGGTGATTGGGTTGTGGTGTGATAGTCTCATAGTATTTCTAGAAGCTCTTCGGCCAAGAATTCTTTTGCCTTGTCAAACTTTTTCTTTAGCCCTGTCAAGATAATCTTGTTGCCCACTTCGATGAGATTTTTGCTTTATGGGTGTTTTGCTGAGGTGAAAATGTGTTTGATCTGGAAGTTATCATAGAATTCTCTAAATCTTCTATCAATGAACTATGTGCCATTGCCACTCACTAGTTTTCAAAGGAGCCCAAATCTGCATATTATTCTCTCCCATATGAACTTCCTAATTTTCTCAACCGCGATGAAGACTAAAGGCTTGGCTTCAATACACTTGGTGAAGTAGTCAATGACCATAATGAGGTACTTGAGTTGGCTGGGAGCTAGGGAAAAGGTCAAGAAGGTCGATTCCTATCAATGGAAAAACTAGCTCACCTTAGAAAAGCATAGTGGCTCGATATGTCTTTTAAAAACTTCAAATAATTTTTGGCATTTGTCGTGTCTTCAAACAAAGTTGGTGCAGCCGGTCTTCATCATTAATAGAAATTAGCTAGCTCAGAGGATCTTAATGGTGAAAGATCACCTACCAATGTGGTTTTCACATTCATCTTCAGATGTCTTTGGTCTTATTGAGGCCAAGACAATATAGGAGTACCCTCTTCGGAAAAGCTTGTCTCCATAGAGTGTGTAGTAGCTGGATAGTCTCCTAAATTTTAGGGCATCGGCTATCCCTTTAAGGATTTTGCCGTGCATAAGGTAAGTTGTAATGCCCCAATTTTTCTGTTGAGTACAAATGACCAAAATGCCCCTAAGGTCATTTCTACCCGAATTCGAGGATAGCCAACCCGATAGTCCTTGAATGGGTCAACTCAATGTTTGAAGGGGATTATAACTGCAATGTTTGATATCGAGGTGAAAATCTCGTTTTCGAACTTTTGGCTCAAAATGACCAAAATACCCTAGCGTTTTCGCGGGTAAAGGATGCCGTTTGAGCCCGAAACTTTCCAAGGAAGTTCAGAATGATGTTTTTGAGTGGTTTGTGATGGTTAGTCAGGCTTGGAAGTCCCAAGTTTTATTGCAAAATTACCATTTTGCCCCTAAAATAGTGTACAGTGAGCCTAATGATGTAATTAACCAAACCTAAGCAATATTAGGCTCTAATCGAAGATTAATTTATTTTGATAATTAATCTAGAGTCAAAATAATTTATTAAGGTTAATTAGAACCTAAGATTACTTAGTTAAACTCTAATTTCATTCTTTGATTCAAGACTCCTAGTCATGGAATCTTGAATAGTAATTTCTCTCTCAAATTCCTTAAATTAAGGAATTGTGTCTATGATTTAATTTGACTAGAAAATAGTTTTTAATTTGTTAATCTAGCAAGACCATCCCCTAAATCAAATCTTGACAACCTTAATTAACCATTACCTCACCTAAACACTTTCTTACAAACTCCTAATCAAAATCTAAATCAAAGAAACACCTAAATACATCATTAAACCATAATTAGATGAATAAATTCTTCCTCCCCCTTGGCTGAAAAGCTATCCGAATGCATACCCTTGCATTTGTGTCACATGTTGATTTTGTTTCACTCCAAAGACCATGCCTTACCCATACATAGCCATACCTCCAACCATGCCTTTGAATGACAAGCTTTTGAAGATATTTTCCTCCCCCAAAGGCATGAAGACCATTGGCCTTTCCTCCCCTTGGCAGCCTCCATATTGCAATTTTCTATAAATACCAAGCATTAGATAGCTTGGTTATACCTTTGATCATTTGCCAAGTTTAAGCTTTCTTGCAATTTTCTCTTTTTCCTCTCAAATTCTCTTTATCTTGTTCTTCTTCCTCCACCACCAAAGAAACCTTTCCACCACCACAAACCACCACAAACAACCTTGAACCACCACTCCCTCACCTCAAACCACCTCTCAAACACCAAACCTTTCTATTTCCAAGCTTACTCTTTCAAGGAAAAATCACCTTCCTTGAGATCCCCTCTTGGCCGAATCATCCTCACCATCCAAGAGAAGATTTTGTCTTCTCATTTCATCAAGAACACAAGCTTTCTTTCATCTCTTTCAAGACTTCATTTGGTAGGGGTTTATTTTCCAAGTTTTGGTTGCTTTCTTTAAAGAAGAGTTCTAGTTTTCTCTTGGTTTTCAAAGCGCTTCTTTTTCCTCTTTTATTTCGGCCTTAGAGCCTTGTGTTGAGAAAAACTTTAGCTTGATGATGAGGTTTCAAGATAATGGTCTTGTGATGCCATGTGAGAAACCTCTAAAGCTTGAAAACTTGGTCTTGGACCACATATAATTTCGGTTCTCTTTTCCTTTTCCCCTTTTTTCGGTTTCCATTCCTTCCCTTGTACAAAGTTTGATAAAATGTTAAGTAGCTCACTAAAAGTTTTGTTTAAAAAATTAATCATATGTTTTCAAAGAGCTCTAAGCTTACCCTTGCCAACCTTAAAGTTGCTCGGCCATTCTAAGAGTTTACTCTAGATTGAAGCCCATGAGCAATAAAATAAAGAATATGAGTAGTTCTTTTTATGTTTGCTTTGATAAGTGTTGATGCTTATCTTTCAGTCCATTTTCTTGAGCTTGATGATGAACCAAAGACTTCTTTGAAGACTTGGTGCTAAGAACTCTAAAGCTCATTTTATGTTGTTATGATACATGTTGGGTTAAGGCTATTAATGTTCCTCTAAAGTCTTGCAAGGGCTCTAGTTAAGATAAAATAAGTTGCATTCATGTTTAAGTTTATGCCTTGCATTTTATGTTTACTTTTGATGCCATCACTAAGCTCTCAAGAATAAATAAATGAACTTGCATTTCATGTTTAAATTTCCAAGCTTGCATTTATGTTTATATTTCAAGTTATCACTTAATCTTTAAAGATAATAATGAGGTTGCATCTCATATTTATTTTATGCTCTCACTTTACTTTACAAGGAAGAGTAAAATAAAGTGCATAGCATGTTTATGTTTATGTCATCACCTAAATATCCTAGAGCTCAAAGACTTGCCCAAGTATCATATATAAAGTTTTAGAAAATGGAAATTTTAACCATGACTAGTGGATGTGTTTTAGTCATGATACAATGATGGATTTGATTTTGTAAAAAAGGTGAGGATGATTTCAAGAAAATGTTAAACAGATGTTTTACGTGATCTCAAGGTGTTTAAGTAGCTTAGGATGTGTCAAAAATCATGTTTTCTCAAATTCTAAGGTTCTGGTAATCGATTACCAGCTTATGTAATCGATACCAGAATGGTTATGAAGGATTTTAGGTTCTGGTAATCGATTACTAGATAATGTAATCGATTACCGAGGTTGTTCCTCATGCCCAGAACCGATTTTTGACACATGTAATTGATTATCCGTTTATGTAATCGATTACCATGATGTTCTTCATTTTTCAAACAGTTTTAGCCTAAGTAATCGATTACCATCCTATGTAATCGATTTCCTGACGTTCCTTGTACCCATAACAAAATCTAGGTTTGGTAATCAATTACTAGGCCCATGTAATCAATTACCAGGCCACCCTTTTGAGTTCCTAAAATTATTCCAAGAGAAAACTAGCACCTTATATGCATTTAAATCATGAAATTATGTGATTATATGAGCTATGCTTTTCGGTTTTGCCTTGATTGTTAGGCCACTGAATTAATTCTGTTTTATGGAGTTAAGATGTGTAAAATTATGTTTGAGTGAAGCAAGGAACGATCTAGGAAAGTTAGGAAAGAATAAGTAACTAGAAAGGGCTTAAAATGAGAATTCTAGAACACTTACACACAAGAAACTTAAATTCTATTCCAACATAAATGAACTTAAGGAAAATGAATATAGAGCCCTAGGTGCAGACAAAACTTAGAAAAGGTCAAAGACATAGATTCTAGAACCCCATAATCGGATAATAATCATGGTAACTAATTTATGCAATGCTGTTTGGAAGAGTTAGTGAGCATAAATATTAGAGAGAATTACAAGTAGTGATTCCCTAGGTGTATCAAAGTTCCATAATGGGCATTAGAATAATCAGAACACAAGATTAAGACCCATAAAGGTCAAAGCATAAGACATCACAAGATAGGAGAAATAACGTGAGTAAGTGACCGAGTGAACGAGTGTGTTTATGTTATACGAGAGTGTTAATGTTATGTGCATAAGATTTTGTGAAATTATGACGTAATTGATGTGATAATACGGTATGCCATGATTGAGATGCATATGGATATGGGATGATGATGGAATGAATGAATATGTTTATGTGGCTTTTAAAGATTGGATTGACTGAGACATTGAATGAGTTATGTGGCATGACTCAAATTTGAGGAAATTCATTATACAGCTGTTATGCTATTGAATTTCCATCAAATTTGAGAGACTTAAAGAAGTTTTTGAAAGTAAGACTTTGAATGTGACATGCCGAGACGCATTTCTCCTACTACGGTGAGGAGAAAGTAAACCCGTGGGGGGTATGGTCGTGGAGCCATACCGAAGCGGACAATGTCATGGTCTTAACCAATTGATGCATTTCATAGACCAAGACGTACTTCTCCTGCTACGGTGAGAGAAGGTAAAACCATGAGGGCATCAACATTAGCCTCCAAAGCGGACAAAGTCACTTGGTCTTAACCAATTGATGCATTTCGAAGAAGGAAAAAGTCCCATGATGGGTGATCCTTAGGCCCCTACCCGTACTCTGGGAGTCGGGATTATTGTGATTATGTTACGCTTATCAAGAGGATAAGTAAGAACTAGTGACGACTAGTTGAGGTATGAGCTCATAGCCTAGTTTAGGGGTGCGGTTACTATTTTTGATACCTTGATGTCACAAGTTTGAGAAACGAGAAAAGGATGTGAAGTTCCATGATTATGAAAAGAATAGTTCTCATGAGAAGTACATGCCACTTATGTGATGATACATTGTTGATGTCATGATTTATTGATTTGTGTGCATAAAGCATTGCCATGCATTCATGTTTCACTATGCCGCATACATGCATTAAGATCCATCATAAAAGACACGGACCTTGGATAATTGCTTTTATAAAACCTCATAATGAATCTTTGCATGTTACACCTTTTCACAATAAACCCAATGTTCCTGGGACGTTAACGATGACATTAGGATAGGAGGATTCCCAATGAGATTCTTTAGTAAGATTCTCACCCCTCTTTCTCTTTTCCTGTTACATCTTTAGATCTCGATGGCATAGTTCGTGATCTTCGTTGATATGCCAGTTGGGAGGTGCACTTTGACCCGAGCATCAGTCATATCATTTCAAGGGTCGTTGTGCTATCCACATTTTTGTGTACATGGGACGCCCGTTCGTGCATCTAGTTTCCAGCTTTCGCTTCACTCCCACCTCACCGTATGGCGACGACTTGATCTTCGAGAGACCGACCCTACGATGAGAGAATCGCCGTGCCCGTCCATCATCCTCAACGGTTAAAGACTACCCGAGTATGTCCCGCTCATACCATGCACTGGGGTCGACTTCTCCAAGGACTCCCCTGCCTACATCTACTCGGAGGGTCTCTCCCAGTGCCCATGGACATGGGTAGGGCGGCGAGGACACTGCACCGCCGAGGCATGCGAGGCGAGTCGACAGCTGAGAAGCGTCCACGTCGAGGAGGCCATGTTGTTCCCCCGCTCCGCATGCCCACACCCCCGCTTCGTTGGGCCACGACGAGGAGCTTGAGGTCGTGGATACCTTTCCCTTCGTGAGGATGGGCGTCACCATTAGGTTTCGAGGGAGGGGTAGCTATAGCTGGGGTTTGATCTTTTGGGGTTTTCTGTACTTGTTGTTTATGCTTTCTTTCTATTTATGTTTCCTTTCCTATATTTCCTGTTCTATGTACTACAAGCTCTGCCCGTTCTTATGTGGGTATGACTTTATGTTTTTATATTTCAATTGATATGTCAAACTATGTTATCTATTATATTATGGCATTTACTTCTATGAATGGATGTGTTCTTTATTGCTTTCAATTGTATGTTTAATTTCTTTGTTGCTTTACGTTTCGCTAATACGCGACGGCTCGCATTTTGTTTTACATATTTCAAATAAAAAAAAATTTACCTGTATTTTTCATTAAGTAATTTTGCAAATGAGTCTAAAAGAAAGTAATAACTAATAATTAATCTTAATACGTCCTAGGCGTGTTAGGTTAAATATTAGGGTGTTACATTATGGTATTAGAGAGTTCAATTCTCATGGAGCCTAAGGATTGGACACAAGCATGATACAGGAGTATGTCATGTATAGTGCTTAGCTAATAGAGATAAGCTATAGGATAGGCATGCATGACCCCTGTCTACTTGAGCCTAGCATGGAATATTGAGCTTGATCACCTCAATGTTGTTGACTTGTGTGTTTAGGGACCAATGGCACCTCGACAGAATAGGGATGCGAACGAGGGTAACCAAGGGAACGAAACTCGGCTGGTCGTGAGATGGCAAGAGTGATGGAGCGCATGTTCGATCGCATGAACCAATAAAGGGATGTTGCACAAGGTCCCCTGCCGAGGCTATGGAGCAAGCCCGATTTAGGGAATTCCGCAAGGCCAATCCCCTAACCTTCCGTGGAGCCTTGAACCCAGACAAGGCGAATGAGTGGATCAAGAATATGGAGAAAATCTACTCTGGTCGCTTGTTCGGAGGAACAGAAAGTCACCTTTACTGCTTATATGATGGAGTCCGACGAGAGTTTGGTGGACCAACACCAAGAGGCTTTTGGAGGCTACGGCACAGCAATCAACTGGGAACTTTCAAGACCTACTTCTATGAGAAGTACTTCCTGAGTCCGTGAGGAATGCAAAGGATATCGAGTTCATGCAGTTGACCCAAAGCGGATCTTCTGTCGCCCAGGATACGACGAAGTTCAAGGAGCTGATCAAGTTTCTCAGGTTTTCCAAGGGAATCCCGATGAAGTGTGGAAGTGCGTTATGTTTGAGGTCGGGTTGAGGGCCGAACTTAACGTGGCGGTGGCGCACATGGAGATTAGGGACTTCCCCACCCTAGTCAACAAGTGCGAATCATAGAGGAGGGGCACAAGAAGTTGAGCGCTGCGAGGGCATAGCACCCCGTGGTTTGGGACCTCAAGCCCTGAGGTTCAAGCCACAGCATCAAAACCAGTCAAGGAGCCACTACAATCCCTACCATGCCAACTAGTTCAAGCATAAGCAACAACAACAAAGACCCATCAATCAGCCATTCAGGCAACACCCGAGGCCACTGTTCAACCACAACGGCCACAGGAACCGCAACAACCAACAAGGAGGATCGGGCAATCCTCGCAACAACAATCAGGGGAGGGCCCAGTGGGGCCAAGAACAAGGCGCCCCAAGGAGCCCTTGCTTTCCTGGACCTACACGCCGTGGTATGCCCCCACTGCGGAAGAGTCATGGTAATCTCCCCTGCCAAGCTAAGCAACGAGTCTGCTTCAGATGTGGCAAGCCCGGCCATTACGCCAAGGACTGGAGAAGCGAAGGGCCATCCAGTCAGAACCCCAGGCCGCAACACCAAGGAAGGTCTTCACCCTCAATGGGAAGACGCCGCCAGATCCAACGACCTCATCGAAGGTAAGTGCGAATTAAATGGTAGAACCTTAACTATGCTTATGACTCTGGTGCTACCCATTCATTCATTTCACATGCTAGTGTCGAGTCTTTGAATCTTAAAGTTTCTAAACTTCCTTTTGATTTTATTGTTTCTACCCCACAAATCGTCCTGTACATACCTGCAATTGTTGTTTAAATTGTCATCTCCTGAAGAATAGGCCTTTTGTCATGGATTTGATTTGTTTACCCTTGAAAGACATAGGAGTAATTCTTGGCATGGATTGGCTCTACGCTAACCATGTATTGTTAGACTGCTATACCAAAATATTATATTTCGTCTTCCCCCTAGCAAAATTAGTCAAACTTTGAAGCTTTATGTGAACTCCATAGAGGTCTACTATAGTGGGGAGAAAACTAAGGGATATGTCCTTCTAGCCGCTAGTGAGGTAGACTTTGAGCAGAATATAGATGATATACCCATAGTAAGAAATTATCCTGAGGTATTTCCGAACGAGATACCAGTTCCTCCCAGAAAGAAGTGGAGTTCTCCATTGAGTTGGTTCTAGGAATGGGACCTATCTCTATAGCCCCATATAGAATGTCACCCTTGGAGTTAAAGGAGTTGAAAACCCAGTTGGAGGAGCTTTTGGAGAAGAATTTCATAAGACCTAGTGCTTCACCGGGGAGCCCCGATCTTGTTTGTTAAGAAGAAGGATGGAAGTATGAGGTTGTGCATAGATTATAGGTAGTTGAATCGAGTGATGGTGAAAAACAAATACCCTTTGCCTAGGATTGATGATCTCATGGACCAGTTAAAAGGAGTGGTGGTATTCTCCAAGATTGATTTAAGGTCGGATACCACCAGATTAGGGTGAGAGATCAAGATATACCTAAAACCGCCTTTAGAACTCGGTACGGACACTTTGAGTTCGCCGTGATGTCTTTTGGATTGACGAATGCTCCTGCGATGCTCATGGATTATATGAATAGGATCTTTAGACCCTATTTAGATAAGTTCGTGGTCGTTTTCATAGATGATATACTCATCTATTCAAAGACCCACGAGGAGCATGAACGTCATCTAAGGTTGGTTTTAGAGATTTTGAAGGAGAAAAAGTTGTATGCGAAGCTTTCTAAGTGTGAATTTTGGTTGGAGGAGGTGAAATTTTTAGGACACGTAGTGTCAAAAGGAGGTATAGCCATTGACCCCAGGAAAATAGAGGCTGTAATGAATTGGGAAAGACCAACCACCGTAATGGAAATACGAAGCTTTTAGGTTTAGCAGGCTATTACCGTAGGTTTATAAAAGGATTTTCTCATATCGCCCTTCCCTAACCAAGCTCACTAGGAAGAACACCCCATTTTTATGGAATCCTGAGTGTGAGAAAAACTTCCAAAAGCTAAAAGGAAAGTTGACCTCGACCCTAGTTTTGATTTTACCCGACCCCAATGTACCTTTCGAGGTATATTGTGACGCTTCGGGCAAGGGTTTAGGCTGTGTGTTGATGCAAAATAGGCAAGTGGTAGCCTATGCGTCTAGACAACTCAAGCCTCACGAGGTGAACTACCCCACCCATGACCTAGAGTTAGCCGCCATAGTGTTTGCCTTGAAGATATGGAGGCATCACTTGTATGGTGTAAGGTTTGAAGTTTTCTCCGATCATAAGAGTCTTAAGCATCTCTTTGATCAAAAGGAGTTGAACATGAGGCAAAGAAGGTGGATGGAGTTTCTGAAGGACTATGATTTCGGCTTAAGTTACCACCCGACAAGGCTAATGTGGTCGCCGATGCCTTGAGTTGAAAATCATTGCATCTATCCCACATGATGGTTAAAGAAGTTGAGTTAAGAGAGAAGTTTAGGTATTTAGATTTGGGGATGTCTTGACGGATGGGAGTATGAAGATGTGTCACCTTAGTGTGACCAGTGGGTTTAAGCAGAGGGTCATTATGGCACAAGTGGAGAATGAGGAATTTAGAGAGACCCTAGAAGCGGTTAAGGTAAACTAAAGGGTTTTGAGAAAGGACCCGATGGTTTATGGAGGTTTGAGGGGCGGTCTGTGTGCTACGGGATGGTGACCTCCAAGAAAGCATATTGGAGGAGGCGCACAAAAGCCACTTCACCATTCATCCTGGTGCTACCAAGATGTATCAGGATTTAAAGAAGATGCTTTGGTGGCCAGGATTGAAAAAGGATGTAGTTGCCTGGGTTAGTAAGTGCTTGGTTTGTCAAAAGGTGAAGATCGAGCACCAAAAGCAATCAAGAATGTTGCAACCCCTGTCTATTCCGAGTGGAAGTGGGATAGTATCTCTATGGATTTTGTGACCGGCCTACCCAGGACCCAAGCCGGCCATGACACTATTTGGGTAATAGTGGATAGGTTGACCAAGTCGGCCCATTTCCTACCTATCAAGATCACCTTTTCCCTAGACAAGTTAGCCCAGCTTACATACAAGAGATAGTAAGGTTGCATGGAGTTCCATCGACGATAATCTCGGAATCGAGATCCGTAGTTTACGTCACGTTTTTGGGGAGCCTTTCAAAAGGCGTTTGGTTCAAGCTGTGTTTAAGCACGGCTTACCACCCTCAAATAGATGGTCAATCAGAAAGAACTATCCAAACCTTGGAAGATATGTTGAGAGTGTGCGTTTTGGATAGAAGGGGAGTTGGATAAGTACTTACCACTTATCGAGTTCGCATATAACAACAGTTATCACGCGAGCATCGGTATGGCACCGTACGAAGCCTTGTATGGAAGGAAGTGCCAGTCCCCTTTGTGTTGGCATGAACCCAGAACAAAGCATATTGGGACTGGAAATAGTGAGGGAAACCACGGAGCAAATAAGAAGGATTAAGGATAGAATCTTGACTGCCAAAGTCGACAAAAGAGCTATGCGGACAAGCGGCGAAAGCGTTAGAATTCCAAGGGGCGAACATGTTTTCTTAAGGATTACCCCCACTACAAGCATAGGTAGAGCCATGCGAGTCAAAAAGTTGAGTCCCGACTTCTCGATCCTTTGAAATCCTTCGGAGTTAGGACGTAGCTTACAAAATAGCCTTACCTCCTAACCTGTCTAATCTTCATGACGTCTTCCACGTCTCCCAGTAAGAAAATACCAATTTGATCCTAGCCATGTGTTAGAGCCAGAGCATGTACAATTAAGGGAAGACCTAACTTTCAATCTACCACCAACGAGGATCGTGGACCGTGGCGTCAAGCAGCTGAGGAACAAGTCCATTCCTTTGGTAAAGTGGTATGGGGCGCGACAAGGCGGAAGAATACACGTGGGAGCTAGAATTTGAGATGAGAGCGAAGTATCCTTAGCTTTTCTAAAGTAATGAATTTCGAGGGCGAAATTATTTTTAAGGAGGGGAGTAATGTAACGCCCGATTTTCTATTTGAGTACAAATGACCAAAATGCCCTGAGATCATTTCAGAATTCGAGGATAGCCGACCGGCAGTCCTCGAATGGGTCAACTCAATGTTTGAAGGGGATTATAAGTTTGATATCGAGGTGAAAATCTCGTTTTCGAACTTTCGGCTCAAATGACCAAAATACCCTATAGCATTTTACGCGGTAAAAGTGCCGTTTGAGCCAAACTTTTCCAGGAAGTTTGGAATGATGTTTTTGAGTGGTTTGTGATGGTTAGTGGGCCAGGGAGGTCCAGAGAGTTTAGTACAAAATTACTATTTTGCCCCTAGAACAATGTACAGTGAGCCTAATGATGTAATTAACCAAACCAAAGCAATATTAGGCTCTAATCGAAGATTAATTTATTTTGATAATTAATCTAGAGTCAAAATAATTTATTAAGATTAATTAGAACCTAAGATTGTTTAGTTAAACTCTAATTTCATTCTTTGATTCAAGACTCCTAGTCATGGAATCTTGAATAGTAATTTCTCTCTCTCCAATTCCTTAAATCAAGGAATTGTGTCTATGATTTAATTTGACTAGAAAATGGTTTTTAATTTGTTAATGTAGCAAGACCACCCCTAAATCAAGTCTTGACAACCTTAATTAACCATTACCTCACCTAAACACTTTCTTACAAACTCCTAATCAAAACCTTAATCAAAGAAACACCTAAATACATCATTAAACCACAATTAGATGAATAAATTCTTCCTCCCCCCTTGGCTGAAAGCTGGCCAAATGCATACCCTTGCATTTGTGTCACATGTTGATTTTGTTTCACTCCAAAGACCATGCCTTAAGTCATGCCTTGCCCATACCTAACCATACCTCCAACCATGCCTTTGAATGACAAGCTTTTGAAGATATTTTCCTCCCCAAAGGCATGAAGACCATCGGCCTTTCCTCCCCTTAGCAGCCTCCATATTGCATTTTTCTATAAATACCAAGCATTAGAGAACTTGGTTACACTTTAGATCATTTGCCAAGTTTAAGCTTTCTTACAATTTTCTCTCTTTTCCTCTCAAATTCTCTTCATCTTGTTCTTCTTCCTCCACCACCAAAGAAACCTTTCCACCACCATAAACAACCTTGAACCACCACTCCCCACCTCAAACCACCTCTCAAACACCAAACCTTTCTATTTCCAAGCTTACTCTTTCAAGGAAAAATCACCTTCCTTGAGATCCCTCTTGCCGAATCATCCTCACCATCCAAGAGAAGATTTTGTCTTCTCATTTCATCAAGAACACAAGCTTTCTTTCATCTCTTTCAAGACTTCATTTGGTAAGGGTTTATTTTCCAAGTTTTGGTTACTTTCTTTAAGGAAGAGTTCTAGTTTTCTCTTGGGTTTTCAAAGCTCTTCTTTTTCCTCTTTTATTTCGGCCTTAGAGCCTTGTGTTGAGAAAAACTTTAGCTTGATGATGAGGTTTCAAGATAATGGTCTTGTGATGCCATGTGAGAAACCTCTAAAGCTTGAAAACTTGGTCTTGGACCATATATGATTTCGGTTCTCTTTTCCTTTTTCCCTTAATGATTTCGGTTTCCATTCCTTCCTTTGTACAAAGTTTGATAAAATGTTAAGTAGCTTACTAAAAGTTTTGTTTAAAAAAATTAATCATATGTTTTCAAAGAGCTCTAAGCTTACCCTTGCCAACCTTAAAGTTAGTCGGTCGTTCTAAGAGTTTACTCTAGATTGAAGCCCATGAGCAATAAAATAAAGAATATGAGTAGTTCTTTTTATGTTTGCTTTGATAAGTGTTGATGCTTATCTTTCAGTCCATTTTCTTGAGCTTGATGATGATGTTCAAACCAAATACTTCTTTGAAGACTTGGTGCTAAGAACTCTAAAGCTCACTTTATGTTGTTATGATACATGTTGGGTTAAGGCTATTAATGTTCCTCTAAAGTCTTGCAAAGGCTCTAGTTAAGATAAAATAAGTTTGCATTCATGTTTAAGTTTATGCCTTGCATTTCATGTTTACTTTTGATGCCATCACTAAGCTCTCAAGAATAAATAAATGAACTTGCATTTCATGTTTAAATTTCCAAGCTTGCACTTCATGTTTATATTTCAAGTTATCACTTAATCTTTAAAGATAATAATGAGGTTGCATCTCATATTTATTTTATGCTCTCACTTTACTTTATAAGGAAGAGTAAAATAAAGTGCATAGCATGTTTATGTTTATGTCATCACCTAAATATCCTAGAGCTCAAAGACTTACCCAAGTATCATATATAAAGTTTTAGTAAATGGAAATTTTAACCATGAAATGGATGTGTTTTAGTCATGATACAATGATGGTTTTGATTTTGTAAAAAAGGTGAGGATGATTTCAAGAAAATGTTAAAAAGATGTTACGTGATTTCAAGGTGTTTGAGTAGCTTAAGATGTGTCAAAAATCATGTTTTCTCAAATTAAGTTCCGATTACCTGCTTATGTAATCGATTACCAATGGTTATGAAGGATTTTAGGTTCTGGTAATTGATTTGTAATCGATTACCGAGGTTGTTCCTCATGCCCAGAACGATTTTTGACACATGTAATTGATTACCCGTTTATGTAATCGATTACCATGATGTTCTTCATTTTCAATTTTTAGCCTAAGTAATCGATTACCATCTGTAATCGATTACATGTTCCTTGTACCCATAACAAAATCTAGGTTCTGGTAATCGATTACTAGGCCCATGTAATCAATTACCAAGCCATCCTTTTGAGTTCCTAAAATTATTCCAAGAGAAAACTAGCACCTTATATGCATTTAAATCATGAAATTATGTGATTATGTGAGCTGTGCTTTTGGTTTTGCCTTGATTGTTGGGCCACTATATTATATCTGTTTTATGGAGTTAAGATATGTAAAATTATGTTTGAGTGAAGCAAGGAACGATCTAGAGAAGTTAGGAAAGAATATGTGACTAGAAAGGGTTTAAAATGAGAATTCTAGAATACTTAGACACAAGAAACATAAATTATATTCCAGCATAATTGAACTTAAGGAAAATGAATATAGAGCCCTAGGCGGAGAACTTAGAAAGGGTCAAAGACGTAGATTCTAGAACCCCATAATCAAATAATAATCATGGTAACTAATTTATGCAATGCTGTTTGGAAGAGTCATGAGCATAAATATTAGAGAGAATTATAAGTAGCGATCCCCTAGGGGTATCAAAGATCCATCATGGGCATTAGAATAATCAGAACACTAGATTAAGACCCGTAAAGGTCAAAGCATAAGACATCGCAAGATAGGGGAAATAATGTGAGTAAGTGACCGAGTGACGAGTGTGTTTATGTTATGTACATAAGATTTTGTGAACTTATGACGTAATTGATATGATAATACGGTATGCCATGATTGAGATGCATATGGATACGAGATGATAATGGAATGAATGAATATGTTTATGTGGCTTTTAAAGATTGGATTGATTGAGACATTGAATGAGTTATATGGCATGACTCAAATTTGAGGAAATTCATTATACAACTGTTATGCTGTAAATTTCCGTCAAATTGAGCGACTTAAAGAAGTTTTTGAAAGTAAGACTTTGAATGTGATATGCCGAGATGCATTTCTTCTGCTACGGTGAGGAGAAATAAACCCATGGGGGTATGGTCGTGGAGCCATACCGAAGCGGACAATGTCATTGGTCTTAACCAGTTGATGCGTTTGGAGGAGACGTACTTCTCCTGCTGTGAGGAGAAGGTAAAACCATGAGGGCATCGACATTAGCCTACCAAATCGGACAAAGTCGCTAGTCTTAACCAGTTGATGCGTTTCGAAGAAGAAAAAAGTCCCATGATGGGTGATGCTTAGGCCCCTACCCGTACTCTGGAGTCGGGATTATTGTGATTATGTTACGCTTATCAAGAGGATAAGTAAGAACTAGTGACGACTAATTAAGGTATGAGCTCATAGCCTAGTTTAGGGGTGCGGTTACTATTTTTGATACCTTGATGTCACAAGTTTGAGAAACGAGAAAAGGATGTGAAGTTCCATGATTATGAAAGAGAAAGGTTCTCATGAGAAGTACATGCCACTTATGTGATGATACATTGTTGATGTCATGATTTATTGATTTGTGTGCATAAAGCATTGCCATACATTCATGTTTTGCTATGCCGCATACATGCATTAAGATCCATCATAAAAGACACAGACCTTGGATAATTGCTTTTATAAAACCTCATAATGAATATTTGCATGTTACACCTTTTCACAATAAACCCAAGGTTCCTGGGAACGTTAACGATGACATTAGGATAGGAGGATTCCTGAGATTCTTTAGTAAGATTCTCACCCCTCTTCTCTCTTTTCCGTTACATCTTCAGATCTCGATGGCGTCATTCGTGATCTTTGTTGATACGCTGGTTTGGGAGGTGCACTTTGACCCGAGCATCAATCATATCATTTCGAGGGTCATTGTGCTGTCCGTATTTTGCATACATGGGACGCCCTTTGCGCATCAATTTCCAGCTTTCGCTTCACTCCTACCTCACCATATGGCGACGACTTAATCTTCGAGAGGACTCGACCCGACGAGCAGAATCGCCGCTCCGTCCATCATCCTCAACGATTAGAGACTACCCAGAGTACGTCCCGCTCATACCACGCATGGGATCGACTTGTCGAGGATTCCCCTGCCTACGTCTACTTGGAGGGTTCTTCTCCTCAGTGCCCATGGACATGGGTAGGGGCAGCGAGGACACTGTCACCCAGCTGAGGCATGCGAGGTGAGTACGATAGCTCGAGAAGCGCCTGCGTCGGGGAGGCCATGTTGTTCCCCGCTTCGCATGCCCACACCCCTGCTTTGTTGGGCCATGAGGAGGAACTCGAGCAGTTCGTGGGATACCTTTCCCCTCGCTAGAATATGGGCGTCACCATTAGGTTTCGAGGGAGGGGTAGCTATAGCTGGGGTTTGATCTTTTGGGTTTCCCTGTACTTGTTGTTTATGCTTTCTTTTTGTTTATGTTTCCTTTCCTATATTTCTTATTCTATGTACTACAAGCTCTCCCATTCTTATGTGGGTATGACTTTATGTTTTTATATTTCAATTGATGTGTCAAACTATGTTATCTATTATATTATGGCATTTACTTCTATGAATGGATGTGTTCTGGATTGCTTTCAATTGTATGTTTAATTTCTTTGTTGCTTTACGTTTCGCTAATACGCGACGGCTCGCATTTCGTTTTACATATTTCAAAAAAAAAAATTTACCTGTATTTTCGCTAAGTAATTTTGCAAATGAGTCTAAAAGAAAGTAATAACTAATAATTAATCTTAATACGTCATATGCGTGTTGGGTTAAATATTAGGGTGTTACATAAGTGAGGTAATGAATTGTATTCATGCACCTTTTTCCTATATAAAGGCATATTGCATCATTTAGGTGCTTAATTGGTAACATTTAGTTGATTTGTATTTGGTTCTCATTATAAATCATTGAATAATATCATGGTTGATTGCAACATTTTGATGAAATGTGTTTTGTAGCTTCCTATGCTTTTAATCCTCTCTTGTGAGTGTAATTTTATTAGGGACTTCCCATGTTGGTGCATGAAACTTGTAGCAGTGATCAATTAGGAGAATTTGGGAGCTAAATAGAAGAGTTCTAGAGCTTATTTGAGCACATATTTACAGAAAGTATTGTGATAGAAAATTTGTATCTCTCTCTACAAAGATCAAATTGAGACAAATAAAGATACTTTAAAATATCAATAAGTCCTCTATAACTTTCATGTTTAGCTCAAAATCTAAATCCAAGAGCCTCTTGCTGAAAATTGAGTTGCAAAATTCAAGGTTCCTAATGTTCCTGTCAGTTTGACCTTTAGTTAGTATTTTACCAATATGGAGCTACAAATGTCTGATTGAGGTCATTATTGTGGCGTTAGAAAGCTTATTCAAAGAGATACAACTTCTGTTTCTAGGCCTAAGAGCTAATTCGAACATTTTAGGGCTCATAATGGGCTTGAAAGTGTATAGGGCGATGTCTATGCGAGACCAATTCATAAAACAACATTTTTTTTATTATTTTGGGGCCCTTTTGACATTGTGATAGTGTATTATATATACCTACTTAGCCTAGGTTAAAAAGGGATCTTCCACACTTGTTCTAAGGCTGCCTTTACTCTCTCTAGTCTCTCTACTTTCTTTTTCTTCATCTCTTTACTCTCTCTAGGTTTTGGAAGCTTCCAATTCTTGTTTTTGGCTCCCATTTGGGATTACAATCAAACTCTTTATTCTATTGATTATGATCCTCCACCTATGGAAGAGTAGTTTCTTTACCTAATGTAACGATTCCAGGGATCCAAGGAATACATTTTATGACTCCTATTATTTTAATGCAATTTATGGTTTGGCTTTCCAATATTTCTTCTCTCCTTTCTCTTTTAAATTTGTGTTGGGTGATACAATTATATTTTTGAGAGCCTGCTTTGATTATGTATATGCTTGCTATTGTGAATGTCATGCATGGTTAGGGATCTAATTAGGTATAATTTAACTGATAATTTGAAATATGTTTAATTGGTAAAGGGATTGAAATTAATTCTAATAAGAATTAGGTTATTGTGATTAGCATTTAAGTTAATGCAACAGTTAGGGATTATGATTGTGATTTCCTGGTGTTCATGTTAACCAAACCCTTGATCAGTTGTACAATTGTGTGATTGTTAAGTAGAATTACATCACTAATTGTGCGATTGTGAATTAGTAAAATTAACTGCCTTTGTGAATTATTCTTTTGAGTAAATGATAACATAATCCTATATCTTCAGGAACTCTTATCAGGTAATTTATTTAATTGAATTTTCTTGCATTATTTTATTAATTTATTCTAAAAAAATCCCCCCCCCAAATTTCAATTGGCTAGTAACACTTCTTTGAAATAACCTAATTGTGCCTTTTACTACACTTTTTGTGCAACTTAGCATAAAATAAATTTTAATTTGTTGTTGTTAGCGACAGCTCACATTGTGAGGAAAGGAATTCTCCAAGTCTTTTATGTCAGTTGAATTGAAGGCGCTTGGCTTTTGCAACTATAACTGAATGAAAATTTTGTTGTTCTGTGGCTTGCTAATGCTAGCAAGCTTGGAAAGGATGTTTGTTCTTTTATTGTGCTCTTAGGGGATGTGAGTTATCTTGCGCTCTTCAAATTTTTTAATGAGTGTCATAACTTGTGCTAGGTATTTTTCTAAAAGGGGCCTTGAGCTAGGAATGTGCCACTGACTTAGCTAATAATGAGTTATGAATTGACTTTGACATGTAATCTTTAACTCCAACCTCCTAGTGAGTTTATATTATAAAGGCTTCTAACTCGACCTGGTTATTACTAGCTCAGAATTGGAATTGGAGGATTGCTTGATAATGATGCCTCCTCCAATTTCCAAGATGACTCTAGCTCAGCTTCCTTTCTCGTTGGAGGCTCCATCAACATGGATAGTCCAGAGAGTTTTGCGATGCCTCTATTGTGAGGTAGGCTATGAAGTCGGCTAGCACTTGCGCTTTGATCAGCCTCTTAGGCTAGTACTTGAGGTTGAACCGGAGAGCTCGACTAACCACGTTATCATGCGGTCGCGAGTTCTGGCTTGATTGACATCTGCTTGATGGGTTGCTATGTTTGGACTATGATGTGATAGCCATGAAAGTATGACCTAAGCTTCCAAGCTGTTATGACCATGGAGGAGAGCTTGTCAATCTTCTGATATCTCATCTCAGGCCCTTTGAGTGTTTTGCTCATGAAGTAAACAAATTGTTACTCCACTCTCGTTCTATGACCTAGACCTAGCTTATGGCATGCTCGATCAGACAAGTATAGGAATAAGGCTCCCCTACTTGAGGCTTGGTGAGCATGGTGGGGTTATCAGGAAAGGTTTGAGCTCGCGAATGTTGCTTCATAATCTTAGGTCCATTTGACATTGGCCCGTTTTCTCAAAGTCTTGAAGAATGAGGTGGCTTGTTAGGCCAACTTGGAGAGGAATCAAGATGGCCAGCGAGTTAATGTACTTCTTTTATCGAGATTAGACTATTCATCTCCAGTATAGTTCAACATTTGTCTGGGTTGATTTAATCCCTCTGTGGGTAAGGATGAAACCAAGGAACTTGCCGCCATGGACCGTGATAGCACACTTCTTGAGATTCAACCTCATGTTGCACCTTTTAACCTATTCAAAGACTTCCTAAAGGTCGAGGACATGTTTTCTATTGGAGGTCATCTTGACCACCATGCTCCGACGTAGACTTCTAGCTTTCTGCCATCTGGTCTTCAAAGACCTTGTTCATGAGCCTTTGGTAGGTGGTGTGTGTAACATCCTAAATTTCATCTAAGCTAATTGACTCAATGAACTCAAGCAATTGATTTACCGACTAGGCGGTTGATCTTGGCCCCATAGTGGGAAGAGTCAACATTAGTGATTTATTATTAATTAATGACATTAGCATAGTTAGAATAATCAAGTGTGTCTAGAAAAAAATGCAAAGAATTATAAAAATGTCATCACTTAATTGAAATTATGAAAACACCCTTGCTATGTAAAGGAAATTACCAAACTACCCTTGCCTTATTAGTTAATGACAAAGACACCCTCATTCTATGAATGGAATTACAAGAATACCACTACCATTGTCTAATTACAAAAATACCCTTGTCTTGGTTAAGGAAATTACTACAATGCCACTACTTTAATAACTACTACAATGTCATTTGCACAAATCCCTAGACATTTCTTTAAACAAGAATAAATCTAAGCCATTGGATTAAGATGACAATACAATAATTCAATCACATATATCATGCACATTCTTAACCACATACATGCATATAGACAATTTCATGCTAAAAATTAAAAACACCTATTAAAGCATAAGGTTAGATGATGTAAATCTATGTGTAAATTTATGATGCATACATGCATTAAAGGTTAGAAAATTTCCATTAACCATGCATGCCCAACAACAACATTTTTGCATAAAACATGGAGCATTTTCATCTCAAAATTAGGCAACATGTTTGCATAAAACATCGATCATTTTCATCCAAAATTTAGCCAACATGCAAGCATTCTTTTTCTTTTCTTGATCCTTCCACTATAAATACTCTTCAAACTCTCTTCCATTCACTCCATTTCCAAGTCACAAAGAGACCTCACCATGCTTTGCAAGAGCTACATCCTCTAAGTCTTGTAGAATACATACACTCTTACTAGTCTTCAAACCTTAGAAACTCTCTAAGTGTTGTTTCTCTCTTATTCTTTCTCTACCTTTTTTCTTATGTTCTTCTTTTCAAAGACTTCTCTTCATTCTCTAAACTTCATTCAACACTTAAATTCTAAGCCAAACTTTCACTAGCCTTCACAAGAGTTACAATATTTAACTCTAGTGAAAAATATTTTTAAACACCCAAGTTCTAGAGCCAAGATTCAAGGAGGGTCATCCACTCCAAGGACTCTTGCTCAAGCTCAAGGAAGAAAAAAGGACTCTTTTTAGACCCTACATAAGAGGTAGGGATTTCTTCTTTATTTGTTCATGTATTGTTGGTTTCTAACCTTGTCCATGGTTAGAATGCCTCAAGCTTGTGTTATTGACAAAAGTTTTGAATAGTTATTTGTGAAATATATTTTTATGAATCAATGCATTCACTTCTCTATTATAAATGTTTTTATGATGATAACATGCTTATGGATATATGCAATGAATATGATGTATGCTTATGTGATTAATTGCCTGATGATTTGTGGCATGTTGTGATTATGAATGATTGATTGAGATGCATGTTTGATATGTTATATGAGGAAGCAAATTTGGGGAAATTCCAATCCCAGCCGTTATACGGTGATTTTCACCAAATTTGTGGACTTAGAAAAATTATGGAATTTTGAGCATAAAATGATAAACTATAAGTTATGATTATATGTTCTTGCACTGCATCTCTAAATAACATAAAACACATGAAAATGATCATCTAGACTCCAAATTAAAGATTATGAGAGGTGATCCAATAAGGATAAGGTGACATAAAACATATGGAAGTGATCCTCTAGACTCCCGAATTAAAGGCTATGAGAGGTGATCCAATAAAGATGATCCTTTAGACTCAAGGAATTAATGGTTATGAAAGGTGATCTTATGCCCCCTAACCCGCACTAGAAGTAAAATTTACTTATCTATAAGATAAGTGTAGATTAGTGATGACTAGTTAAGTATGAGCTCATAACCTAGAACTCTCAAGAGGAGAGAGTATTAGGGTGGCCCCATAAAAGAGAACAAGAAAGTTAAGTCACCTAAGAGAGTAAAGAGGAAAGATTATATTAAAATGAATTATGTTCCTTGTGTTATTATAATTCATTCAAGTCTTGTGGTATGTTGCATAAGCATTGACATGCATTTCATAATATGGTATACTACATTCATGACATTAAGATTCATGTTAAAAGACATGGGTCTCGGATAATGGTATTTGAAACTTAATAAATAAATCTTCTTAATTATCCACTATTTTCATAATGAAACTCAAGGTTCCTGAGGACGAAGATGATGACATTTGTTTAGAGGCGAAAGCCCTACTGAGATTCTTATACAAGTTTCTCATTCCCTCTCTTTCTTTTCCATCTGATCTTCAGAGGGCAATGGCTACGTTAGTGATCTACGTTGATGCTCCAACCTGGGAGATGCACTTTGATCTTTCCATCCAGTCTTATTGTTTTGTGGGTTGTCTCGCTACTCCTACCGACCTTGCTCCTATGATTGGATACCTTCCCCTCTTGGAGCGTCATTAGTAAGTGTTGATGGTGGACCTCTTAGAGTGCTTGTGAATATCTCATTGAAAGAATCCTTCTTTTGATATTTTTATTAGAGGTTATCTACTCTAGGCATATCCAAGTGGGAGTAGTGGGAGAGATGTTTTAGTAGGTTGTTTTAGTTCATATACTTTTTATGTCTTTTCCGATGGCTACACATAACCCAACCTCTGTTAGTAGGCATGATACCTTTTTAGTGATGTATTTTGGTGCATGATATGGAACGGTTAATACTTATACTATAATTATATATGATGATATGGTTATGTTCATGTGATTGTTGTGCACGCATGTGACTCATTTTATTTCTTCTCTATACATGCGAGAGATTATGGGTTTTACTTAATACGCATGACTTATGTTTTTTTTTTAAAAAAAAATTACCTATAAATTAAGAACTGGAACAAAAGAGTAATAACTAATAATTAACTTAAATACATCCTGGGCATGTTAAGTTAAATATTAAAGTGTTATAGTGTGGCCCCAGTGTGCTTGAGCTGAATGACATGACCTTGTAGCAAAAATTTATTTACTAAGTCAACAAGGATGTTTTGGCCTAATCCTTGTGGTGCATCTTGATCTGCTTGTACCTAGAATAGACATCCATGAAGCTCAATATTGGTAGCCTGAGGCATTATCAACGAGCTTGTCGAAGCTGGGCAATGAATAGAGGTCTTTGGGGTATGCCTTATTCACATCCGTGAGGTCCATGAACATTCACCACTTGCTCGAGCTCTTTTATAACATCACATTGTTTTCCATCCATGAGACATAGCCTGCCTTAAAGAGTTTCTTGGTTTCTTCTAAGGCAGCTTGATGTCTCGGCACCAAGGGTCTTCTTTTTCTAGGTGATTTGACAAGCTATGGGGTCGACTACAAGCTTGTGACATATGATCTCAGGGTCGATGCTTGGCATGTCTATAATGGTCCAAGCAATGAGGCCGGTGTTGGCTAGGAAGAGGGACCTAAGTTCGTTCGTGAGACTAGTGGGCAAGTTTGTGCCTATATAGGTGACTTTCTTGGGTTGGTCTTTGATCAAACTGGGATAAAGGAATCAACAACCTAAGATCATTCTTGGAGCTCACCCCTAGGATTTAGATATGAAATTGCTGGGAGTTGGTCCATGTGAAAAATGGAGTTGACCTATTACAGTACCTCTTGAGGCTCTCTAGTTTCCGCTTGAAACTTTCATTATAGCAGAGCTAGGTTTCTTTTAACTAACGTTCAACTTGTGGACTTTAGTTTCTAAGACGAGAACTTCATTGTCAAATAGACTTTAAGACAATGACTCCCAAAGTGTTGAAGGAGGGTTATCCTATGATCACGTAGTAGGGTTGTAGTTGATTGCTAGGTATTGAACATCAATCATCCTAGTTCATGGCTCGATTCCAAAGGTTGTCTTTAGCCAGATGTACCTCAGGACATGGACATACTCGGAAAATGACAAGGTTGCCACTTAAGGAGTAGAGAGTTCTCAAAGAGCTTCATCCTCTTAAAGGTAGGGTAGAATAGCACTTCGACTAAGCTCCCTTAATCAACCAAAACTTTCCTGATAAGGAAAATTCCAACAATAATAAAAATTATGATAGGATCATGCATGTTTTCATCAATACCATTAAAATCAAAAGCTAAAATACATATTACCAGGCTTTTAATGTTGACACATGAGGATCATTATCAACCTTCGAGGGACATGATGACCTAGAGTAATCTATTTCCTGTAAGCTAGTTTCTCCACCGCCTATGAAGCCTTCGGCGATATGGTAAATGACTCTTTGGATCCTAGCCTTCTCTCAAGGTTGGTCTCCCTATTCTACACACAGGTAGGTTGAGGTGAGGTCTCACTTTAGATGGTGATTGGCAATGCTTCTCCTTACGGTCTTTACTTTGCCCTATCTTCTTTGGATGAATTGTTTGAGGTAGCTGCTTGATGAGCCACTCAATATGGTCTTTTATGCTCTAGCATTCTTCAATTGTGTATCCCAAGAAGTAGTGGAACTCGCCCTTGGCTCTAATCTACACCTTCTGAGAGCGAGTACTTAGCCTTGGTAGTCAGACAAGCCAAGCATTGCATATTTCCCTTGGAATGATGCTTTGTCGAGCATTTATCGGTGTGCAATTGGTGTATTTGGGCTTGTCATGCCTTATTTGGTCTTTGGATCGGCCATCCTTTTTCTTGCGATAGTAGTGTTTTGCTGGAGAGGTTATTGTTTTCCATCATTCTTCTTGGCTGCGAAGCCCTTTAACATTGATGTAGCCAATAGCTCATTCGCCGACTCTTGGATTTTCTGGGTTTGTGGATGGTTGAGCTTAGATTGGTGGAGTTCGATCATGGGGGTCGAGGTTTGGGATTTGCATTACTACTGCACTGAACCAAGTAAGATAACATCATAGGAACTCGGTGGAGCCTTGTCTAATGTGCTGTAGTGAGTCCGAGTTCTATACATAGATCTTGGATGACGAGCATGTGTTAACAAATGAACCATCTAGTCCTTTAAAGTGGTGGACGGAGTTGGGTGGCAAGGAGGAGAACCATAAGAGTCCTGATTTGTTAAGGAAATTCGAGAAAGTTTTGCAAAGTATTTGGTTGGCTGCTCTTTGACATGTATCATGGACTTGAACATGGGATAAAGGTTTGACGTTGCCCATCCCGTCAAAGGTTGAAACGAGGTGGGGAGCTTGAGATTGGTGGCAAGTTTTTGGCCATTAGCTCATCGGAGAACGAACCACAGTGGGTTAGGACAAGTCATTCATTATATGTCATGGTTCTAAAGTAAGGTCTTTTTTGTCATCGTGCCAACGATTGTTATGCTTCGTGTCTTCATCTTCTTCTTGGGGCTAGGGTTTTTCATTGCCCTTACAGATTTGGTCAGCCAACTTTCTATTCAGCCAATATCTTATGATTCTCGACCATGATCTAGTCGTTCTCTCCTTTAATAGTCGGATCCACGAATAAAGTTGATGATTGTCATCATTGTGGTTCTCATTGTGAGGTTGGTGGTTGTTGGTAGCATTGGCCATGGTGGTGTTTGTTTGTGGGGAAGGCTTGTTTATCGACCTCATAGTTGGTGCTAATATTCTTACCTAGAACCGACAAGAAGGCATGTTCATCCAAATCATCCGTGCGAGTAAGGGCAGGCTACTGCAATGACACTTTGATGCCTAAGTCGCAAGGACTTAGATAAGAGTGGTAGAGGTGGGAATTTTATGTTAGATCATACTTGGGGCTTATAACCCCTTTATATAATGAGGCAACCCGTAGATAAATTCGGAAAGAATCTTCCATGTGTTTCCTTGAATAAGAAGATTCTCATGGGATTTAGGAAATAATAAATATGCTCAGGATCATTGGCTAATATGTTCACAATTTGTGTTGTTGCTAGATTGCAGAGAATCTAGTCTTATCTATGCCCAATCATGATGGGATCTAGGCCAAATTAATAGACAGTTTCTGAGGGGGATGCTACGCCACGAAGCTAACTCATGGGCCCCATGTCTGAGTTCTTTTGAGGTTGACCGAGGTCCTTGACCTATATTTTGATCCATTACTGTATATAAAAACTAATCTCATTAAGAAAAATAAAAAACTAAACCAATATTTCATTAAAAAACAAAGAATTGGAACACTAAATATCACCCGTGAACCAACACGATAATCGAAACTCTGTAGTCTTATCAATTCAATCAACTTGAATAAAACGACATGATGAGAGCTACAGGAATACAAACCCGTGACACACCATTACAAAGCTACAAATACAACAGAACAACCGAAACATGAATTAATTCCGTACAAATAGCAGCTCCACATCTTCTACGTACCATATATATAGCTAGCCATAAAACCTTAGCAATATGCCTAAACCAATACCTTCAATAGCTGAAAACCCATTACCCAAACGACTTTCTAATGCCAATTTGACAAAGATTATTAAGACCAAAACCTCTTGACAATTCTCGACGACAAAGAAACCATTTTATTTGGTGCAAAGCTCACGAGCAACGCCAAGCCTTGAGTTGGGCACGTCATAGAGGACACGGTGGTTTTGTTGCTGCATGTTGGCGATCACATTCAGCACCGAGTTCACGTTATCCGGCGCCGCCGCCATGGCCAGGCATGTGGTGCTGCCGGCGGTGCTATGAATGAGGAGGTTGTCCTGTGGCAATGTAACGTTCATGCCTGAGAACATGAATGTTATTGTGGGTGCAACTATTGGGACATTGTAGCATGTGTCGAATCCTCCGAGGGATGTCACAGTGAGGTTCGCACCAACTCTTCGCCGGAACTCATCTCGGACAGCGATGTACGCCGGTGCAACTAGCCGGGTGAATACCGTACCTATAGTATTATTTAACAAGAAATACATTTAATAGATTAGTGAAATTATTACTTTTTGTGGGGATAAGTAAAATTATTATTGTTCATTATCATTTTATAATCATCTCATAATTAGCATGTTCACAAAAAAAAAATCATAATTAGTATTATTGTTATTTGCTTCAATTAATCAATGGCTCTTTTTCTATATATTAGTTAAAACATGTATCATCAACCATAGGACATAATAAAATTAACTGTATTTTTTAAGTATCTAATCATAAATTCGATCTATCATGAATGCCTTAGACTCACCTAAGAAAATAAACCTGTATCATCTGTCCAAAAATATTGTGTATCAAGTCCCTTTTATATATATAAAACTGTGTGTGAACATTTTTCAGAGAATGCATTCCTTTAGATGCCCCGCAGATGCATTGATAAAAGTCAAATAAGAAATTTTAAAATAAAAGTAGATGATTTTGACGGTTGATTCAAAAAATTGTCCATAAATACATCGATGTTTTACGTACATATATCAGTATTTTTTTAAAAAAATGAGTAACAAAATATTTAAAGTGTCAACTGTTCTCAAGAAAGCATCTACGTGTCATTTTTAAATCTGTGAATTGGACTAAATTTATATAAGAAATTTGATCTAAATTTTCTTTTCAGCTTCAATTCTACAATATCATTATCTTCTTTTTGTGAAAGGACATAAAACCAAAAGGTGAAGTGGGGTTATCATTAGATTAGGTATAATCTAAATCACATTTGATTGCCAAGATTGGGGTATTTTACTCTTTCAAAAACCATATGCTTGGCTTGGTCCTTGGTGTGTGAAAGTAGTGATGTGTGGTCCAGTTACACGTAGCGTTTTAACAAAAGTTATTTAAATTTTAAATAATTCCTAGCTTGTTTGGCACCATTACAACACGAAGACCATTTGATTGGACTTCTCATTGAAAAATTTGGATTTAATGGGACAATCGGTCAAGATGCAACACTATGTGCCTAAAAGTCAAAAAAGGAAATAAGAAAAAATTCGCCAAGACCAAGAGGAAACAAATCTCGTGACCATTTCATGGCATACACGGAAATTACCATGTTAGTCCAAATTCAAAAAGCGTAATAATGAATCTAATTAGTGTTAGCACTTTTTAAATTATCTCTTTTTCAAAAAAACTTAGCTAATCAATCAGTTGTGATCCGATTCATGGGTCGGCTAGATCCAATTCATCTTGGTATCTAAAATAAATGTTCTAAGTTGAAATTTTAGACCCCACTTTATAATTGAGTATTAATTTTTTCTCACATTTTTGTTTTCTCAAATGGAGAGAATCCAGGTGAAGGAAGATGTTACCAGAATCAAAGACGGTGCCGGCGCCGGTGGTGGGGTTGAATGCTAATGCTGCCGGAGGTATATCAACGACTCTCCGGCCAACCCTGATAGCGACCAAGTTGACATAGTAGAGCGATGATCTTCTTGGGTTTTTCAGAAGAGGGGTAAACTTGATCCTCAGGGGCTGGGCCTTAGGCCCAAGTCTCAATGACCCAGAGAAGTTGGGGGATTTGAAGCTGGGCAAGCAGTAAGAGAATGTGGACTGGTAGAGGTTTTGGGTCTGGGACAACAGTGATAATGGGCCACGGCCCAGGCCCAACAACCCTTGCGGAGGTGTAGAGGACCCAATAGTCTTTGCAACGCAACCGAAGGTGTAGGCCGGAATTGGGTCAGTGGCAAGTGTAACTGTGTCTTGGACAAGGTTGGCTGCAATAGTGGAGCTGCCATAGGTGAGGTTGAAGGAGCACGCGCTTCCACCGCAACTGGGGTTTGGTACCTGAAAATTTTTCACATTACGACTGTTATAAAATGTTGCTTTCGAAAAATCCATAGGTCTCGTGAACTTTTGCCTGCCATACGCTGCACATTGCTTTTGAGATTGGGGATTGGGTTACGGGCAAGTCAACCATACAGGCAGTCAAGACAAGGGGTGCGTGTTACTAGACATGAACATTTCAATGTGATGATGGATTTTCATTGTGAAATTATCATAAATTGTGAGGTGAGAAATTCTGTTTAGTTAGACACTGACAAATATGGGATAAAATTTTTTGAATGAATTTCATATATATGAATTAACCTAATTTATATGAACCTATATATATATATATATATATATTAGAAAAATTGTATTACTAAGCTCCTATTCATGAGACTTTACCATAAAATTACCCTCCCTCCACGTCAAGAAAAGAAGACGACTAGCGCCATGTAGGTTTTAAAAATATTTTTGGGTCACCCGAAAAATCCTCACCACTGTTTACTTTACCACAAAGTTTAGGTACGGGCCGAGTATTACTATTTTAATATTCAAAAATAGATATTTAAGTGAGATATTCATTTTATTATTATTAGATTTGATGAATTGAAAATAGTGAGATTATTATCTCATCTAATAGTGATAGAGTTGTTCTCACTTACACACACTTTTAAGTGTTAAAATGATATTAATACTGCAAATAATCTCAATTTGTACAGCAGTGACTTTTTTTTTTTGTCATCCTATCAAAGACAATCAATTCGAACATTTAAGATCTTATATAAAGTAGGACTCTTCCAATACTAATTTTTTCATGCCCAGAATTCAAATCTAAAATCATTGATTAAGGGAAAGAAGCATCTTACCATTCCATTCGCCACATGTTGGTACTATGTTAATACTATAGTGGGAGTTCACATGATTCATGGTTAACTTTTAAATAATATATAAATTTAATATTGATGCAACTTTTTCTATACTCTTATTTAATTGTGTAGTATTATGCTGTTTTTTTAATTTTTTCCTACTTAAAATAGATATACAAATAAAAAATTTTGATTATGGCAGTCCAAAATTTTTCATAGGTACATGTGCTAAAATTATACTCATAAAATATTAGTTACACAACTGCAATAATTTTAAGGGTTTTTAAGGGCACTCGTTAAGAAATCTAAAAACATAAATTTCAAAAGTTTTTAATAAATTAATATATATATATATATATATATATATTAAAACTCAAAAAATGTAAAACTTCATCAGGCCTGTTTTAGTCCATTGAATATGTTTTCTTCTCAAACTAAATGTGAAAACCATGCGTGGAGTTGTACATAACGAAAAACTGCAATAATGTTGCTAGAGGAGTTATTTTAAACAACAATGTTATTGTCACATTCAAGTGTGGAAATAGAGACCCATTTAATCAATGTTGAATGAGAGAGATCACTGGAATGAGTAGGTGTAATGTTATTTTAATAATTAAAGATAGGTATTTAATTATAATACTCACTCTAATATCACAAGATAGGATAAATGAGTGAAAACAGTAAATTATTATTATATTTAATAATAATAGAATAAATATTTTAATTAAAAATTTATTTTAAATATTAAAATAACATTGCCACCATATTATTCCATGATAATAGGGTGGGTCCGAAATGGAACCCCAACTTGAATGTCAAAATAACAATTTGTTTTTGTATTTTAAATTTTTTTCTAATTAAAGCCGGATACTTAGTTACTAGAGCAGAAGAGAGAGAATACGGTGGAGGTACAGAATAGGGACCGGTACAATGAGCTGGAGAGTGGGAATTTACGGTTGCGTGACATCATGGTGTTTGGTTTCATCCTACTCATGGAATGTGGCGCGTGAAACTAATTATGAACTCACACGAGAGGAATAAAGATGGATATAATAACAATAGAAAAATGTTATTTATATTTATAGAAGATACTATATAGACTTATATTTTATCTATTATTAAATGTGATATAGGTTTTATATGAATGAGATTCACATTTAATTCAAAATAATAGATAAGATATAAGTCAGGATAATATTATGTTTAACAAATAACACAACTCATAATCTACACGAGAAATGTAAAGCAGAAAAGCAACTCACCTGCTTGCACTCATTAGCGCCACAGCTGACGTTTTTGAAAGTGGTGGACTTATCAGGAGCAAACAAGGTTGATGTGCAGCCATCACAGCCAGTGCAAGGCACCCAAGCAGCATCATTGCTAGTGTCCATGGCCATGAGCAAGGTCTGTGGTGGGGAACCAATCTTGGCTTTCACAATGTAAGTTGGGCTCTGTATAATCTGTCTGCCAGAGGCAATGGGCACAATGGACCTCCCTGCCACCAAGCTGGCCAGGAACTGCATCCTGGCCTGGTCCTTGGCTTGCAGCTGGAGGACACTCTCTTCCCATGAGAGTGGCTTTGATGGCCTGAATGGGGAGCATGGGCTGAAGACATGGAAGACTTGCAGGGTTGAGCCATGATCCTGGGCATCACATTTGGGGTTCAGCCCTTGAACTAGGGAGAACAACAGGAAGATGAGTAAAGGTGTGAGTGAGAGTGAGATCTTCATGGCTATTATGGTGGGGCTGGGATTTCGTTGCTTTGATATAAGAGTACTAAGCACTATATATATAGAGCTTCTTTTTTTATTTCTTATTTTTTAAAAAGAAAGAAAAAAGAAACCAACCTTGTGGGAAGATTTTTGACTAAATCCCAAACCAACTGATCACAATTTACCCTTTAGACAAGTTAATCTATATTATAAAACTATCATATGATAAGTGGCGGTCCTCTATAGGCCATGACCCTCCAACCTCCTCAATTTACTTTATGCATTTGTTATAGTTTCTCTAATATGATATATAGACTAGTATTTATATTGGTTCCTTTATAAAATGTTTCTAACTCCGCAACTGCGTACGATCTTGGCATTTTAAATTTGGAACAATGTTTTAGTCTGAAATTTGAAATGTGTGAGAATACATAATAAGTTTGTTTTTGCTTTAATTAGAGATAATTTTATCTTAAACATAAATGTGAAATACCGACATTGGGTTAAGATTTTTTGATGGGATGTGTGGGGGGAGCAAGAGTATGGGTCACTATAAAAGTGGTACTAGTGTAGTGGGGGTGACATGTACACCTGCGTAGAATTTCAGTGGGAGATTACAGACTGTACTCCATTCGGTTTTGTAGGCTCCGGGGCCTATTGCCTATCTCACAAATTCAACATGAAAATCACACATTCCATTGTCTGCAATTAGTTTAGACATGTATTTTGGGCAAAATGATTGAATATTGCTTGAATTTGCAAAAAGGAAAAATGCAGGTTGTGGGCTAAATAATGGCAGAAGCAGAGGATTGGATACATGCCTTTTAGTATGCTTTCCAGTAGTACGAGTGCAGCGTCATTGGTCTCACCTAGGATATCTGTTTGTCATCAACTAATCAACTAGTTATATACACACAAAAATGCTAAATAATGGTACTTGAATGATTCACATTTCATTCAATAGTGGATGAAATGTGAGTTGGCAGGTTAATTATGAATATAAATAACACTCAGGAAACAATGACACAAATGTGATAGGTGTGGAAATGCCATAACCATCGACTTTAAATTGTATTTACTCCTTAAACATTCTCTTAGAAAATCCACAATTTAGTTTCTCCTCTCATGTTTTAACTTTTAACCTCAAAAGAAAGGACGCCATAATTCACTTGCTAGCGTTGATGATCTAATCTTAGTAAATAGCAAAAATTGATAAAGTAAATCCGTTTAAAGTCATTGGAAGAAGACAAGGAAAAATCTTAGCTGCAAACCAGCAGAGAACGTGATTTCAGCTGAATTGCTCTGTGCCCTCTTGTTTTATTCTTGGATTTACCATATCACGGGTGGTATTGTATATATTTGCTGTCTTTTGACTCCTCACAACTTTTTTGCTAGGTTGCTTCATATTTTCACAAGTCATTACGCAAGCCAGCTTCGTATGATAAAACACGACAGAGGTTAAATCATCAAGGAAGTTGACCGCAAAAAAGAAAATCATCAAAGAAATTCACGATGGGTGAGAAAACCAACTCGAAACCTCTATCATAGACCTTGTAACCAAAAAAAAATGGTTAGATAACAACAAATTTTGTCCAAATTTAATTATCAAAATTACGTGACATTTATTAGTTAACTATTAGATAAATAAATGGATCTTATTTTTTATTTCATTAAATAATAATCATTATTTTTCTTAAAAATTCTAACAATATATTTTTAACTTTGTAACATTCGTCATGGGGAAAAAAAAATCTACGCCTATCACTACATTAACGCTTGAGGTTTGAGGTATATAGTATATATTGAAATCTTACAAAGTCAGTTTTACTCTGTGAGGCCTAGGCTTCTAGCGTAAATGTAGCCTTGACTAGCATATGCTCTGGGAGTGGAAAAATAATTAATATATGGTGTCTTTATAGGTGATTTATACTTATATGAGATAATGATTAAATTTACTTATATATATGGTATTTATAGAATTTAAGATTTTATTTTATTTTTGTTTATATTGAATTGTTTTCTTAGTTAATTCTAATTTTATGAAATCTCCTTTGACGGATTCTATAAAGAATATCATATTGCATAATTTTTTTTTCAAAATACGATATTAACCTAAATACACCACCCAAATTTCATTTATCAAAAAAAAAAACCCTCCGGAAGTTGTGGGACTATACTCCATATTAATGTAGCTATGAGTGATGGTATATTTTATAGTACGTATTTAACAAAAAAGATTAGACCCAAAATGATTAGACCCCATAAGTAGATTTGTTCAGCAAAGTGAATAAAGATTCTTGGTTATCATTGCGTTTAATTAAAAAGTTGTAATACTAAAGAAAGTAGCACTATCATTCGCAGTGTAGGACCCCTAGAAATGGGACTTATCATACCAAAATATGAATAATGTTCCGAAACAAACTTGTGTCGGTATCATGAACTCAAAAAACAGAGCTCACACACATTGCCACATACCGACACCCATTAAGTGGTCAAGTAATATATATGTTGTTTTATAAGCTATAATTTTAATATTAGAAGTGAGATCTTGATCTAATCAATGACGTTTAATATCAAGGAACATGAAGTGAAGGCAGGAAGAGATTGGATTCTCTTAACATGCGTTTGGGTCTCCAGTTACAATTTCAAAATCATAATTCATATAAAAATAACAAGGAAGAATTTTTTGTCCAAATTATAATTAATTTTAAAAGACAAACATGATTTGTAGTGACATTTTTTTAGCCCTAAATTATTCCTTGATAAAAATATTATCAAACAAATTCGTTTATGAAAAATGAAAATCCTCAACATGGTCCTTGAAAAAAAAAGTCAAATTGATCTTTTTTTGGTACATCCAAATTGATCCTTTTATATGTTGATATGTCTAATAAAATATATTTTTTAAGAATTAAATTGTCAAAAAAATATAATTAATTTAACATACATTTAAAATTTTTAAAGACTACACCGGAGATTTTCATTTATCTGATCCAATTTGTGCGATAATTTTTTTTTTTTTAATTGGGTGTCAAGAATCACACTTTAGAAATTTGCACTTATTTTCTTCGTCCATTTTCGCATCCTTCATGAAGACCCTACTGGAGTCAGGCTTAGCTCTGAAGGAATTGAAACCCCAGCTGGGACATTCGTCTGTTATATCATTCATTAGGCATCATTTATAGTACCACGAGAATCAATGTGATGAGCATTTTTACATGTGATTTCACTATTGGGATGGGCAGTTGCAAGTGCAAATGTCACATGCTACATCGCTACTTCATTCAGAAAAGCTCTTAGCTACTACCAGTTTGGATTCCAGCCAGAAATGACAGAGACTTTGAACTGAATTCTATGTGCCAATTAAGGGGTAGTGAGCTCTAACAACTTCAGAAAAGAGCCCCTGATTATTGAAGTGGTCAAATGCATGAGTGGTTTCTACACACTGCTTTGATTTGAACAAATTTATTTGATTGGTTTTTACACTCCCATGATTTTTAACCGTTTTGTATAAAAGTGCAGATTAACTCTTACACTTCTTTTTCACTGAGGCAAAAGATTAATGCAATCACATCGTTTTCTAGAAAGAAAAATATTATTTTGCAGAAGAGATTTGCCCGAATCATGCTCCCTGGAATAGGTGGCATCCTCCGTGAATTATCTATTCATCGGAATCTTATCTAACAATATTTTATTGGAAAACAAAAAGGAAAGACAAATTGAAAACCTCTAACCTTCTGCTCGATTTTCATAGAAACACGTCCTGAGATGGAAAACACTCATTGTGAAAAAGACCTTTAATGGTGGCACCACTGCTACTAGTGAATATAGCCGACCAATCTCCTATTATCCTGCATTGTAATTGATATCAGGATTTATAACAACACTTGTATGCAACGGCCTCGGAATGCAGTGGAGGAAAAAAATTTCCCCTTACATTATTTGACTTTTTCGTGGCACAAAAGTAACTCTACTTCACTAACAATTTCCGCTTCAAGTCATTTTTTGTGAGCTTTCAAAATCTTGGCAAATTCTACAGCAGGAAAATATAAGTTTAGAATAATGTGGTTGCTAACAATATTTATATTAAAAAATTGATTAAAATTACACTTATACCCTCTATTTTATTTTTCTTCTTATCCACATAACATCATCATCATCATCATCCCTGCCCAATAAATCCAAAACAGACACCAGAAACCAAAATCAAAACAACAAACCATAACGAAAGCCACAACAAACTCATTCATCATCATCATCAAAAACTCTCCTAACCTTTTGAATCACCCAAACAGAGTCAACACCCACGAATTGCAACCAAAACCAAAAACGAAACTCAGAAAATAAACAAAAAAGATGGAAGAAGAGCTTGTCATCGACGCCATTGCTGCCACCACAGACCATCGATCTCCTCCCTCGTTCTTGCCGCCTCTATTGAAGCCACTGCGGCTACCACCAGGCGCCGCGAACTTTGTTGTGGCTTCCTCTCTTATCATTGCTCAGCCGTCGCACCTCGGTCCTTTGTTCGCCAAAAAGCCGCCGCAAGCTGCCGCACCACTGTCATTGGCCGCCATCATCATTGCGACAATGACGCACAACTTCACGATCACATAAAATTTTGTGGTGGTGTTCAAGTTGGGGGTGGGCAATAGAGATGGTGGTGGACGGTGGTGGTAGAGTTGTGGGATGTGGTGGTGATGGAGAGGAAGAGAATGAGAGAAAGGGGTAAAATTGACAAATTACATGTACACTAACTTTTATAAATATTAGATTATAAAAATAAATTTTTATTACAATTAATTCAGTCTGTTGCATTTAATTATTGATAGCTGATAGTTAGGAATCACATGATCCAAACTCATATTTACTAGTTCACCTCGAAACCTTTCTCATATTGCTAGTTTCATACTAATTAGTTTTCTAATAAGCCATAAAAGATTTACGCCATTCAAATTTGTCAATGTCAATAGTCTGTTTTTGTTTTTTTTTTTTTTGATAATTAATAACACAAGTCCTGGCTCCTGGTCACAGAATCCTCAAACTAAGAAAAAGCGGAAAAAAAAAATAATACAAAGTTACAGTTTCAACCTCCAATCACTACAAACATAACCTCCTCGCACATCACAATTAGTTGTCCAAGTGATTATCTGTTCGCCTCAACATGAACAATTCATGCATCACGATCTGTGGCTAAGCAATCAAATTCAGTTGTAGACCGCAGAGCACTCTGAATTCACCACTGAATAGGACACACTAGTTAAGGTCTAGGAGAACAGCCTCTCACGGATGGAAAATTAACATCCTGCTATTAACGACTATCACCAACTCCTGCATCATTTTATTTCAAATCTATCTTAGTTCCAGTGCATGACTGTAAATCAGAACTATAAATATCAATGACAAGGGGAATGGTTTTACAGGCAATGCTCTATGCCGGCCCCTTCAGCATTACCATCAAGACATAGCTATAGACTGCCCAGAAACCATCAACTTGGCAAAAAGCAGCGCAACAGGCAGCAGCCAACATGTGAGCATTTTACATTTTTACTCAGACAACACCGGAAATTGTTCATACGGAACACATGCTGATTTCCTCACCAGATTGTGACATTAGACATAAACTTTTAGTATTCTAACCAATAAAAGAGCACTATCCAATGCAATCCTATCTCTGCATGTATTTCTCCGAAATCTACCTCTGAATTATACTACCTTCCTTATCCCCCCATGTTAAAGTGTTTCACTCACGCTGAATAAGTGTTTCACTTCAGGACTCCGAATCATGCTACTCAAAATGTTTGACTCCCACTCACACTCCATCCTTACTCAAAGTGTTGATCAACCTTTTTGTAACATTTACTAGGTTATCTTTAGTATCAATCTTTTACATATCGATATTCCCTTCTTCTACTTCTCAAGTAAATGATATTGAACTCTTGTGTGTTTTGTGCTAGAATGAAAGACTTGATTTGTGAAGGCACTCTGGCTATCACGGTACACAATATAATAATAGTCTATTGTTTGAGCTCGAGTTCCTTCATTAACCTTGAATCCAAATTGCTTCATTACAAGGTTTTGTAGCTTCCATATATTAGCTTATGTAGTAAACAAAACTACAACAATTAGTAACTTGGATGATTAGCTCACAACTTTCTTGCAAGTGTGAACATAGCTTGTAGTAGATTAGATGGAAACCAGATAATCCATGTGTGACCCAGACCTTCCAGGCACTTTTGGGCTCATAAAGCAATTGATGGCCACCAAGCCAGCAACTCTAGTGATTCTCAAGGCCTGTGGCATTTGTACATCCAATGATCATTATACAGATATATGCCCAGCATGCAAGATGACTCAACCACTAGGGTAGTAGCAACAAACCCCTTTCAGAGTCAACTTCAAAACCAGGTAGGCCAGATTCCATTTGGGAACACATATAACTCCAGCTGGAAGGATCACCCCAATTAGAAGTGGGGAAGCAACTCTCAACAGCAGGGCCATTTGTCACAACAGAAATACTAGCCATTTGTCATAATAGAAATACAGGCATCTCATCTGAGGCAACGGGCCCCTCCTGCATCTTCCTCCTCAGATCCCACTATGACTGAGATGATGGTGGAACAAATGTAGGAAATAAGAAAGGAGAATGCCTAGTTGAGAAAGGAGGTGACTTAAATGTAAATAATTAGAGCAGCAAGCCCTAGCTTCCCAATTACCCTCTCAAACTGTGCCCAATCCATGGTGAAATGTTTGTGCAATCACCCTAAGGTCTATGATGAAAATTCCAAAGGTGACAAGGCCTCCAGAGAAGAAAAGAAAGAGAAAATTGAGCCAGAAGAGATTTCTGCTAGCATCGCAATCCTGCAACACTCAAACAACGTTGTAACGCTCAACGGAAGGTACAAATAGAGAACGGGCAGTAAAGGACCCCCCCAGGTGAGCACCATAGAGCTAAAAAGCACTGTAGCTCTCAGTTGAGGATGAGCAAGCAATAACGGGAGGTTTTGGAGAGGGCCGTAACGCTCAAACAATGCTTGGCCCTTAACAGAGGCTATCAAAGACAATCTTCACTCCCCTACAAGGGTCACAATTCGCGAGGGACCGTTTGTGATAGAGAGATGCTCATGTTTGCAACAGACTGAGTATCACCTTTTTATAACTTGCTTAGAATTCTATTTCTTCCCTAATTCTCCTAGAGTAATTTATATCGCTTTTGAGGATTAAAGGATTTTAATTATGAACTTGTAAATGTTTTTCTAGCATAGCCATGTATATGTATATGAAAATGGTTTTGCTTATTGCATGTAATATATATATATAGTTAGTTGTCTCGTGTGGGTAGTGAATGAGAATCCACTCTGAATACATTGACTCACCCATCTCCCTTCTCCTTAAGTTGGGTCTAGTTTTGCTTAGTCATCATCATTCCAGGTAGATGCAAGTTGTTCCAATGGTGAACTTTACTTTGTAATAAGGCTTAGTCTAGGATATGTTATATTCGAGTGCTCTAGTAGTTGTGCAAGTAGGATCTGAGTCATATATTTGTTTTAAGATTATGTATCTACTTTCAAAGTTATGAATATCTATATATGTTACATATTTCAAGTATTGGTTTATAATTGTAGATTGTGACTAGAATTTATGTAACAAGCCAGACATGTACTTATGATTTAATTTTCAAGTATTAAACCAAATTTTAGAGTTATGTATGTTGAAAACACATCAGTTTTACAATATCAAATATTGTGTTTTGAATAGAAAAATTGACAATAAGTTAGATTTATTTGTGTTTTAAGGATAAAAATCACATTAATTTAGGCATTTAGTGAGTCTGTTACCAACAAGGCTTATGTGGGGACCCAACCCCACTGTCATTTTCTAGATCAAGTCGTGACATTAGCCCATATGTTTTAGACTTGAAAGCTGACCTCTTCAATTCATGTATTTAGAAAAAGCACCATTCATAAATTAATATAATTCCAAACACAATCTCAATCTACAATTGAGAATCCATAACCACAAACTCACAATCACAAATCAATAAGAGAAAAGAAAAATAACATGTACTTGTAAATTATCAAGCATGGTATCCTCTAAGTTTTTAACTAGCTATGACATTCTAACAACTGCATGGATGAGAGAATATAGGGAGAGAAGAGGAAAATCACAAAAGAGAGAACGAGAAGAAACATGCTCAAAAAGTTAATCTTTAATGGCTGATTTAGCAACTAATATTTTTCACCCTTTTCATCCTCCTAGTTGGTCAATTTTATTGTTGCTTCAGTCACACAATCAGTCTTTATTCTATACATTTCCATAATTTTATATTTTGTAATTTAGTATGACATCTTTATATAAATAATCAACTTGATTAAAACAATTGTCAATTGTTTCATATGTTGTTAGACCCAAATCTCAGAGAATGATTCATCCCATATGTTTTTGGAAAGTAGTTATAAATTGAATTCCATTAAGAATTGAATTCCGTTTAATTTGAATTGAATTCTTGTGTTTTGAATAAACATTTTCAACAATAGAATTGAATTCAATAATCTGAAATGAAAAGAATTATATATCTTAACTATTTTACCCTTCAATCTCCTATATACAGAAGTAGTACAAAGACAAAAAAAAAAAAAAGGAATATTGTCATAGCATTCCTTGTTCCTCTTCCCTCCATCCTCTTCTACCTCTCATTCCTCAAACACTTGACCCATCAACCCCCATTGCGTCAAACCCAAGTTTCCCGTCAAAGTTTGAATCTTTTTGGTCAATACTGTGTTCTTGGTGCTACCATCCCCCCTATAAGCCAATGCACTCTTCTTCATCAATGTCGATGTCTTCTTGGGGTCATAGGCCAATTCTAGAATTGTCATTGGGTAATTAACAAAAAACAAACTCATTCAATTTTTTTTTTTTTCCTGAGTATCTTTAAAATTGTGATTTTCAGTTTTTTATCGTTTACTGGAAGAAAAAAAAACCATTTTTTATGATGGTAGTAGGGCGTTGCATTGTGTTTGTTTTGTGGAGCAATATGTCACGAACAATCTTTCTTGAGGGATAAATTCATGGAAGATTCTAAAAGACCATAGAAAAATATAGAATGTTGTGGAATAGTGTAGATAGCTCTAGAGAATTCTAGATACTTCTAGAATTTGGAGAATAATATAGAGTGCTCTAGAATGTTCTAGAAGCTTGTGGAACTGTGTAGAATTATCTAGAAGCTTTTAGGAGCATGTAGAAATATGTAGAAGTGTCTAGAAGCATGTAGAGGTATGAAGAAGTATCTAGAATGTCCTTATGTAGATATATGTAGAAGGCTCTAGAAATATGTAGATATATGTGGAATGTAGGAAGGTTCTGACACATGGATTAGAATCAATCTCCAATTTGGAAGGCTATATATATGGGTGGCCATTCTTGGCCAAACCATCCAGTAATCCAAAGTCATTTGTAAGTATTACTTTGTGTAATGTTCTCTTATGCTCTTAGCTTTAGTCATTTTGAGTGAGATCCTTGCTAAGAGGTTGAGTAAGTCTAAGTTTTGAAGTGTCCAAGGTCGTGACAAGTAGGTGTTTGGGGTTTATCCGAGGAAGGATAATCTGGGAATTCTAATTTTTAAGTTCAATTCCATCATTAAATCAACCCAAATTCCTTGATTTTGATGGATTTCAATTCTTATCAAATTTTAATTTCTTAAGTTATGTTACTTCAAATCAATTGAATTCAATTCCTTAATAGAATTGAACTCTAGAGATTTCTAAATACCCAATTACAACTGTATTTCTATATTAAGTTGTTTAAAATAATGGGTAGAATAACTAGAATGAGTACATAAATACAAAGGATAATATTAAAAAATTATAACCATGAAACAGTAATTCTTAGCTCCAAGATTTTCAGAAAAATTGCGGGCATTGGGAGATTAGGGTCAACCATGTCTTCCAAGAAGCCAACTTCTGTGCGGATAGTCTCGCCAAGTATGGCCACAGGTGATCTCAGGGCTTTCAGTTTTTCCCTACTTCACCTTTTTCTTAGTCTATTAATTTCTGCTAATTGTGCTGGGTATTGTAGGCCGTGTGGATTGTTGCCAGTTAGTTTTCTTGGGCTCTTCTGCGCCGCTGTCTATACCCAAAAAAAAAAAAAGAGTCTTATAAATGATACAGATTACACTTTGATTTATTGATTGTTTAATACAAGGGTAAGTTTTTATAAACAAATTAAGTTTGTTACCTTTTTTGTCAATAAGTTCCTTATATATAAAAGAACTCTATGTCATGTTACAAATAAGAAATCAATTAAGAATTTTTTTTTATATTTTGGGTCAAGGCCATCAGATAAGAATTGAACTCAGCTTTAGGCTTTTCTATTTTTATAAATGGGCCAAGTTAAACCTCAAAAAAAAAGGAAAAAAAAAAGAGCCAACTAGTATTTTGTAACAGGCTCGTGTATTTTATAAAATAAACGTAAGCTATTTAAATAAAGTCTAGAATTTTGACGAAAGAGAAATCTAGTATATTGTACGACCCAAAAAAAGTCCTGTATGTTGTCATCCCTATCTTTTATCACATGAAAAAAGAAAACTAATAAATAGTTCAGTTCATTACGCAACCAGTTATTATCGAGAAAAGCGTAGGTCGGTACGAAGCAATTCCCTCAAGATTACCGCAGCGGCCGCCAGCTATATATTATTACCACATGGTAAAGCGGCACCAACACGCCTTTGATATTATTGGGTGGCATGCATTTATCCGCTCATTCATTCGTTCCTCTTGCCTGTCTTTCTCCGTGTCATACATACGCTCTTTTGACTAATATTTAATGGACAATAAAATTACACTATAAATATATATTATATATTTTATTATTATTAAATATAATAAATAAATGAAATAACTAGAAATTATACATCATATTCAATGATAATAATATGTATGATATATATCTATTTTGTAATTTTATTATATACTAAATATTATTCCACTATTTTTCCCTTAACAAACAACGCGCGTTCTCTCTTTTTCTTCTCTCCTTCCTCTCAAATTCTACGATGCAACTCGTATGCAAAATTGAATACACGACCAACCTCAGACGCGCAACCAACTCCAACTTGACTCAGGATCACAACATATAAAAGCCCCCATCGCTCACAACATGTTTCATATCCAATAATTAGCCCGAGACTTCGTGTGCATGATAATTTCTCTCTTCTCTTGTACATAACATCCTCATATTCTTCACTAGTGTTAATTTAATCTGCAGCAAATTTAATTCGCTATAGTTATCTGTATTGTGATATTCTTATTATTATTATGAGGAGCAATGCAGAGTTTGAGCGTGTTCTTAGTTATTTTGATGAAGATGGGGACGGTAGGATTTCTCCATCCGAGTTGAGGAATCGAATAGGGATGATTAGTGGTGGTGAGTTGTTGTTCAAGGACGTTGAAACTGTCGTTGAGGCATTGGATTCGGACGGTGATGGATTGCTGAGTCTGGATGATTTTGCTGCGTTGATGATGGAAGCAGCAGGGGAGGAGGAGAGGTTGGAGGATTTGAGGGGAGCTTTTGAGATGTACAATGATTCGGAGGAAATGTGTGGGTTTATAACGCCCAGTAGCTTGAGGAGGATGCTTGGTAAGTTGGGAGAGCCCAAGTCCATGGATGAATGCAGACTGATGATCAGTCACTTTGATCTGAATGGAGACGGCGTGCTCTGCTTTGATGAGTTCAGAATCATGATGGGGTGATGATGATTTTTTGTGTTCTATTACTTTCAGATGCTCACAAAATATATGAGTTCTCTCAATTATTTTTTTCAATTTATTCTCTTTTTATCATCTCTTACATTCATATAGGATCAACATGGTGTTTATCCAATGTGGATGTTAAAATAAATTATTCTTGTTTGTGGAAACAGGTTCGACTGATTTGTTTGTACATACTTTTAGTCTCAAGCTTCCTTTTTATTAATTCATTTCTAAGATTTATTAATTTGTTATAGATTGAAAAAATTCATATTTTTACATAATTTTGTTGCAATCTATTTACAAAATGCATGTGTTAATAATAGCCGAGATTTCACGCTGAGTAATAAATAACCGCATAGTTATGATAATAACGGGAAATGTTGTCATCCCGATCATTTCGGACATTTACATGAATCCCTCACTCATTGCAATGGAATGAATGGATGTAGTAGGTAAATATGTCGGAACTAGTATTTTGGACATTGTGCGATGCACGAGTTTAAAAAAAGGAAATTGATCAAATAATACGATATTGAAAATTATTTAATGTAGATGCATTGTGAAAGAAAGAGCATTTTAAAGATAATTATTTCATTTTCCCTCGCTAAATTTCCTTGTTGTATCCGCGAAATTCCAGTACTAGCAACTTAATTCAACATAAAAGTAAACTATGATGTTGATTAGAATAAGAAATGACTTTCATTCTATTGATACTTTTTAAATTAAATCAACGATTTATGACTTACTATTTGTAGAGAATATTTTATAAATTACTTGAAATTTTAAAAAATTAAAATGAATGTAAAAATTAAATAATAAATTTAATTCTTATGCATTAATTAACAATCAATAAAATTTTTTTAAAAAATGCTGAATCATTATAACTGTGATTACGACTAACCATAGTTTGATATATATATATGATGAAAAACTCAACTTCAACAAGAGAGAGTAATTATAGTGTAACACAAGAAACAAAACTCACATCACAGCCAACAATAAAAAAGTAAAAGCATAACGTAAGTAAGACTGTCAACACACAACAGTCAAGGAGTAACAATTCTGAACAAGCTACACCCTCATAAGATAATCCAACCAAATCCATCACAGAAGGTGCAACCAACAAAGATAATAGCAAGCCGAACCAGAAGATTAACAAGACCAATAAGCAAAATCTATCCATTTTTAAGAATCACCCAAAGCAAAATCATTAATTCCTTTAAGTAGAAATTGCAGATGAAAGACGCTCAAAAATCTAGAATCCCTCTCGCATTAGCATTAAGGATGAAGATTTCGAAGACAACTTATTCGAAGTTTCCTGACAAGACACAAAGGTAAGTAGCAAAACCACAACTAACACTTCCATTTGTCAAGTTTTTGATGGACCACTCAATCGCTTGAATGATAGTCTCAAGCTGCAACAATGAGTAGAAGGTGATAAAAGATTTCCAGACAAAGATATTCCTGAGTGGAGTCGATCAAGACAAAGATATTCCTATATGAGATCAACAGCCCTCATCATGTATCACTCATATTTACTCCACCCTTAATCTCACAAAAAACTTTCCCTCTCACATAACCTAACACTGTATCTGTCGAGAAACACTCCATCCCCCAAAACACTAACCCATGTATCAAACCTTTAAAGAAGAACTTCCTATTAACAAAAAAACATAGATAATATATATATTAGCAAAACCACACAAGTGTTCCTCCACTTGTGAAGGAAACCACCCTCAAAATCTCACATAAGAGCCCCCACTCTGATTAATAGATCTTTCTATGTATCACTCTTAATCCCTTTACCTCTATTACCACCAAAACAAGTAATGAAACTATTTTCTTCTTCTAACATCGATCACCTGCAACCAAAAGAAGATTCTACAAGCAAATCAATTATGAATCAAGAGTCAACCAAAAATGGCATCTATGTATGAGATTAAAAATAAAATTTTTCCAGTTAATTTCTTCCTTATGGAAGATTATCTTGTTCCTTTATTCCCAAATACAAAGAAGAATAACAGAAAAACAAATATTCCAATCTTTTCGCCTCCTACCCAAGAAAATACAATCAATCCACATTTCAAAATTTGCTTTCGGGTCCTTGGCCATAACCCAATCAACTCCCCACCAATTATAATAGAAAGCCCAAATCTTCTAAGAAAAGTCACAAGTGAAAAACAAATGTGACAAAGATTCTTCTTCCATTTTACAAAAAACACATCTGGAATCAACACCATTAATAATATTCAGCTAAGCCAAACATTGCCTGGTATTAATTCTTCAATGAGGACAAACCACTACAAATAGTTTTGCTCTTGGTGGAACACACCCATGCCATACTTTAGTCAAACAAGGATCAGTATGGAAATTATCACAACTTATCTAAAAAATCTAGGCAAAAGAATGGATCGAAAAATTGTTTGAAGAGTGAAAATGCCATACTACACTATCATGCACATTTGGTTATAGCTAGATATGGCTAATGAGTCTATTCAGCTCATCTAGCACAGGAAGTTCCCACTAAAAGAGATTTCTACGCCAATTCAACTTCCATTCCCACTGGTCTTGTATCCACTCACCACAGTCCACGATACTCGTTTCCTTTTGCAAGGAGATTGAGTATAATCTGGGAAACGTATCTACTAGTTTGTCATTTCCAATCCAAACATCATCCCAAAACTATGTATTGCGCCCATTTCCAACACTTTTCTAATTCCAGCCATAATCATGGTACTAAAGATATCATTGACCTCACCAATCCCACTTATAGCTCCCCACAAACCACCTTTTATTGCCTTCCTTTGTTCATACAAAGGTTTGGAACTATCTAAGTTATGGCATGAACATAATTCGTTTCCAAAAGGTATTACCTTCAACTGAAAACCGCCACCACCACTTAAAAAGCATAGCCGCATTTGTAATCACTAAATTCCTAACTCCTAAACCTCCCTTATTTTTGGTTTCTAGATCACCTCCCAATTAATTAAAGGAAATACAGACCTATTACATTTCTCATCCCAAAGGAATCTACTTTGCATAGAAATAATCTTCCTAGCAACCCCTTTTGGCATTTTGAAAATTCCTAAATAATACATGGGAAGACTATTTAGAACAACCTTAATTAAAACCAGTTTCCCACTCTTGAGAGCAAGTTTCTCTTCCATCCACTCAGTTTCTTCTTTACCTTTTCAATGACTTGGGCCCAAGTACTTTCAAGTGTAGGGTTAGCTCTAAGAGGGATGCCTAAATACTTAATTTGAAGAGAAACCACTTGACATTTTAGCAAGGAACTAATCTCATTTACCAAATACTCATCACAATTTACAAGAACAAGGGCAGATTTACTATAGTTGATGGAGAGCCCAAACATAACTCATAAACGTCCAAAATCCTTCTTACATTTAGAAGCACTTCCTTATCGAGCATGAGAAAAAAAGAATATGTCATCTGCAAATGTAAATGAAATGCAAAAGTATTTTGGGTACCTACCCTTACTCCTTGGATTAAACGCATCTTAGTTGCTCTTTCCATAAACCTATTTAATACATCAGCCATAGGAACAAAAAAAAAAAAAGGGATAAGGGGTCACCTTGTCAATCCCTCTCCATCTTAAATGGTTTGGTAGGGCATCCATTAACCATAATGGAAATTTCAGCTGAGGAAATATAATTTCTAATCTAACTACACCAAACACTTCCAAAGCCTATCTTTTTCTAAAACCTGGTCCACAAAAACCCGCCTAACCGAATCATAAGCCTTACAGAAGTCTAATTTAAGCAATATTTCTTTCTTCTTCCGCTTCTGAATCCAATGAACTACCTCATTAGCAATCATGACCCCATCAAGAATTTGTCTGCCCTGACAAAAGCTGATTGGGACTCCCCTCAGACTATCCATAACAGCCCCCATCCTATTGACCATGATTTTTGAAATTACCTTATAAACACAACCTATCATACTAATAGGCCTATAATCCTTCACTTCACAAGCCTCATCTTCCTTAGGGATAAGTGTTGCCCATGTCATCTTAGCCTTCCTAGGCATCACCCCAGTGATAAAAAGCTCCTCCACACATTTTAGGAAATCTTTGCTCACAAGCTCCCAACTTCTTTTAATGAAATTAAAGTTAAAACTATCTGGACTCGGGGCCTTAGAGGATTCACGGTCCTGGATAGCCCTTTTAATCTCATCTGATGTAGGAATGACTTCAAGGTTTCTTGCATTTTGAGCTGAGATTTGCTTAACCAAACCTTGGTCAAAATCAATGACCGGTCTCTCTTTGATGGTACAAGTATTTGAAAAAACCTCTCAATTCCTCTTTAATAGCTCTTGGAGACCTAAGCATTCTTTGACCCCTCCTGATTTCAACCATCAATTTCTTTCTATGTCTAATTGAGGCAATCGAATGAAAGCACTTAGTATTTTCTGTTCTTTTCTTTTAACACTTTATCCCTTGAATGTTGCCTCTAGAAAGAATATTTCCTATCATACCGCATTTTGACTTGTGATTTTAGGGCTTTAAATCTAGCTGCACTCAATTCCATATCGCAGCCTTCCTCTAAATTCCTAGAAATAACCTCAATTTCATCCTTAAGCTGTTTTATCCTGAAATTAAAGTTCCTAAACACCTCTTTGTTCCATATCTTCAATGGTTCTTTCAAAGATTGCAATTTTTGCATGAACTCAAAATCTCCCCTGTTATTCCACTCATCTTTTATGAATTTAAGGAACTTCGGGTGAGAGAACCACATATCTAAGCTCCTAAATGATTTTGGGCGCCAATCAACAGAATCCGATTGAATCAACAAAGGGACATGATCGAAAAAGAGCAATTAAGGCGTGAAAACCTAAGATTATTAATAATTTGTGACCAAATAGGATCCACAAAAGCTTTATCAATCCTACTACATGACTGCCCCCTTCGCCATGTATATTTTCTGCTAACTAATGGTAACTCTATAAGACCCATATCATCAATCCATTCCGAGAATGTTTCCATATTCCTAGACACACTTAAGCACCCTTTCCTCTCCTCAGACGACGAACTTCATTAAAGTCACCCATTAGAAGTAGAGGGATGCCCACCACTGTTTTAATCTCAGCTGCCACTGTCTAATCTTATCCTCACATGATGGTAACCATAGACAACTCTTATTGCTACTTCTTTCTTTAAATTCCTAAAAAAACCTTTACATATATCCATCTATCACTTTTCAAAATAGTCTCATTTAGCATTATTGTTCTATCCCACATGCATAAAATACCACCACTTCTACCTTGCATATCAACTGCTTCCCATCCTACATCATCTAATTCCCACAAACTCCGAATTTCATACTCAAGCCACCCTACCTTCAAAGTTTCTATCAGCCCTACAAACACAGTACTATGCACCTTCACCAAATTATGAACTTCTCTCCTCTTAGGTGTACCCCATATACCCTCAAGTTCCAACATAATATCTTCATGTATAAAGAGAGAACTCACCTTTACAATTGGGCTTTTGCTTTCGTTTCTTGTTCTTTGCCTATTTTTTCTTTGACTTCCTTCCATTCTGCATTCTGTCATCATCTCAATCCTCTAACATGGCCTGGATCACAGCATCTTCATGGCGTGAGGACAGCCCAATCTTGCGGCCAATCAACCATGTCTCATGGGGGTCTAGTTCAAATGACAGAGTCCGTCTTCATCGAACAAGCTTCATCATCATTGCACACCTCCTCAACATCCACAAGTCTACTGCAGTTTCCTTCCATCTTCTCACCAGCCATCACACAACAGTGTGGGTTCCTAAGCTTGGGTCACATTGGTTAGAGGACTCCATTCCTGATTGATAATGTAAATTTCATTCATTAGAATTATAAGTTTAATTTATATAAATATTTTACTTTTGTACTTAGTTTATATGAATTAATTTTGATATATTATTAGTGCAAAAGTTTTATTCAATCATATGGCACAATATAGGTGACTTTTCAGATAACATTTATAAGAGTCATTTAATTTTATCTAGTTAAATTTTGTTGTTGATCTGTGAAATTCTTGTAGGGTTTGTTTGAATGCTGAAATTAAAACTGTAATGTAGAATTCTAATTTCAACTTAGAATCTTAAATTTTGTATTTGAGTTTACTATAGAATTGTAACATGACTCCTATGAAATAAATGAAAAAGAAAGAAAACCTATATAAACTTTAATGAGGAGAGAAATACTTAATAAACTTTGGAATTGACAATTTGTAGCTTATATGTTTGAATTTAAAAAAGAGTCTATTTTAGTTATTTTTTAATTCTATGAAGTTGAATTGTGGAATTATAAATTCAATTCTATGTTACTCCAAATATAAAAATTGGAATTGGATCATTGAACTCCAATTCCATGCTCAATCCCAATTGTTAAACGGACGATAGTGAGAACTTACTATTTTTATTAAATTGAGGATATTTATAATTTATTAGTTTAAATTTAAAAAACTTAAAATTAATTTAATAAATCAAATTTATATTTTAATTTTTATGGTTGACTGACAACCAACGAAACATTTTTGAAAAAATGCTAACTCAAAGTAACTTCCATTGTGATAACTATTCACCGTAAGTGATATTGTAAATTTTTAATTATTGGTTGATAATGTAAAATTATTTTATATTATTAGTGTGTATAAATCAAATATATTAATTATATCAAAACTCTTAAATTAAATTAAGGTCTAACTAAGCCACTAGGATTAGTTTGGTGGTAAAAGGTTTGGGCAGGATGAATGAGGCTTGGTTTAGTGGGAAAGGTCATTTGGCATGACCTATCATACCCCAAGACACTTGGTTGACCTTTATGAGCCATCAATCAAATAAGAAAAGCGGGGCAAGTTTTGTTTCTAAAGGTCATTTAGACCGTCATGCTATGGTGAATATGAGCTATCTTGATGTATCCGATTTTTTTGAAGATCTCAATGGGAATATTTGTCACGACTCGATCTGGAAATATGACTGCCATATGAGGAATCTCATCCTTACATAAGCCTCGTGATGGCTGAGTCACACTATATGCATATGTAAAACATAAAATCTATTTAAAATATAAATTCATCTCTAAATACAAATCACCTGCTTTTGAAGTCAACATAATCAAAACTGTATTTTCATCATCAAACTCTAAAGTCTGGGGTTATAATACAAAACATATGTATTGGGTTGCTCTTATCCAAAATACACCATGAAAACCATAATCATGTAAATACAAATCAAATCATGGAAACAAAATACAAAATGATCATTTTTAAGTTCTGGGACCTCCGCATAATCACTAGAGCACTCTAGAGCAAAAACAATAGACACTTCACCCAAGTGAAGCTCACCAATTGATGTCTCTACTACTAAGGAAGAGGGGGTTGAAAAGAACCCGTAATAGCTCCTATCTATAATTAATGGGAAAAAGGAAAGGGCGAGTTTTATCCTAAAACTCAATGAGTGAATTCTCACTCATAACCATCTTTACAGGATAAGAATAAGGAATGCATAATATCATAATAATAAAAGCAAAGTTCTAAAACATTTTCATATTTACATATATACTAATCAAAATCATCATTTTGTTTGAATCATATTAATAGCACTCTAATAGAGAAACAAGAATCTCTGGTTATGAACAATATATGTGACATAAAAATTTCTCTAGTTTATGCCTATTGAATAGGGCATAACAAATAAATCTCTGGTTATGCATATCAACCATGGCATAACAAATGCTCTGAACTTTGGGGTCCTCAAAGAACCCAAATTAGACACCTAACTAGGCTTCATCTCTCTTGGGGTGAGATTGTCCGTTGAGGACAACTTGGAACTAAGGTTAATGATCGTTCCAACCATTAACCCATTGTTTGTTTCTCTATAGCTACCATCTAATTCAAAATTATAAATCTAATTCTTTTCTCTAAAACCCTGATCTGGATTCTACTCTGAGTTTGAAAGCTATATCATATACATAAACCACTTTCATAGATCATTCTGACAATCATAAAAATATCTAATAATCACATTCATAATCGATTATGCATAAAAATCATTTTAACAATAATGATCTCATAAGTTTTCTCAAAATGTAATTCATGCTCTTTAAAAACCATCAGTACATAACTTGATAAACAATCAGTAATCTCTAATATCTTTGAAATAATCTCTAAAATCATGCATTATTCCATATTTTGATAAAAAAAAATACTCTAATGACTAATATAGAGATCAGGATTGAACTCACTCACCTGGAGGGGTGGAATGTGAGGGATCAACATTAGCTGGGCTCCTTGGAGGAATGACACCAATATCTGCTATTGAAGCAATAAAACTGTCGCAACCCAATTTGGATCGTGACCGGACGTGAGGAATCCCATCCCCACGTAACCCTCGTGATTGCTGTGCCGTGCTATATGCATACTTTATTTATAAAATATGTTCTAAACCATAAATCAAATCAAATATTAATCCTTACTAAGTATGAATAAAACCTCTTTCTCATAAATAAAATATGAAATTGTAGCTGTGATATACATTTTGACTGAGTTGCTCATATAAAAAATAAACCATGAAATATATATTGTTTAAATACAAAAGAATCATGGTAATATCAAAATACAAAATAAAACTCTATGCGATCTGGGACCTGCCGTCACATCACTGGGGCACTCTATCATAATCAAAAAGGACTTCACTTATCTTGAAGCTCACCCAAATTGATAATATCTAATGCTAAGAAGGAGGGGAGGAGGATTCGGAGCTACACCTATATCTGTGAGGAAAAGGAAGAAAAGAGGGGTGAGTTTTGTAATAAAACTTAGTGAGTGGATCTTCACCCATAATCGTGCATGGGACAAGAAAACATTATACATAAATAATAATAATGCAGCATTTATAAACATTTCTATTTACTTTACATAATAGCTATTATCTTTATCTTTTCAAGAATTACAAAAAGGAACATAATGTCCATAAACTATAGGGAGGGTGCTCAGTCCCTGGCGGATATCTAACTCAAGGATGACTTGCCCCTGGCGGGCTTTGGTATACCAAGGTTAACGGAATAACTTATTAACTCAAGTTATGTTCCTCTAACTCTGTCTAATTTAAATCAATTGAAGTAAAAAAGGGAAATTGTATATTTTCTATGTTCAACATGTCTTAGTTTCCAAAATAAACATAGAGTCTTAAATATCATTTCATCAATAATAACAAATCCCAATATTCATATTCATTTCAAATCATGGATTAAATTATGCAAAACCTTTTATAGAACAATATGGTCCCATGCAATATTTTTTTTCTAAAATCATCATTTTCATGCATGATTTCAAATGAAGCATTTTTTTTTTAACTAAAGCAGAATTTTCACACATAAAAATACATTCTTTCAATTTTCTAAATACTCCGTAATGCTAGAAGATACTACTATAATGACTAAACTAGGACCATGAGATCAAACCCACTCACCTAGAAGGGTAGACCTGTAAGTGCCAACACCACGGGGACTCTAGGGAGGAGGGATGACATCAATGTCTGCCATTGAAACAATAAAACTCATAAACAACCTATGGGAAACTTTAGATTACTTTAAACATACACTAACAACTTTGGAGGAGCACCCCCTGACAACAAAGAGAAATAATAAAGTGCAACTCAAGATCATAAAAGAATGGAGAGAATGGAGACAAAATCTAACAACATATACATACCTTGATGATTTAGGGAGCTAGATTGGAGAGAGTGAAGAAAAAAGATGAAAATTAAGGGAGAAAGGGTTCCTGCTTCGTTATGCTTTTAATGGGGGGGAGCCTGTGCATTTAAAGAGCCATAAATGAAACGGCATCATTTTTCTAATCCTGTACATGGTGCATGCTCACTGTAACGATTTTTATTTGAGTACAAATGATGAAATGCCCTTAGGTCATTTTTACCCAATTAAAGGATACCGACCCGACACTCCTCGAATGGGTCAACTCAATGTTTGAAGGGGATTACATATGTTATGTTTGATATTCGAGGTGAAAATCTCGTTTTCAAACTTTCAGCTCAAAATGACCAAAATACCCTGCAACGTTTTACGTGGGTAAAGGTGCCGTTTGAGCCCGAAACTTTCCAAAAGTTTGGAATGATGTTTTTGAGTGGGTTGTGATGTTTAGTAAGCCAGAGAGGTCCGAGCAGTTTTAGTATAAAATTACCATTTTGCCCTAGAACGTGTACATGAGCCTAATGACGTAATTAAGCAAACCTAAGCAATATTAGGCTCTAATCGAAGATTAATTTATTTCGATAATTAATCTAAGTCAAAATAATTTATTAAGGTTAATTAGGGCCTAAAATTGCTTGGTTAAACTCTAATTACATCTTTTAATTCAAGATTTTTAGTCATGAAATCTTAAATAGTGTTTTCTCTCTCCAATTCCTTAAATTAAGGAATTGTGCCCATACCTTCATTTGACTAAGAAAATGGTTTTAAATTATTAATCTAGCAAGATCACTTCCCTAATCAAGTCTTGACAACCTTAATTAACCATTACCTCACCTAAACACTTTCTTACAAACTCCTAATCAAAACCTTAATCAAAGAAACACTTAAACACATCACTAAATCACAATTACATGAACAAATCATCCTCCCCTTTGGCTGCACAAAGCTAGCCGAATCCTCCCTCCATGATTCATCACATGTTGATTTTTTTCACTCCAAGACCATGCCTTGAGCCATACTTTGGACCATACTTGAAGCCATACCTCACCATGCCTTGCCCATACTCATAACCATACCAATCAAGAGATATTTTCCTCCCCCTTTGGCCTTGAAAACCATCGGCCTTTCCCTCCCCCAAATCAGCCACAAAGTTTCATTTTTCTATAAATACCAAGCCTTGAAAAACTTGATTACACTTTAGAAGCTTTGCCAAGTTTAGTTTTCTTGCATTTTCTCTCATTTTCTCTCAAAGTTCTCTTCATCTTGCTCTTCTTCTTCCTCCCTCAAAGAAACCTTTCCACCACCACAATCCACCATAAACAACTTTAAACCACCACACCCTCACCTCAAACCACCACTCAAACACTTAACCTTTCCATTTCCAAGCTTGCTTTCTCAAGGAAAAATCATCTTCCTTGAGTTCTTCCTTTGGCCGAATTCTCCTCCTCCTCCAAGAAAAGTTTTTTCTTCTCATTCTTTTAAGAACACAAGCTTCCTCTCATTTCTTTCAAGACTTCATTAGGTAGGGGTTTTATTTCAAAGTTTTACTTGTTTTCTTCAGAAAAAGGTTCTAGTTTTCTCTTGGTTTTTCAAGCCTTTCCTTCTCTTTTTCTTTTTCGGCCTTGGAGCCTTTTCATGAGTAAAACTTTGGCTTGATGATGAGGTTTCAAGATAATGGTCTTGTGATGCCATGTGAGAAACCTCTAAAGCTTGAAACACTTGGTCTTAGACCATATATGCTTTTGGTTTCTTTCATTTTCTTGCTTATGCTTTCAATTTTTCCTTTCTTTTCCTCCTCAAAGTTTTTGGTTCTCTTTTCCTTTTTCCTTAATGGTTTCGGTTTTCACTTCCTTTATTTGAACAAATTTTGATAAAAAAAGGTTAAGTAGATCACTAAAAGTTTTGTTAAGAAAATTAATCATATGTTTTCAAAGAGCTCTAAGCTTACCCTTGCCAACCTTAAAGTTGGTCGGCCGTTCTAAGAGTTTACTCTAGATTGAAGCCCATGAGCAATAAAATAAAGAATATGATTAGTTCTTGTATGCTTGTTTAGATAAAGTGTTGAGTTTTGTGTCCATTTTCTTGAGCTTGATGATGAAGTTCAAAACCAAAGGCTTCTTTGAAGACTTGGTGCTAAAAACTCTAAAGCTCACTTTATGTTGTGAAGATACAAATTGGGTTAAGGTTGTAATGTTCCTTTAAAGTCTTGTAAGAGCTCTAGTTAAGATAAAATGAGTTGCATACATGTTTATGTTTATGCCTTGCATAGCATGTTTATTTTGATGTCATCACTAAGCTCTCAAGAATAACTAAATGAACTTGCATTATCATGTTTAAATTTTCAAGCTTGCATTTCATGTTTATATTTCAAGTCATCACTTAATCTTTAAAGATAATAATGAGGTTGCATCTCATATTTATTTTATGCTCTCACTTTATTTTATAATGAAGAGTAAAACATGCATATGTGGTTTATAATTAGTGGATATGTGTAGGAATCCCTCATAATTAGTTTAGGAGTTGATTATGGAGCCTTAGGCAAAGACGAAACTTAGAAAGGGTCAAAGACGGAGATTCTAGGACCCCATAATCATATGATAATTTTCTGCCCAAAGTGATGTAATGCTGTTTGGTTATGTTAGTAAGCATAAACATTAGAGGAAATTATAGGTAATGATCCCTTAGGTGAAATAAAGATCCATAACGAAAGTTAGGATAATTAGAACATAAGTTTAAGACCCGTAAGGGCCAAAGCATAAGACACCATGAGATAGGAGGTGTGATGTGAGAATGAGACCGAGTGAGGTATACTCGTGATAAATGTGAATGTGTTAATGCCATGAATATGAGACTATATGTGTATTTGTGACATGTTGTTGTGATGAAGTGGTATACTATGCTTAAGATGCATGAGAATGTGAAATATGAATGAATTAGGAGGGTATGCTCCTGTGATTAAGAGATTTACTTGATTGAGAAATTTCATGAGAACAACATGTAATAGTTGAGTTATGTGGCATGACTTAAATTTGAGGAAATTCGAGGTGTAGTTGTTATGCTGCCGAATTTTCATCAAATTTGAGGGACTTAAAGAAAGTTTGAAAAGAAAGATTTTATATGTGACATGCCGAGACGCATTTCTTCTGCTACGGTGAGGAGAAAGGAAACCCGTGGGGGTATGGTCGTGGAGCCATATCGAAGCGGACAATGTCACTGGTCTTAACCAGATGATGTGTTTCGCAGACGAGACGTACTTCTCCTACTACGGTAAGGAGAAGGTAAAATCATGAGGGCATCGACATTAGCCTCCAAAGCGGACAAAGTCACTGGTCTTAACCAGTTGATGCGTTTCGGAGAAGGAAAAAGTCCCATGATGGGTGATCTTTAGGTCCTCTGTACTCTGGGAGTCGGGATTATTATTTTTATGATTATGATACGCTTATCAAGAAGATAAGTAAGAACTAGTGACGACTAGTTGAGGTATGAGCTCATAGCCTAGTATCAGGGGTTGGTTACTATTTTTAAAAATACCATGATGTCATAAGTTTGAGAAACAAGAAAAGATGTGAAGCATTTGGCTTATGAAAGAGAGAAGTTGATTATGAGAAAGTACATGCCACTTATATGAGAATTAGTTATTGATGATATGCTTTATTGGTTTGCTACATAAAGTATTGCCATGCATTCATGTTCTGCTATGCTGCATACATGTATTAAGATTCATCATAAAAGACATGGACCTTGGATAATTACTTTTATGAAAACCTCATAATGAACCTTTGCACGTTTAACCTTTTCATAATAAGACCAAGGTTCTTGGGATTCCTCCTGAGATTCTTTAGCAAGATTCTCACCCCCTCTTTCTTTTTTTCCGTTATGTCTCCAGATTTTGATGGCATCGTTCGTGATCTTCATTGATTCACCCATGTGGGAGGTGCACTACGATTCAGATCATCAGTCGTATCACTTTGAGGGTCGTTGTGCCGTGCGTATTTTTGCATACATGGGTCGTCCGTTTGCATTCCCGATCTCCAGCTTCGTTTTACCCCGACCTCTCCCTACGGCGACGATTTTATCTTTGAGAGGACACGCCCTCACGATGAAGAGACTCGTTGCACCCGCCCTTCGGCTTCAGCGATACGTGGCTACCCCGAGTACGTTCCTCGCTCGAGGCATTCAGAGACCAACCCGTCGAAGGATTCCCCTACTCATATCTTTGGAGGATCTGCCCTCCAGTTCCCATGGACATTGGGAGGGGCGGCGAGGATACGGTGACGCAGCGGAGGCTAGCTCGACGCTCGAAATGCGCGACGTCGAGAGGTCATGTCCGTCCACCTTTCCACTTGCACACACCCGAGGAGCTTGCGCAGTTCAATGGGTATGTACCTTCGAGGGACGGAAGCGTGGTAGTTTGAGGGAGGGGTAGTCATGGCTCATGTTTGATCTTTTGAGGTTTCCCATGTATTTACTGTTTATGTTTCTGGTTATTCTATGTTTCCTACTATATGTTTCATGTACTTCAAGCTCTACCCATTCTTACGTGGGTATGACTTTATGTTTTTATTTTAGTGGATGTATCCAGCCTTGTATTAAACTACGATATTTAATATTATGATGGTTGCTTCTATGGTTGAGGTGTTCTTATTTGCTTTTGTGTTGCATGATTTAATTTCTCTTCTGCTTTACGTTTCACTCATGTAGTACTCGACGGCTCGCATTTTGCTTTACCTATTTCAAAAAAATTTACCCGTATTTTCCGCTAAGTAATTTTACAAATGAGTTTTAAAGGGAAGTAATAACTAATAATTAATCTAATACGTCCTAGGCATGTTAGGTTAAATATTAGGGTGTTACACTCATTGTAGCGAGCCTGGAAACGTCCTCACTCACTGGAGTGAGAAAAGCTTGCTTGGTTCGCTACAGCGAGTCAAATATGTTATGCATAATTTTGCAGAACCTATTGCCACAACTTGTTTTACTGTTAAGGTGGCTACTCTGGTGGGCCCTAAGAGACTCTAGAGCTGTCCAGAAACTGACTATGGATATAAATACCTCGGGTATGACATTTTCCCCTCAAAAGAGATTTGACCACCAAAAATTAAAACATATCTTGAGGAAGGAAAAGATTCGAATACTTAGTCTTCATGGCTTCCTCGGCTTCCCAAGTGGCTTCCTTACAGAATGGTTCCTTCATATGAATTTTACTGATGCCACTTCCTTTTAGCAAAGCTTTTTGATCTGCCTATCCATGATAGCAATCAGTTCTTCCTTATATGACAAGCTTTCATCAACTTGAACGGCTTGCGGTGAACATATAAGACTGATTTGGCATGTACTTTCTGAGCATATTGACATGAAAGACTTGGATGAATAGGTGATAGACTGGGAGGTAGTGCCAATCTATAGGCCATAGCTTTAACTCTCTCTAAAATCTCAAAAGGGCCGATATATCGAGGACTTAGTTTTCCCCGCTAATCGAACCTCACCACCCCTTTCATTGGCGATCTCGAGGAACACGTGGTCACTAACCACTAACTCTAAGTCTCAATGCCGGTTGTCGCATAGGATTTTTGTCTAGACTAAGCTGCCAACAATCATTCTTTGATCACCTGGAACTTTTCTAGAGTCTCTTACACTAAGTCTAGGCTTAGGGCCTTAGCTTCCCCAAGCTCAAACCAACCTATAGGAGATCTGCACTACCTTCAATACAAAGCTTCAAACAGTGCCATTTGGATGCTTGCTTGGTAGCTATTGTTATAAGAGAACTCTATCAACGGCAAGTGGTCACACTAACTCCCAACGAAATCTAAGACACAAGCTTGGAGCATGTCCTCTAAAGTCTGGATTATCCTCTTTGACTGGCCATCTATTTGTGCGTGAAAAGTTATGGTAAAGTCTAGACGAGTCCCAAGAGCTTCTTGAAATACTCTCTAGACCGAAGTGAACTGGGGCTATCTATCTGATATGATTGACACTACCACTCCATGAAGTCTAACAATCTCATCTATGTAGAGATGGGCATATTAGGCTCTATTGAAGGTCATCTTAACTAGTAGGAAGTGGGTCGACTTAGTCATTCTATCCATAATCGCCAACATGGAATCAAAATCCTTAGTGGTTCGAGGCAACTCGACTACAAAGTTGATGGTTGTCCTTTCCCACTTCCACTCAAGGATCTCTATCTACTATAACAAGCGGTCTTTGGTAATCAGCCTTAACTTGTTGACACACCAAACACCATGCCACGAAGTCACCCACGTCTCTCTTTATGCCTTCCCACTAGTATAACTATGAGATCTTGATACATCTTAGCTGAACCTGGTGGACGGAGTGTGTTGCACCATGGGACTCTTCCATCACTTTTCCTTTCAGTTCACCTGCATTGGGTACACATAAACGATCCCCAAAGTGCAACATATTCTCCACATCAACAGTAAACTCATGATTCTCTCTTCGGCGCACATCTTCCATAAGTTTCACTAGCTTGGGGTCTTTTCTTTCCTGTGCCTTAATATGCTCAACTAGGGTTGACTAGGCCCTAATATGAGCTAGAAAGGCTCCTAAATCGCCCATGCCAACTGAACTCTCTAGCCTTTAGCCCATGAATGTCCTCTATCAGCAATCATTTCAAAGGTGCTATGTGGGCTAAACTGCCCATGGACTTCCTACTCAAAGCATCAGCTACAACATTAGCCTTGCCTGGGTGATAATAGATTGTGCAGTCATAGTCCTTCAACAACTCTAGCCATCTGGACTTGCCTAAGGTTCAAATCCTTCGATTGAAAGATGTACTTCAAGCTCTTGCAATTTGTGAAAATCTCACAAGTCTCTTTATACAGGTAGTGCCTCCAAATTTCCAAAGCAAATACCACATTGTCATCTCTAGATCATGGGTAGGGCGTTCTCTCGTGCCTCTTGAGTTGCCTAGAAGCACTTGCCATAACTTGGCCGTTCCACATAAGGACACAGCCATGCCAGACTTTAGAGGCATCACAGGATACTGAAAATCACCCACGCCAGGAAGGCAATACCAACACTACAGCCATGGTCAACAGGGTCTTAAGCTTCTGAAAGCTCTCCTCACATGCATCTGACCACTAAAACTTAACCTCTTTCTGAGTCAACTTGGTCAAAGGCACTGTTATTCTTGAGAAGTCCTTGATGAACATTCAATAGTAACCCGCTAACCCAAGAAACTACGGATCTTTGACATTGTAGAAGGCCTCGGCCACTATGAACCGCTTTAACTTTCTTTGGGTCCACTAGAATACCATCCTTGGACACTATATGCCCAAGAAATGCCACTAGCTCAAGCCAAAACTTGCACTTAGAGAATTTGGCATACAATTGATTCTCCCTCAAGGTTTGCAGGACAATCCTCAAATGTCACTCATGCTCCTCCTTGCTCCTAGAGTACACTAGGATGTCATCAATGAAGACAACCATGAAGTGATCTAGGAACAGCCTGAAAACCTTGCTCATTAGGTCCATGAAAGCTCAGGGGCATTGATTAACCCAAAGGACATCACTAAGAACTCATAATGTCCATCGCATATCCTAAGGTTAGTCTTGGGCACATCCTCACCCTTAATATTCAATTGATGGTAACATGACCACAAATCTATCTTAGAGAACCACCTAGCCCCTTGGAGCTGATCAACAGGTCATCTGCGTAACAAAGGGTATTGGTTCTTGATTGTTACCTTGTTCAGCTACCAGGAGTCTATGCATATCCTCATAGACCCATCCTTCTTCTTCACAAATAGTACCGGAACTCCTTAAGGTGAGGTACTCGGTAAAATAAAGCCTTTTTCAAGCATCTCTTGTAACCTCCTTTAGCTCCTTTAACTCCAGGAGCTATCCAATAAGGCGAAATAGAGATGGGCTTCACTCCAGCTTAGTTCTATCTCAAACTCTACCTCTCTATCTAGTGGCATACTTAGTAACTCCTCGGGAACACATTTGAAAACTCACATACGACTTGGACCGACTCAAAGCTCAGACATTGGTGTCTCCATATCTCTGATTGAAGCTAAAAACCCACTACTACCCTTATCCATGAGTCACATTGCATTTAATGAGATCAAACTAGAGGGAACTGAACCTTGAACCCTTGGAGCTTGCCTTCTGGAACTTCAAACTTCACCGTCTTGCTATAATAATCCATCATAGCATGGCAGGAGGCTAACCGAGTCATGCCTAAAATGACATCAAAGTCGGACATGTCCAACACGTAAAGATCCGCTAGTGTTTCCATGTCACTGACCTTGACCTTATAACCCTTATACATTGACTGGACATAGAGGGATCTCTTAAAGGTACTCCAACATAGAAAGGCTTCTCTAAACTAGTAGGGACCTCCCAAACTGTATAGCAAAGAAATGGAACACATAGGAATATATGGATCCGGTAATCAAACACAAAGCTTCAAAGGAACACACTGTCATGGTACCTGCTATAACTACATTAGATGCCGTTACATCTTAACATGTCATGGTGTATAGGCGGCTGTGCCCATGCTCTGACCTCTGCCCTTAGCTCCCTTGCTTGAGGCCAAGACTCTACAGGTAGCTGGTATGATGGTGCTGGAGTGGTGGGGTTCGCCCCCTGACTGGAAGTTTTCCCCAAAAGTGGGCAATCCTCCTGATATGGCCCTACTAGCTACAGCTATACCATCTTGAGGAACTTATCATGCACGACCTAAGTGCCTCTTCCTGGAGTCCTAACACTCAGGAGGGAGTACCCATTGTGTTAACTAGGCCGACTGCCTCCTGCTTTGACCGTGTAAGGCAATAGGCCGAGTCAGTGTAGACTCTTAAAGGGCTCTACTTCCTGTGCTCTCTGGCTTTGTCCCTACTAGACCCAACTTGGCTAGAAAAAGAGCCATGGGTCTTGGCCCTCTTAGCCTCAATAGTAGCTATCCTCTCAGCTAAACCAATCTCCAAGCTAATCGCTATATCCACCACCTGGGCATAATCCATGGTCCCCACATGAGGCTGGAGGCTGAGGAACATGTCCTTAGGTAATCCTTGAATGAACCGCCTCACCTTGTCAATCTTTGAAAGGAGCAAGCTTAATGCCCTGGCCCAAATAGGTGAATATCTCATCGTACTCTGCCATGGTCATGCCCGAGTCATTCAAAGCCTCAAGATGTAACACCCTAATATTTAACCCAACATGCCTAAGGCGTATTAAGATTAACTATTAGTTATTACTTCCCTTTAAACATCATTTGTAAAATTACTTAGCGGAAAATACGAGTAAATTTTTTTTGAAATGGAATACGTAAAACAAAGTACGAGCCTTCGCGTACCATATAAAAGAGACGTAAAGCGGAAGAATAAATAAATCATACAATACAAAAGCAATATAAGAACACCTCAGTCATAAAAATATCTCATAATATTAATCATCATAGTTTAGTACATCAACTTGAAAACATAAAAGCATAAGGTCATACCCTTATAAGTGGGTAGAGCTTAGGAGAAACATAAAATACAAGAAACATAAACTGCTAATACGTGAAAAAGCCCCCAAAGGATCGATCTCAAGCCATGACTACTCCCTCCCACGGTAAGGGCACATCTCCGGGTGTCGAGCTAGCCTCCGCTATGTCACCGTGTCCTCACTGCCCTCCCAACATCCATAGGAACTGGGGCAGATCCCTCCGAGAAAGGATAAGAAGAGGGATCCTCCGATGGATCGATCTCCGAATGCCTTGGGCGCGGGACGTACTCGGGGTAACCGCGCACGCGAAGACGAAGGTCGGGCCGGCGTTCTCTCGTCACGGGGTCACGTCCTCTCAAAAATCAAATCATCACCAAAGGGAGAGGTCGGGGTGAAACGAAAGCTGGAGACCGGAAAAGCGAACGGGCGTCCCATGTATGCAAAAATGCGTACGGCATAACGACCCTCGAAGTAGTAAGACTAGTGATTCGGATCGTAGTGCAGCTTCCACACGGGCGCATCAACAAAAATCATGAACGACGCCATCGTGGTCTGAAGACGTAACGAAAAAGAAACATAGAGAGGGTGAGAATCTTGCTAAAGAATCTCATAGGGAAAACCTCTATCCTAGTGTCATCGTTTACGTCCTTAGGAGCTTTGGGTTTATTATGAAAAGGTTAAACATGCAATGGTTCATTATGAGATTTTCACAAAAGATAATTATCCAAGGTCCGTGTCTTTTATAATGAATCTTAATGCATGTATACAGCATACCGACATATGAATGCATGGCAATACATAGGGCAGCAATCCAATAAAACACATAATCATCAACTAATTTTCATAATAGTGGCATCTCATTTCTCAATCTTGTGACATCATGGTATGTAAAAAAATAGTAACTGACCCCTGATACTAGGCTATGAGCTCATACCTTAACTAGTCGTCACTAGTTCTTACTTATCTTCTTGATAAGCGAATCATAATCATAAAAATAATAATCCCGACTCCAAGAGTACGGCAGGGACCTAAGGAATCACCCATCATGGGACTTTCTTCCTTCTCTGAAATACATCAACTAGTTAAGACCAGTGACTTTGTCCGCTTTGGCAGGCTAATGTCGATGCCCTCATGGTTTTACCTTCTCCTCACCGTAGCAGGAGAAGTACGTCTTAGTCTACAAAATGCATCATCTAGTTAAAACTTGTGACATTGTCCGCTTTGGTATTCCTCGACCATACCCCCAGGGTTTCCTTTCTCCTCACCCTAGCAGGAGAAATTCGTCTAGGCATGTCACATATAAATCATTCTTTTCAAAAACTTTTCTCAAGTCCCTCAAATTTGACGGAAATACGGCAGCATAATGACTATACTCCGAATTTCCTCAAATTTGAGTTATGCCACATAACTCACAACACATGTTGTTCTCATGAATTATTTCAACTGAATAAATCTCTTATCCTTAGGAGCATACCCCTCCTAACTCATTTCATATTTCTCATTCTCATTCTCATTCTTGTTCTCATGCATAATGTACCACATTATCGCAACAACATATCTCAAACACACATATAGCCACATATATCATGTCATTAGTATATTCTCAACATCACAAGTATACCCACTCGGTCTCATACTCACATCACACCTTCTACCTCATGGTGTCTTATGCTTTGGCCCTTACGGGTCTTAAACTTATGTTCCAATTATCCTAACCTTCATTATGGGTTTTTATAACACCTAAGGGATCATTACCTAAAATTTTCTCTAATGTTTATGATTTATCGCATAACCAAATAGCTCTTAGTAATTTTGGGCAGAATTTTACCTTATGATTACGGGGTCCTAGAATCTCCATCTTTGACCCTTTCTAAGTTCCGTCTTCGCCTAAGGCTCTATAATTAACTCCTAAACCAATTATGAGGGATTCCTACACATATCCACTAATTATAGACCATTTTTCCTCAGTTTTAAACATGCTGGAACAGAATGCATATTTTGTGCATTTAAGTGTTCTAGAATTCTCATTTTTAACCCTTTCAAGTTACTTATTCTTTTCTAACTTCCCTAAATCGTTCCTTGCTTCACTCAAGCATAATTTTACACATTTTAACACCTTAGAACAACATTCATATAGTAGCCAAATACCAAGGGCAGAACCAAAATCATAGTCATCATATAATCACATAATCTCATGATTTAAATACATATAAGTTACTAATTTCTCTTGGAATCATTTTAGGAACTCAAAACTCTTTTGAAACCAATTAATCTCATTAAAATCATATAAATATATGCTAGGTCAGTAGCTAAATTATTTAGCTCAAGGAATGGATTTAAAACATAAAACTTTGTTCATAAAGTTCCTTGAGTACATCTAAGCTTAGAAAAATTCCAAGACTTAGACTATGTGCACTTGTGATTAGATGAACTCATCCAAGTCCATCATCATCACCACAAGGCCGAAATGACATCCTTGAAATGCCTCCATTTTCTAAAACTTTATGCAAGATACTTGGGCAAGTCTTTGAGCTCTAAATCATTTAAGTGATGACATAAACTTAAACATGATATGCACTCATTTTATTCTTCATTAGAAAGTAAAGTGAGAGCATAAAATAAATATGAGATGCAACCTCATTATTATCTTTAAAATTAAGTGATGACTTGAAATATAAACATGAAATGCAAGCTTGGAATTTAAACATGATAATGCAAGTCCATTTAATTATTCTTGAGAGTTTAGTGATAGCATCAAAATAAACATGTCATGCAAGGCATAAACATAAACATGTGTGCAACTCATTTTATCTTAGCTAGAGCTCTTACAAGACTTTAAAGGAACATCATAACCTTAACCCAATATGCATCTTAACAACATAAAGTGAGCTTTAGAGTTCTTAGCACCAAGACTTCAAAGAAGTCTTTGGTTTTGAACTTCATCATCAAGCTCAAGAAAATAGACACAAAGCTCAACACTTTGTCTAAACAAAATACAAAGAACTAAGTCATATTCTTTATTTTATTGCTCATGGGCTTCAATCTAGAGTAAAACTCTTAGAACGGCCGACCAACTTTAAGGTTGGCAAGGGTAAGCTTAGAGCTCTTTGAAATCATAGGATTAATTTTCTTTAACAAAACTTTTGTGATCTACTCAACATTTTTAGCAAACTTTGTTCAAACAAAGGAAAAGGAAACCGAAATCTCTAAAGGAAAAGGAGAAGGAAACCGAAATCATTCAAGAGAAAAAGAAAAAGGAACCAAAAAATATAACCAAGGAAAAGAAAGAAACACAAGCATGTATGGTCCAAGACCAAGTTGTTTCAAGCTTTAGAGGTTTCTCACATGACAACAACAAGTCATTATCTTGAAACCTCATCATCAAGCTAAAGTCCTTCTCATAAAAAGGCCTCATGGCCGAAATGAAAAAGGAAGAGGAAAAGAGTTTGAACCAAGAGAAAACTAGAACTTTTCTTGAAGAAAACAAGCAAAAACTTTAAAACAAAACCCCTACCTAAGGAAGTCTTTGAAGAAATGAAGGAAAGCTTGAGTTCTTGAAGGATTGAGAAGACAAAATCTTCTCTTGAGTGTGGTTGTGTGTTCGGCCAAGAAGGGAGCTCAAGGAAGATGATTTTTCCTTGAGTTTCTAAGCTTGGGAATGGAAAGTTTAAGTGTTTAAGAGATGATTTAAGGTGAGGGAGTGGTGGTTTGTGGTTGTTTGTGGTGGGAGAAAGGTTCTTTGAAAGGAAGAAAAAGATGATCAAGATGAAGAGGAATTTGAGAGAAAATGAGGGAAAGAGCAAGAAAGCTAAACTTAGCAAATGATCTAAAGTGTAGCAAGGTTCTTCAAGGCTTGGTATTTATAGAAAATTTAGCACAATGGAGGCTGCACAAGGAAGGATGGGCGACGGCCTTGCTTGGTCTTTGGGGAGGAAAATATCTCTTACAAGGTATGGTTTTGAGTATGGTTCAAGCATGGTTGAGTATGGGCAGAAGTATGGGCAAGGCATGGTCTTTGGAGTGAGATAAAATTCAACATGTGACACTCCTTGGAGGCCATGCATTCGGCCAGAATTTTACAACCAAGGGGAAGAGAAGTTTGTTCATGTAATTGTGTTTAGTGATGTGTTTAGGTGTTTCTTTGATTAAGGTTTTGGTTAGGAGTTGTAAGAAAGTGTTTAGGTGAGGTAATTGGCTAATTAAGGTTGTCAAGACTTGATTAGGAGGGTAATCTTGCTAGATTAATAATTTAAAATCATTCTTTTGGTCAAATGAGGTATGACACAATTCCTTAATTTAAGGAATTGGAGAGAGAAAATATTATTCAAGATTCCATGACTAGGAATCTTGAATTAAAGAATGCAATTAAAGTTTAACTAAGCAATCTTAGGTTCTAATTAACCTTAATAAATTATTTTGACTCTAGATTAATTATCGAAATAAATTAATCTTCGATTAGAGCCTAATATTGCTTAGGTTTGCTTAATTGCGTCATTAGGCTCACTGTACACTGTTCTAAGGGCAAAATGGTAATTTTACATTAAAACTGCCCGGGACCTTCAGCTAACTAGACATCAAAAAGCACTCAAAAACATCATTCCAAACTTTTTGGAAAAGTTCAAAGCTCAAACGGCACCTTTTACCTGTAGAACACAGGGGTATTTTGGTCATTTTGAATCAAAAGTTCGAAAACGATTTCACCTCAAATATCAAACATAACAGATATAATCCCCTTTAAACATTGAGTTGACCCATTCGATGACTGCCAAGTCAACTGTCCTTTAATTTCGGTAAAAATGACCTCAGGGTATTTTGGTCATTTGCACTCAAACGGAGAAATTTTACACAAGAACTCATCCAGGATCTGGGCTTTCTGGCTCTTGGAAAGAAACCTCCTTAGGAAAGCCGCTCGGAACTCCTCCCAGGTGGATGGCTTTGAGTCGCCATATCCTTAAAGGAACTCCTTATACTAAATGTCGGCCTGGCCTTCCAATTGGAAGCTAGCAAACTCCAATGCCCTCCCTAATGAACATGGATGACTTGGGTAATCTTCTCTATCTCCCGAAGGAACTCATATGGATATTTCGCTATCAGACGCCCGGAAAGGTGGGCGGGTCTATCCTCCTAAACCGCTCCTCGAATCATCTAAGTCTCTAACATGTGTCTAAATTCAGGCTAGACTGGCTAAGCTATAGGTGGGGTTAGCTTGGGTCTAAGCCTAAGCTTTTCTATCCACTATATCAGAGAGTATGGCCAAAGCTTGCTTCAGGGCTCTGAAAAGGACCTCTGAGCTAGAAAAGCCACCACTAGCGGTAACATGAAGAATGACGCGTAGGGGGGCATGTTGAATCTTAGGAAACATAGACAAGCTGGATAAGATATTGACTATAAGAGAAAGGGCAAGACTCTTCATGAACCTAGACAAGATTGACCATCCTAACAGGCCTAAGTATCGCTTCGTTAATACAAATGAACGCACTTCCATTTACAAAATGATGTGCTACTTGTGGACACTTGCTCTAGTAACATCAGGGAAACCTATGACTCTGATACCACTTTGTCACAACCCAATTTGGATCGTGATCGGCACATAACGATTTCATCCCCATGTAAGTCTCGTGATTGCTATGCCATATTATATGCATACTTTATTAACAAAATATGTTCTAAACCATATATCAAATCAAATGTTAATCCTTACTAAGTATGAATAAAACTTCTTTCTCATAAATAAAATCTAAAACTATAGCTGTGATATAAATTTCGACTGAGTTGCTCATATACAAAATAAACCATGAATGATATATTGTTTAAATACAAAAGAATCATGGTAATATCAAAATGCAAAATAAAAGTCCATATGGTCCTGGACTCTGCCCATCACATCACTGGAGCACTCTATCATAATAAAAAAGTACTTCACTACAACGTGAAGCTCACCCAAATTGATAATATCTAATGCTAAGGAGGAGGGGGTGGAGTATCCTGAGCTATACCTATTTGTGAGGAAAAGGAAAAAAGAGGTGAGTTTTGCAACAAAACTCAGTGTAGATTCTCACTCATAATCGTGCATGGGACAAGAAAATATTATACATATACATAAATAATAATAGTGCAGCATTTATAAACATTTCTATTTACTTTACATAATAACTATCATCTTTATCTTTTCAAGAATTACAAAAGGGAACATAATGTCCATCAAATGTAGGGAGGTGCTAGTCCCTAAGGGATCTGATCTAACTCAAGGATGACTTGCCCCTAGCGGGTACCAAGGTTAATGGAGTAACTGCGTTAACTCACAGTTCTATTCCTCTAGGAACTATCTCTAATCTAATTCAACTAAAGCCAAAAAGGGAAATCCTATATTTTCTATGTTCAACATGTCTTTTTCAAAATAAACATAGAGTCTTAAATCTCATTTCATCAATAATAACAAATCCCAATATTCATAATCATTTCAAATCATGGATTAAATTATACAAAACCTTTTATAGAACAATTATGGTTCCATGCAATTTTTTTTCTAAAATCATCATTTTCATTCGTAATTTCAAACAAAGCATTTTTTTTAACTAAAGCACAATTTTCACACAAAGCCATATTATGTAAAAATACATTCTTTCAATTATTGAATATTTTGTAATGCTAGAAGATACTACTATAATGACCAAATTAGGGCCATGAGATCAAACCTATTCACCTCAGAGTAGATGAAGTACCAACACCAGGGATTCTGAGGAGGAGGGATGACACCAATGTCTCCATTGAAACAACAAAACTCATAAACAACCTATGGGAAGCTCTCAATTACTCTAAACATACACTAACAATTTTGGGGAGTATCTCCACTTGACAACAAAGAGAGAAATAACAAAACCTAACTCAAGATCATAAAAGAATGGAGAGAATGGAGATAAAATCTAACAACATATACATACCTTGATGATTTGGGGGAACTAGATTTGAGAGAATGAGAGAAAAAGGATGAAAATTAGGGAGAAAGGGTTTCTACTTCGTTCTACTTCTGATGGGGAGGGGGAGCTTGATGGGTTTAAAAAGGGCCATAAATGAAATGGCGTAGTTTTTCTAATCCTATGCTGATATGGCGTGCTTGCTCAGCGAGAAAGGCTTGCTGGAGCAAGCCTATGCCACCAAACAGGCAGGAAACTCACTGGTTAGCCATAGTAAGTCATAATCGCAGTGAACATATTCTGCATAATTCTATAGAACGTGCTGTCACAAGTTGGTTTCTACACCCAGGGCCGATTCTGCTAATCGGGTGGGCCCTAAACCCTAGAGCTATATGGAAACTACCTACGGACACGTATACCTTGGGTATTACAAAAACTCTAAATCAATCTCTCAATAACTTTAATCTAGTCCTAACAATAATGAGAGTGCACCATTACGTGATAAACATGAAGAACATCAATCCTAATCCCAAGAACATGAATAATTGGAGGAAAACGAAGCAAGGTCGACAAACCAACTTACCTTTGAGCTTTGGAAGAAAAAGAATAGAATGGGGTTGAGAGAAATGGTCGGAAGAAAGAATGAAAGCAAGGGTTTTCGATTTTTGGTCTAAGAAACTCAAAATAGGGGGTTTTAAAGGGGGTAAGGGCTTCATAAATCAAAATTTTGCCATTTTCTACTATTCTATTATTAGACCCGCTCACTGTAGTGAACCAGACTCACTGCAATGAACATTTCTTGCTAATGAGACTGTATGGCACAGTTGGCATAGATTGGCTCGCTTGCTCGCCAGCAAACCAAACTCGCTGCGAGTTTCTTTTGCATAATTCTAGAGTAGCAACACCAATTTTGCATCTCTTGACCCTTCACACATCCGGGCCTTCCTGGCAACGTAGGTGGGTCCTGAGGAACCCTAAGGCCATACTAGATTCATCTAGAGATATGTATGCTTGAGGTATTTCAATATTGGTCATCTAATTAATAATTAGATTGTTTAGTAATTAAATTAGTCTTTTCTTCCCTATTCTTCTCTCCTTTTACAAAATTTGATTTCTCTTTAAGATTTCTTTTTCTTTTAATTCTATTAGGAACTTCTAAGTAGGTAATCTCAGGATTGAATAAAAGTAATGTTGTATTTGACACCTATTCTTTTTATGATCCAACAATCTTTTCTTTAGCATGATACTCTGTTGGTATTATTATTAGATCATGAGAGATATATATATTTTTTAATTTAAGATTGTATTCTTACTTTGCCTCATATATCTGTTAACTTGTAGCATATCCGTCGTTTTTATTTAGGAACAAATCCTCTTAAAACTTATTCTATTTCACCACATACCATGTGTGTTTTGAATTAGGCAAACTATTTTTTTATGGTTTGATTTGTGAACATATATAACAATGGTAATATACAAGTCAATGTGAATTCATACAAAAGTGAGTTATGTGAATTCTATATTTTTCAATTCATATATTACATGATTTGTGAACATATATTATGTAATTTCAAAAGTAAATTACTAAACTTGCGATTAAAATGCAATATTAATCAATTGTGTATTTTATATATATATATATATATACAAATTTTAATTTTGATACATTTTATTTTCTTTGAAGAAAATGATCAGAAAAATAGGGTAGATATGTCTTGTTGATAGCTCAACTACACACTATTCTCAAAAGTAAGATTTATTTTACTCATTTGAGAATGAAAAAGGTGAGTGTTAATATTAGTATTTGGTAGTATCAATATGATTGAAGGCTCTAGAAACCCCAAGGGAATAAAGTTCATCATAAATGATGCATTGTTTTCTAGCAAGTCATAAAGAAACTTACTGAGTTTCAAGAATATTTGTCAAAATGGATATCACATTGAGACAATAAATGATGAAAATAATGAGTACCTATATATTGGAACTTGGATTCAATCAAGAAAGTTATACTAGAAAAATTATATTCGCTTTGTTATGGTCTATATTACATTAATATTAGTGCAATTGAATCACTTGCTATTAAACCAGTTTACTAGCCCAAATGATTTTAATATTTGGCATGACTGGTTGGAACATCTTGGAACAATAATGATACGAAGGATTATAGAAAACACACAAGGTCATTCACTAAAGAACCAGAAGATTCTTCAATCTAATGAGTTTTCTTGTGTTGCATGTTCTCAAGGAAAATTAATTACATAACCCTCACCAGGGAAGATTGGATTTAAATCCCTTGAATTTCTAGAAAGAATTAAAGATGATATATGTTGACCAATTCATCCACCTTGTGGACCTTTTAAATATTTCATTGTCATAATTGATGCATCCATGAAAAGGTCATATGTATGCTTATTATTATCTTACAAGCTAGCATTTGTGAGATTACTTGCACAAAATATTCAACTAAGAGCACAATTTCCAGAAAATCAAATCAAAACAATTTGCCTTGATAATGGTGGTGAATTCACTTCTCAAGCATTTGATGCTTATTATATAGCCATTGGTATAAATGTTAAACATCCAATAGCTCATGTTCATACATAGAATGGACTAGTTGAATCATTTATAAAGTGCCTCCAAATGATTGCTAGACCATTACTTATGAGAACAAATATCCTAATTTCTGCTTGAGGGCATGCTATTTTATGTGCTTTAACATTTATCCGTTTGAGGCTTACTAATTACCATAAATTCTCCCCTCTACAATTAGCTTTTGGCCTGCATCCAAGAATATCTCATTTAAGAATTTTTGGATGTGCGATATATATCCCAATTGCCCCACCTTATCACACCAAAATGGGACCCAAAGAAAATTAGGAATATATCCCTCTATAGTAAAGTATCTTGAAATACAAATGAATGTGTATTTAAAGCTCGATTTGCTAATTGCCATTTTGATGAAGTAATGCTTCCAACATTAGGGTAGAAAATAAATAGCTGGAAAAGGAACTAAATTAGAATGCATCGTCTTTGATTCGTTTAGATCCTCGATCAAGGCAATGTGAACTTGAAGTTCAAAAGATTATACATTTATAAAGAATAGCAAATGAATTGCCAGATGTATGTTTTGATATAAAAAGGATAACTAAATCCTATATACTAGCTGAAAATGCCCCAATTTGAATTGATGCCCCTAGAAGCATGGTAAAGTAGCTAGTTTCAAAGATAAAAATCCTCAAAAAAGAAAAGGGTTAAATGATGTTATGGAAGCAAATGATTCTCTTCCTATAGAAGAGTATAGAGATATAGTAAGGACATCTACAATAGTCCAAAATTTTGATATAATTGTAATGCCAGGAAGACGTTTAGATACATGAAAATGATTAGGATATTGAAAATGATAAGATGTCAATAAACTATGTCTCTAAGTGAAAAGATGGAACCTGAGAGAAAACATTGTCAACAACATATTTGCATATAATGTAGCACTAGATGTTATGCATGAGAATAAGGATCTTGAACCAAGAAATGTTGAAGAATGTCAACGTAGAGATGATTGGCCAAAATGGAAAAATCCATGTAGGTTGAATTAGGCTTGCAAAATGTGAAGTCTTTAGACTTTTAGTCCAAACACTAGAAGCTTTGAAAGCCATAGGATATAAATGGGTATTTGTGAAAAAAAGAAATAAGAAAAATGAAATTGTACACTATAAGACTTGACATATAGCACAAGGCTTCTCACAAAGACCTGATATAAATTACAACAAAACATATTCCACTGGAGTGGATGCAATAATGTTTCACTAATTGAGTAGCTTATCCATATATAATAAGCTAAATATGCATGTGATGGATGTTGTCACAACCTATTTATATGATTCATTAAATAATGATATCTACATGAAAGTCCCTAAAGGAATAAAGATAGCAATATCATCTAATGAACATCCCCAGGAAATATACTCAATCAAATTGCAAAGATTTATATATGGTCTAGAGCAATCTAGATGGATGTGGTATAACCATCTCAATGAGTATTTGATAAGCAAAGGGTTTAATTGCTGTGTATGTTGATAACTCAAATATTATTGGAACTCTTGAAGAGATTCTCATGGTCATGAATGATCTAAAAGAAGAGTTTGAGATGAAAGATCTTGGAAAGACAAAATTTTGTCTCAACTTACAGGTTGAGCACTTAACAAATGGGATATTTGTTCATCAATCTACTTGCATAGAGAAAATCCTTCAGATATTTGATATGAATAAAATCCACTCATTACATATCCTAATGGTTGTAAGATCATTGGATGTGAAAAATGATCCATTTTGTCATTGAGAAGGTAACAAAGAAGTTCTTGGTCTTGAAGTACTATATCTTAGTACCATTGGAGCATTTATGTATCTTGCTAATACTACACAACCTGATATGAAATTAACTATAAGTGTATTGGCAAGGTATGGTTTTCTCCAACTAGAAGACATTGGAATGGAATTAAACAAATCATTTGGTACCTTCAAGGAACAATTGATACGGGGTTATTTTATTCATATAAATCCAATTAATAATTGATTGGCTATGTAGATCAGGATATTTATTAGACCCACATAAAGGACGATCTCAAATAGGTTACTTATTCACATATGGTGATACATCAATATCATGCAAATATACAAAACAGACCTTAGCCGCTACTTCTTCAAACCATGCAAAAATAATTGTAATACATGAAGCAAGGCGTGAATGTTTTTGGCTAAGAGCAAAATACCAACATGTTCAAGTATTATGTGAATTATCTTATAAGAAAGAAACTCCAACAACTTCATATGAGGATAGTGTGGCATGCATAGCTCAGCTTAAAAGCAATTGTATCAAAGAAGATAGAACAAAACACATTTATCCAAAATTCTTCTTTACACATGACCTTCAAAAGCAAGAAACAATTGATATCCAGGACATTTGCTCAAGTGATAATCTAGAGATTTATTTATGAAGTTGCTCCTACGTCTTCTTTTAAGAAACTAGTACACAAGATCGGATACGTCAATTGAGAGATCTTCAAGGATACTAATAAGAAGGGGAGACATATTGTACTTTTTTTCTCTTAATCAAGGTTTTTATCCTAATGTGTTTTTCCTTCATAATGTTTTTAATAAGGTGGTTCCAAATTCCCATCATGAGAATATTGTACTATCTTTCCTTCACTAAGTTTTTTTCCCCAATGGTTTTTATCTTAGTAAGGTTTTAACGAAGTATATCCCTGATGGACATCCAAGGGGTGTTATGAAATATTATTTGGATATGGATGTCCTCATCCTTAAATGATTCAATTAAGATTTAATTTGATTGGATCAAATCTGTTTTGATTTTATTTGATTTTATACCACTCATCCTTTGATTATAAATAGCCCTTTTGGGTGCTCAATGTATGATACCTTGAGATTATCAATAAAATTATTCTTTTTCTTCTTCTTCATTATTCTCTCTATTGTTATTGTTTTACAATAGAAACAAACACACTTACATGCCAAAATGGATCCATCCTGGACACAATTTCATGCTTATTCTTGTCCCACCCTATATGTAACTTGTTGCTCCTCTTTGGGTTACAATCCTTTTCTTCTGTCCTTCATCAATCGAATTTTCCAATGCTACCAAAAGAGCATTTGCAAAATAGATTACTTCTACACCCAACTTCTACACTATAGCAATACCATGCTTTGGCATATCCTCAATGTGTCACCCACACTAAGAAGCCATCACAACTCATAACATATATATAATGAGGATGCCTCCCAATATGTTGCATACAATTAGCCCAGCAAAGCATAATTCTTGTCCATTATAAGTGTTATTTGTTTTGGTGAAGCCCATCAGTTCATCGGGCATTATTATTAGTAACCCAATTAATCAAGCTCGAGGCATAAAGGTCTCAAAGGAGCTTTAGATCTCCTAAAATTTTTTTTTTCCCATAAACACGTCATTCAGGGTTAAAGTACTTGCCAGGCCACTTCAATCAATCTCACATTCCTCGTTACAAGTGTTAATTGGTAGCAACTTAATTTGCTTTAGTTATATTTTATGCAGTGATATGAGGAAGGGCACAGAGTTTGACCATGCTCTAAAATATTTTGATGAAGATAGTGATGAAAAAATTTCGCCTTTTGAGCATAGGAATCGTATAGCTATGATGGGTGGTGAATTAATGCTTGAAGATGCTAAAATAATTGTTCAAGCATTGGACTTGGATGGCGATGGATTGCTCAGTTTGGATGATGTTTTCGAGTTGATGGAAGTAGTAGGGAGGAAGAGAAGTCGAATGATTTGAGAAAAGCTTTCTACATGTAAAATGATGCAGAACTACATGGGTTCATAATGCCCAAGAGCTTGAAAAGAATGCTTGGCAAGTTGGGAAAATCAAAATCCATAGATGAATGCAAATTGATGATCAGTCACTTTGATTTGAATGGGGATGGTGTGCAGTGATGATGTTTGTGCTTGATTATGGTTTTTGGGGATGAACTTGTTGAAATTTTCACACATACCTCTAGTCTTATGATTCATGATTTGTATGCTTATCTGATAATCACATTCTTGTAAATTTCCCCTTAAGGCTTTATCTAAGCTTCATGTATTGCTTTGCTTTCAATTTGATGTTTTTAACTTTTGTAACAAAATTGTGTATTGGTATGAGCGATTTTCATAGAACAATGTATGAAAAGAGTTGTAGGATATAATTGACCATTAGTAGGGAAATTTGTCTTAACATTATTTTCTTTGTTTTTGTTTGCTTTTTTTTTCTACCCTAGATTTCACATTTCTTGAAATATTTGATTATGTGATCTTGGGCCATATACCATTATCCTTATTATCAATAAATCCATATCCATTGAAGCCCAATTATTCTTTTGGGAAAGATACTTCAAAGATAGATATTTTTTCCAAGACCAATACCTTTCATGATTAAATCATGGTGGTTTCTTAGGAGCCTCACCTAGTCAATGGCTATGACGCCTATGACATTGTAACATTTAATTAGTGATACAAAGAGAAATATAGTGACACTAAAAATATAAATCTGTTTAGTAGTGAAGACACAAATAGGAATAAAAAAATTTTCTATCCTTGGGACAAAAAACACAATTTTTGTACCTCCAAAAAGTGAGAATAGGATATGGAAATAGAAATTTATTATTATTTTTTCAATAATACCCCTATACATATATGTTATTTTCCAATGTGTCCTCATAAAAGGTGGGGTGTAGGTGGTCCGATCGGCCGACGTGGTCAATGACCGGTCAACACTGGCCGTCAAATGGTGGTTGACGACCAACTTGCGATGCCATAGGCACCATAGTCATTTACTACCATAGCCACTAGAGTATGCACCTTAAATCATATGGGATACTCCCTCAGCTACTTATTATAGGTAGTTTTTTTTTTAAATTATGTACAATAATTAAGGTAATGATAGTATTTTATTGATCTTCTAAGACATGAAAGTAAAAGGCACAAATATGCTTTTATTACTTATCCTCTACTCATTCTTTCTCCAACTAAATAATCCAATAAACTCACATTCACTCATTCTCTCTCCATTTAAATGGAGAGTTTAAATAAATATAAAATAATTAACGAGTCATTGAAATATGAAAATAATCTATATTTTGAATTAAAAAAAATAAAACGAGCTATATTAAAGACCGTATAGAGTAGACCGAATAGGAATTATCTTGGAACATACAACCCAAGAAACAATTATCTCAGGATATGCAGAACCATCCATTCGCGAGAAATTTTTCCATACCTAAAGCTCTATGTTATTAATAACAAAATGACACTTTGATTAAGAGGGCATTTGGATGAGTTTGTTTTTCAACAAAAAAATCACTTTTTAGATAAAATCTTTAGTTTTCATATATTTAGATAATTTTTTAAAATTAATTAGAATCTCAAAAAAATATTTTTTTAATTTTTTATTTTCATTTTACTAATTTATACTTATATTTGAATCTATGATTTTTATCAAGTAAAAAACTATTTTTGTCCTAACATTTTTAGTTTGGTATCTATCTAATCCTGACAAATTATTTTACATCAATTCAATTCTAATATTTTTAATTTCAACATCAATTTTGTCATTTTATTAAACATTTACCTTGATTGAATGACCAAATTGATGTTAAAAATTTTGTTAGGATCAAATGGAAGTAAAAAAGTTTCATTAGGATCAAATTGACAATGATAGAACCAGGTTTTTTACTCTTATTATTAGTAAATCTGTTTCCCATTTTGCACTACTGAAAAAATCTATATCCCGTTGAAACCCACGTATTCTTTTGGATAAAGATTCTTCAAACATGGACATTTTCTGCAAGCCCCAAACTTCTCTATTATGGCTGATTCCGTGAGATAACTATACTGCGACATGCAGCAGCAATCAGTTGGGCCCACGATGAAACCTGATCAGTCTTGCTTGCAGCCCACCTTTGGACTAAAGGAAAACTTGTTGCCCTCCTCAGTTAAAGGATCTCCGTTCAAAAAAAAAGAAAAAAAAAAGTAAAAAGAAAAAGAAAAACTCTCCGCTGATGACCAATAATATTAATAAAAAGCTCTCCTTAGTGAAACCAAAAAGAAAAAGTTCTTCTTAAAATCACTTAGTTCCTGCTTCATTCTGCTACGACACTCGTTAAAAAATTTATTCTTCAATATAAAATTTATAACTTATGATTTTTTAACGAGTATCTTTAACACGCTTGTTAAAAAACTCATATCTATAATTCATTTATTGACTTTGAGTAACAAGTTGGCCCTGCTGATTTGTTTTCTTTTTATTTTTAGCTATTAAATTTTTATTAATAATTATAAAAAGGCTTTTTTATTTTATTTTCAAGAATTTGTGAATAACAGTAAAAACAACAATAAATTTATTTCAACGATTTGATAAACAAAATCGGACAAAATAAAAAGAATGATGCAGTTTCAAATAATAAAAACCAAAAGGAGGGACATTGCTTGCTTCAATTGTCACTTCCAAACAACAGATCCATATTGAACAGTGTAATATCCTTACCTTTATAGTCATCACCAAATGCATAATGCATTTACCAGTGGAAATGAAAACAAACATTCAATCCTGGTAGGAATAACCTCGTGACAAATTATCAGATCAGATTAAGCTAAATTAGTTTGTTATATAATTTGTTATTCAGTTTATCAATTCTATTTTATCAGTTCTCAATTTATCTCCTCTGTATATATTTAACTCTCTTAGCAATGTATCATTCACCCGATTACAAATTTTCAATACAGAAGAGCATTTCTTCACAGGTCCCACCTTTCTTGTTAGGTGCATTCTAAGGTGCAACATCTTATTGGTAATACACAGTTCAGTAATGATATGGAAAAATTAAAGCTTGACATGTGTAGGTAGAAATATCATCTCATTTAATGACATGGTGAGGAGCTTAAAAACTTATATTAGTTTATTTTTGAAAAGACCCTTCTACCCAGATTTAAAAACCCCATGTACTGCCATCATGGTATCATTGTTCCACCTTTCACCTCTCAGTCATCATTTCCGTAGCTCCGACTATCCACCTCTTTTTGACCATTGCCGTCTTCTCTTGTTCTGGCAGCCCTTGCCCTCTTCCAATATTTATTGAATTGAAAATGCATTTCATTCTAAGCTAGAATTGGTTTTTGATTTCCTTAACTTTTCTTTTTTGAAAATCAAAATAGATGTTTTAAAATAACAAATTTGGGTTATGAAAAAATTCTTGTAATATTTGTTCTTATATAGAAACTGGTTAGGGGTGAAAGAGGCCAAGTTGTCCAGCTTCACACTCCTTTATTAAGATTCATCTTCTTGGACCGGGATACCATCGGTAATCCTTCCTCTTCCTCGTGTGCCTCTTGTATTTTGGGTGAGGGACCAAGCAAACAACCTCGACAGCGAAGCGCAGCAGGTATTGTGCTGCCATGGAGGAATGGGCTTGAGAGCTTTAGATCGCCAGCGTGTGCAGGTCTAGGTGGGGATCTCCTTCGTGATTTTATTAGATCATGTACGTACAACATTATCCTTAAATCATTACATCAGATTTGAGAGTTGTTATTTATAAATTAGCAAATCTTACCTAAGTATCTATAGCGTATTGGAGTGAGTTGTTCAGTAACTAGTTAATTCTATTAAAATATATAAAAAGAGATAAAATATTTATTTAATATAAAGTCAAATATAAGAAAAGCTCTTCTAAGAGCTTTACTGTATATCTGTCTTCTTAAATATTACAAACATAAGCATATTCAAACGAAAACTAATAATAGTCTTCGGCCATTAAGCTATTACAAAATATGAACTTCTATAAATGCAACTTCATCGTACTCTTGAGTAAGTTGGAGACGACATGAAAACACCCAAACATAGGAATGAGAATTATAAAATTCTCAGGAGGTATCCCTAAATACACAGTTACAAATGTCATCATTATTGTCCCAGCCATTTCAGTTTATTAGAAAAATGATGTGATGATGCATTACATTACAAAGATTCATTTTTAAAGTTCAAAATAATTCTTCCGAAGTAAGTTTCTTTTAACATTCAAACACTTAATTAATATGTATCATAATGCTTAAACACATACTTAATAATTCAAAACAAATAATTAAATATGATATGAGTATGCATATACTAAATGCAGTAATCTTCAAGTGAAATTATCTTTACTTGCCCTTGATATGTTGAAGGGGATCTCATATTTCTCTTGTGACCATAGAATTCAATTCCGTGCATTTTTCTCTTGTCATCAATATAGGGAAAACTTAGTTCATACCAAATAGTATTAGTGGATAACACCACACATGGGTAATAGACTACTTATTAGGATTGAACTCATTTATATATGTGACTATCGGACTTCATTTTTCCTTTTCTGAATCTCACAAAGATCTATTCATAGCTCACATCTACGACTCATAATATCTTTAGGGAAGTTCTTCTTTTTGCCTTCCCCTTCATACAACATAAGTCTTGTTTCTGTTTTGCCTATATGTCAGAACATGTACAATTGAAGTTCATACATTCTCTTTTATCACATATATGCATCATTTACTTTTCTTTTGCCAAATGAATGCATTAAGCACATATAGGCATTCACTCACAAGTAATTTCCATCATGCCTTATAAACCAATCTTTACTTCTGCTAGCATACATTTATATATCACAAGTCACATACTCAAATATTCACAATCAAGTATTCATGTCATATTAGAATCAAATGCTATTATATCATCATTCAAGGCATTGATACAATTCCAACACATTGGGTAGATTGCACACCTCTATAGCAAAAATTAGTTTGCATATTAAACAATCGAATTCAAGGCTACAAAAAATATCAATAACACTTCAATGTATTCACAAGATCCTATAAAAATTTTAGGACAAAACAAGCTCTTTAGCTATGCTAATAAAATTGTACAAATTCAAGGTCAAAACAACCCTTTACAACCAATAGCTAGAATTTCCAATTTTATTACCATATCAAATGAACATATAAATCCTACAAAAATACTGGGTTGGACTTTAAGATGTCTTCAACATTCTGTAAAATTTTCAAGTCAAAATTCGATCATTTGCTGTAGTAACAAAATTAGACAAATTTAGAGCTTCAAATTGACTATTCAGATAGCAACCTCAATAGTCTCGGTTTTTTATTTTTCAAAATTAGTAAAAGTCTTCAAAATGACTCCAAAAAAAAAAAATTGAAGACACCTTAACATGTTATCTTCATCATATAAAAATTTTAGCTCAGAAAGATATCTAAAAATAGCTATGAAAAATCATGAACCATATCCTGTCTATGAGAATCCAAGAATTCCGCAGCATAGTTCTCAACTTATTTTGCCAAAAAGGATTTCCTAACATCATCCAAACACTCCACCAAATTAAACACATCAAGTTCTATATATATACATATATTGAAACTAAAAATATCAATCACAACCATTCAATAACTTGTAGAGAAAATTTTGAGAAAGAAAGAGGCTGAAAACCCTACTTGTAAGGCTTTAGGGCTTTTATCTCAAAAGGATCTTCTAGAAATGGTTTCTTTCACCACTAGCTCTTCAAATCTACTGAAAATCCTTTCCTTAACAGTGAGTTGTGAGATCTCAAAGTTAAAAATTGTGAGGGATTCAAATTCCAATCAATATGTTTGGTAGATTGTGATGATTAGTTGAAGTTTTGTGAAGGAGATTTTTTATTCAAGTGATCATAAACGAAGATTTTGGGCATTTGAAGTTAGAGTTTGAGAGAAAAACACCATGGCAGGTTTGGTTTCTAGTTCTTGGCTGAAAAATGACAAGGGTGGAGTGATAAGATTGGTGATTTAATCTTATATTGGTGTAGATGTAGTAATTATGTAAGTAAAGTGTAAATTTCTTTATTTTAAAAAGAAATACGAGATGGATGGATAGGATTTAATTTTATTAGTCAAGATTAAATCTTGGCCATTCACTTAGTTTAAAAGGATAAACATTATCCAAACTTAAAGATTAAGCTATCTTTTGATGTTAAAAATTATACACTAAAATTTCACTAAATAGATGAGATATTGGTCCCCAGGTAAAATTATAATAAATGAAACGCCAATATTAAAACTTGCTTTCCAAGTTTTAAACAATGTCATCCACTTGGCAAGATGTGATTGGTAGAGATTACTTAGCCACTAAGTAACTTTTACAGTGTTAAAATTACACATCAAAACTTTACTGAACGAGTAAAACATTGTTTCCAGGAAATTTAAAATATCTTAACGTGGGCTTCAGGCTTATACTCTATCTCGATCCTCGGGTTTAGTTTCCTTTGGCCTTGGGTTCATTCTTGGCCGTGGTCCAGAGTTATTATTCACCTATAGGCCCAAAATCACTATTCATGTTCGGCTTTAAATATATATATATATATATATATATATATATATATATATATATATTTTCAACTCATTCATTGGATCGTCCTCATCATTGATAAGACTTCAAATTTTTAAAATTCTCACTAATAAAGTTTAAATTAATTTTTAAATAATTTTTGGGGTATTACATTCTATCCTTTAGGCCGTTGCTGAAAATTTTAGAAAAAGGATGTGGTATTGGAAGAAGGAGAGGAGGAAGACTGTTGGAGGAAGATGGTGGTAGAAGGAAGGGAATGGACTTGGCATTAAGGAAGCTAACAGAGAGGAAGGTGAATGATGGTACAAGGGATTTTTTGGTCTTTTGAAAAGAATAAATAAATTTAAATTTTTTATTTTTAATGATGTCAACAAATATGAAGACTTTTCTACCTACACATGTCAAATTTTAACTTGTTCACATCATCATTAAATTATGCATTACCAAAAGCATGCTGCACTTTAGACCGAACCTTCAGTCCTAACGCTTACATGGCCTTTACCTCCTTGATTTCAAACCCTTCTTAGTATCCCGTGCGATACATGGGCAACACATCATCTCACCTATGATGCTGGAAACCTGAACTAGATCTAAGTATGAGGGAAATGAACAAGTTAAAATCAGTGATGGGTTAGATATGCGTATAAATCACATTGGTGGCTCTCTCTTCGCTCAAATATGTCCAAATTTACCTTAAAACTAGATAATCTCTTACATTTTCCATCTTTTACCAAGAACTTAATTACTTTATCAAAATTTGCTAAAGATAATCACATGTTCTTTGAGCTCCACCTTGACAATTATTTGTTGAAACCTTATGCTTCCTAACAGACTCTCCACAAAGACTATCTTAAAAGTGAGCTTTATGTGTTTGATGATATCATTGTTGCATTTGGTCGTTTTGTTACAAATTCATTGAATTCCAATTGTAAATTTTCTAATAATAATGTTTATATCCCTTCTATTAGCAAGGATACTAGGCTTAGTTCTAGTTCTGCATTATAGAAATAGACCCTCTGGCATAGGAATTTAGTCCATCCATCCTCTACAATTGTATCTCAATGTAACATTTATTTGTAAATAAAAAAAATGTTTCTGATTCTTCTTTGTATAATGCTTGTTGTTCTGCAAAAATTCATCAACTACCATCTTATGCCTCTCAAAATCAATATATTGCACCACTTGAGTTGATCTTCATGGATGATTGGGAACCAGCTCATGTGGCTATAAGAGTTGGCTTTAGGTACTACATATGCTTCATTGATGCATTCACTAGTTACACATGCCTCTACTTATTGGAAACAAAAGCTCAAGTGTTGCAAGCCTTTCAACAATACAAGAATATGATAGAAAACAAAATCAGTCATAAAATAAAAGCCTAATCAGACAATGCCAAAGAATTCCAATCCAAATTCTTTGAGTCCTTCCTCATGTCAAATGGCGTTCACTATAGGTCTAGTTGTCCTTACAATCCCCAACAAAATGGAAAAGTTGAAAGAAAACATAGATACATTACTTTGTGGCAAATTATAGTTCGGCTAAGTTAGATGGATAAACAAAGCCAAGAAATAAAATTTACAATTGATCCCAAAGTGTAGGCAATTAAACCAAAGAGGAGAATCTGTCCCTTGGCTATAGGTTCTCCAAACACTAGTAACAATAAGCTTTGGACTCAGGATTGAAAGTGGATATATAATTAATTATTAATGATAGAAGATACAATATCAACAACAACACTGAAGAACATGGAAACAGAAATTACAAAAGTGAATAAACTACTTCTAAACTACACCTAAAGGAAAGAAGAAAACGTAAGCTAAAAACAAAGTATTGAAATTGTCTCTGGATGTTGTCGTGCCTTGTTTCCTTTCTTCTTTTGCCTTTTATACCAATACCAGCATGACTCATGAACCCCCAATAACCGTCTATAGCATGTACAATTGTCACGGCTTGTCCAACTCTCATGGGAAATAACCGTCCCTTCTCCACGACTTCTTGCAGTTAATGTAACCTTCCCGCTTGCATTTGAACTAAGACACATGATCAACTTAAGATGCGCTCTACTTAAACAACTATTCCTTCTTTTAACACGGCTCACTCTAGCCATGGCAACCTGACCACCCCATTTCTATAAAACAAAGGCCCAACGTCATACTCATTACTTACAGGCCCAATTAAGCCCAAATCCTCGATTGACTTTTATTTGGTGGTAACATATGCCCCTACACCCAGAAGCCGAAGGGACCAAGGTTTAATGGGTGTAACGGTCACATCACCGCCATTGCTTATGGATAATTAAATCCGTTGAAACAAACTCCTCTAAATATGGAAAACGAAACAGACTCCTAATCATTTAAATATTTCCTTTTAGCTTCGTCAACCATCTATTCCATCTTTTTCTCAACTTTTCTTGAATATTCTTGCCTTCTTCTTGATCTTTCTTCTTCTTTTGACCAAGACCAGCTGTACACCATATTTTTCAATACTCAAGAATTTCATCTTCTTTAAGAAGAAAAAATGGGAGCTTTCTTGTTGTACAACAAAGATACCCATACCTATCGCTTGAGCCCAATCTTACCGAACTTAGACTCTGAAGAACTTATCAATCACCTCCTATTATTTCCTGAGAATCAACTTCCAATTACAGAAGAATGGTTTGACATATCCAGATGCCCAGCTGATTTTCAAGCTTGGTTGCATCTAACCCCAGGATATGAGTCTTGGTGCGAGAGGGTATCAACAGCCAAAGGGAGAGAATGGACAAGATGGGGCATATATGACATGGTTAAACTCAGCACCAAAGAATACCCGTGTAACCCCCATTTTATTTTTTCCTTTCTTGGCTTTGGAATCCTAGCATCAATGGATTTATTTTCCCCTTTGGCATGCTAACTCCAACTCTGATGGATGTAGCAGTGATATTGGTCTACCAATTACAGGGAAATCCATCCGATTGTCATTGACCGCTTTGGAGATAATTTGGGTGTTAAATTCAACAAGAAATTGGCTCCATACTCCAATTTCCTTCGTGCTAACTCTCACACTTTTGGTCCTGAGTCGAAGATAAACACACTACCATTCTCCTATTCTGGCTTTGTAAGTATTTTTTCTGACCAACTCTACCGCCATTGTCCTTGAGTACTCATATGTAGTCACTGCCATCATGTCCATAGACAAATATCTATAGGGTCGCTTTTCTTGGCTACCTTCTATAAGAGTATGTCCAATATGATAAAAGAACTGAGAAAAGGTAATTCCATAGAAAATATTGAGGGTCCTTTGTGGTTCTTAAATCTGTGGGTTAATGTGTACCTACCAGAATTTATTCTGCTGGCTCTCTAAAACCCCTTTACCTGTCATCTATGGTAATCTGTATGTATCTGTACTTGTTACCATTATGACTTCTCATGAGATTGTCTCTAGGCTTTTTCAAATTTCCCCATGGCAAAGTCTAGACTATTTCCTTTACCGTGATGCTAGATTTGGCCCCAAATGGATTAGGATAGACCCTTACATTGCCTCAAGACATGATGTTGTTCTCCTACAAAACCATCTACCTCATGTTCTCCTCCTCGTGATATTCTAAGTGGGCTGAGATCAAATTCTAGAAAATATAAAACCTCCACTGAGCCCTATTGTCCCCAATTTTTCGCATGGCAATTAGGTTTTATTCAGGATATTCCAGGAATCTGCCGTATAGTCTCCTCAGTTGAGCACCCTGTTCTAAATCTAGAACAAATGAAGAAAATGGATGAAGAACAACAAGCACTTTTCCTCGGCTTCCAGTTCATGATGTACAATTTGAAACCGTCAAGAGACTCCTAACTTCTTAGAATGGTGGAGGACGTGCTATCACTGCCTTCAAGGACAACATTCAGGCTTACATAAGTAAACTTGATGGAGCTGATGTTGATCCTCCATAGAAAAAGAAGAGACAAAGAGCTACTTCTACCCCGCCTACAAGTAGCCCTGACCTGGTACTTGCAACCCCTTTTTCATATTCCTCTTTAAATGCTTTGTATTCATATATTTCTTTCTTAACAAAGTCCAATTTTGCAGCCGTGAAGGCAGCTCCTTCTCCTAAACGAAAAGAAAAGCTCCACATGCCAAATTGCCAAAGAGGGTCACTCATTCTTCTGACACACCCCTCCTTCAATTCAATACTCCCATCAAATCCAAGGTATATACATATATACTCTTACCTTGTTACTTTGCTCTCAAACAAATTGATAGCTAACTCAGAATATTTCTTTTTGACAGAAGACACTGCCAACTCTTCCAGCCTTAGTGATATGCACTCCCTTACTAACCAAGCCGTTATTCTAGTTGAGGCGAGTGACTCTGAAGGTACTTCTCTAAGTGCTAATTCGGCCGAGAATGTGTTGATCGCCCCTTCCAAACCATCCAACCTCCTAACATTTTCGGAAGAATTGGCCAAATTCTTCAGGACCCTGAGCCTTGCCAGGAGGTAGCTCCTCTACTGAAGATATATATGAAGTAATAGCCAATATCTTGGAAGAAGAAGACATTCTAGATGCTGCAACTCTAGCATGCTGCAAGACAAACTCAATCACGTTGCCAACCAAATGGTTGACAACATCCCAGAGTCTACCAAAATTTTACATACTGAGATGGGTATGCTTTTGGTAGACATGAACTCTCATCTGGAAGCTAGGTAGAAAAGGATCAGTCAAAGTGAGCATAAGCTAAATCAACTCTCTAAGTCTCAAACTAGAAAGAACAATTGACTTTGGCCTTCAAAGAGCAAGAGAATAAGAGAGTTGTTGATCTAGAACAACAACAGGCCACAACTTAGAGGATAGCTTTTCTGAGAAAAAGCATTACTCAAATGGAAGCTGAGCTGCGAACCTTACTTCCCCAGAGAGCTCCCTTACTCAAACTCAAACAGACTCAAAATGAGCAGCTTCAGTTGAATGCCCAAGCCACTTCGTTAGATAAGGAGATCAAGACACACGTCTTGCATAAACCTTTTCTTGAGAAGGATTTCAAAGATGAACAGCAACAACTACAGCAGGCCAACCTTCTTTGGCAAGACATCTAACCCAAGCATAAAAAATTGTCAAAAGGTAATCTCTGTCCCTTTCATAGCTTCCATGTTTGCTTTTGTAAATTTAATCTTAGCAATAAGTTCTTCTTTTGCAGATCTAGCTGCCCGCTCCTATTCGGCACCCGTGGAAATTCCAAGCAACTACAACTCTTGCTCATGTCTACCGAAAATGTCCACGGCTCCATCTTTACCTATATTTGATCCTAGAGTGGATCCTATAGTGGCCCTTACTTCTGAATATACTTCTGGAAGCTCTGAAGTAACCTAACCATTGGTAGAAGCTAGAACTCAGGTTAGCATAATGGAAGCCCGGCTACTTCTAATTCTTTAAAAATTGAACCAGCCATGGATATAGCCACCCCAGATTCAACTTCCCTCCAAAATAATTATTTCTCAACGTAGGCCATAAGCTTCATTTGCTTTCTTTTGCTAACTGAACCGCATGTGGACAGGACTTACATTTGACAATTTATAAAATGCCTTTAGTTTCCCAAATAAATGGATAATATTTTTTCAAGAATTTACTGTTGATGCTCACAGCTAACTCTTTTCCTTCTAATGAAACCAATCGATAAGCCCCGCCATAAACAACTTGACTAACAATGAAAAGTCCTTCCCAATTAGGAGACCATTTACCAAGATTTGCATCTTTAGATCCTAAAAGTAGTATAGCTTTCCAAACTAAATCACCTTCAGAAAAATCTTCTTTTTTATTTTCTTATTATAGGCGTTGCCACTTTAATTTTGTTAGCTCAGATGTTTTCCAATGCTATCAATCTATCTTCACTCAAACCATCCATATCCTGAAACATAGCTTGGTTATACTCATCCAAAATTAGCTGATGTTGTTTTGCCACTCTAAGAGACTTCACGTTAATCTCTAGAGGCAAAACTACATCTTGTCCAAAAGTTAACCTATATGGTGTTAAACCAGGAGCTATACTCTTGGAATTCCTATAAGCCCACAAGCAGACAAAGTTTCATGCCATTTACGCGGTAACTTTCAATAGACTTCTTGATTATATCAATGAGCACTTTATTAGTAGCCTCGGCTTACCCATTTGCCTGAGCATAATAAGGAGAAGAATGAATTAACCTTATCCCATATTGTGCGGCAAAGGTCTTTACTTTATCCCAGTGAACACTGTCCCCTGGTTAGCCGTGATGTTTTAGGAATACCAAACCGATGTATGATTTGGTTTTGTATGAACCTAATAACATCGGCTTGTGTAACTTTTACCATCGGTTGAGCTTCAACCCATTTTGTGAAATAATCTGCTACGATTATAAAGGAATGTTGCTTGGATGAAGGAGGATATATCTTACCAATTAAATCCATAGCCTATCCTCAGAAAAGCCACGGCTTCACAATGGTATGTAACTCCTCGGCAGCGCACGCTGAAGGGGGCCATGCTTTTGACACTCCTTGCATCATTTAGCATAATTAAAACAATTAGCTGTGATCGTTGGCCAATAATACCCATAACGATAAATCAACCACTTCATTTTACCACTAGACTTATGTGCTCCACATACTCCTTCATGCACTTCTCCCATAATTCTCATAGCTTCATCCAAACCTACACATATCAAAAGCACTCCTTCTTGTGTCCTTTTGAACAACTCATTATCCATTAAAAAAAAATTTAACGCTCGTTGTTTCACCTTGTACTCTGTCTTAGCCGAGGGATCTAATAAATATTTGATAATTTTCTCGCTCCAATCTGATACCCTTGGCTGCATTTCAGGAGTACCAATCATTACTCCACCATGGATTAATTTATATCCTGAGACGTGTTGAGCTAGTTGATTTGCTGACTCATTCTCTCCCCTAGGAATGTGAACTACGTCACGTCTAAAATTTAGATAATAACTATAGAACTTCTCAAATAAGGGACTAACTCTGACTATTACACATGTATTCACCCATTATTTGATTAACAACTAACTGCAAATCTCCTCTTATCTGAATTGCTTGTACCCTCATAACATTCAGGAACCTAAGCCCTGAATAAAGCTTCATACTCTTCTTGGTCATTTGAACACTGAATATCTAGTTTAAACAAACATTTATCATCCTTGCCATCAGGGCTTGTGATGACTATTCCTTCCAGCTCTTTCACTATGTTTGGATCCATCAAACGATAATATCCATGAATGAGTTGCAACCATGTTTCGATACTCGTCTAATAGGTCTATCATCGCATGCATGGGTGCTTGGCTAGGAAATCTGCTAACGATTGCCCTTTCACACCTTCATAGGCATGTGTTTAAGAGCAAAAACGTTTAACTTTAGAGCCCACTTCATCAACCGCCCTTGAACCATAGGTCTATTTAAAAGATATCTAACCATATCTATTTTACACATGACAAGTACTTTTCTTGACAACATAACACTCTAATTTAGTCCAAGCATGAAACAAAGATAAACAAAGTTTCTCAATGGGAGTGTACCTTGATTCAGCATCATTAAGCGTCTGGCTTAAATAATATATTACTCTCTCTGCACCATCTTCTAAATCTTGGGCCAATAAACTCCCAATTGAATCTTCTGTTCTGATATATATGGTTTTAACATCCTCTTAGAAACATGTGGCACCAAGACTTGCGGGTTCACTAAACATCTTTTGATTTGGTCAAAAGCTTGTTGTTCTTTCCCTAAACAAAATCTTCAACTTGTTTTAATTTCAATAAAGGGGAGAAAGCTTTCATTTTTCCAGCCAAGTTAGTGATAAACCTTCTCATAAAATTAATTTTCCATATTAGACTTTGCAACTCTTTTTTATTAGTTGGAGGTTTAGCTTCTAATACTCTATATCAATACCTTGATGATGAACTAAGAAACCCAGGAAGTTACCAGTTTAGACACCAAAAGCACACTTAGCCGGATTCATTTTTAATGAATGTTTCCTCATTATGATAAAAGCTTGTTCTAAATCGGCTAGATGTTTCTGAAATTCGGCTGACTTCACTACTACATCATCTATATATACTTCCATACTTTTGCCTATTAAATCAAGAAAAATTCCATTCATTTCCCTTTGGTAGGTTGCTTGCATTCTTTAAACCGAATGACATAACCACCCATTCAAAGATACCAATACCCCGAGGGCAATGAAAAGTAATTTTATGCACATCATCACTAGCAACTAAAATTTGATCGTACCCAGAGTAACCATCCATAAACGACATGATTTCATTTCTTGCGGCAAAGTCAATTAACATATTCGCCACAGGCATGGCATATTCATCCTTAGGTGTAGCCAAGTTTAAATTTCTAAAATCTATACAAACTCTAACTTGAACATTCTTTTTAATTACAAGTACAATATTTGACAACCATTCAACATACCTAGCCATTTTAATGAACCCAACCTTTAATAATCTTTCAATTTCCAGTTTAATCTTTGGCTTGGTTCTGGATTGATGCGTTGTGGCGGCTTTTGAAAGGTTTATACCCATCTTTAATGGGTAAATGATGTTCAACCAACTCTCTTGACAGACAGGCATTTCATGATAATCCCATGCAAAACAATCCTTGTATTGCTAAATTAAATGCACTAGTCTTTCTTGGCATTCCTACTTAACAACCCACTAATCTTAGTCACCCTTGGCTCCAATTCTGTGCCCAAGTTGACTTCAAGCAATGGATCTTGAGCTTCAAATCTTGGTTGGTCCTTCTTTATGGATGGACACACTTCTTCTTTCTTCTCTTCGTTAACGTCTTTCTCGGTTAACTCATTCTACTGAACACATTCCAAACTCTTGCATTCAGGAGATAAGCCTCAGTATTGCAAGACTTCTTCTGCCAACTTTTCATGGCTCAGAGTCATTAAACAACTCCAAACAAGGTCGTGGCTAAGCCTTAACTTCTATTTGAAAATCCCTAGCTGTGAAATTTATAGCTTTGATCATATCTTCATCTTCTCTACCCATTAAAGATAACGGCTGGAAGTCTGGATCATAATAACTCGCCTCCACCATTTTCACTTCCGCCGCAAAGGGCTTCTGATAAGCCTGACAATCTCTACCTTCCCTTGATACGAAAACATCAACGCTTGATGAAGAGGTAGAAGGTACACATTCATTCACATGTATCCAGTCTCCCAACAAAAGAGAGTACCCAGCTAGCATCTACCACAAAAAATGTTGTACCAGTCATTTAGAACCTACAGGAAGTTCAGCAATATAGACTCTCGCTTGGTGGTTCCTCCAGTGAAATTAGTAATCTTCATGTTAGTTTTTTTCAAGTCTGCAATGGTCTTCCCAAGCTTCTTCAAAACTCCTAAGGGCATAACATTCATAATCGCCCCTCCATCAACAAAAACCCGAAACCAACTTCCCATCCATTAAAGCTTTGATGTAAAGCGGCTTCAGATGGCGAGGCTTCTCTGTCTTTCAAATATAATCACTGGTTCACCCTTGAGCAGATCTTTTTTCTCTTTTTCAGTCATGATAGAAATATATTTAGCTTCTTCCACCATAACATCTTCCTCCAAGGCATCAACTTGTTCGCTTCCACCAGGAATTTGGAAGGCAAGACTCCAACGATAGCCATAATCTCCAGATCCTCATCATTTGTAATAATCAGCAATCATCTTCCTCACTATCATCATCAGTTTCCTTATCTACATACCTGTTTCTTGTAAACCTTTGCCCTGAGGACTCACCAAGGGACAGTTCTTGCACGGCTCTCATGGTTTCTACTTCTCTCCTTCGTTCATCATGTAAATCTGCCACATCAATGGCTTTGCCCTTCTCTAAAGATTCCAATCTTTCTTTTACCTTCAAAAAGGTTCTCTTCCTTTGCAGATAACGCTTTTGAGATTTAGTAAGTACATTATGTTTCGAACTTGGCACTTTCTTCTTATTTTCTCAATCGTAGTCCATCCTAATTGATTAGGATGGGACTTTGGTTTGACCATCTTCTGGGACTGAAAGTTTGCATCATCTCTCACAGTAATCCTCATGACCGGCTATCCTCTTGTGTAATTCAACTCCACAGCTCGCTTATTTTCCTTGGGTAAGGGATGGCTAGTTACTCGAGGTAGTCGTATGTTAACATAACCTCCTCAGTGGAAATTTCTTGAATGAGACATATTCCTATGATAGCCCAAACCTTGAAACCTATTCCTTTCATACATAAATCGGCCTCCATCCTATTAACTTGCTGGACATTTTGTCCCCAGTGTAATTGATTTGATTAACTGGGAAACTCAGCCGATTGAACACACTCTTCCTTTGCCCTTCCAAATTTATGACACTTGACTTCTTTGGTTTTGCCAATGCAAGCTTCGCCTCCTTTGCTAGAGTTTCCTTTAGTTATCACGACTTTGGTTTCCACATCTTCATGTTTTTCTTTGTCTTTTCTTTATTGCCACTTTTCTCGCCACGCAGGAATCAGATATTGACACCATATTGATCATAGTCGTGGAAAAGGATCTATCAACCGTCATGCTTGGTGCTTTCTTTTCAGGCAATTTTAATCTACCCTTTTTCAATGCTTTTTGAATAGCACTCCTGAACACTAAATAATTGATAGTAGAATAAGAATCAGAGTTATGCCACTTACAATATTTTCTATTCTTCAGCGTTTAGGAGAAGGAATTTTATGTCCCTCAGGCAACTTTAATTGCTTGTCTTTCAACAAGAAATCAAAGATTTGATCGGCTTTTGTTATGTCAAAGAGATATCCTTTCTTCTTTGAGGTTCTAAACTTCTCTTTCCCTTTAGCTGGAGTTAGTGCAGGGCATGAATAAGGCTTTCCTTTGACTATCTCGGCTGCCATTATTTCCCCTTCTAATGACATTTGCTCTTCACAAAATTCTTCATCAGATTCACATTCAACAAAAGATATAAATTGAGAAGCCTTACCACCAATCTTGTTTGAACGACTTTGGTCTCTTTCATGAATGAATTGTTCCACTCTGGAAGCCTTCCAAGCCAATTGATTAAGATCACCATACTCTAGACAATTAACTTTTCTGAGTTGTGAATGCATATTGTTCATGGCTATGGGTGTACATTCAGTTTCGGGTAATTGTACACTCATTTACCTCTTATCTTCCTGAACCTCTCTATAAAATCAAAGATCAGCTTATTCACTTGTTGTTTGATCCCAAACAAATCTAAGATTGAAGCCTCTAGCAAAGGCTTGTAAAAATGATGATGAAATACTCCTTCCATGTCCATCCAATTATGAATAGAATTGGGTGGCAGGGATGGTACCACCAAAAAGCTTGCCAGTTAAGGACAAAGGAAATAATTGAAGCCGTAAAGCCTCATTTTGTCTAGCTTCTGCACACTGAGCCAAGAATCTACTCACGTGCTCCATTGATGATCTTCCATCTTCTCCTGAAAATGTAACAAAGTCAGGTACTCTAAAGCCACATGGAAAAGGTACCTTATCCACCCATTCCTAAGGCCTCCTGGAGATGGGTCTTTCCAATGGCTTCAACTGGACCCAAAATATCTTCTCATGGCCTCTGCAATCACATTTGGGTCTAGCAATTGAGGGCCAGGAGCCCTTCTCGATTAGCAAATGGATTATTCAAATTCAAAGTTGGTTGTTTTGGCCTCAATCCTCCTTGATCATGCATCATAGGAACTGGTAATGTATTCACCTTACCCTGTCGGATAGTATAGTTTAACCCTTGATTAAGGCCAGGACCATAATTCATAGGACCCATAGGTGGACCTCCTCCTTGGAGTACCATTGAATATGGAACCATGGCCCATTGTCCTTCTGCATTACATCCGCTTGACACATTTTGCTCTATCCCGGTGGCATGTTCTACGGCGATCGGCATGCATGCCGTGGTTATCATTGCCTAATGGTGGTAAGCCCAAATGCCCTGTTGCATTCATAGGCCTCCTAATCAAATTGACTTGCCCTCCAGGGTTTGCATGCTGTTGTAAAGGGAAAGTTCCTGGAACATCATATGGCATCATTCCTATGTTAGGAATAATTTCGTTTCCTTGCAAAACATTCATCACCATCAATCGTACAATCTCAGGAAGTTGTTTTGACACGTTAAGCATCACATCATTCACCCCAAGTTCCATCTGTTGTTGAATAAATGATGTGATACAGTCATGGGATGTTTATCCTCATTGTTTTTAGCCAAGATGTTGAAGATGGAGTCCCATTTTTTTGAGAAATAGCAGGAGTAGCATTTTCCGGCACACTTGAGTTTGCTTCGTTACCAGAATTGACCGTGCTGTCTTCTCCTTTCGGTTTCCATGTTCAGCATTCGTCGACATTGCACCAGGAGTACTCATTTGCTTAGAGCGTAACTCCTTGCGCCACTGATAATCCAAACTTAAAGAGTTGAACTTCACTATATCAATCCTTTTGATCCCACTGGGCATGCCAAAAGTATGTTGTCTTAAATTTTAGTTCGGCTAAGTTAGATGGATAAACAAAGCCAAGAAATAAAATTTACAATTGATCCCAAAGTGTAGGCAATTACACCAAGGAGGGAATCTACCCCTTGGCTATGGGTTCTCCAAACACTAGTAACAATAAGCTTTGGACTAGGACTGAAAGTGGATATATGATTAATTATTAATGATAGAAGATACAATGTCAACAACAACACTGAAGAACATGGAAATAGAAATTACAAAAGCAAATAAACTACTTCTAAACTACACCTAAAGGAAAAGAAGAAAATGTAAGCTAAAAACAAAGTATTGAATTGTCTCTGGATGTTGTCGTGCCTTCCTTCCTTTCTTCTTTCGCCTTTCATGCCAATACCAGCATTACTCATGAACCCCAATAACCGTTTAGAGCATGTACAGATTATCACGGCTGTCCAACTCTCATGGGAAATAACCGTCCTTTCTTCATGACTTCTTGCAACTAATGTAGCCGTTCCCGCTTACATTTGAACTAAGACACATGATTAACTTAAGGCGCGCTCCACTTAAACAACTGTTCCTTCTTTTAACACGGCTCACTCTCACAGCTGGCAACTGCTACCACCCCATTTCTATAAAACAAAGGCCCAACATCATACTCATTACTTACAGGCCAATTAAGCCCAAATCCTCGACTGACTTTTATTTGGTGGTAACAATTACATTAACTGGTTTAACACTCCTAGCCACTGTCTTTCTACCCCTTACATTTTGGCCTGAAGCCTTCATATAAGCAATTTATCTCATAAATAGATTGCCCTCCCCTACAACCAATCATATCTCACCCTATGAACATATAACTTCTTAAGAGTGCTTGGATGTGCTTCCTATCCAATCCTCAAACTTACAACATTAAGAAATTAAACTTCACGCATCTTTATGTATTTCTTGGTTATGATGTTAAGTACAAGAGCTATAAATTTCTTTCACCATTTGGAAAGGTATATGAAACTAAAAACGTTTTGTTTGATAAATTTTTATTCCTTTACAAATCTAATTTCATCACTTTTGATACTATCTCCTATGGTCCCAAATGTCCAACACAATTCTACCATTTCAATTCTTCTCATATCTCATAAACTTATCCCAAATAACTTTACCTCCACTACTAATTCATGTGCATCCTTTCCTATAATTGATATTGCACTTTACATTATTTATCCTCAAATTCAAGTTTTTCAAGATTATCTGCGCAAATTATAGGTACAATAGAAATTCAACTGCCCTTTCCTCAACCTGTAGCTCCTAAATCTGCAATAACTATAGTCCTTGCTAGCACATCTCAACCCAATGTTTAGTGTGCTACTGATATTTTAGGCTGTAGAACTCTACTTTTGAAAATTAGCACTAAATGACTACTAGATCTATGATTGGCATCTACAAGCCCAAGTTATGTCTGTCTACCCTAATGAATTCTAATAGAGTTATGGTAAATAATGAGCCTCTGACAGTGGCTCAAGCTCTTTAAATTCCTTATTGGTTCAAGGCTATGAATGAAGAATATCAAGCCCTAATAAAGAATCAGATTTGATCATTGGTTGATCCCCAACCACCTATAAACCTGTTGGCTACAAATGGTATTTAGAATCAGAAGGAATCCAAATGGCACCATTTAAATGTACAAAGCCCAACTTATAACCAAGGGTTTCCATCAAAGAGAATGTCCGGATTATGAAGAGGTCTTTGGCTTTGTTGTCAAGCCTCCCACATTAGAGTTATTCTTTCTCTAGCTCTTTAACAAGGCTGAAGATTCGTCAATTTGATTTCAATATTGCATTCTTAAATGGGGATTGAGCTGAGGATGTCTACATGGTACAACCTAAAGGTTTCACTGCTAGTTCAAAGTAAGTGTGCAAGTTAAATAAAGCCCTTTAAGGGCTCAAACAAGCACCAAGAGCTTGCTTCATGAAGCTTAGTCACACACTCCATAAGTTTTGTTTCATGATCAAATTATGAATTTATTAACTCTAAGCTCTATTTTTTATTTCTAAGGACGCTTACAAAATGTTTGGCATTAGATCTATGTTTGGCAACGTAATTCTCCTAATATTTTTTTTGTCAAATTAATACCTATATCAAATATATAAAATTACTTCATATTTTTTAAGTAATCTAAACAAAATATACTGCTTTAAAATTACTTTTAAGTTAATAAATCCAATCATAAAATTGATTTTTAAATAATCAATTATAAAAAAGTTAATTATCAATTATATATATATATATATATATATATATATATATATATATTTGAATGTTCGAAGAATTTAATCTCGCAACTAATCCAAATACACATTAATATGGTCGTATTAGTTATTTGCTTTAAAATTTATGTATATACAATTAACTTTAATTTAAATATCATCACTAATTTACATGATGAATACTCATCCCTAAAATTTTTCTTCAAGTTCTACCATAATAATGGGGAGGTCTTTACGTATGTGAATAAGGAGCCCACGAGTTAGAATGATGATGGCATGGTATAGATGACATTGATGAACACACATAGCATATAGTGAATGTTACATAAACATCAAGGAAAGAAAAGAGAGCATATCTTGATAAGCTCTCATACTTTTCAAGATTGCTTCTCTATGAACTTGCTATGTGCACTTCCTTGAAGCTTCTTCTTTCTTCTCTGCCCCTTCCCCTTCGCAATATGCTTGTGATTCTCTTTCTCCAAGTTTTCTTGTAGAAGTCTTTCTATGTCTTTGTGCATGTGTCTCCCTATTTTACTAATGAATAACTCTATTATTTATACACACAACATATCAATTACCTAGTGCTTGATTGTTTATTTTTTTCATACTGATTAGGAATTTGATTGATTGGGATTTGTCTCTGACTGATCCAATTTCATCTTCATAATTTGATTTCTTTTGGGATTTGATTCTAACTGTATAGTTTGTGTAGCATTTGATTCAAAATAAGGGATCGTGTATAGAAAGGTGATTTGAGCTAAAGTTTGTGAATATATAAGACCAAGTCTATGATATATTCACTAAACCCTAAGCTGAAGATCGTTTTGGTTATTTAAAAAACCTTCTGAACCTAAAATCTTTTTGAAAACTTGCATTACATAGCATATATATCATGCATTGCACTTTTGAAGTCCCCTGGTGGCTCTTGACTAAAGCCTTTTATGGAAGATTATTTTTACAAGTTCAAAACTAGTTTCTGGGATCAGGAAATACTTTATTCTCTTTAGAAACCTCTTCAGTAAGTTCACGTCATAATTCATAATGTTAAGTATGTCTTTTGAAGGAGATCAATGTGGGTCAGAAAGTTTTCAAATCTTTGAAGATCAAAAAGAGTTCAAAAAGTACATCAGTCTTTAAGGAACAGAAACTCCTTCAGGAAGTGTTTTTAGTTTTTACTTTCTGACATGCATTTAAGGTGGGAACAGTTTTCCTAAACTTTTTCTACTTCTATCATGATGTGCTCGTTACTAAACACATTTGTAATCATCACCTCTCAACCTTAAACTCTCTTTAGCTTCCTAAACACCTCTCTTATTTGCCAAACCAAGTTTCTCTTTACCCTCTCTACATTCTCTCAATCTTTTATTATGGGAAAATAATTGAAGCTTACAGATAAAAAGACTAAATTTCTCATGAATAATGAGCCCTAAATGCAAAAGCACTACAAGGTGAATTTCTCCTTGAGAAAAGTGGCACCCGGAAAGACAACTAAGCCTGAGTTGCTTGTTCAAGTGCCATTTCTCAAAGAGGTCTTCTTTGTATAAGAATAGGGAGATTTTCTAGTAATTTCTAAACTGTATTTCCTGGATGGTCACAGCATTTATTCCAAGTTGCAAGGAACTCCATAAACTCTTATTTCATCCATTATCAGATAGCACACCTTGATATTACTCCTTCTAAAATGGTAGAGATCATTAAGGCACCATATGATGGCACTACATGTGTACCTTATGATGGGTAGTGGCTCGAGATCAAATGAATGAAAGTGATGTTTCTCAAACTCTAACCAACTCTAGATTTCAATAAGGTTAGAGAAATCAACATTGGAATGTTAAATTCCAAAGCTAGGGTAGTATTTTCTATTGTGCAATTTATAATACTATCTAGACTAGAGCATTAATATATTGATGAGGATGGATTCAATGCTGCTATTCTGCCTTTTGTCAACAACGAAATTCAACTTCCCAAGATTGATAATGGATAACATGTTGAGCACTATAGCAAAGGAGAAAAGGAGGACTACTACCTTCCTATGGTATATTATTGACAAGGGTTTTCAAACATGTTGGGCATCTGAATTTACCATCAATTCCTTTAAGACTTTAGTGAAGAAACTAAAGAAGAACCCTTAGAAAGGAAAAAAGGAAGAAAAGAAAAGGAACCAAAAAGAAAGGAAGTGAAAAAGAAATATGAAGGAGTGAAGAGGAAAGGAAAAATGGTTCTCCCTCCAAAAGTGAGGAAGATGATTATGAAGAAATCAATTTGAGGAATAACTAAGAAGGATTGAGAGAAGGACAAAGAATAGAGAAGGTAAAAGGCTTAAGAAGCAATAAAGTGCTTTAGAAAGTAAAATACAAGCTTTAGCAAGTGATTAACCACAAGAGAGACTTGACAAACTCCCAATTAGAAGATAAGAACTTCCTAAAGGCACATTTAGAGGCTCACTCATTCTGAATTACCAACTTCCTGAGAGAAAGCTAGAATTACTTTAGAAGAAGATTCTGAGTTTTCTGAGGATTAGGAGACTGAGCAAGCCCTCAAGAGAAGTAGAATTCTTCAAGAGAAAAGAAAAATAGAAAAGGTTCAGAAACTAAAAATGGCCAAAGGGATTCAGGGTTCAAGTCAAGGCTCAGCTCTGTGGTTTCTAAACCATTTTATGGTGTTTCAAGAGCCAGCTCCAAGTGTAACTTCATAACAATTTGGGTACACAATATTTCCAATTTCTATTTCTACACCTACCCCAAAAACTAGCTTAGAAGCTGCCCCATAACTTATTTCTGAAGCTTGTAACATTTGTCACATTTGGACGTGCTACATATCGCCCCAGTGTGAGTGTAACACCCAATATAGATATTGTCCACTTTGGGGCCTAACTACATGCCCCTCACGGATTTGCTCTTCCCCTCTCTAAAGGGGAAAACGCGTTTGCATGGGGGAGGTATCCACAACCTTATAAGGCATGCTTCATTCCCCTCCCCAACCGATGTGCGACTAGTTCCATCCCTCCTAGTGGGGCCTAGCATCCTCGCGGCTCACACACCGATCTTGGATTGGCCTTAATACCATCTATCATATCTAGGCGCACTACGTATCGTTATCCCCAATGTAAGCATAACACGCGGCATGTAGATATTGTCCACTTTGGGGCTTAACTGGACACCCCACGGATTCGCTCTTCCCCACTCTCAAGGGAAAAACGCATCTGCATAAGGGAGGTATCAACACCCTTATAAGGCATGCTTCGTTCCCCTCCCCCATCGATGTAGACTAGTTCCACCCTCTTACCGGGGGCCTAGCATCCTCGCTGGCTAGCACATTTATCCCGCATTGGTCCCAATACCATTTATAACATCTGTCACATCTAAGCATCCTATATACCGCTATCCCTAGTGTGAGTATAACACCTAGCATGCAAATATTATCGCTTTGTGGCCTATCGGGTGCCCCTCATGGATTTGCTCTCCCCCGAGGGAAAACGCATCTGCATATGGGAAGTATCCACACCCTTATAAGGCATACTTTGTTCCCCTCCTTTATCGATGCTGGGACTAGTTCCTTCCCTCCTAATGGGGGCTCAACATCTTCGCTGGCGGCACACGATCCCACCGGCTTTGTACTATCTATAACATTTGTTACATCTGGGCGTGCTACGTATCGTTGTCTCTGGTGTAAGTGTAACACTCGATATGCAGATATTATCCACTTTGGGGCCTAATTGGGCACCCTTCATGGATTTGCTCTTCCCTACTCTTAAGGGAAAAACGCGTCTACATGGGGGAGGTATCCACATCCTTATAAGGCGTGCTTCGTTCCCCTCCCCAACCAATGTGGGACTAGTTCCACCCCTCCGATTAGGGCCTAGTGTCCTCGCTAGCTGGCACATCGATCCCGACACCGGCTTTTATACAAGTTTGTCACAACCCATCTAGGGAACGTGACCACGTAAGGGATTAGGTCCCCATGGAAGTCTCTAGTAATGTAACTGACTAACATGCATAAATAAATCAAATATATTCAAAATAACTTGAGCTTAGGTTGCACTCTTGCGCACTGGAGAATGAGAGTACAGGAGGAGCATTTAGGTTGCACTCACTTAAACATTCAACAGCTAATGCACGTCCTTTTTACTCTACTAAAAGCATTCTATATATAATATGTAATTTTATTATAACATATAACTATATATATACACACCTATTGTAAAGGTGCATCACCGTCAAAAAGCCAACGTGTGCATCAACGTAAAATCAAATCTAGAATAATAATAATAATAATGACGTTACATTATGGTTACTTACATACATGTATACTAATAGGTAATAATAATGATAATAGCAACGATAATACATATAATAATAATAATAATAACAACAATTCAAATATCAATAAATTTCGTATTTGAGATATTATAAATCTACTATAGAAGCTACTGGAGAGATTGAGAAAACTATCATAGAGTTAAGGGAATATGAGAAAGTCCCTTCTGAAGCTGATGATGATAATGTTCCTTTGAGTCAGATACTTCAATTTGTCTCTAAGGACATAGAAGAAGATGTTAGCTCTAGAACCCTTTAAAAAGCTTTGGCACTTTTGAGTGACAACAAAACCAATTTCGTGAAGATATTTTGTAGAAAGACAAATCTTTCACTTGAGTTTATTCAACACTAAACAGGACTATTCACATTAGCATACAAGTCCCTAAAGCAAGATTACTTTCACAATAACATGTGCAAATATGATTGATCTCACTCAAAGAGATTTAGAACTTAATGGAAGTAAAAAAAAAAAATCCTTGAAATGGACATTATTATGCTCAATGTATGATAGAAAATTTTCAAGAACAAGAAATCATAATGCAGATCTTCAGAAAGTGACATTCAAGTGAAGATTTCAATCCATTTCTAAAGTAAAGAGTGGTTACCATTTTCAATCATCATGAATGTAATGTTTTCTTTACAACAAACTCTGATTAAAGACCAGAAGATCAAAAGGAATATCTAGAAACTGAAACAATGCTTCAAAATCACGTTTATTGTAAATGGTGCACTTTACAAAAATAGGAAGGAAAATTCACAATTCAAATTAAAGTCAAACCCAGTTTAAGGATGATGACACCTCATCTTCAACTTGGTCAACCGTCCCAACTTCTAGAAGAAAAAGTTCATAAACCTCATTTAGAAAGTAAAAAGTAGTTTCTAAAGATAGACTCAGAAACCTCTATTAAACAATGGTCTCTGAACTACAAAAGTGGCTTTGGCACGCCAGCTATTCTTCTAGACTTCATTTCCAAGACACGAAAAGAAGATCAACATGTGTCACTAGGAAAATAGAACAAGAGCAATGGTCATAAATGAAGATCAAGTATAAGAAGAGATTATGTGCTTACAACTAAAAACTTTTTGGTCAAGACCTTGTGCTAAAACTCAAAAGAAATATTCTTTCATCTTTTATAAAGTTATTATGGCTTGTAATTAGTTTAATCCCTACACAAATATTCTACGTTCTTATTAGATAATACTTTCTTCCTAGGAAGAATAGTTAGAAAGAAGTTACCTAAATTTTCAGATCATACACTATTTAACCTAGAGAAAACTTGAGTGTTTGATTGTTGGAGTAAACCAACCTACAAAAACCATTATACCTTGATCCAATAGTGATTATCGTGAGGTAGCTTGGAGAAGTTAGTCAAAGACTACTTGGGAGTTGCAATAAAGTGTGCTACTCACATGAGATAGCTTGAGAAGGCTATAAAAAGACTATCTAACTTTCTCGGGTTGAGAAAAAGGTTGATTAGTGGAACTCAACATGTTGTTGAGAACTGAATGTAGGCAAGTTGGCCAAACCAATATAAAATCTTCTATGCAGGATCTCTCTTTCCTAACTCTACTTTATCTTTTATTCTATGTTATTTACTAAAGCTTTTATGAAAAACAGATTTATATCAATTTTCATATCCTTGTTTTAATTTTAGAAGATTACTTTCTAAACTCACTAACATCATTCCACTGCACTTCAAGTTTTACTTGATAATATATGTTTGAGTTTTCTAGAAATATAAAAGGTTAAGAAAAGCGAAAGCACGATCCAACCCCCTTCTCGTACACATTTCAACCTACAAAAGAGAATTCTCATGCTGAAGGGGAAATGACAGAAGATCTTAATCTTTACATGTTTGAGCTCTCTACTACCTTAGGGCCAATCATTGAAGAGCCTAAGGAACCTAAAGAACCTAGTTCTGCCTTATCCTCATAAACAAATCTCAATCTAAACCTTTTATCAGAATCAAACCTTTGGAACCTAAGACCTCAAAACTACAACAATTCCAAATGAACAAGTTCAGAATGAGGTTCCTGAAAACCTCAAGGCTTTAGAGACATTGTCCTTCTCAATCCCACTGATGAGGAACAAGATTTCAAAGGCTGATCCTATCAACACCTAAACATCTCTTACTCGAGACTCAACTCCTTCTGCATATTCAAAGAGATCTTGTTGCAAGGTTGGATCGAGTGAAAGCCACAAATAGAGACCTTGGAGCACAAATGAGAAAACATGAAGGCATGTTGCTACATATTCTACATGAGCTCAAGGATCTCAAGAATGGTTGTCAATGATGTTTGGACCTGTGATCTCTTTGTTGATGACAAAAGGGGAAAGAAGATCTTGAAGAGAAATCTTTTGTTCAAGTATCCTAAGAGTCTTATTTTGAGGGGAGCATCAGAAAGTACATCCAGAAATAGCATATCATTAGCATTACATACATGCATTTCATTTTTTTTTTTTGTTATTCTGTTATGTTGCTTTGAACATTTAATTATATCAGTCTTTATCATATTTTCTTGTACATCATGCCTATCTTTTAATGCAATGACAATTGATTTTTTGTTCAACAAAGTCTTGGATATATTGTGTTCTATGTTGTGTTTTTAGTTACAGGGTTTTTAATTCTGAATGTTATTACATTTGATATACCTTGTAAGTTTTTGTTTTTATTACATGAGAAACTTAATAAAATCTTGATTCACAATATAAAGTTTAAAAAAGTTCACTTTTTGAAAAGTGAAGTTATAAGCAAAATTTTACTAAGTTTTAGAAAGAAATACTCTTCAAGTTTCTAAACTATGAAGAAACTTTCCTTTGCTATTCTCCAAAATATTTTCTCAAAATTTGGTTTGTCATAATAAAAAGGGGGAGATTGTTAGCTCCAAAACCCTTGAGAAAACTATTGGAGCTTAAGTTTTGATTGACAACAAAGCAAATTTTGTTAAAATATTTTGTAAAAAGAACTAATGGTTTACATGAGTTTCTAAGTGACAAACAAGAAGTTTATCATATTATATGTAATAAATTTGTAATATATTTTTCATGCTATCATGATCTAACATGATATAAGACACATTCAAAGAGTTCATAATGCTTAAAGTATGGAGAATAGCTCAAAAATGAGTTGCAATATAAGAGAAACTTTAGAAAGTAGATTGAAGCATCAAAAAGTGTAGCTGGATATCAAAAACTATTTTGATACATCAGAAAGTGGCATGACAACATTAGAAGGTGACTATTTATGATCAAATCAAGCACACCTCTATCAAATTCGTTCATATTCACTAAGTGTTTGTTTGAACACTATAACTTTTGATTTTTTCTAACTTTCTGAAGTCAAAATTCATATTTTTTACTTTTTGTCTTGTTTGGCTAAACAACTTATTATTTCTCTAAAAATTATTCTTAGTGCTTGTTGAGAAGTCAAAATATCTAACTTTTTAAAAGCACTTTCTAAAACACTAAAAGTAAATATTTTTATTATTATATATTTAAATATAAAATAACTTATTAATAAGTTACTTTTCAAATATTACTTCTGGATAAGAGCTTAAATAAGCTATTTACCCAAATGGGGCTTAAATGAGCTAGAAGAGATCAGAAATTGGAGGCATCATCAGAAATAGAAGAACACATTAGAAACTACATGAACTCATCAGAAATGAAGACATTTTATGTTAAAAGAAGAGACAGCCTCATAAAGTGTTGTTCGTGATATTTTGGCTTTCTACTTGAGGATTCCACATCCTTAATGAGTATTTTATAAGCTGAGAAGTTCAGAAACTACACGTGTCATTTGGAAGAAGTTTTTGAAGTATTTACACTACACAAGGAACAAAAGGACAACTACCTTGTACTATGATAGTTGTCATTGACACAAACTCAGCAATTGTCTCTAGAAGACTAATCCTAGGACACACACAACAAATTATCAGAACAAAGGAGATAAAATATGGAGCCAAGATTTCATTCAAATTTAAAGTATAAAAGTAACACCCATTCCAGCTAGAACAATATTTTGCGCTCAAATATTCTCAAATTAGTCTTACACTTTCTGAAGCCAAGTTCTTAATTATTTCTAGTTTCTAAAGTTAGAAATCTTCTTTTTAGAACTTATTAGCTAACACTCTCTTGTGAGAAGTTAAGAAAGAAGTTTCTCTAGTGTTTTCCTTACTTTATATACACATCTTAGGAAACTTGAGTAAAGATTTGAGTAAAATGCCAAAACCTTCAATTTTTTTTGTAACTTGATCTAGTAATGATTATTGTAAGATAGCTTGGAGATGCTAGAGTAAAAATTACTTGGGAGTGAGGGTTGATTATACTTACTACTCACTAGATTAGCTTGAGAAGACGTTTTCTTGTACAAGACAAAAGTTTTAGTGGAACTCTCAACAAGATTTGTTAAAGACTATGTAATACCCCAGATTTTCAAAAAAATAAATAAAAGGTCAGAAATTTTTTTCGAACAAAGAAAGGTGCCCCACCCACCTGCCTTTTGGTCTTAATTTCATAAGTTTGGACCCTACATGCCCTTGGAGGGCTATATATTAGAGCCATTTTCTTGGAACCAAAAGTCCCGGTAATTATTCCTAGAGAAAATGAGTTAAAGAGATATTTTTAACGAATTTTATGGAACCCTTAAGTACTCGTTTTAGTTTGCAAGTTTACGAAATCGTAAGATTTTTCAAATTTGAACTAAAACCCAAAAATGAGATTTTGATTTGTTGGGATTTTGATTTTTCTAATATTTTATTTGAATCCAAATGGGGTATTCCCTTATTTACATTTATGTTTTAAAGTTAATGGAAAGAAAATAAATGATTCTTTTAGTTAATGGAAAGAAAATAAATGATAAGAAAATAAATGATTCTTTTAGTTAATGGAAAGAAAATAAATGATTCTCTTAAAAGTAAGAAATGTAAATAAATGATAGATCATTCTGAGTATTCTAGAGAGCGCGCAGCTTGAGCAGAAATAGTAAGGCGGTACTAGGGAGATATTTTGTGCTCTTGGGTGAGCACTAGCTAATGAGCGTTGCAGGCAACAGAAATGACCTCTTGTGAGCGTTACAGTGTCATAAGCGTTACAGCGCTCAACAACGCTATAAATACCCCTTCTCCTAGTCCAGAACATTCAAAAACATTTCTCTCCTCTCCCTCTAGTGAAACTTCGACTTCCCACCCTTTTTCACCCTCCAAACTCCAATTTCTTCCATTTCTTCAAGTTTAACCACGAATCTGGCATTCCTAAGGCTTAAAGGTATGTTATTCTAGGTTTTGCATCATTCCCTTCAAGTTTTCTTGGGTTATGGGTTCTTTAAGCTTCTTAAGGGAGAAGCTTTCTAACTTGTTAAAAAGGGATTCTTGAAGTTTTAGAGGTTAATCTAGAATTCTGCCCTCATATCAATAGTGGAGTCATTTCTACTCCCAAAGGTCTATTAGTATGGGTTCTGCATATCCATCCCTCCAGGTGAGTGGGTTCACATATGTGACTCTTATGTTATGCATTAGAGTTGTTTTCACAAAAATATGATTTAATGTTTGATTTTAGAGAAATATTGTATAAGGATTTGAGATTTCTGCTGGTTTATATGTTTTGAATTGCCGTTTTAGAGCATGAAATGTATTTTTGATAAAAACTCATGGGACCATGTTTGTTACAATGGTTTTATGTGGAATTGATGATATATGTAACTGTTAGAGGGTTTTATAATTGTGTACTAGATTCTAGAATTGATTTATGCTTATGTTATGGTTTTACACCAAGATATGAAGTTTAGAGAAAGATTGGAATTATGGTTTTAGCCTTTTGTAATTTCAAAATATGATATTGAGTTTTTCTAGTTTATAAAAAGTTAATAATTTGAACTATGTTTGAAAGATTCATCAAAATGTTTTAGAGCTTGATAAGTATGTATACGTTTTAGATTTATGACCAAATATGAAGTTAGAGAAGATAATAGAATTAAGAGTGCAAACTTTGCTATTTTGAAATGAGATATTGAGTTTTCTAGATTATGAAAAGTTTGACAGTGGGAAATGTGTTTTTGGAAAATTAATCACTAAAAGGATTTTAGAGCTTGAATCTTCATGAGATTTAGAACAGTTGACGACTACATACTCGTGAAATATGGAATCACAATGCCTACAAGGGTGATCCCTTGGACATGGATCCATAGCCAGAATATGCTAAGGTCAGCGTTAGAATCGAATGGATTCAAGTTTTCAAAATATAACGAGTTTATTGTTGATAAGGAATAGTATAGAGGTTTAGACATAAAAGGATTTTAGAGCATGAATCTTCGTGTGACTCAGAGCACTTGCCCATACATATTCTGGGACTTGAAATCACTAAGTATGGTTTCATAGTCACAATTATGCTAAGGTCAAACTGTTAGAGTTATAGAGATTTAGAGCTTTAGAGAATAAAATGGTTTTAAGAAGTTTCAGATTAATTTACAGGAGCTATAGAGAAACAGGTTGTGTGTTAATGAAATAAATCCGTTAACCTTGGTACTAAGTATGCCCGAGCTAGAGTATTCAGAGAAGAGACCTAGTTAGATGCCCATTATTGTTACACTTACCAGAGATTTATATTCAGAGTTTTGTTACGTTATAAATATTGTGCGTAACCAGAGAGATTTTTATTTCTCTAGGAGCTATGTTATTATGAGTTTAATTTATACCAGGTATGAAAGTTATTTAACGAAATGACTTTTGAATTGGTAAAGTAATCATTTGAAAGTATGAGAGAATTTATGATTTTAAGCTTATATGATTTTAGAAATGATAGAGAATAAAGGAAATTACTTTTGAAACTATAAAAGTATTAGTCAAATATATAAATACATATATAAAAAAGAAAAAGTGATTTCAGATAGAAAGTGAATTAGAGAAATTATTTTATCGAAAGGATAATTTGAATATGTATGAATATACGTATAAAAGAGTTTATGGGATTTTAGACATGATTTTTGGCATATTACTATTTTATGATTTCATACATTGTTTTTTTGATGTCCCATGAAAGGGTTTCAGGTGTTACTCACCAAGTTTTGATAACAAAACTCACCCCTCTCATTTCTCTCATTTTTACATAATAAAAACAATGGCAGCAAATCATACACAACCACGGTATAGTGCCAAATGGCAAACTTCACCAGAGTGAAGCATTCCAATTCTATCTAAAGTGCTCCAGTGAGTATAGGGTTCCTGAACCTAGGGTATGAGATGTTTGCATTCAGCATATAAGGATTGAACGTTAAAGTGTATTTCAATGTTATTTCAATGATATGAACGATTTTGTGATTTTGAACTAAAAGGACATTATGAGGCTTTAGACATGATTATTTTGATTTTAGAATAAACAATTTATCTAGAGAAAGTGAACTTATGTTTTAAACAGATTTTTTTATGAAAGCATGCATATAAAGGCATGAATAGGTCCTTAGGTTGACGTGAGAATGACTTCTCACGTGCCTTATTGCCTAGATTGGCGTGATAGACTAAATGTAGGCAAGTTTTATCAAACTAGTATAAATTCTTTGAGTGATTTTCTTATCCCTTAACTTATATAATCTGCTTGTGTGTTGTTACTTTAATTGCACATGAATTATTTTATGTGTTCATTGCCTTTTGAGCTTATATGTTTTTTGGATACTTCAGAAAGTTACCTTTTGAAGTTATTTTAATTTGTTTTCTACCATCTTCATGTCTCTAGACTTGATAAACTTTATTTAAAGTTTTAGAAAGTAAAAGGTTTTTAAGTGGCACAATTCATCCCCCTTCTCATGCTTTCTTTACTTTACTATAACACTAAGAGTGTAAAATAATTTTACAATATCAACCAATCAAAATATTTGATTTAGTTGACTTTTCAAATAGTGAGTAATTAAGACAACTATCATGGTTTATGTGACAGATGACTATATAAAAAACTTTTACTCTTCAGGATATAGAAATCAAATTCATAATAAAATTAAACTCTATTAAATTTTTGCCTTTTTTTCATCAATTTTTCTTTTGACCAAATGCCCAAATTGGTATCTCATAAATTTTAGTCAGACAAATTGGTACTTCTAGAAAGAAGACAAATTAATCCCTCTAGAAAAAAGAAACCCAAAGAAATCCCTACTAAATAAAAAATTAAAAATATTATAAATTAGTTCATCTATACAAGGACAATTTAGCCCTTTTTTTTATAATTTTCAAGGGATTAATTTGTCCTCTTTTTTTCAAAGAGATCAATTTGTCCATCATTTTAAATTGTTGGAGACTTATTTGGACTTTTTTTTCTAAAAACACTATTTAATCCCATGTAAAATTTAAAAGGAACCAATTAATTTTTTTTTCAAGACACCAGCCCATGCTTTAACTGTTTAACAACATCACCAATGCTTGACCAAAGAAAAAACAAAAATGCTATTTTAATACTCAAAGGTGGTGTCAATTTTGAACACTTACTCCATTATCATTTGATATAATTCCAACTTTCTCTATTCATTCATCACATCTAAAGTGAGAGATATATCACAATTAAATACATATTTTTAGGTATAAGAATTACAATGCTCAAGAAAAAATAACCACGTGCCTCTTCTCGTAAATCAATAGTAATCTTTTCTTTTCCTTTTCTTTTTTAAAAAATTATACCTAAATAAATGTTGCATATCCACTAGAGTAACTAACTCCATCTTCGAGCTATTAGAATTAGTCTAGTTATTAGAGATTTCAACAGTATATATAAGATTATAGATTTAAATTTTACAGTGATTAATGTAATTCTATTAAGAAAAAAAAAAACTGACTCCATCTTTCACTTCAATTGCCACAAAATTGAGACGGGATTAACAAGCATTAGATGTATTGCATGTTTTAATCTACGGTTGTCTTTGGCACATTAAATGTTCAGATTTTGTCACGGAGCATTGCAAACGCGGCCCTTTCCAATCCCCAAAATAACTTAGCGGCTGAAAAATGCGGGGCCGCCAGAAAAGACAAGAATTTTTTTTTTTTCATAGCGGCTGAAAAATGCGGGGCCGCCAGAAAAGAAAAGCGTTTTTTTTATTTTTTATTTTTTCAGTCGTTGGTGAGACCATGAGGATAGATATGAAGGTCTCTTTCAATGGCTTTGAATTTTCCGCCTTTCACCTCTCAACTTTCACAAAATCTGTCAGCAGCCATGTCTAAGGAATATACATGTATTGTGTGGACTCAAAAGTCTCGAAGAACGTGGTTTCATCGCATCACATGCGAAGACGAAGTCAAAGGCATTCTTTATCAGTCTATTTGAGAGTTATTATGAAAGAAAGGAAAGGTAAGAGAAAAAAAATAGGAAAGGTTTAGTAAGAGTTCAAATATAAAAATAGCTGATACAAAAAAAATAAAATTTTAATTTTTATATATTAATAATATAAAAATTTTTATATTATTATTAAATCAAATAATTTGATTTTTTAAACACTTGATTTGACGCTCAACTACGCTAGTTCATATGATGATACATGGTCACATTTACTGTCTATAAAAATTAAACTGTAAAAAGGTATTATATATTTTCTGACTTTTCTTTTTGAAAAGTCATCTATCAAATTGAATTATTATATATGTACATAGAGGTCTGTTTTGTTCCCAATTCCCCGTTTACACCATGTCTGTGCCCGATAGGCATAAGAGAAGCAGATATGGTGGGGCAGAAAAGGAGGAAGAGGGAGCACTTAGAGTTGGCGTTTCAGATAAAGCAGTGATTAAAGTGGCAGCTATATGCGGCTCTCTGCGCAAAGCTTCCTACAACAGAGGCCTCATCCGTGCCGGTAAGTAATTGCATATTTTATTTTCGGGTTTGCATCATCTCGCGTGAGACGGTAAAGTGAGGAGTTTAGAATTTAGAATGAAAAGAGATAAATTTTTAATTTTATTGGTCTAATAATAAAATTTTATTTTACTCTCTAGTATAGAACTATAAATCCTTTATTTCCTTGTCTCTATGGTCTTTGCGTGTGTATTTGGATGTTGGGTTTTGATTGAGTGTGGTGGGATGCAGCAATGAAGCTGAGCAAGGAGGAAATCGAGGGCGTCCACGTGGAATACATAGAGACGGCGGCGTTGCCGATGCTGAACACCGATCTTGAGGTGGATGGCACGTATCCGGCGGAAGTGGAAGCCTTCCGTCAGAAGGTTCTAGAAGCTGATTGCTGCCTCTTTGCTTCACCTGATTACAACTACTCCATCACTCGTAAGTTTTTATTTTTCACTTTAGCACAAAGATTCATGAATTCGGTCAATGTAGGGTGCATTTGAATGTGATTCAGGCTTTCAAAATCAGTTTTCAGCTCGTTTTTTTGTGTTTAGAAGTTAAAAATAGTAGTTTTGAAAAAAAAAAAATTAGTTTTTCATTTTTTAATTATATATAAAATTTTAGATTTATAATATTATTTTCAAAATCTAAAACCTTAATCACACAATGTGTTGTAATTAATAAGTACTTAATCTCGATTCTTCCATTATTTTATATTTACATTATCCGCATGTTTGAATAAGTTTTTGAAAAAAAAGTTATTTTTAAAATATTTTATAAAAGATATTTTAAAAAATAAAAATTATTTTATATTTACAAGTAAAACCAATTTGTATTTCAATATAATTTTATTTTTCTATTTGTAAATATTTTTATTTATTTTAAAAAACAAATATAGAGCATTTAAAAAAATAATTTCTTACTTTTTAAATGATTTTAATTTTTCTAAAAATTTTATTCAAACATATGAAAAAGCATAAAAATATTTTTTAAAAATAAAAAGTTATCAAAATAATGCACTCAAACGGAGTCTATATAGATTAATAATGATACAAATTAACCAAAAAATACAAAGAAAAGATTAATAGTGTAATTCTTCTGGCCAACAGATCAGAAATAGTGCTGATATAAAAAAATCAAAAGAAAGACAAAATGGTGTTATTTTATTTTATTTGTTTTGTTTTGTTGGGCTTCTTTACTTGTTTATGTAACCTGTTATACATTCTGAATATAACCAAGTTTGACTTCTTGTTCCTTAAATAGTTATTATACTTTAGCTGCTTCTACAGGTTTTAACAGCATGGAAATGATGATGTGTTGCTAATAAAAAATTGCCTACTTAGAAGAGGGAAAAAAATTAGCGCCCATTAATTTTTTTTGTATTTACAAAAACCTATGCTCACAAGTATGAAGAAAGGATTATCTGTGAAGTCAAACGGAATGACTAGAGTAGAATGAGATGCATCTGAACGTAGGGATATACAAATAATAGGTTGAGTAAGATTGAATTAAACCCACACTAAATCTATTTTTAAACAGAGTTATTCCTTGAATTCGAACTTGACTTGATAATGACATGACAAGTTACCGGATCAACTGAATTTCTAGGCGACATGTAAAAATTTGGACGTGAAAAGAAACACTCATGATACGTTTTATGATAAACACTTCAAAACAAAGCATATCAACTAATTGAAGAATAACATCATGTTATATTATACATACTAATTGAAGAATAAAATTTTATAATATATTGTTAATCATATTTTTAAAATATAATTTTAAGATAATTATTTGATTTAGGTCAAGTCAACCCAACTCAAAGTACAACTCAAACACAGTTCAAAAAATGCATTAGATTAAATTTTAAAACTTGAATCCGATCCAATAAACTTTGGTCAAGTAGATGAGTTATTGGAGTGAGGTTATGACCATCTCTATCTAAAATTAAGGGCCTCAAAGTTCATGTGAGACAAGGAAGTTGAGGTGCAAGATAATAGGAGTAATATAATTATATTTGAGTTATGGGCGAATAACAAAATTATATTGTCAAATGTGATTCGATTAGGACGATATGTTTGATCCTGACTTCACAGGACTTGCCCTAACTTTATGTGTTCCATGCAGTCTTATAGAACTAGAATCTACCTCTTTTTTGTTGAAAAAGTGGGTAACACTTATTCACTTAGTAAGCCAACTATCTGCTGAATTTTAAGAACAACCCAAAGTTGGAACTGGCCCATCGGCCAAACAAATATTGCTAAAACATGCTAAGTGACAAAGAGATACTAACAACCCAAAGAGAGGACATTCCATGGTTTACTATTGGTTTCTCGTGGAGTCGATGATTCACATAGGTCTGCTTGGTAACTTTCTAGTCTTTTTGTCTTGTGATTAACTTTGCTTTATTGACCTGACTGAATCAACTTCTATTCTTCTAACTTGCAAGAAGTTTGACATAGAGCCAATTTGGCCAACACCATGATGATACATATTAGAGCTCAATAGTAGCGTCCTACTCTCTTTTTTTTTCTTTTTTTAAAATTAAAACAAGCTCAATCTAGGGAGCTACTAGCTGATATAATTCAGAACAAACAAATAAAAACAAAATAAAAAACACAAACACAAACACAAACAAGCAGGAAAAAATAAAAAACCGAGACAATAGGACCTAACCTGCATAACAAAAAAACTTACAGCAACTTAGAGAAAAGTTATTTGCAACAACTTATAATTAAATGAGCTTTTTTTTTTTTTTTTACCATTGCCCTTAATAAACGAAGAAAAAAATGACAAGTTTTTGACGTTTTAAATGTACCTCATGCTGACAACAAAGAAATGAAAAATAATTGCCAAAAACAAAAAGAAAAACAAATGACAAGTTTTTGACGTTTTAAATGCACCTCATGCTGACAAAAATGAAATGAAAAATGCACCTCATGCAGTGAAGACGTAAAACTCTCGTTCTTCAGTGAAGAAATTATTGTTTTTATTTTCTTAACGAGCTAGATTGTGATCTGTGCCGGACAATTGAATTGATTAGATACTCAATTTTAAATAATATATGTGATAAAAAAGATGGACAGTAAAACAATTTGTCCATAAATTGGACATGCATAATTGATCAACTTATGATATAGTATTCAATATATATTTTAGTGTTCTTTGAATCACCCTCGGACATAAAAATCATTAATCCTCTCTAATTGATTGCTTTAGAAATTAAAACATTCAATTGGTCATGACTAAAAGAAAAAATCTCTCCAAAATCAAACCAATATTTTTGCTATAATCGTGGATCAATATATAAGATTATGTATATGATAATTTTTCAATAAAAATTAACAAAATATTTAATAATGCATCCATAAGAAATGATAAAAATATATTGTTAAAATAGATTTTATAAATATCAAACATTTATGACAAACTAATTAAAAAGTTTATCATCTCAACCCCTACTACTTTATCTTCTTTTTGAATGAAGAAATGACTGACTATTTATATTAAATAAATAGATCTATAAGCATAATTCATTGTAGTGAATGTTCGTATAAATACTTTTCATGAATTCAAAAAAATCCATCCCCTGTATCCCCACTTTTCTTTTTTTTTTTTTTTTTTTTTAAGTTAGACAATGTGGCTTCAAATTGATGCTGAATAAAATTAAAATATAAAATATTGATGAAAATATAAATTTACGAGTATAATAAACTTTAATGAGAGATACTTCCATGATTTCAGTGAGAATTTATCAAGAGAGATTCCATTACCTCATTCTACATACTATCTAAACCTCCACCTCCTGTAGCAGAAAAATGTTGATCTCTTTCCCATACAAAGTTTTATGCCAAAGTTTTACGTACCACAAAAAACATAAAAAAATTTGCAAAATAAATTTGTAGAACGTTTGAGATAATAACTTTATTTATAACAATTATATTTAAATTATATTTATTATTATTATTATTTTTATGTTTGTATATAAAAAATTAACCTCTTATAAAGTAAAAATAATTAAAGTACTCTACGATCCAAATATAAAAATTCTCTATAATTCACTCGAGTGGAATATTATTGAAAGGTATTAGTAAAAATTTATTAACCAAAAAAAAGGAAAAGAAAACCATCACTTCTCCTTGTTTCTTTCCCTTCCATTTTTGTGATTGGATAAAGAAAAATAATTAAAATTTTATATTAAATAATAAAAATGAAAAAATTCAAAGTGAAATATATTAATCACTTATCTAAATTAAAAGGTGACATGTTAAACACAATAGTACCTAAGATATTGCAAGTTTTGGAAGGAAATTTAATGTTTTATGAGTGACAGTGATATGAGTTAAGAGTGAGACTATCCAACTTTTATATATAGATAGATGTACTTAGATACTGACTAAACAAACATTAATTAAAATACTATAAAAAGGGCTTTTGGATGTATGCAAGTCTCTTAGGTAGCTTGAAGGTGGATTGAAAGATGTTGGAGAGCCTTCTGGTGGTGGCCACACCAGGGAACTCACAAGGTTCAATGTGGAGTACGAAAAATCGACAAAAATTAGAGTTATAACACTATGTATAAATAGAAATTTCACAATTTTTATATTATAAAAACTGAAATTTCATATAATAAAAGAGGAAGTATACAAACTTCAGCATAAAATAACCCATTTCCACTTATTTTAAATCAACCCAAAGTAGGTCATTTTTTTGTATATGACATTTGAATGCAAGATGTACAATAATATGTTATCTGTGAGAAAATTATATAGATATGGTAGTATGCATTTTTTTAAAAAGCATATTTTGAAAAATTGAAATCCTGCGGCAAGTGAGCTTTTAGAAAAACAATAAAATATTTTAAAACCAAAACTCGCTCCGTGCGAGATTTTAAGGAAAAAAAGTATTGAAATATTTAGAAAAGGATTATTTTAAGAAAGGAAATATTAAAAAAATATTAAAATCTCAAAAATAGTGGAAAAAATAAGGGTATTCATAAATTGGTTTGATTCAAAGTATATTGGGTGGAATTTAGGTTTTAAAATTTGTCTCTATACATTTTTTAAGTTGGATTTGGGTCATACTTTTGATTAAATCAATACGGCTAATAATTCTTTTAGAGATATATTGTTTTATAAAAATTAGTGAAAAGCTATAAAATTTTATAGTTCAATAAATATATTTTACATAAATTGATATTATTTTTATATTGATATGGTTTATTTTGAAACATATATTACACATATCTCATAAATTTTATTTTACTTGTAAAATTTTATAATTTCATTATGTATAATATTCAAATCCTTATATGTTCAATCAGGTTTAATCCATCCAACTCGATCCTGGTCAAGTCATTAACGGATCAAGTTTGGGCTCCATGTGATCAGGTGTATCCATTGTGTATCAAGTGCCATTTTTCTTTATAATTTTTTTTTCTATAAACTAATTCTCTCAGGTTATTATAGAACACCCTCTCCATGATGTTTGCAGTGCAGTTTGGGTCAATTTTAAATAAAAGTTCAATCTAATTCAATTTAAATAATAAAAATTAGTGTTGTTCGAAGTGTATAAGTTCAATTTAGATTTTGAATCTTATCCAATTTTTTTTTCTATTTGGATTGGATCAACTTGAAAAGCTTTTTACGAAATAAATTTTTTATTTTGATGTATTGATAGTGTAAACTCTGTCATCTAATCATATGCTTTTGTTTATAAGACTCTTAAAATATTGGTGATTAAGTCAAATACTTTTCCTGTGTGATAAAATATAATTAGATATATTTGCAAACTTTTTTCACAATAATAGTACATATAAATTAAATAGATAAATAAAATGTAAAAATAAAAAATAACTTGTTGTGAAATTGTGGGTCCAAAAGGTAGAAAAGAGTAGTGCAAAATAAATATATGAAAGTGTAAACTAAATTACACCAGAAATTTACGTGTTTCGGCTTAAAGCCTACGTCTACGGCTAAAGGTGACAATTAGATTATTTTACTATGGAAATATGATGGAGATAGAAAATGTGGACACACTGCACTCAACCCAAATCCCAAATACACCCAGAATACCTTAGTATTTTTCTCACTAATGTATACTCTCAACTCACAAAAGAGAAGAACTCATAAGGAACATATAATTCTACTTTATTATTAATATGAGGAGAGGATTGTTTTTCTTCTTGATTCTATAATCTTCTACTTAAGCTGAAGTTCTAATTTATAGAGCTCTTCTTGTATGTGCAAACAAATGAGCATAACACATGCACATGATGTGCTATAATTATGCTTGCCACCAATTGAAAGTCTTCCACCGAAACAAGTCTTCCACCTAAAAGCAATTTGTCCACAGGCTATCTATACAAGCAACTAAAGTATATATGACTTGTAATTACTTTTGGAATTTGTCCTCATGCTAACAATCAAAAGAAAAGATTAAGCCATATTAATAAATCTCCACCTTGGCTTGATTTTTCATTCATCTTCAAATTTCTAAGTCGCCTTTTAAAATGCCCATAAGGACACATTCACATATTATGAATGCCAACTAAGTCCAAGCAATGCTTGAACTTAGCAATAATGATTGACTTTGTTAACATATCAGCTTGATTATTGAGGTACCAATATTCTTCATTGCAATAGCACCTTGAAAATAATCTTCCGAATAAAATGATATCTAACATTAATATGTTTGGTTCTCTCATAATACATTTGATTTTTGGTCAAATGTATGACACTTTGCACGTTGGCTATCACATAAATAATTGTAACATCTTGTTCCAAGTCCAAATTGCTTACCAAACTTCTAAGCCAAATAGCTTCCTTCACTGCTTCCTGTAGCCATGTATTCAACTTTTGTGGTTAGATAGTGTAATAGCTTAAAGTCACTTTCCAGCTAATTGCACTACCTGAGAGCGTAAAGACATATCCTAGAGATCTCCTTTTATCAACATCTCCAGCATAATTAGAGTCAACGTACCTAGTAACACTACCACCAGGAGTGTTAGAATTCCTGTCATATACTAAGCCAACATCTGCGTACCTCAAAGATATCGAAGTATCCATTTCACTCTTCCAATGCATCTTGCCAGGATGCCTCATACATCAGCTAACAACACTAACGACATGTGAAATATCTGGTCTAGTGCATACCATTGCATACATTATGCTTCCAACTGCACTAGGATAAGGAACGTGTGACATCTGTTCTTTCTCTTCAGTGGACTTGGTGAATGTGCGGCTGATAATTTGAAATGGGCTGCTAATGGAATACTCAGGGCTTTGCATCTTGCATTTCATAACGCTCAAGAACTTTCTCAATATACTTCTTTTGAGACAAATATAATTTGCCAGCGCCGATCCTATGAATTTCCATGCCCAAAATCTTCTTAGCTGCACCCAAATCTTTCATTTCAAATTCATCACAGTTACTTCTTCAGCTTCTATCTAACACACTTTTAGTAGTAATGAGCATGTCATTAACATAGAGTAGTAAATAGACAAACGAACCATCTAGAGCTTCCTGGTAAACACAATAGTCACAGTCACTCCTTGAGTAATCGTGACTTAACATGAAAGTGTCAAATCTTTTATATCACTAACGAGGAGATTGCTTTAAATCATATAATGACTTCTTTAAGAGACACACATGATCCTCCTTGCCTTGAACAATTAAACCTTCTAGTTGTGCATGTAGATTTGTTCTTCAAGCTCACCATGAAGAAAAGTTGTTTTGACATCGAGCGTTCAAGTTCTAAATTAAATAGTGCAACCATAACAAGCAATACTCGAATGGAGCTATGTTTCACAACGGAAGAGAATACTTTATTAAAGTCTATTCATTCTCTTTGACTAAAGCCCTTTGCAACTAAACGTGTTTTGTACGAGCCAGTTCAACTCCAGGGAATACTTCCTTTTTCTTGAAGATCCATTTGTAGCCAACAACTTTATGTCCTTTAGATGGTTTCACCAGTTCCAAGTCTGGTTCTTATGAAGAGACTCTATCTCTTCACTCATTGCAGCAATCCATTGTAAGACTGTCACTCAAGATAGCCTCATGGTATGTAGTAGGATCTTTTGATTCCACATCCTCTGTGATCAGAATGCAAAAGAAACTATGTCTGCATGACCAAACCTCTGTGGTGGTTTTATTTGCCTTTTTTCTTTGTCTCTAGTGAGGCTATAATGCTGCAACTATTGTCATACATCCATGGTATCAACAGGATCTTGTTCTTCTTCTTGAATGGACTAATCAGAGGTATCTTCTTCCATCTGTTTTGGTGGTTCTACTTAAAATTCCACCCTTGCTAACATCTTGGTCTTTTTCTACATCACCAACCTCCTTTTTTGATGAATCATGGATTATTTTTTGAACTTGACATCCCTGCTGATTATGAATTTGGATGACTTAGGTTCTGGATACCATAATCTATAACCTTTCACCCTAGTTTCATATCCGAGAAATATGCACTTTAGTACCCTTCGTTCAAGATTTTCCATCATCAATATGAGCATATGCAGGACAACTGAAAATTCTAGATTTGAATAATCAAGAGCACTTGACCATATCTCAATAGGAGTCTTCAAATTGATCGTAGATGAGATCGATTTACCAAATAGTGAGCCATATTGATAGCTTCAGCTCAAAATTCTTTTGACAAACCAGCATTGGAGAGCATGCAACGAGCCATCTCCAAAAGAGTTTTATTCATACGTTCTGCCACTCCATTTTGTTGCGGAGTTTTTCGCATAGTACGATGTCTCACTATACCTTCATTTTCACAGAACTCATTGAACTGACCTCCACAAAACTCCAAACCATTGTCTGTTCTGAGGCGTTTGATCTTCTTGCCTTGGTTCTCAATAAGTGCTTTCCATTTCTTGAAAGTATGGAACACTTCATTCTTGTGTTTCAAAAAATAAACTCATACCTTCCTCGAGAAATCATCAATGAATGTCAATAAGTATCTAGTACCACATTTTGACGGAATAGGTGCAGGGCCCATAAGTCAGAGTGGATGTAATCCACTGTGCCCTTAGTCCTATGAATAGTGCTAAACTTGACTCTGGTTTGCTTCCCATAGACACAATGTTCACAAAAGTCAAGTTTCCCAATCTTGTGATAACCTAGCAAGCCGTGCTTGCTTAAAATTGACATTCCAATTTCACTCATATGCTCAAGATGCATATGCCACGAACGAGTAGTTTTAGAATCAGAATTAGATGAAAATGATACTGAGGTAGCGCCAACAACTATACTTCCTTGAAGTAAATAAAGACCGTTGACCAATTTGTCTTTAATCACAATAAGAGCACCTTTGGAGATTTTTAAAATTCCATCTTCACCAGAATACTTATAACCTCGAGAATCAAAGACGCCCAAGGATATAAGATTTTTCTTCAAGTCTGGTATGTACCAAACATCAGTCAATGTTCTCATAATTTCATCATGCATCTTGATTTGGACTATTCCAATCCCAACTACCTTACAGGGCATATCATTCCCCATAAGGACAACACCACCATCTATTGACTGAAATGTTGTAAACCAATCCCTTTGGACATGTGGTAAGAGCAACCAGAATTAAGTATCTAGGTATCACCAATTGAACTGGTTGATACTATGAGAACATTATTAGTACTTTCAGCTACACTTGCTGCATCACTTGAATCTTTGTCCTTTTTGTCTTTGAGTCTTGACATTCCGCTTTCCTGCCATTCCTTCTTGCAATATCGGCATCTGCCTTTACGATTTCTAGAGTTAGATCTAGACTTTCCTCTGCTACTACTTGATCCAATCTCCTTTGGCCTCCCTTGGAAACTAGGCCAGATGCAATATCATCACGACCTCCAGTATCATGCTCCATTTTGTCATGACTTAAAAATGTGGATTTAACCTCATCAATTTTGAGGCTTTCACGACTATATATGAGCGTTTCACAGAACTGCATGAAGGAAGGAGATAAGGAACAAAACAACATCATTGTCGTTGCTCACTTGAAAATGTCTCGTCCATATTTTTCAAATAAGTGACGAGTGACGTGAACTCAGCTATGTGAGATTGGATTGATGTCCCTTCTGCCATACGGAGATGTACAGATGTTGTAAAACACCGAGCAGTTAGCCATCGTCTTAGTCATGGATAATGACTCCAACTTGGTCCATAGCGACGTGCTTTTTTCTCAAAGGACATCCTACAGTACATCATTTGTAATGCATAACTGAATAATAGAAAGAGCCTTTTGATCGACATCTTGCTATTCGGCTCCTTCATTGTCTCAGGCCTTTCCCAGAAAGTGCAACTTTTACTCCTTACTATACAAGAACAGCCATCATACGGACTTTCTATATTTCGAAATTAATGCGCCCATCAAATTGCTGAACATCAAATTTTGCAGGAGACATTTTTAAACAAATTAGCCCATAACTCTGTAAGAGCTCTGATACCAGTTTGCTGTGAAATGACGGGCTCAAAGGGAGAAAATAAGAACGTAAAATACTTATGTGAAAGTGTAAAATAAATGACACCAGGAATTTACGTGGTTCGGCTTAAACCTATGTCCACGGTTAAAGACGACAACCAGATTATTTCACTATGGAAATATGATGAAGATACAAAATGTGGACATACTGAACTCAACCCAAATCTCATATACACCCAGAATACCTCACGGTATTTTTCTTACCTGTATACTCTCACTCACAAAAGAGAAGAACTCATAAGGAACATATAATTCTACTCTATTACTAATATGAGGAGAGGATTAGTTTTTTCATCTTGCTCCGATGATCTTTTGCTTAAACTGAAGCTCTAATTTATAGAGCTCTTCTTGTATGTGCAAACAAATGAGCATAACACATACACATGATTAGCTATAATTATGCTTGCCACCAATTGAAAGTCTTCCACCGAAAGCAAGTCTTCCACCTAAAAGCAATTTGTCCACATGCTATCTATACAAGCAACTAAAGTAGATATGACTTGTAGTTACTTTTAGAATTTGTCCTCATGCTACCAATCAAAAGAAAAGATTAAGCCACATTAACATAACCTAATCAAAGCCTCTCTTACTTGATGGGATGTGACCTTGTTGAAGGCCATACTTATGTAATTCAGGAGAAAATCCCGTATTAATGTATATATCTCTCTCAAATTCCATAACAAAAATAATTCCCCACAAATTACACGCCGACAGTATTGAAGTTTTCTTTATATTGTATTGTAAATAAAAATATTAGACATAATATTGATTCTTTAAAATTATACGCGCTGGCAGCTAGCAGTGCTTAAAATCTTCTTTTTAATTTTCTTAGTGTTAAAATACTTTAACCACTCAAAAATGTGTCCAAATACATATAACTAACTTTTTTGTACTTCCACAAGGCTAATGTTCTCCACATTATTTTTTTCCTTACAAATAATGATATTTGCACTTATTTTTCAGATTCATTCCAGACTAATCACAAAGATAGTTCTTTTTATATCACCTTTTGCCTTTTGCTCTTTTCTTGTAAGTGTCAATAAAGTTTAGAAAATAAATAGAAATAATATTATTCTTTTTTTATAAAAGAAAGATAACAAATTTGAGAAATATTTCTTGATGATGATCAAATTTGCTCAATTACTGATTCCCACTATGGTTGGTGATATTAGCAATCCTGAAGAATGCACTAGACTGGGGTTCAAGACCACCAAATGTGTGGGCCGGAAAAGCAGCTGCTGCAGTGAGTGCTGTTGGTGGTGGTAGAAGAGCACAGTTTCATCTTCGCCAAATCGGAGTTTTCCTTGATCTCCATTTCATCAACAAGCCAGAGTTCTACCTCAATGCTCACCGGCCTCCGGGAAAGTTCAACATCGATGGCGACCTGGTTGATTCTGATACCAAGGAAAAGCTTAAGGAAGTGCTTCTATCCTTACATGCTTTCACGTTGAGACTCCAAGGCAAGTGCTGACTTGATTGGGGCAACACACAAGGCGGAAAAGTGCTGAAACAATTTGCTCTCCGTTAGGAGGATCTACATAAAAAAAAAACAGGAGTTGGAAATTTTTTCGGGAAACAACAATTTTAACGTTTCATTATTACACACACTCGCAATAAAGCCGATGGTTCTTATAATTAAGTGAGCATATCTCAAGTAAAGATAGTGATACCCACTTTTACTAGGGAGTGGATATGAAGTGTTAAATTTAGGTTTGTGCGATAGTTTCATATTGGAGCGTGGCTAAACTTCCACATTTCTTCATTGGTCTCTTCTCAATTATTCAATCTAGAAAGATTTTTAAGACTTTACCAAATTTCTACGTCGATATAAAGTTATCATCACTGTAAATTACATAACCCAAGTTTTCCTTTTTTAAAGCCATATTTGGTTTGAACTCGAATCAGCATGAGAATCACTCACTTGTTATCAAATTAAGGACAATAATGTTCATGTGAAAATACATATATACTCACTTATTCCCAAGGGATATCTGTCAATGATGTGTTTTCATCTTGACATAGAAGAGTCGAGGGATATCTCATTCTAAGCTTGATATTACACACTCGTCATATGAGTTGCCATTGGGACAGATAATTAAAAGTCACGTCCCTTAAAAAAAAAAAGGTTATGAGTATCAATGTTCAGGTTATAGTTGAATTTTACGTTGCATGTTTCTTCACCTAAATATGAGCTTGCTTTGCGTATATGCCTATGGTTGTTTTAAGTTAAAAGATCTAGGGGGTTCCTTATCACTTATTGTCTTGGCCCAGCTGAAACGAGAATCATTTGTCGAACACCCATTACATGATTCATCATTGGGACAGAGCTTTCAGAGTCAAACACCTAAAAAAAATGGCTCTAATTACCAATGTAAAAGGCCATATTTAAATTGTATATTTTCTTCACTTGGACATATCCTTGTGATGCTTCTATGTCTGAAGTTGGTTTTGGTAGATTTGAGGTTTATCACGTAGGCTTTGTTTGGCAAAGGAAAGAAATAGAGAGGAAGGAAATGGAGTGAAAAAGTTGGAGAGGAAGGAAGTTGAGGTGATTTTTATTTTTCATAGCTATGTTTGAATGAGAGGAAAATGAGAAGGAAGGAAATAGAAGAAAGATTAATTTGTTTTGTTTATTTGGATAAAAAAGTGAAAGGAATGAAAGAATAATGATATCAAATAACTTTTTTATCCTTATATTATGAAAAAATAAAAAGGTTATTTTTTATAGAACTATCTAAAAAATTATTGAAAAATTAAAATTAGATACAAATTTATCTATCAAAATAATATAAATAAATATAATAAAAATTGAACTTATAAATATTTATATAAAAGCATTCAAGTAAATATCTTTATTTTATATTTAATAATTTTATTAGTTAATATCAAATAGAAAATGTAACTATTTTTTAATATAACAAGTTTAGAATAATATCAAGCTAATAAATAAGAAAATATTAATAAAAATAAATTATTCAAATTTATTTATAATAAAAATATTAAATTCACCAATATTTGAAAAATTTGGGAGTAGGGATTCAAATAATGAGCATAGATATTTTTAAAATATGTAAATATCATCACATCCTTTCACATTTTTCCGCCTACATGGGGGAGAAAAAAATTTGGGTGGGTCCCACAGTTTTTTGCCATTGTTCAATCTTTCCTCTTCCAATTTCCTTTGCCCCAAATAATGGAAGATTACTTACTTCCCAACACTTTCCTTCCTTTCCTAATTTTTTCTGTCTATTCTCTTTCAAACAAACACAGTGCTAATTTCTTGAGTGAGTAAGAATGGAAGTCATTGGTTGAACACTTGTTATATGAGTTGCCATTGGGAGTAAGCATTAAGAATCAAATATTAAAAAGAAAACCTTAATGTTTAATTTTCATGGAGGAAGTGAGCTATATTATATGGCATGAAATTGAGTTGATTGATAAAATACTACTCTCCCTATGAGAAGTGTGATGAAGTTTCTTTTTACCAAGTTCTTTGTAATACCTCATGATGTGTAATGTTGGTGGTATTGAATTTCAAACTCAGGTGTGTTTATGTGTGCACAATTAGAGTCATCTTTATCACGTTAATAGATTAATTGATTGAATTTAATTTCTTTGTTTGAGAACTAACAAAGTTTATGTGTGGGGAATGCAAAACTAATTTCTTTTCTCAAGCAACTAGAAAATCTTAAGTTTCTTTATCACATTTTAAACTTTTATATACTTTCTACGTATTACATGTTTTATAATAAATTTATGTAAATATAAATATTAAATTGATTTTAGATTTTATACAATAATTGTCTAAATAATATATAATTAAATATTTTAAAAATAATAAATAAAAATATGCTAATAAATTACAGTATACAACTTCATGTATGTCCTTGCAACCATGTCTATTGGTAAAACCATTAATACTAATATATAGTGTTATACGTGAGGGAGTGGGAACCCTTTATATGTCTTTTGGTACTCCCATTGGTCCTAATAAAATAATAATGTTATTTCAACACCCACTTTTGGGTATTTTATCTAAACACCCACTTTATCACTGTTGAATGAGTTGTAAACTACATTTATCCCTACTCATCTATCTCATTCAACAGTGATAGAGTGAGTGTTTGGATATAAGACCCAAAAGTAGGTATTGAAATAACATCATTGCTAATAAAATGGGAAGGAATAAAGGAAAACACATATGAAGATGATAAGAAAAACACTAAAATTAGGACCAAACTATCTCATATGCTAAAATTAGGACTAAGAAACTTCCTCAACATCACCATAATTTTTCTCATTCTTCCAATTGTCTGGTCAACTATTATATTGTGGAGCCAAAACCGAATCCATCAAGCCATGAGTTGAATCCTTTGATCCCATCCTAATTGAAAAATAAAACAAACAAAAACAAAAAAATAAAATAAAAAGAAGACAAACCAAAAAGAGACAAAAGGAAAACTTGCACAAAAATGAGAAAAAAAGGCAGTCATTGATTCCAAACAATCTTTTGTTTTCCTAGTCAATTGAACAATAACATTGTTTATTTCAAAATCTGAACACATCTCTTTACTTACAACCACAAAATGAACAAAAAAAATTGGAAGTGAAAAGAAAACTTATGCCTTGAGTTTGCCTTCACATTTGATTCCCTCCATTATTTTTTGTTATAGACTATTCTGACTTTATTTTCATGTGGGTATTGATGGATGAAGGTGAATAGGGGAACAAGAAAGTGAGAGAAAGGGTTAAACAAAGTGGATACCTTAAAGAGAATGAGCAAAGAGCTCAACGGCATTGTGAATGCTTGGGAAGCAACGTTCGCAAATCAGGTAGTGCAAAGAAAAGGGCTAATAGCATCTTCACACCAATGTCTGTGGCCCTTGTGGACGATGATGATCCTCTAGTGTAACACCCTAACTTTTAACCTCATACGCTCGAGTCACATTTCAGTTAGTTATTAGTTGTTACGCCTTTGTTTCAGAACTTGACTTATCTTTTAAAAATATGAGTAAGGAAAATATGACTAAATTTTTTCTTTTGAACTCAAAACTTAAGATGCGAGCCGCGTGTACGCATAGATACCGATTGATACACATAAGACATAGCGACCAAATACACGTCATCATAGCAATCATAAATAAACCATAGAGTAGTCACAACACAACTTATAGTATCATATCATAACCATAACATAACAGCGATGTCCTTATAAATATAAGGACACCTTAAGATACTAAATACATCAAGCAAGTTTAAATAACACAAAACATGACTTTAACAAGGCTAGGCTAGTCTTCACGCTTCCGCTCGACCTCTGATTCGACTAGACAAGGTGATTCCTATACCCGTGCCTCAAGAAGGATCACGAACGATCCGCATCATTCCCGTCTGGAGATGACACGGAAGAAAACAAAGGGGGTGGGAAACTTTATTCAAGATTCTTAGGGCTCCCGACTTTAACACAAGTGTCATTGTTATCATCTCCAGCCACTTCAGTTTTTATTATGAAAGAGGTGTGCATATATAAGGTTCAATTTTAATTTTCTCAAATCCTAGTATCTAAAGTGGATGTCTTTTAGCATGGGTCTTAATGACATGAATGCAACAGATATCTCATGTATGCATGGCAATACCTAATAGTATAAATAACACATCTCACATAATTAGATAAAATGCATCAATAGGACAATGATGTGACATATACATATGCATCTTTTACTTTATTATAATCGAACTCTTCAGTTCCTTTCTTAACTTTTCCACCCTCATACTCATCACCGAAAATCCAACCAACATGTCATCCCTGCGATTTTAACATGGTCACCAAAATTCCGATCACCTATCGTCTAGGAATGAGCTCAAACCTAACTAGTCGTCACTAGATTTACATGGGGAAAAAGAGGGGATCATATCTCTTTCTAGGATCACCCATCATGGGACTTTTTCCTTCTTCGAAATGCATCAACTGGTTAGGACCAGTGACTTTGTCCGCTTTGTATGGCTCAACGTCCATACCCCCCATTGTTTACTTTCTCCTCATCGTAGCAGGAGAAATGCATCTCTGGAGGTCACTTTTAAAGTTTTATTTTCAAAATTTTTTTTAAGTCTCTCAAATTTGACGGAAATTCGACCATAATGGCTGTACCATGAATTTCTTCAAATTTGAGTCATGCCACATAACTCATCAAACACATACTTTCTCATGCAATTTCTTATTCAAGCAAATCTTTAAAATCATATAAGCATGTTCACCCATTCATCTATATCACATAGTCTTATGCATCTCAATCATAACATACCGCATTATCATAGCAATCACGTCATAAGTTCACTCAATCCTTATGCACATGACATTAATACTTTCAGTATAACATAAACACACTCGTTCACTCGGTTACTTACTCACATTATATCTCCTATCTTGCAATGTCTTATGCCTTGACCTTTACGGGTCTTAATCTTGTGTTTCGATTATCCTAATGCTCATCATAAACCTCGGATACATCTAAATAATCATTGCTTTTAATTCTCTAATTTTTATGCTCTTTAACTTTTCCAAACAGCATCGCAAGATTCATGACCATGATCATTATTCGATTACGGGTTTAGAATCTACGTCTTTGACCCTTTCTAAGTTCCGTTTTCACCTAAGGCTCTATATTCAATTCCTAATCCAATTATTAGGGATTCCTACACATATCCACTAATTATAAACCATTTTACTTAAGTTCAATTATGCTGGAACATAATTTACAATTTTTGTATCTAAGTGTTCTAGAATTCTCATTTTAAGTCCTTCCTAGTTACTTGTTCTTTTCTAACTTCCCTAAATTGGTCCTTACTTCACTCAAATATAATTTTACACATTTTAACACCATAAAACAGAATTAATATAGTGGCCAAACAACCAAGGCAGAACCGAATAGATATAGCTCATATAATCACATAATTCTATGATTTAAAAGCATATAAGTTGCTATTTTCTCTTGGAAAAATTTTAGGAACTCAAAAATCTTTTAGAAACCAAATCATCTCATTAAAATCATATAAATCTAGGTAAGGTCAGTAGCTAAATTATTTTGTTCATGAAATAGATTTAAAACATAAAAGCTTGTTCATAATGTTCTTTAAGTTCACCTAAGCTTAGAAAAATTCCAAGACATAGGCTATGGGCACTTATGATTAGATAAGCTCACATCAAGTCCATCATCATCACCACAAGGCCGAAATGGCATTCTTGGAATGCCTCCATTTTCTAAAACTTTATATAGGATACTTGGGCAAGTCTTTGAGCTCTAGGTATTTAGGTGATGACATAAACATAAACATGCTATGCACTTTATTTTACTCTTCATTATAAAGTAAAGTGAGAGCATAAAATAAATATGAGATGCAACTTCATTATTATCTTTAAAGATTAAGTGATGACTTGAAATATAAACATGAAATGCAAGCTTGAAAATTTAAACATGATAATGCAAGTTCATTTATTTATTCTTGAGAGCTTAGTGATGGCATCAAAAGTAAACATGATATGCAAGGCATAAACTTAAACATTAGTGCAAGTTTATTTTATCTTAACTAGAGCTCTGCAAGACTTTTAGAGGAACATCATAACCTTAACCCAATATGTATCTTAACAACATAAAGTGAGCTTTAGAGTTCTTAGCATCAAGTCTTCAAAGAAGTCTTTGGTTTGAACTTCATCATCAAGCTCAAGAAAATAGACTAAGAAATAAACAACAATACTTATCAAAGCAAGCATAAAAAGAACTACTCATATTCTTCGTTTTATTGCTCATGGACTTCAATCTAGAGTAAACTCTTAGAACGGTCGACCAACTTTAAGGTTGGCAAGGGTAAGCTTAGAGCTCTTTGAAAACATATGATTAATTTTCTTAACAAAACTTTTAGTGATCTACTTGACATTTTTATCAAATTTTGTACAAAGAAAGGAATGGAAACCGAAATCTTGAGGAGGAGAAGGAAAGGAAAATCGAAATCTTTGAGAAGGAAAGGAAAGAAAACCGAAAACATATATGGTCCAAGACCAAGTTTTCAAGCTTTAGAGGTTTTTCACATGGCATCACAAGACCATCATCTTGAAACCTCATCATCAACTCAAAGTTTCTATCAACAAAGGGCCTTAAGGCCGAAATGAAGAAAGGAAAAGGAAAGCTTTGAAAACCAAGAGAAAACTAGAATTTTTCTTAAAGAAAGCAAGCAAAACTTTGAAAATAAATCCCTACCAAATGAAGTCTTGAAAGAGATGAAAGAAAGCTTGTGTTCTTGATGAAATGAGAAGATAAAATCTATCCCTACCAAATGAAGTCTTGAAAGAGATGAAAGAAAGCTTGTGTTCTGATGAAATGAGAAGATAAAATCTTCTCTTGGATGGTGATGTAATTCGGCAAGAGAAGAACACAAGGAAGATGGATTTTTCTTGAAAGAGTAAGCTTGGAAATGAAAAGGTTTGGTGTTTGAGAGGTGGTTTGAGATGAGGGAGTGGTGGTTCAAGGTTGTTTATGGTGGTGGAAAGGTTTCTTTGGTGGTGGAGGAAGAAGAACAAGATGAAGAGAATTTTAAGAGAAAAGAGAGAAAATTGCAAGAAAGCTTAAACTTGACAAATAATCTAAAGTGTAACCAAGTTCTCTAATGCTTGGTATTTATAGAAAAAATGCAATATGGAGGCTGCCAAGGGAAGGAATGGCCGAAGGTCTTCATGGTCTTTGGGGAAGGAAATACCTTCAAAAACTTTTCATTCAAAGGCATGGTTGGAGGTATGGCTAGGCATGGGCAAGGCATGGCTTAAGGCATAGGCAAGGCATGACTTAAGGCATGGTCTTTAGAGTGAAATAAAATCAACATGTGACATATTCCAAGGGTATGAATTTGGCCAGATTTCCAGCCAAGGGGAGGAGAAGAAATTGTTCATGTAATTGTGATTTAATGATGTATTTAGGTGTATATTTGATTAAGGTTTTGATTAGGAGTTTGTAAGAAAGTGTTTAGGTGAGGTAATGATTAATTAAGGTTGTCAAGACTTGATTTAGGGGTGGTCTTACTAGATTAACAATTTAAAACTCCTTTAAGTCAAATTAAATCATAGACACAATTCCTTGATTTAAGGAATTGGAGAGAGAAATTACTATTCAAGATTCCATGACTAGGAATCTTGAATCAAAGAATGAGATTAGAGATTAACTAAGCAATCTTAGGTTCTAATTAACCTTAATAAATCATTTTGACTCTAGATTAATTATTGAAATTAATTAATCTTCGATTAGAGCCTAATATTACTTAGGTTTAGTTAATTACATCATTAGGCTCATTACACTGTTCTAGGGGCAAAATGGTAATTTTCACAAAAAATCTCGGGCTACCCTGCTAACCTGTTGTTAAACATCACTTAAAAATATCATTTAAAACCTTTTGATGAAGTTTGGGCTCAACCCACGCAAATTGGTGACAAATAGCCATAGGGCGTTTTGGTAATTTCGCGTCGGAACTCAAAAATGATATTCTTCTCTCTATTACAACACACAACACATATAATCCCCTATTATAATCAAAACGTCCCTTGAGGATGGCCGGACGGACCTCATTTTCCGGATAAATGACGTTAGGGCATTTTGGTCATTTGTACATATAAAATCTGACGTTACATCTAGGCCTGGAAGAGAGGTGTGCTGGGCAGAGATCCCCCCAATGGTGACTTTTACATCTGGACAATTCCTTCACAAGCTCCCCTATGGCCATGGGAAATACCTTTAGAGATGGGTGCATGTATGTTGGTGAATGGACAGAGGTAACACCATGGGAAAAGGGATGTTTAGCTGGCCTAATGGTGCCACCTATGAAGGTGAATTCAAGTGTGGTTATATGGATGGTAAGGGTACTTATATTGGTTCTTCCTGGGGATATATACAAAGGGTCTTGGGTTATGAATTTGAAGCATGGACAAGGGATTGAGAGTTACCCTAATGGGGATTTCTTTGATGGGGAGTGGAGGAAAGGTTTGCAGAGTAGGCATGGAAGGTACCAATGGAAGAATGGGAACCAATACATTGGACAGTGGAAGTATGGATTATTCAGTGGGAATGGGACAATGATGTGGAACAATTGGAATAGGTATGATGGGTGTTGGCAAGAAGGGTTGCCTACATTCAGGTGGCTGATGGGAGTTTTTATGTTGGTATTTGGAGTAAAGACTCAAAAAAGAGAGTGGCACTTATTACCCATCTGGTGCCTCTACGACGTCTAGAATGGGATCCTAGTGAGGTTTTCTCTATGGAGTTGAGTAGTTGTGAGATTTGTCCATGTGAGAAAGTGCTAATGTATCTTTCACAAAAGACATTAAATGTGGCTAGCTTTGATAAGGATAACTTGGGAGTAACCATTCTATAAGAAAGGAACTGATAAGTGGGAGGCCTAGGTGGATGTCAATGGATGGAAGGCACAGGAATTACAATTCTAAAGATAGGTGTTATGGTTTGGATGTAGGTAGGAAATCTGGGTTTGACGGTTTAGGGAATAATTCTCTTCCAGTCGGCATAAATCACCACAATTGAGAATAAAGGATCCCAAGAGGGAAGGAGAGACCATATCTAAGGGGCATAAGAACTATGAGCTCATGTTGAATCTTCAGCTAGGTATTAGGTACTAATCATATATATTATTTTCATGTAATTTACTCTCAATTTTGAGAATGTAGATTTATTTTCAAGTGATGGTTGTAAAGGCTAGAAAAGAATTACTCTTGAGTGACATATATGTTATTGTATGGCACAACAATAAATTTGACAATTTGGAAAATAAAAAGTTAGTTCCAAGATGTTGTTTCCATTGTGAAGTTTTATTAATTTCTTGTGTCATAGCATAGACATGCTGTTGGAAGGCCTACTCCAAGTGCATCTCTTAATTTGAAGGCTTTAGCATTTGATCTTAAAGAAAAAGTTTGGACTAAATTTCCGCAGAAGGATCCAAGCACACACCACCTTACCAATCTTGTGAATTTAGATGGAAAGACTATTTCCCGGAGTATTTCGGTAGGTGTCAAGATTGAATGTTCCTTTTACATTATTTCAATAATTCTTTTAATTGGGTGAATAATTTTTTGTAACAAAATCCACTAAGTTTGAAGTAGTTTACATGCTCTTGAATATTTATAATCGTCCTTTTGAGACCTAAAGAGATTTGTAACAAAATACACTAAGTCTTTATTTCTCTAGAATGTGGCGGTGACGAAAACTTTTTTCATATGCCTTTATATGAAGAATAGTAAGGGCTAGGAAATAACTTATTTGAAGCCTTCTAGCATACCCCTTGCTTTTGACAAGGAATGATGTGGTGATTAGGTTGTGACCAATGGTTAAGTCACATGGATGTAGTATGTTTGTTGTGGCAGTAACGAGTTCCGTTTAACCACATTTATTAAAGGAGGTTAAATGTAAATAAAAATGTAAGCAGACACATCTTTTTCCCTTCTTACCTAGTAGCGTAATTCTCTTTTCTCTCAAAATCTCATTCTCTCATCCCTTCCAAATTCACACTCAAACCTCACTCTTCGTCAAAAACTTTTTAATCCATAACCACCTCTTCCTCCCCACATTTCTCTCTACATAGTAGGCCACTGCTACGAAAATAACTAAACTTACTTCACAATCATCAAACATATCCCACTAATCATACTAATCAACTGTGATAGCAAATCCTATCGAACATCCAAACTAGATTTGACATTAAATTGCTAATGGCACATGTAAAAACAAGAAGACCACAGTTATGATTCATATACAAATTTTTCCATTAAAGCAATTTGTGGGCATGACAAATTTTTTTATATAAATAAAGACCGAACAAAGGAACTGAAATAAAGGATGCGTGGATTAGAAACCAAATAGCATAGTAGGGATCATTAGTTGGAACAAACAATAGCGAGGTGTTGGGCCAGGGATGAGGTGAACTTGCTATTGGTGATAGTTACAAGGGCAGGTGGCCGAGCAATGGGTTTGCGATAGGCGATCTGATAGTGGTAGAATTATATCTAATCCAAAAAGAGAGAAATAAATGAATAAATGTTTGGGGATGAAGAGGTGGTTATGGATTAGAGGGTTTTGGATGAAAAGTGAGGTTTAAGTGTGAATTTGGAAGGGATGGGAGGATGATGTTTTAAGAGAAAAGAAATCTGATGCTACTAGAGAAGAAGGGAAGAAGATGTGTTTGGCCATATTCAATAAATGTCGTTAAACGAAACTCGTTTACTACCACAACAAACATACTACATCCACGTGTCTTAACCAATGGTCACCATCTAATCACTGCACTATTCCTTGTCAAAAGTAAAGGGTATGCTAGAACGCACCAACTTGTTTTTGGCTTCTATGTCAATTGTTTCATAACCTTTGTATAACAAATAGTCTATAACTGTGTTCAAACTATAATTGTTTCTCTAAATTCATGGATCTTCATGGTTGATTTCATTTATATTTGCAGAGCTTCAAAAGCCGTTTAAAGTGGATCCAGCTGATTACATGATATCAATATGTGGAAATGAGGCCCTTTGAGAACTTTCATCCCTGGGAAAAGTGGAATTTTCTTTTATTTGACCAACGATGATCGGTATATGATAAAGACCATGAAGAAAGCAGAAGTAAAAGTGAGTTGTTTCAATAGAGTTGGGAAGATAAAATATAAGACATAGGTCTCTTTCTTTGAAAAAAAATACATTTATCTCCCCATTAAATTTTTCTTATCCACGCACTATTATTATTGGCTTTTCCATGACTAGAAATTTCATTTGTATCCTTGATTTATTAGTTGAATAATGGAATGAATTTGTGCTTTTTAATAGGAAGCGCATTATAGTATATTCATAAAATTTGAACGCTTGTCATAGATATGTATTAGCCTACCTTGATTTGATAATGGTAACTTTCAGTTGATGCTTACAATATAGATGTTTTTTAGTGTCAATTTAACCCTAACGTTTTCTTAATTACAGGTTTTCCTAAGAATGCTTCCTGCTTATTATAAACATGTTCGAGCTTTTGAGAACACTCTTGTCACAAAGTTCTATAGCCTCCATTGCCTCAAACTATCAGGACCTACACAAAAAAAGTAATTCTGAGGTGTGTATAAAAGTTTACTTTCATGTCAAAGCTTTTATTCTTAATTGTGCTTAACAAATTTCAGATTCGATTTGTAATTATGGGAAATCTGTTTTTGTTCTCAATACGCCATCCATCGACGCTTTGACTTGAAAGGTTCAACTTTTGGTCACACAAATAATATACCTGAGATAGAAATAGAGCCAACAACAACCCTTAAGGACCTTGACCTAAATTTTATATTCCGGTTGCAAAAGTCTTGTTTCCAAGAATTTTGCAGGTAAATTTCTCATTTGTTACTTCTTATCCCATTATTTATCTGTGTAGCACGCCATGTACATGCAAGGATTTTGTTTCATTAAGCACATTGTTTTAAGCAATTGTGACAATAAAGGTTGTTTGGATCCAAGTCCTTATTGAAACTAAAACGAGATTATTCATGAAAACTTAATTGTAACTTGTGTGGAAATGTCTAATATTCCTTTTCTTAGTTGAAAGACAATCAATTCATACCAAAAGCCTAACACATTTGAAGATTTCTTTCAAAATTTTGCATTCTTTAGTAAGTTGCATTATTGTCTATATTGTTGTCTCAAATTTTGAATTCATTAACATTTGAGTCATGGAATATTTGGTACTTTGTTGGCAATATTTCTAACATGACTTCATGCAGGAAAGTGCATAGGGACTGTGACTTCTTAGAACATGAGGGGATTATGGATTATAGTATGTTGGTAGGTTTTCACTTTCGAGAAACAATAGGCAGTGGCACCTTCATCCTTCTGGGTCAGGACCTTGTACCCCAACTCTTGATGTTGACGATGATGGCTCTTGTCTATCTGAAGTGGATGTAGATCATCTTATTGTAGATCCTAGTCGGTAAGATCAATCAACTCATCATGGCAAAAGTATCAATTTGTTTAATAAGTTCAATTTGGGTTGAAATAAAGACAAACACGACAAGACCAATCATTAATTTTTATTTACTAAGTTATTTTACTGATTTAACATACATCTAGTAGTCCTATTTAAATTAGAGAGGAAGGATTGTTTAATTTCTACTAAGCCATGCATTCTTATGAATTTGGCATTGGTATTGATATCATATTCACCACTTTTTGATTTTCCATAAAATCTGAATGAATGCTAGTCTTAAACTATTACTCAAAGCCTCCACTATATCCATATTTTGATTATCTCCAGTCTTAAATTGTTTTCCTTGACATTTTCTGAAAATTTTTTGCATTATGTTTAAGTGTTCTAGATGGATTAAATTAGGTGTAAACATGCTAGCACGAGCTGAAATGACAACGCAAAAGCAGTGTAGACACTCCTTAGTTGGTTGGAGAACCAATTGGGAGTTGTACGAGATTGTCATCTTTTTTGTTATCATAGATATATTGCAAGACTACGATATCAATAAAAAGCTTGAGCATGCATACAAATCATTCCAATATGATCCAACTTCAATCTCTAGTTGATCCAAGACTATACTCAAAATGCTTTCATGATTTCATCTTTAGAGTTTTTGTAGAGGACACTTAAAGAGAGTAGTTTTGATGCTAAATATTTAGCTTGCAATTGCAACTAGTGGCCTTCCTTGTGTAGTTTGAGGAAATGACAAGAGTACTAACTAGCACATTCATGCTCATATCTAGTTAGACAACTAACTCACACTAAGGGTGTGTTTGACATGAGAGTAAAAATAGGAGAGACTTTTCATTGATGAGTTTCATGTGTAATTTAGCTCATCTTTGAAATTTTCACTTCTATTTTTAGTCATAAGAAATGTATGTTGTAGTGTAGATTGATGTTATTGTGTGGGTCAAAGCCTTTTCTAATTGTAAATGAAATAACAAAATAGGCAAAAAGAAAAAATGGAAATTATTTTTTTAATGATTCTTTGGTCCTAGGTGAAGTCTATTGGTTTTTGGCACTAAACTAAAATGTATAGAAGATGAGGAGGAGTTGTGGAGGGCATTAACTTTTTTGAGAAAAAATATATGATAATCATTGGACCTATGTGTGATATATGATATTTTTCATTTTTTTTCTCTCTTATGAAAGCAAAGTTTTTAGGGAACCATGTAGGCAATGATATGTCATTGGGAGGGGATTGAAATTGTTTGTGTTTCAACAAAGAGGGATAAGGGTTAAAATATAGATAATGAAAATAGATTCACTTGCCTTGTTTTACAAAGATTAACTAACGTTGTTTTACCTTACCATTGAGCTTTTAAACGAGATGGAATGGGTCTTACCCATTTTGACAAATAGATACAAGTTTTAAATTAATTTTGTTTGATAATGGTTTAGTAGATCTATCTATCTAAAAATTAATAAAAAAAATTACAAGGACAAATTAGTGTGGTCAACCGATCCAAAATTAAAGAAAATGATAGAATGAGGGAGCTAACCCGTGAATTGACTTGCTAACTTCTTCAACTTAAAAATGGTTTAAAAATTGCAGGATAACTTAGATAAGCAAGAAGGTCAACTCACTGGTTAAACCACTTCACCCATTAATGAATAAAGAAAACCTAAAAAAACAAAAATAAATAACGCCAGGTCATTCTGCTTTGCCTCATTATTGGTGTGTTTGTTTGTCCTCTTAACATTGAAAAAGTACCAAATAAATTTTAAAAATACTTGTAGAATTATTAATGTTATTTATTTGTGCTTCTAAAAAAGAAAAAAAATTTAGTTTTTCAAGAAATAGATAGGGAGTTGAATCTCCTAAACTCTATAAATAGAAGCAATAAAAGAAAGAGAATTTTATTCATCGAAATTAAGAACCACTACTTTCTCACTATATTATGATCTTATAACTTTTTAAAAAAATACCACTCCTTTCTTACTCTTATTCTCATTATGTCTCTTTACATCTTTAATGGTAATTTTTTAAAGGAAAAAATACTTCTCTATTTAACATATTTAAACAATTTAACAAGTTTGAATTTTGATAAAAAGTACTTATGTAACTACATCCAAACACAAAATATATATATTTTTCGTTTTGCTCATACTTTTGATTCTATTTTTTAACATGAAAAGTTATTTATTTTAAAATCTTAACCAAACAGATCTTGTAACCCACAAGTTATGTAAGGCAGGTTAAACAAGTTGATTTTTTTTTTTTTTTTGTGGGATCAAAATTGCAAGCCATCCCACCAAAATTAATGGGTTAGACAAGCTGACCTAAGTAATTGAACTTGTTTCATCATCTCTATTGAAAGGTAGCTAGTTCTTAGACTATTTTGTGATTGTGATTTGTTTGCTTGTATGATACAGGTAATAAAATTTGTTGATGAATTCTCTAAGGGCATTGGTTGAAGAATCAAAGGTATAAAGTTTTGATTGGAGAAGTAGACATTTAAGTTACCAATGTATTGACAACATTCAAAACATTCTTTTACTTGATTTTACTAATGCCCTTAGGTTACTTGTTAGCAAAACCCTAAAATAGTTATAGGGATAGTACATAAATTCCATTAATGTGGAAGTATACCATGCCACTAAACAATGGGGTATATGAAGGATCTTAGCCTTATAATTGGGGATAAGAACTCTTTTAAAAATATGAATCATGTGGTATGAGATAGGAAAGCATCTGCCAAATGTTAGGTATAAGATGGAGGAAAACAATTGGTGGTGAAAGAAGTGGGTAAACATAAATTTATGAGGTAAGGATGACTCTTTTTAGAATCCATTGGAATTGATATTTTGGTTGCTTTTTGGTTTTTTGTCAATCTTACGATTTGTAGAAGTATGGTTGCTAGCTTTAGGAAACTTGGTTAGTCTGGTTCTTGTGTATTTGCCTTGTATTGGGTCTTGCATGAGGATATGCAAGAAGCTAATTATGGGAAAATTTGATAACCACGAATTATTCAATTTATTTCTCTCCTATACGTGACATTTTTTAGATCAATAAGTTGTTAATTGTTTATCTTTTTCTTTGGTTGAGTGATTGCTCCTCAATTTGCATTAACTCATAATTCGATTAATTGATGTTAGTTTGATGCATCCCTGGTAATTAATTTGCTTTCATGACTCTGAAGCCTAATTCTTATTGATTTTATTTTTTAGGATGTTTGAAGAGGCTTAAGGATTGATAGAAACATGGAAGAGAGGTTAGGAGCATCGATACAAAGTTTTGAAGCAATAAGGGAGCAGTGGTGCATCATAGCATGATTTACCTATGCCATAGCGCAAATATGCATCCATGTTCAAGGAAAAACCAGGATGCAACCATATTTTGGCAATTGTACTATCACATATTTTCTTTTCCCAATGGCACATTTGTGTTGAGACAGAGATATTCCAAGTGTTTGCAAATGCACCATGACAAACTCCTTTCGCTTTGTGGTGTATTTTGAGCTACTTTTGACAGTGAATAAGCTGATTTAACTGATTTGGTCCCATTTTTATTAATTTTTTATGATGTAAATAGGGTATGGCCACACTACCTGAAAGGATACCACATTTTTAGAGAAGTCTTAGATTATATTACTCTCTGTGTGTGGAAATTCTCTCTTCTTTCTAGGTTTTCTTCTTCTTCTTCATCCTTCTTTATAGGCTACTTCTACATGATATGTTTCTTAATTAATTGCCTTCCATTCTTTTTAAATGTTTTCATCGAATGATATTGATATGGGAGTGTGCAATTGGATTGAGTGATTATTAATTGGTTGATTGATATGAGCTTGGCTAATTACAGGTTTCTAATTATAAAACTTGATTGAATGATATTGATATTATGGTTTATAATTAGGACAATCTTGATTGTGGATTCTTGTGGAATGATATTGATATGAGAATGCATGATTAAGATCTTAGTTAGATATATATTGCTCGATCAATTGATGTATGTTTGATTAACTAAAGAATTAAGGATTGAGACTATGGCTAATGCAATTAGGGCTAAATGTTAATATAATTTAATTAAAGGTTGGGGTATTAGCCACCTAGTTAATTATGTGTTAATTGAATGCTTGATGGTTGTTAAGTGAATTGTAGTGTTGGTAGTAGCAATCACACTAAAGACTAAAATTAGCTATACTCCATGTGTTTGATCATTTGTGTGTTCATGATTGATGTAACATCCCAAGTTTTTTATTTCTTTAAAAATGAATTTCTAAATCATAATATTAAAATAAGAAGTTTAGGGTAGAGCCATACTAGTTAATGGTATACCCTACAATTTAACAATACATCTTAGAGGTTAAAGGTATGAGCTATGAATTGAGGTTATGGCCCTTGAGGAAGGGGTATGTATTATAAGATAGGGAATGCCTTTTATAGGTCTATTTTTATTGAGGGCTTCAAGCCCAATTTTCGATGTGCACTCTGTTGGCTATGACCTGAACCTTTTTAGGTAAAAGAATAAATAGATAGTCCTCTAATCCAAAGCCTTTTAAGAACATGCATAATGTAGTAACCCAACCAATTACATTTGGTTAATTTTTAGTGGGCTTAAAGGGAAAGACAATGAATTTTTACATCTACACATACTTGAACCTATTTCCTCCAAAAAAAAAAAAAAAAAGAGCATAAAGTCCACATCCCTTACACAGTTTCACTATCATCATTGGTCCTAGATATTTTTATTTATTTTATTTGGATGATTAGAAAAAAATAACACATATTTCTAATTACATAATTACACATTCATTCAACCAATCAAGTAATTAAAAACACAAATTTTTATCCATCTTTCCCTTTCCATAACTATAGCCCTTCTCCCAATCTCCTTTCAATTTCCATTTACAAATGTTTGGTATCAAGACTAGATGCATAGACATCTCATAGCTTAGTTATCAAATTTCTTAATTTCCTTTATTCACCATCACAATTATGAAAGCTAATTAATAGATTGAATACGTAGCACTCTTCCCCCACCTTGTAAATAGATGAGCCATTCCCAACATTCCATACACGTCATTCACTCTTTCCCCTTTTCTCCTTCCATAAGCAAGCTTGAGTTCTTCCTCTCTTCTTCTCCTTTCCTACCATCTTTGGGCTACACGGGGGCAAGATTTAGTTTCTTTGTTCAATCAATTTAGGAGTAATTACAGTTCTCTATTTATAATTAATCTAGGAGTAATGTTTGACTAATTAATCTTGTGAAGACTTAAATTTATTTTTGCTAGCATTGTTCCTATAATTACTATGAAGATTTTGTCAAATTTAATTTCAAGTCCTCACCTAATTCTCGTCATGCTCTCTTTTTAATCTCTTGTTGCCCCTTATACTATGATCATGTTATTAGCAAGGTAATCAAACTTGAGAGTTTAAATAAACTTTGTGGTGCCTTCAAAAACTCATACGAGTTTACCTACTATTAAAATAATATTTAAAATATATAACATACTAAAAAGAAATAGAACATCAACTTCAAAATTAAGCATGAGAAAATTACAACTCCATAATAAAGCACACATAATGATAAAATACAAATTATAATAACATTTCCTTTAGAGGTAACAACTTTGGCATTTGAATTTGAGGACCTTGATCCAATAGTTCTAGACACCCTAAAATGCTGAACAAATAGCAACCAGCTAGTAGTGTCACACAAATCAAAGACATTAATTACCTCATAATAAAATTTAAAATGAACTCATAAAATGGTTGAAATAGAAACCCAAACAATCAGTTATAGTATCAAACTCATTCATCATAATTTCTAAATAGAACCCAAGTTTCAAAACTCATGACTCACAAGGATCACATAATGGTCTCCCTACATATTCAATTACAATTTCCACAATAATAGAAGTTGGAGAACCCAAACGAATAATATTAAAAGTTTAACTTTAAACAAATAAAAAGGGGCAAACTTGGTGGCTGGTTTGGCTTCTTCACTGGAGTGGCAAGGGAATAACCGAACAAAGAAGAAAATAATGGTGCTAACAGGGAAGACATGGAGGTACGTATGGGAGAAGAATGGATGAAGACAAATGATGAGAAGGGGAATGATGACCATGAACAATGAACAAGGGAACAAAGGGCACAAATGATAGTGAATAGTGGCACAAGCTCAACAATGATGAATAATAGTGTGAACTCAACGACGAATGGTGATACAAACTCAATAATGAGAAACAGTGGCAAGAACTCAATGACAATGAACATCGACATGAACTCAATGACAAATGGCAGCAAGAAAAATTAGCAATGGTGATGTATGGCAGCATGATGTAAGTTGAAGAGAGAGTTCAAGCAACTAGGGCTAAAAGGCCATTGCAATTTACGGCTATAGAGTGAAGACATCATAGAGCCTAAAGTTGTTTTGGTTGGAAAATACTAAAATGACATCATTTTACCCCTAGAATACGACGTTGTGTTATTTTTTAAGGGACCATATGTAAACTCTCAAACTCATGAGTGAAGTGGTGATTTTATGCGAGTTTGAGCGAATTTACCTAGAAATGAGTTTGTGAGCAAGTTATCTCAATTTTGTAGTCTAAACTCATAAACTCAGAGGATTTTATGAGTTAACTCTGATTTTGATAATAATGGTTATTAGAGTCCATGCTATGTCTAAATGGTAGTGCATGTTACTAAACTTTTATGTTAATATACTTCAAAAATATTTTATACTTTATGTTATTAAAGCTTCATTTTATATTGATTTTAGGTCTGTCTCTTCTTATTATAATTCTATCACAACACTGTTATGCAATTAAAATGTTTTTTTGATTTAGCTTCAAGTATCAAATAATGTTTATCTTGCTCTAGTTTAAACTTTTAAAATATTGTTTTGCTTCTTAAAATTTTCAAAAGGGATAACTATAAATGTTTTATGATTCTTAAAGATTTAATGTTTGAATTAGAATGCTACGTGCATATAGAAACTAATTAATATGAAAATAAATAAAATTTCCATCCTCTTCTTAATGAATTCATGGCCAAGGATCATTATTAGAGCTGGGTGTAGGGGTTGCGATTTGCAAGCCGATCCATTTAAGTCACAACCCACATAAAAATAGGCTAGCAAATTTTTAGTCCACCAATACGTGGACTTTTTTTATCCACGCTTAACCCATGGGCTAAACGGGCCTAGTTTGTGAAGTCACATACTAACCCCTAAGCCGCATATTTTATTTTAAGCATAAAATATATACAAATTATAATAGTATCAGTCCATACCATACGTTAGTCGTATAGTAGTTTTAGCATTTTTTTATGATTGGAGGAGTTATGCATATTTTATTGATTTGTATGTTATTATTTTTAAAAAATTAACATTTGGATATTTGAAATTAAATGTTTAATTTTAATATTTGCAGTATTTAGTAATTAGTACTGTTTATTTGTTTAAAACTTAAATTAGAAATTAGATACTTTAAAGTTTGTGTATATATATATTTTTCTAGGTAAAATATACGTATAAATATGAATATAAATATATAATATAAGGTATAAAAAAAAGTTTAAAAAATGTGAGAAAAAATAAAGAGCTACACAGACTTGCGGGCTTATGCGGGGCGAAATGGAACAACTTGATCTGACCCATTTAATTGTAGTCCATCAAGGATCGAGCTAAACGGCCAGTCTCATACCCACCTTTAATCATTATCATGCAAAGGATTAGCATTTCTGAGTGTTAGGATTCCTGTAAAAAAGGTTACAATATGAGTTAGTTATGAATTATGGTTTATGCTTTCTTATAATTAATTGATATTTTACAAATCAATAAGTGTTAGTAATATTATGTAGAGGATGATTAATAAGAGCTTGAACATTGTGGTTTTAAGGCACGAAACCAATCGCTATGTTTAGAGAGATATTTGCCCCCACACGTAGTTGCTATGGGTTAATAACAATACTCCCCAGAATATAATAAAACCTCTATATGAATTTCTTGTCTAGCAATAACAATAAATTATTTATAGATGCACATTGGACACTTATAAAAAGTTTCATGTCTATTCAAGAATAGTTACAATGGTTGCCACCCAAAAGACATATTGTTTAACTTCAATATTATTTGTCCTGTTAACCAATTCCTTGCAAGTGCAAGGACATTTGTAGCATGTATAGAAACGCTTTTTCCATAACCATCATGCATTTCATGAATAGTCATAATAGATGAACCATTACACAAGCACACACATGGCTTTTCGATGGCAACTATTAGCTTTGCGTATCCAACAACGGTTATTAACCGTTTATATAATTGTAATGAATTAAATAAATAAATAATATTTATTTAATCTAACACTTGTAAATAATTAAATTTACTTTAATCCCCCACTATTTACAAGTTTCAAGTATCAAACAAATATATGTATAAGATAATGTATCACTGAGATTAAACATTCTTTTAGTGTAAACTTTAAGGTTCCAATGAAGTAATAGATGTCTAGTTGATTAAACCTATACTTTCTGCATTGGTATCGAAAATTCACACACATAAATTGTATTCCTATCAAGTTCAAGAATTTGTTAATTTTAAACACTTTTATAGCCTTGTGCTCATCCTGGTTTTTATGAATATTTACGAGAATAAAACCTATAAAATCTCTAAACGAAGGCGTCACTTCTATATTCACATAGGTGGAATCCTTTGATAAATAATATTATCAATCCATTAGGAGTTTTAACTCATCATATATATATATATATATATATATATATATATATATATATATATATAGCACTAAATCCTATATCTTAGTACTACAATTGTTAAATAATTTGTTATTACCCATTAAACCTTGAAACTAGTGTTCTACTAGAATAAGGTTGGCTTCTCATCATTTAAAAATTATAGATTTTAATCCCATTTTAGCAATAGTCTCTTTGACCTTATCCCTTGACAAACCTTTGGTCAGTGAGTCTGCTAGATTCCCTTGGGATTATACATATGTGATAGTAATTATACCATTTCCTATTAACTATCTCACATACTCATGTCTCAAGCTTATATGTCTGACTTTCCATTATAAACCTTGTTATGTGCTCGAGACATGGTTGATTCACTATCACAGAAGATTGAAATGGCAGTCATTGGTTGTGGCAACAACTCTATATCATATAACAAATTCCTAAGTCATTCCGCTTCTTTACCAACTGATAAAGCTATAAACTCAGCCTCTATAGTAGAATGTGAAATACATGTTTGTTTCTTTGAGGCACAACTTAGTGCTCCACCACCTATGGTGAAAATCCATCCTGAAGTGGACTTATTATCACTTAGATTTTTAATCCAACTAGCATCGAAATAACCTTCTAATATAGCAGGATAATTACCTAATGTAATCCCAAGTTTATAGTTTTCTTGAGATAACCAAGAATTCTTGTATAGCTTTCCAATGTTGATCACTTGGTTTTCCTGTAAATCTTGATAGCTTACACACAACAAATGCTATATCTAGTATGGTGCAATGCATTGCATACATTAAACTTCCTATAGAACTTGCATATTCTAATTATGCTACAAGTCTCTCTATGTTTTCTTTTAATTTAAAATTAGGATCATAGGGTGTATTGGACTCATTAATTTTAAAATGCTCAAACTTTTCCAATATCTTTTTGATGTAATGAGATTCACTTACAACAAAGCCAATGTCATGTTTAAGCACCTTTATGCCTAGTATTGTATCTACTTCATTCAAATCCTTCATCTTGAATTTAGACATTAGATACTCCTTTGTTTGATGATTCCCTTCTAAATTCGTCCCAAAAATTAGCATATCATCTACATACAAGCAGATTATTACTCCATAGTCCTTAGTAAATTTGGAGTATATACATCTATTTGCACTATTATGTGAGAAGCCATTCGATAACACTATATAATCAAACTTCTCATGCCATTGTTTAGGTGCCTATTTTAGGCCATATAAAGACTTAACAAGTTTACAAACATTTTTTTCATTTTCGGGTAGTGCATAGCCTTTCGTTGTTCCATATAAATTTCTTCATTAAGATCTCTATTAAGAAAATCAGTTTTAACATCCAGTTAATGCACATGAAGCTTGCAAATGGATGCTAATGCTATAAGATGTAAGTAGAAAAGCACACAAGAAGGGGGGTTGAATCGTGCTTCGCTTTAGTTTTCTTCCTTTTTAGAACTGAAACTTCAAACATAAAACTATCAACTATTGAGCTTGTAGTGCAGCATAAACAATATTAGAAAGTTCAAGAATAGCTTTCTAAAGAAGGGCATTAATAATAGATGTTTCAATAAAGAATAGTGAGCAGATATAGGAGAATAATAAAAGACAGTAAATGTAAACGAGATAAAGGAAAAGAAAATACTACATAGATATTTTTATACTATTCAGTCAACCTACATCTAGTACTCAACCACCGTTGATGGTGCATTAAAACCTTTCTCAAACAAAGAAAGAACCTGGATAGTCTTTACAATAGTCTTCCCAAGCTTTCACCGTGACTAGTAGATGACCCCTACTGTCACAAACTAAGTAGTTATTCACCAACCTCTTCAAGCTGAACTAAGTAGTCTTTAACTAGCCTCTCTAAGCTAAATTGAGTAGTCTTTAACCAACCTCTCCATGCTAAACCATGACCAGGAAAACACCTTTACTGTCATGTTGCAAGTAGTCTTTGACTAGCTACTCCAAGATAAACTCACACTGATTACTCAGGATCGATGATACAAAGGTTTGTGTTTGGGTTTGCAACTCAAACTAACCTATACTCAAGTTTCCTTAAGATATACAGGAAAGATCTAGGATCACTTAAATGACTTATTTCCACCTATTCTTACTTGGAAGAACATATGAACAATGAAGGAATGTAGAAAGAAGATTTTTACAACCAAGAAAATGATTACAAGATGTAATGAGTTTTACAAGAAGATAAGGAGAAATTTTCATAGAGTTTCAGCTCTTTTCCATTTGAACACACTTCTTTGAAAGCACAACATCTCTATTTATAGATGGTCTTTCTTGTGACCATTGCCCTTGATTAGATCTCCAAGTGACACGTGTTGATCATCTATTTGTGTCTTGGAAAGCGTTAGAAGAGTAGCCCGTCTGTTGTCAAGCTATTGCAGAAGCCATTACAAGATTGAGGTCTTTGATGTCACTTCAGAAACTACTCTTACTTTCTGAATATGGTTTCTGAACTCTTCTTCTAGAAGTGAGGTAGTTGACCACGATGGTAAAAGAGATGTTATGCCAGTTTACACTGGATTTGACTTTTCAAATTCAATTTTGAATTTTGAATTTCCCTCCTTTTCTTGTAAGGCACATTATTTTACTATAGGTGAGCTTTCTGAAGTGCGGTATCATTTCTTTGATGAATTTTGGGTCTTCTATTCTTCAATCAAAGCTTGTTGATGATCAAAGAATTACGAGTATGATAATTGAAGATTGTAGAACATCCTGGCTTCAACATTTGATTGATATCTTTATAGTATACTTTCTAAAGTCCAAGTGTTACTTTTTGAAGTCCTAAATCTTGGATTCTTGTTCTGGTTGCTTTTTCTTCAAATCGTTAGACATTCTAAGCTCATTTTTGGACATAATTATCACCTTCATTTAGTTCATATATCTTAAGATGAGATAAAACATGTTTGTACATGTAAAGCAAAATTATTCTTCCTTAATGGAGCCTTGTTATGCTAACGATAGAATTGTTTAGCTACTCAAGAAACTCAAGATAAGTATTAGTCATTCTTCAAAATATTTTCCTTAAATTGGCTTTGTTGTCATTCAAAACATGTTACATTCAAGCTTTCAGAAAGGTTCTGGAGCTAACAATCTAATACCCTAGTTTTTAAATAAAAAAATTTAAAAAAAAATAGAAATTTTTTTTGGAACCAAGAAGGGTGCCAGTTATCCTTGTACTGTCATTGTAGGTCCTGAATTTCACTAAGTCTAGACCCTATACGCCTTTAGAGGGTTATATGATAGAGCCATTTTCTTGGGACCAAAAGTCCTGGTAATTGTTCCCTAGAGAAAAATGAGTTGAAGAGTGATTTTTAACGAATTTTATGAAACTCTTAACTGTTCTTTTTCATCCCCAAGTTTACAAAAATTGTAAGATTCTCCAAATTTGAACTAAAACCCAAATGTTAGATTTTGATTTGTTGGAACTTCAATTTTTCTAATATTTTATTTGAATCCAAATGGAGGGTATTTTCTTATTTACATTTATGTTTTAAAGTTAACTAACTTAAAATTAAGAAATGTAAATAGGTGAGTAGTGGGATAGTAGTCCAATACATACCAGGTTGGAGCTTCTGGAGACCACCCAAGCGGTTATATGACCGCCCAGTTAACAGAGAGTGAAGTCTGTGTCTGGAGCTTCTGGAAACCGCCCAGATGGTCAACAGAGTAAGTCGATGCACCAAAGTGGCAAGGGACTCCCAGGCGTCAACAGAGAGCATAAAAACCCCATTTTGAGGTCTATATCATTCCAGGACAACCCCATACCCCCAGAGACCTCTCAACTTCGAAGAACACCTCTCACCCCCCAAGCTTAATTTTCTTCCATTTCTCTCAATTCTAACTCTAATATTTCATTCATAAGGCTTAAAGGTACGTTGTTCTCTTGGTCTTACTCCTTTTCCTTCAAGTTTTCCTTGTTTAGGGTGGTTATCTCTGCTTCTTAAGGGAGATAAGCTTTCTACCTTGTTAGAGGTGGATTATTGGGTGTTTAGTGGTTAATCTAGAGCCCTTACTTCTATGTCAGATAATAGTGTCATTTCTGCTCCCATAGTGCTTTAGCGTCATTTCTGTAAATTCACCTCTCCAGGTGAGTGGGTTCACATCTGTAATCTCTATTTTATACATTAAAGTTATTTTCATCTAAATATAGCCTAAATAATGAACTTTACAGTTTTTTTAAAAGTTGTGAGAACTTTCTTGTGTTCTATATTTTGAACTACTAGTTTTAGCATGAAAATATATTTTAGTAAATCCATGGGACCATGTTTGTTACAATGATTTTATATAGAATTGATGATACATGTAATTGCTAAAGGATTTTATGATTATGTCAAGAGATTCTGGAACCTTTATGTATATGCTACAGTTTTATAACCAAGTATAAAGTTTAGAGAAAAAGGATTGGAAATATGGTTTAGACTTTGTAATTTTAGAGTATGGAATTGGGTTTTCTTGTTATAAAGAGCTTGATAGTTGAATTATGTTTTTGGTAATCAATAAAAAGGTTTTAGAGCTTGAATCTTCATGAGATTCAGAACTGACGGCTATATATTATGTGGAGGTATGGAATCACAATGTCTACAAAGGGTGATCCCTTGGGTATGATTTCATAGCCACAGCTATGCTAAGGTCTAACTATTAGAATCAGAGATTCAGAGCTCTCATAGAACTAGAAGGTTTTTAAGGGTTTTCAGATTGATTTACAATAGCTATAGAGAACAGGCTTGTGTTAACAAGGAATCCGTTAACCTTGGTACCAAGTATGCCCGAGCCAAAGTATCCAAAGAAGGGACCTAGTTAGGTACCCATTATTGTCACATTGGGGATGGTGATACGTAATGCCCAAATGTGACTAGAGATTTATATCCAGAGTTTTGTTACGTCATAAATATTGTGTGTAACTAAGAGAGAGCTTATTGTTTCTCTAGGAGCTATGCTATTATTGTTTATATGCTATTATTGTTTCTCTAGGAGCTATGTTATTTGAGCTTGTAAAATGATGATTTGAATGTAGATAAAGTGATAATCTGAATATATAACTACATAGATGGATGTTTGATTATGTACGATTTTTTTTTTTTTGGATATTATTGATATTTTTATAATTTCATGCACGTTTCTTGGATGTCCCATGAAAGGGGGTTTTAGGTGAGAGCTTACTACTCAAGTTTTAGTATCAAAACTCACCCCTCTCACTTCTCTCATTTTTACAAATAAGGACAATAGCAGCAATTCTACTTAGTTGTCATAGAGTGTCAGATGATAAGTTTCCCTTGGGGTGAAGCATGCATTCAGGGTTGGTTAGAGTGCTCCAGGTCCAACAGGTAGGATCCGGACCTTATATTACATTCTACATTCTACATACAGGATAGTGTATTCTTGCTTTGTGTTTAGTAACTTAACTATATTAATACCATAGATATTTTAGAATAGAATGACTTATTATCATATGTTATATTATGACTTCAAACTTTAGAGACGGATTATTAAAGCTCAGAGTTGATTACCTGAATGATTGTGATTAATTTGAACTTTAAAGAACAGGTGATTTGTATGTAGAAAAAGGAAATTTTCTATTTTCCATGAATTTTAAGAATAGAGCGTACATATAGAGACAGGTCAGGAGGTCCCAAGGCTAGCATGAGAATAGGATTTCTCACATGCCGGTCACATGTCCAGATCGGGTCATGACACAATCTCCCCATTTTGATGATGACAAACTAATTTGAAGAAAATCTTTTGAGGAGATATTGAAAGAAATATTATTGAAAATACAACATGATATGTTGAAAGTTAAGGTGTCAGCTGTCAATCCGTGTACCACTTGTTCCTCCTGTTCTTGTTGAACCCAACATGCGGGTTTAGGGCATCCCTATTATTTTGTACCCATCAATTGTTGACCACATTGACTAAGGGCACCTTTGTCTTGTTTGCCACCCTTTAGGTTTTTGGTCGACCATGACCATAGTTTTCAGCTTTTGTCTTCCCACATCAATCTCCCATTCTTGTTTGACGCCAACTACTTACCTAACACATTTTTCCTAAGCTTGACTAATTTTGCCTTTTTATTGATCAATTTCTTTTCAATATCTCTCTTTTCCTTGGCAATTTCAGCTTCCTTCAACTCTTCATAAGTTTGGCCACTAATCAATCGAACATGGCATTGCCCTAAGGGCATAGACACACACTGCATTAGCCTTTCTCCTTCAGGAAACCTAACAAATCTTTGCCTAGTTCAAGGAAGATAGGATTTTGCAAGTGTTCAAATAAGTCGAGATCCATTTCTTCCTCATTTTCTCTTCTTCCAAGTCTTTTCATCATCACACCCTTCACATAGACAGGAAAGACTAGCTTAGCATAAGCAAAACTCAATTTGAAGAGATCGACATCAACAGTCATTCCTGACACTTTTTCTTCAAATTTCAATCATCCCTTCTTCATGGCCTTTTGGAACAAATTCATAAAATGAATACAATTGTTAGTGTAGAGTCCCAGTGCTTGACGAAATTTACAAAAAATTTTACTCTTTAATTCCTTGACAAAGGGCATTTTCTTTCCTTCTGGCAAAACAATTTGTTTATCTTTGTATAACATATCAAAAGTTTTGTCAACTTTTGTGATGTCGAAGGAATAGATTTTATTAGTTGTATCAAAAATTTTTTTGCCTTTAGCTAGTTTTAGGAAGCACACACATAGGTTTGACCTTCTTGAAGTTTAGCTATATAGACTTCATTAGGATCTTCGTTGCCATCATCTTCATTGAAGTCGATATCTACATAATTCACCTTCTTTTAAATCCCTTTCTTTAGGCATCGGTTTTCAATTATTTCCTTTTCAAATCATAATTGCTCAATTTGTCTTACTTTTTTGGCCAATTAATCCAAATCAAGGAATTGTATATTAATCAGCCTTGTCCTAATCCCATATTCCAAACCATTAGTAGCCATCTTCACTACCTCCAACTTAGGAATTAGGGTGAAGCAATGATTCCTTATGGGTCTGAATCTAGCCAAGTAATTGTTGATACTTTCATTGTGTGTTCACCATATAGCGAAAGATCAATCAAGGTAACCTTTATTTCTCATCTAAAGAACTTTGATGAATGCTTTTTACTAGTTGAGCCCAAGTAAGAATTGAGTTAGGTCTTTAATTAGAGAACTATGGGAAAGCATTTTTTGTTAGAGAAGAAGGGAAATATCTCATCTTTAGATATTATTTAGTTGCTTTTTCCCCTATTTCTATTATGTATCTAGATATGTGCTTGACAGTGCTTCACCATTTTTGCTTGAATTTTGTTAGTGACTTGGGCACCTTCCATCCTCTGGGCATTTCGGCCTTTGCACATAGTTGAGGAATGCCAACACAAAAAAGATTGCTTAGCCTAGCCAATGTTAAACTAAAATAATTTAGGACTTGCTCGACAATGCGAGCTATGTTTTGATGCCCTCCAGCATTGTTTTGTCTTATTGTATTAAGCGTTCATCAGAATTTTGGTGTCAAAGAATTACAATCCTTTCTTTTAGGGGGATCATTTTCAACTATTTCATTTTATCCATATTGTTCTTCGATTATTTGGTTCATTTGTTGAGTTAACTATTCGACATGTTGTTGTTAGTTTCTATCAGAAAGGTCAAGACAATTGTGATTTGTTGAGTTAGCATGTTTACAAACTCGTGGTGACTTTCATCTAATTGTAGCGAAAACACGGCAATTCCTTAGTGGCATAAGGTGGGGTATTTCTTGACATTGTTCAAGGTATATTTAGGAAAATTAACCCGACACTTAAGGCTATCAGTTAGTGCATAGGGTATATGGTGTGAGGTGGTAGGTTTGACATTATGGCTTCAGTGTATAGTGGATTGTGGTGCTCAAAATTAGGGTCATAACCCCTCACATTTCTCATCATTTAAGGGCCAGTAAAACCACTTACCTTTGTCATGGGCTATGTGATATCCTCGGTGGCAATTGGGATACCCATGGGAAGCCCATACGGTGGCATTATTGATATAGTGATGTGAAGGACCTTTGTTTCTTTTGTGGTGTTTACATATGATGTGGTCCCATTTTTTGTACCTTGTGTTAAGTGTAGTACGCTTTCACTTCTAGCCATTTCTTTAAGAATAGGCTCCAAAGAAATGGAGGATGGGGATACATGAGCCTTTTGTCACCTCCTCAAGTTTTTGGTCAACCATGACCATAGTTTTCAGATTTTGTCTTCCCACATTAATCTCTTAGCATTCTTGTTTGACAACTAGTTGCTTACCTAACATATTTTTCCTGAGCTTGATTAATTTTGCCTTTTTCTTGATCAATTTCCTTTCAACATCTCTCTTTTCCTTGACAATTTTAGCTTACTTTGTCTCTTCATCATTTTGGCCACCATTCAATTGAACATGGCATTGTCCTTAGGGCATAGACACACACTAGCATTAGCTACTTTTTGCTTCAATAGGAAACCCAATAGATTTTTGCCTGGTCAAAGGAAGATAGGCTTTTCCAAGTGTTCAAATAAGTCGAGATCCATTTCTTCCTTTATTTTCTCTTCTTTTAAGTCTTTTTCATCCATACATGTAACACCGCAAGTCCACGTGTCCCTAGACAACCATGGCCTTAGCATCCCTGAGATCCACCCATGTCATCGAGTAGGCCTTGGATGCATGAAAATAAGAAAAAATGCAAAACATGCATTTCTAGAATGGGTGATCAGGGATCGCTATAGTAGTTAGTGGTCCAATTGCACCATGTAGGGGTTCACGGGTGACGCTACAACGATTATAGATTAATATAGCAGTGCCCTCGATGTTAGAACATGTCCAAAATGATGCAACTATATAAACCTACTCTATATGCATTTCAACCCCAAAAATTGAACCATAACCTTTCCTTCTCCCACCTCCTCACACTAATCCTCTCTTAATCTTACCTCCTCCAAACTTCAAGGTAAGAGATTGTTCATGGTTTATGCTAAGGTTCCTCCCTTTTCTTCCTTTTCTTGTGTTTGATTGTTGTTTTTCTTGATTGTTGTCAAGTTTAGGTACTCTCTCAATATTCATAGAGTTGTCCTTGTAAGCTTATAGTTTATTGATGTGTCTATGTTGGTTCTGTGCTAGTTGTTTGTGTCATTCCAAGCTTCCCAAGTTAAGTTGATAGCACCTACACATTCCCATCTCTAAACTGTGAGTGGATTTGAATTAATGACCTTATTTTTAGTCATTATGAGTATGTTTCATGAATTATGATTGCTACAAATGAACTTTTATATATATATATATATATATATATATATATATATATATATATATATATGCATTATGCCAAACTAGCAAAAATTGTGATTTTGGTTAGAGCATGGAACTGTTTTGGAAAACTATGGGACTATGATTGATCTGCTGTATGCCATGAAAAAGTTTTATATGCACATGAAGAGATTTATTGAAAAATAGTTGATTCAGTAAGTTTACTAAAACTATCAGACAAGAAATGAGTTGATGAAATTACTCTATTTTAAAGATATTGGAATCTCAAATTATGTTTCTAAAACACCAGTTATATTTTATTGGAAATAAATGTTGAGCTGAGTATTATTTATCTTCATGAACAGATATGTTATTATGATTTTAGAGTCATCAAGATTATGAAATCATGTTATATTGAAACACAATTTTAGAATTTTAGACTTGTGTTATTGAAAGTATTGAATTAAATATGATTAAGAGCTTTCCATGTTTTCAAATTTGATCAGTTATTTGAGAATTAGTTTTAAACGATAAGTATAGAGAAATAGAGTTGCAAGTTAATGAAAGTACAGAGATCGTTAACCTTGGTATACCATATTGCCTATAAGGAGCAATCTCGATTATTCAAACTTTAGATGTATCCATGAGGGACTCACTAAATGTTTGCCTAGTTGTCCGCAAGGAACAAAGTGTAATACCAGGTGTACATGTATCAGTAGATAAGTTCTATACAGCCTCAGGGTCTTCGGACCCACCATCGGTCCTAGAGTTCTCTAAGTCTGACCTACACCTCCTCGGAGGGTATATGTTAGAGTGACATTCTTGGGATCAACAATCTAGAAATTGTTCCTAAAGAGAAAATGAGTTGAAGAGTGATTTTTAATAAATTTTATGATACCTTTAAACATTTCGTTTTGAGCCCTCAAGTTTAGAAAATCTCAAAAACTTCCGGATTTGAACTAAAACCCAAAATTTGGATTTTGAATCGTTGGGATTTTGATTTTTTTGATATTTTATTCAAATCCAAATGGGGGGTATTCCCTTATTTACATTTATATTTTAAAGTTAATGGATTGACTTAAAATTAAGAAATGTAAATAAGTAAAGTGAGTATTAGACAACTAGATGCCATATGATAAAAAAGATGCTGAAGTTAGGTTGCTGTCACCTGACGTCAGGACCATTATAGGGTCATAGGAGGATGGTTTCACATTTTCAGTGGTCTGGAGACCACTATAGCGATCCAGGATCAGTGGTCCAAGACCGCTATAGCGGTCATAAGTGCAGTGATGGGGGCACATATGCGGCCTGCTATAGCAATCAAGGATCGCTAGCGGTCCCCTGGAGTGCGCATGGTGCCCAGAAATGACGCTGTTTCATTTTTGACCTAAAATAAAAACCCAATTGGGCTCCCCCTCCCTCAGAAGTAGAAACCCTTCCCCCACCACCATTCTCTCTTTCCTCAATCTTATCCTAACCTAGCTTCCCCAAATCACCAAGGTATGTTTATGTTGATAGATTTTGGTATCTTTTCTTCCATTCCTTCATGATCTTGGATTGCGTTTGGTTATTTTTCTCATTGTTGTCAAGTGAGGGTGTTCCCCAAAGTTGTTGGTGTATGTTTAGAGTAATTTAGAGCTTTCCATAGGCTGTTTCTAAGTTTTATTGATTCAATGGCAGACTTTGGTGCTATTTCTCCTCCTCGGAGTTCTATCGGAGTTGTTCCCTCACGTTCTTCCCTCCAAGTGAGTGGATTTGACCTTATGGCCTTAGTTTGATCTTTATATTATTAGTTTATTGCATTATGGAATATTTAGAAATTTGAAAAATGGATTCTTTCATGATATGGCTATATATGAAAATATGCTTTAGCAAGAAATGATCTATTTGAACTTATACATGGAATTATAATTTTAGAAAATGCATGGACCATAATTTCTATGTTGTGTGATATGACAATATTTTATATGCTAATGAAATGATTGTTAGAAGAATATATGATTTTATCTAGTTGCTATTTTAACAAATATGTTTTAAGAGTTATGATATCATTACATATATACTCCAATTTTGGATTTCAGAAAGCTTTTAAAATGTTAAGTTAATTTAGGATAAAATTTATATGAAAGAGTTTTGAGCCTAGAGTAGAGTATGGAACAGAGTTTTAGAGAAAAGAAATGTAGCTATTATGATTATGAACTCCAGATGTTTGAACTATGATTTTACATTTATCAAGTATATGAAAAGATATGTTAGCTTAACATATGCATTTGAAAATGTAGTTTATGATACCAAGAGGTATGGAATTCAGTATGATTCGTAGCAACTGCCAATACAAATTCTGTGGGCTTAAAATTGAAATGCCTACAAGCGAGTGATCCCTTGAGCACGATTTTCATAGCCACAGTTATGCTAAAGTCAGATTGCTAGGATTGTTTGAGTCTAGAACACTCAGTGTACTAAGTATTCATGGGGCTCTACTTTGCCAGGGATAGAGTACCCATCTTCAGTATTTAGGGCTCTGCTTCAGCGCGGAGTACCCATCCTTCAGCATTCATGGGGCTCTGCATCTTTCAGCATTTAGGGCTCTACTTCGCCAGGGAGAGTACCTATCCTTCAGCATTTAGGGCTCTGCTTTGCCAGGGACATAGTATCCATCTTTCAGCATTGTTGTTTTTATTTAATTTCACTTAAGTTATGTATGATGAATAGTAGTAAACAACCATGGTGGCAATCCCAGGAAACGGACCTAGTTTCGTGCCCAAGTTTGTGGACAGGGACTAGTATGAGTTCGCAGATGCTCTAGTTCACCAGGATGAGTACCATCTTCAGTTATTATATTTATGTTTTCATGCAGATATGAATCATGCTTTAGAGTTTGTTTATTGTTTTTCATTAGTATTATTATCATCATGCTTTTATTATTATTGTCCCATGAAGAGGGTCCAGGTGAGAAATTCACTCACTGAGTTTTAGATGAAACTCACCTCTTCTTTCTTCCATTACAGGTATAGTAGGTTACGGGTCTTTTGCTTCGTCTCTTCTCCAACAATAAAAGTCTCAGTTGGTGAGCTTCACTTTGGAGTGAAGTGCCTTTGTATTGTCCTTAGAATGCTCCAATGTCATCGCAGACAAGGTCCTGGACCATATAGATATATTACATTTTGTTTTACCTTGAATTAGATTATATTGTGTATACATAATCATAGCTTTCATGGTTTTTAAAATCTACATAGAGTAATTCAGTATATGTTGTATTTTGACCGTAGATTCAAAGTTTGATTATGAAACTAATTATAATGATTTAGACTTCAAAGAGAAAATGATTTATGTTAGATATAAAATTATGTGAAAAAATGGGTTTTTATGAATTAAGTTATGCATATAGAGAAGCTTAGAGGTCATAAGGCTTACGTGGGGATGGGATTCCTCACGTGCTAGTCACGTTTCCAAATCGGTCGTGACAAAGGTGGTATTAGAGCAATATGTTTCCTTGCATGGTACTAGAAAGTGTCCACAAGTAGCATGGCGTTTGTGTAAATGGAACTGCAGCCTTTTGCGTCTACACAATGTTATTTGAGGCCTATAGGAAAGTCGTTATGTGTAGGTTTAGGAAGTCTCTGTCATTTCTTTGGATTTCTTGATCCAGCCTCCAATCCTTATCTTCCTTTTCAGGTGAACTACGCCACCTGATAATCATGTCACAGGAACGGCACCACGTCAGTTGTACTAGTTGCATATGGCACCTCGAGTGGGCCATTTCAAACATGTCAGGGAAGTGAGTCAGCACGTCCAAGCTGGAGTACCTTAAAAGAAGCAAAAGTAGGAATGATTAGCTTAGATAGAGGTCAGCCAGGCTCCGTTGGAGGGTCACCCTCAGTGCCCTCCCTGATGCGTCCCACTATCGCACAATGAAGAGGTCAAGACAACAATAAGCTACAATGGTAAAGTTAGATGAGATCAGTTGGTCACACATAGTTGTTAGACGCAGAAACCACATGGAATTGGTGCCTACGAGGCGCACCCACCAGCTACGAATACAATTAAAGAGAGTATAAGAAGAATAATTGCATATTATTTCAAAGAGTTACAAGCCAAAGAGTAGAGAAACTTGATACCCAAGAGGAAAAGAGTTCACATGAGGAAGAAAGTTCACATGAGAGTGACCTAGAGTTAGTGGGTAAAATCCCAATGAGAGCGCAAATAATACATATAGGCATGTCGTGGGATTGATGCTTTGTTCTTGATTGTGTGAAATTATTTGAAGCAACCTTAATGCCATGAATCATAAGCATGTCACCTTTTTAAAGATACAAGGTTGCATGGTGTATGCGGAAAATTTGTGTTTTGGCATGATAAGAGCATAGAATGTATGTGGAGCATGTTAGCAACATGATGTAGAATGTTGGATTAGTTTTGAATGTGCATGGTAATGTTACATTATAAGAGTATGGTATGTATGCTCTGTGTGATAATGACATAATATGAGTTGCTAGGCTAGGTTCGGGCACCATGGTTAGTGATTATGCATTTGGGTTGCACTAGAATGTTTTAGTCATCTCTTGCTTTCTTTTCATGATTGTTGGTATGATTAAAAAAAATGTGTGTTGCAAGCTATGATGGTCACCTTGCTATGATTAGAGTCAACATGAATAACTCATTACAAGTTTTTATAAAGACACAAGTAATTGATTTCTTCAAGATAAATTAGAATTTAAAAGAATGAGTAATAGGATTGCATGACTGGGTAAGTATAAACAAGCATGTAAGTAATTAGCCTTGCATCCCAGACCAAGAATTGGACTAGAGAGCACTTACACATAGTGCAACATTTAGAGCCCTAGTGCATTGACTCCACATGTTTTTATTAAAATCTATCATGTTTTGTTTGCATATAATGACTTGGATGAATGAATGAAGTGAATATGTTTGTTAAGCATGAGGTTTCATGAATATTCATGCTCGTAGCAAATAGCTTAATTCATGATGAAGTGTTTTTAAAAAGGTTGTGTAACATGAAATAGAATCCCATGTGTTTGTATGATAGTTCTACTTGAGTAGGTTTTGCACAAGCATGATTAGAGTAACTTAAAGGGGGAGTTTCATATCATGAATGTAGAGATGTCATATGATGAAGTTGAGGAGCTCATATGCATAAGATGCATATTCTTTTCCTCTGACCTATGCATGTAAGTTAGATGGGAGAAATCTAAATGAAATCTATTATATTCAAGTCATGGCTTGGTAATGCAATAGTAAGAAGTTAATAGGCAAGAAGCATGTTGTTTGTCTCTATTGCATGAACTTGTATAATGTGTGTAATTGATGTGTTGCATGCATACACGCTAGAAGTATAGGTATGTGAATGCCTAGCATGACGCTCATGTAGATAATCGAGGAGTTTAGAAACCGAGGACTGAGAGTCCCTATAGTAGGTCAATGTCAAACACAAGAGAAAGAAAACCATAGCAAGGAATGAAGTGACGTTTAGCCCCCTTCCCTTGAGAGCTTGCACGTGCATGAGGTGGTAGAGCATAAGTGCTCATCAGGACTTGCACCGTAAAGAGCTGCCCTTGGAGGTGGAGCCGCCCAGTGTATGTGCCACGATAGGAGCCTTTGTTCCCTTGAAGGGAAAGCCGCCCTTAGAGGCGAGCCGCCTAGGCATGACAATTGGCATCCTCAACTAGAGTACAGTGGCCTTCGGAATGGCACTATCTCCAAGAGTATTAGTTAATATAGTTAAGTATCATGCCAGAAGTGTAGAGTGTTCGGGCATCTTGGCCCATCCTTGAAACCCGTGTGGTCAAGTTTTCATTCTCATTGATCTTCCAGTTATGCAAGTTCAGGTTTGGGGACCAAATCTTTTAAGGGAAGATTGTAATATCCGATGTACACGTGTCAGTAGATAAGTTCTATACAGCCTCAGGGTCCCAGACCCACCGCCAGGCTGGAGTTCTCTAAGTCTGGACCCTACACTTTCTTAGAAGGCTATATATTAGAGTGACATTCTTGGGATCAAAAGTCCTGATAATTGTTCCTAGAGGGAAAATGAGTTGAAGAGTGATTTTTAATAAATTTTATGATACCTTTAAATGTTATGTTTTGAGCTCTAAAATTTAGAAAATCTCAAAAACTTCTGGATTTGAACTAAAACACAAAATTTGAATTTTGAATGGTTGAGATTTTGATTTTTTTTTTTTATATTTTATTTGAATCTAAATGGGGGTATTTCCTTATTTATATTTATGTTTTAAAGTTAATGGATTAACTTAAAATTAAGAAATGTGAATAAGTGAAGTGAGTAGTAGACAACCAGATGCCATGTGACAGAAGAATGCTGAAGTTGGGGTTGTTGTCATCGCTATAGCGGTCACAAGAGGATGGTTTCACATTTTCAGTGGTCTGGAGATCGCTATAGTGGTCCAGGGGCCATAGCGGTCATAAGTGCACAGATGGGCGCACACGCGGCCTGGCCGCTATAGTTAGGGACGGCTAACGGTCCCTTGGAGTGCGCACAGTGCCCAGAAATGACGCCATTTCATTTTTGACCCAAAATGAAAACCCCAATGGGCTCCCTCTCCTAGAAGCGAAACCTTTCCCTCACCACCATTCTCTATTCCTCAACATCATCCCAATCTAGCTTCCCTAAATCATCAAGGTATGTTTATGTTGATAGATTTTGGTATCTTTTCTTCCATTCCTTCATAATCTTGGATTGGGTTTGGTTATTTTTCTTATTATTGTCAGGTGGAGGTGCTCCCCAAAGTTGTTGGTGTATGTTTAGAGCAATCTAGAGCTTCCCATAGGTCGTTTCTAAGTTTTATTGATTCAATGGCAGACTTTGGTGCCATTTCTCCTGCCCAAGTTCTATCGGAGCTATTCCCTCACGTTCTCCCCTCCAGGTGAGTGGGTTTGGCCTTATGGCCTTAGTTTGGTCTTTATATTATTAGTTTATTGCATTACAGAGTAATTAGAAATTTTAAAAATGGATTCTTTCATGATATGGCTATATATGAAAGTATGCTTTAGCTAGAAATGATCTATTTGAACTTATACATGGAATTATAATTTTAGAAAATGCATGGACCATAATTGCTATGTTGTGTGATATGAAAATATTTTATATGCTAATGAAATGATTGTTGGAAGAATATATGATTTTAACTAGTTACTATTTTAATAAATATGTTTTAAGAGTTATGATATCATTACGTATATACTCCAGATTTTGGATTTCATAAAGCTTTTAGAACGTTAAGTTGATTTACTATGAAATTTATATGAAAGAGTTTTGAGCCTAGAGTAGAGTATGGAAGGAGTTTTAGAAAAGAAATTCAGCTATTATGATTATGAACCCCAGTGTTTGAACTATGATTTTGCATTTATCAAGTATATGAAAAGATATGTTAGCTTAAGATATGCATTTGAAAATGTTGTCTATGGTACCAAGAGGTATGAAATTCAGTATGATTCGTAACAACTCAGATACATATTCTATGGGCTTAAAATCAGAATACCTACAAGCGGGTGATCCCTTAGGCACGATTTTCATAGCCAGGTTATGCTAAAGTTAATTGCTAGGATTGTTTAAGTCCAAAACTCTCAAGTGTACTAAGTATTTATGGGGCGCTATTTTGCCAGGGAGAGTACCCATCTTTCAGCATTTAGGGGCTCTGCTTCGTCAGGGAGAGTACCCATCTTCAGCATTCATGGGGCTCTGCTTCCAAGGAGAGTACCCATCTTCAGTATTTAGGGCTCTGCTTTGCTAGGGATAGAGTACCCATCTTTCAGTATTTAGGGCTCTGCTTTGCCAGGGAAGAGTATCCATCTTTCAGCATTGTTGTTTTTATTTATTCTTAGTTAAGTTACGTATGATGAATAGTCAAAACGCCATGGTGGCAATCCCAAGAAACGGGACCTAGTTAGGTGCCCAGTTTGTCAACCGGGACTAGTATGAGTTTAGCAGATGCTCTAGTTTGCTAGGGATGAGTACCATCTTTCATTATTATATTTATGTTTTCATGAATATGAATCATGCTTTAGAGTTTGTTTATTATTTTCATTAGTATTATTATCATCATATTTTTATTATTATTGTCCCATGAAGAAGGTGTAGGTGAGAAATTCACTCATTGAGTTTTAGATGAAATTCACCCTCTCCTTTCTTCCATTCCTGGTATAGTAGCATTAGGTCTTTTCCAAGTCGTTTCCTCTCTAGGTAGAGGTATGAGTTGGTAAGATTCACTTTGGAGTGAAATGCCTTTGTGTTGTCCTTAGAGTGCTCCAATGCCATTGCGGCAGGGTCCCGGACCATATAGATGTGTTACATTTTGTTTTACCTTGAATTAGATTATATTGTATATGCATAATCATAGCTTTCATGGTTTTTAAATTTGTACAAAGAGTAATTCAGTACATGTTGTATGATGATTATATTCAAAGTTTGATTATGAAACTAATTATAATGGTTTAGACTTCAAAGAGAAATTGATTTTTGTTAGACATAAAATTATGTAAGAAAATGGGTTTTTATGAATTAAGTTATGCATGTAGAGAAGCTCAGAGGTCACAAGGCTTACGTGGGAATGAGATTCCTCACGTGCCGATCACGTTCCTAAATCGGGTCGTGACAAAGGTGGTATAGAGCAATAGGTTTCCTTGCATGGTACTAGAGTAAGTGTCCACAAGTAGCATGGCATTTATGTAAATGGAACTGCCGCCATTTGCGTCAACGCAATGTTATTTGAGGCCTATAGGAAAGTCAATTATGTCTAGGTTTAGTAAGAGTCTCTGTCATTTCTTTGGATTTCTTGATTGAGCCTCCAATTTTTATCTTCCTTTTCGGGTGAACTATGCCACCTGATAATTGTCGTCACCGTAGTAGTATCACGTTAGATGTACCAATTGCATTTAGCGCCTCGAGTGGGCTATTTCAAACATGTGAGGGATAGTTAGTGAGCACGTCCAAGTTGGAGTGCCTTAAAAGGAAGCAAAATCAGGAATGATTAGCTTAGATAGAAGTCAACCGCGGACCTCTGGCCAGGGACACCCCTCTCAATGCCTTCCCCAACGCGTCCCACTATCGCACAATGAAGAGGTCAAGACAAAGTCAGCTAGAATGGTAGAGTTCAGTGTGGACCATTGGTCACAAATAGTTGTTAGACGGTAGAAACCCCATGGAAGTTGGTGCCTATGAGGCGCAACCACTAGCTACGAATACAATTAGAGAGAGTATAAGAAGAATAATTGCATGTTAATTTAGAGTTACAAGCCAAAGAGTAGAGAAACTTGATACCCTAGAGAAGAGAGTTCGCATAAGGAAGAGAGTTCACATGAGAGTGACCTAAGAGTTAGTGGATAGAATCCGAATAAGAGCACAAATCATACATATAGACATGCCAGGATTGATGCTTTGCTCTTGATTGCGTGAAATTATTTGAAGCAGCCTTAATGCCATGAATCGGTAAGCATGTCACCTTTTTAAAGATACATGGTTGCATGGTGTATGTGGGAAATTTGTGTTTTCGTATGATGAGAGCATAGAATGTATGTGGAGCATGTTAGCAACATGATGTAGAATGTTGGATTAGTGTTGAATGTGCATGGTAATGTTACAATATAAGAGTATGGTATGTATGCCCTATGTGATAATGACATAATATGAGTTGCTAGGTTAGGTTCGAGCATCCATGGTTAGTGATTATGCATGTGGGTTGCACTAGAATGTTTTAGTCATCTCTTGCTTTCTTTTCATGATTGTTGGTATGATTTAAAAAAAAAAAGTGTGTTGCAAGCTATGATGGTCACCTTGCTATGATTAGAGTCAACATGAATAAGTTATTACAAGTTTTTATAAAGACACAACTAATTGATTTCGTCAAAATAAATTAGAATTTAAAGAATGAGTAATAGGATTACATGACTGACGGGTAGGTATAAACAAGAATGTAAGTAATTAGCCTTGCATCCCATAGACCAAGAATTGGACTAGAGAGCACTTATGAATAGTGCAATATTTAGAGCCCTGTAATTGACTCCAAATGTTTTTATGAAAATCTATTATGTTTTGTTAGCATATAATGACTTGGGGGAATGAATGAGGTGATTATGTTTGGTAAGCATGTGGTTTCATGAATATTCATGCTAGTAGTGAATAGCTTAATTCATGATGAAGTGTTTTCAAAAAGGTTGTGTAACATGAAATAGAATCCCATGTGTTTGTATGATAGTTTTACTTCAGTTGGTTTTGCACAAGCATGATTAGAGTAACTTAAAGGGGAAGGTTTCATATCATGAACATAGAGATGTCATATGATGAAGTTGAGGAGCTCATATGAGTAAGATGTATATTCTTTTCCTATGACCTATGCATGTAAGTTAGATAGGAGAAATCTAAATGAAATCTGTTATATTCAAGTTATGGTTTGGTAATGCAATAGTAAGAAGTTAATAGGCAAGAAGCATGTTGTTTGCCTCTATTGCATGAACTTGTATAATGTGTGTAATTGATGTGTTGCATGTATACACACCAGAAGTATAGGCATGTGAACGCCTAGCATGATGCTCACGTAAAGAATTGAAGAGTTCAGAAATTGAGGACTGAGAGTCCTGAGTAGCAAGTTCAATGTCAAACATAAGAGAAAGAGAACCATAGCAAGGAACGAAGTGACATTTAGCCCCCTTCCCTTGAGAGCTTGCACGTGCATGAGGTGGTAGAGCATAAGTGCTCATCCAGGACTTGCACAGTGGAAAGGCTGCCCTTGGAGGTGGAGCCGCCTAGTGTAAGTGCCATGATAGGAGCATTTGTTGCCTTCAAGGGAAAAGGCTACCCTTAGAGGCGAGCCACCCTAGGTGTGACAATTGGCATCCCCAGCTAGAGTACAGTGGCCTTCAGGAATGGCACTGTCTCCGAGAGTAATAACAGTTAAAGTATCATGCCAAAAGTGTAGAGTGTTCTAGGCATCCAAGCCCATCCTTGAAACCCGTGTGGTCAAGTTTTCATTCTCATTGATCTTCCAGTTACGCAAATTCAGATTTGGGGACCAAATGTTTTAAGGGGGAAGATTGTAATACCCGGTGTACACATGTCAGTAGATAAGTTCTGTAGGCCTCAGGGTCCAGGGACCCACCGTTGGTGCTGAAGTTCTCTAAGTCTGGACCCTACATCTCCTTGAAGGGCTATTGTTAGAGTGACATTCTTGGGATGAAAAGCCCCGGTAATTGTTCCTAAAGGGAAAATGAGTTGAAGAGTAATTTTTAATAAATTTTATGATACCTTTAAATGTTTCATTTTGAGCCCTCAAGTTTAGAAAATCTCGAAAACTTCCGGATTTGAACTAAAACCCAAAATTTGGGTTTTTAATCGTTGAGATTTTAATTTTTTTGATATTTTATTTGAATCCAAATGGGGGTATTTCCTTATTTACAATTATGTTTTAAAGTTAATGGATTAACTTAAAATTAAGAAATATGAATAAGTGAAGTGAGTATTAGACAACCAGATGTCATATGACAAAAGATGCTGAAGTTGGGATTACTGCACCGCTAGCGGTCCAGGATCGCTATGTCAAGGAGGATGGTTTCATGTTTTTAGTGGTCTGAAGACTACTAAAGTGGTCCAAGACCGCTATAGTGGTCATAAATGCACAGTGATGGGGGCATATATGTGGCCCGCTATAGCGATCAGGGACTACTATAGCGATCCCTGAGTACCCACGTGCCAGAAATGACGCCTTCATTTTTGACCCAAAATAAAAGCCCTAATCGGCTCCCCTCCTCTAGAAGTAGAAAACCTTCCCCCACCACCATTCTCTTCTTCCTCAATCTCATCCCAATCTAGCTTCCCCAAATCATCAAGGTATGTTTATGTTGATAGATTTTGGTATCTTTTCTTCCATTCCTTCATAATCTTGGATTGGGTTTGGTTATTTTTCTCATTGTTGTCAAGTAGGGGTGCTCCTCCAAAGTTGTTAGTGTATATTTAGAGTAAGCTAGAGCTTCCCATAGGTTGTTTATAAGTTTTATTGATTCAATGGTAGACTTTGGTGTCATTTCTCCTCCCGAGTTCTATCGGAGTTGTTCTCTCACGTTTACCCTCCAAGTGAGTGGGTTTGACTTTATAGCCTTAGTTTGATCTTTATATTATTAGTTTATTGCATTACGGAGCATTTAGAAATTTTAAAAATGGATTCTTTCATGATATGGCTATATATGAAAATATGCTTTAGCTAGAAATAATCTATTTAAACTTATACATGGAATTATAATTTTAGAAAACACATGGACCATAATTGCTATGTTGTGTGATATGAAAATATTTTATATGCTAATGAAATAATTGTTGGAAGAATATATGATTTTATCTAGTTGCTATTTTAACAAATATGTTTTAAGAGTTATGATATCATTACGTACATACTCCGATTTTGGATTTCCGAAAGGTTTTAAAACGTTAAGTTGATTTAGTATAAAATTTATATGAAAGAGTTTTGAGCCTATAGTAGATTATGGAACAGAGTTTGAGAAAAGAAATTCAGCTATTATGATTATGAACCCAATGTTTGAGCTATGATTTTACATTTATCAAGTATATGAAAAGATATGTTAGCTTAAGATATGCATTTGAAAATGTAGTTTATGGTACCAAGAGGTACGAAATTTAGTATGATTCGTAGCAATTGCCAGATACATATTCTTGGGTTAAAATCGGAACGCCTACAAGCAGGTGATCCCTTGGGCATGATTTTCATAGCCATAGTTATGCTAAAGTCAGATTGCTAGGATTGTTTGAGCCCAGAACTCTAAGTGTAATAAGTATTCATGGGGCTCTGCTTTGCCAAGGACAGAGTTCCCATCCTTCACATTTAGGGGCTCTACTTCGCTAGGGATAGAGTACCCATCCTTCAATATTCATGGGGCTCTACTTCACCAGGGACAGAGTCCCATCTTTCAACATTTAAGGGCTCTGCTTCGCCAAGGACAGAGTATCCATCTTTCAGAATTGTTGTTTTCATTTATTTTCAGTTAAGTTATGTATGATGAACAGGAGCAACAGCCATGGTGGCAATCCCAATAAACGGGACCTAGTTAGATGCCCAGTTTTTCTGAGAGGGACTAGTATGAGTTTAGGAGATGCTCTAGTTCGCGGGACTGAGACCATATTTCAGTTATTATATTTATGTTTTCATGCAGATATGAATGATGATTTAGAGTTTGTTTATTATTTTTCATTAGTATTATTATCATCATATTTTTATTATTATTGTCCCATGAAGAAGGTCCAGGTGAGAAATTCACTTACTGAATTTTAGATGAAACTCACCCCTCTCATTTCTTCCATTACAAGTATAGTAGCGGTTACGGGTCTTTTGAATCATCTCCTCTCCAGCAATAAAGGTATCAGTTGGTGAGCTTCACTTTGGAGTGAAGTGCCTTTGTGTTGTCCTTAGAGTACTTCAGTGTCACTGCGGCTAGGGTCCCGGATCATATAGATATATTATATTTTGTTTTACCTTGAATTAGATTATATGGTATATGCATAATCATAGCTTTCATGGTTTTTAAATCTTGTAGAGAGTAATTCAGTATATGTTATATTATAACCGTAGATTCAAAGTTTGATTATGAAACTAATTATAATGATTTAGACTTCAAAGAGAAATTGATTTATGTTAGATATAAAATTATGTGAGAAAATGGGTTTTTATGAATTAAGTTATGCATATAGAGAAGCTCAAAGGTCACAAGGCTTACGTGGGATGGGATTCCTCACGTGCCAATCACGTTCCCAAATCGGGTCGTGACACAAGGTTCATGAGGGACCAATAATATGCCTGAGAGATTTCAGTTCGCAAGGGATTGATATCATCCAACCAAATAACATGATATAGTTTGTTTCTTTACTAATTGCCATAGTTAATATTAGAATAGTTTCAACAAAAGATATATGATTTCTCTATCAGTAGATTATATATGCATATGTATATGAAGATGTTTTTGCTTCTTATTGCATGTGTTATATATATATATCTCCTGTTAGTTGTCCCATGTGAATGGTAGATAAGAATCTACTTATTGAGTCCATTGACTCACCCTCTCCCTTCCTCCTTATAGTTATAGCTTAGCAGGTTCTCGATCAATTACCAGTTCAATTGTCGTAGCGTTCAGTGCTGGTTTACGTAGCAATAAGGCTTAGTTTAGGATTATGTTAGATTAAAGTGCTCCAAGTAGTTATGTAGGTAGGATCCAAACCATGCATTCCATTTAAAGATCATGTACTTATTTTCAGAATTTATATACCCCTGTATATGTTTTCAAAATTTAAGTATGAATTTGAAATGTAGATTGTAATAAGAAAAAATTATGTAACAAGTAAGTTATATGCCCACGATTTAGTTTTCAAGTATTAAATCGAATTTTGGATTATGACTAAGGTCATGGAATGCTATAGTTTATGTTTTTACAATCGACTATAGCACATGTTAAATTTAATCAAGATAGACTCATGATTTTGCATGTTGAACTAATTCAGCTTTATGAGTTCTAATATTATGGTTTACTTAGAGAAATTGGTAATGATTTGGAACGAAAATATGTTTTAAGTATGAAATTCGCAATAATTCATATATTCAGTAACTCACGTTACCCAAGAGCCTTACGTGGGACCCAATCTCTCACGTGCAGTCATGCTCCCAAGTTAGGTTATGACATAGTGATATCAGAGCCATTGGTTTACCTACATGGTCCTGGAGCAAGTGTCCACAAATGGCATGATGTTTATGTGAATGGAACTGTAATGATATGCATTAACGTGATGTTATTTGTGGTATTTAGGATGAGTCAGTCATGTATGGGTTCAGTTTGATGTCCTTTTCATTCTTTTAAACTCTTGATTTGATCTCCTTCCCTCTTCCCTTGTTTCTCAGGTGAGCTATGCCGCTGTTAACCGTCATTGTCATCGCCACCGCAACAACACCATATAAGTCAAAACTGCTTGCATATGGCACCTCGAGCGAGCTATTCTGAACCTGGTAGAGGTAGTCAGGAAGCACATCAGAGCTTCAATGCATCAATAGGGAACGCGGCAGGCATGATTAGCTTAGGTAAAGGTCAACAGTGGGCACCATCAACCAAGGCCTTAATGCCCTCTTTGATGCGTCCCACTATTCCTTAACCAAGGGGTCAACATAATAACCAGTCAAAATAGAGAGAAGTCAGACCAATTGGTCACACCCAGTTTGTTGATGTGCGTAAAATGCCATGGAGGTCAATGATTATGGGGCCCATTCACATGCTACATATATGGTTAGAAAGGGCATAAAAAAAAGGATTGCTCGCTACATTAGAGAATTGTGAGCCAGAGGCCTGAGCAACTTGATGCCTTGGCACAACCCCTTCACCCCAGCTAAGGACAGCCCATTCACCCCAACTGAGGAAGGTTGCATGCCAATGACCAAAAGTTAGCAAGGTAGAATTACGACGGAAACATAAACCATGTATGTAGGCATCTCATAGGATTTGATGGTTGCATGCCTTTGATGCCATGAATATCATGCATTATAGATTTTTAATGTCACATTGCCTTATGATTGAGATTTGCATGATATGAGTAAGGTATGCACATAAAATATGTTGGCAGCACGTCTTAAAATGTAAGTTAAAATTTGAACATTTATTTGAATCATTGTGCATGTTAATTGCATCTGATTGCTTTCGAATGCATTTGTCATTTTCTCTTGTAATTATATGCATGATATGGGTATGGAATGCATGCAGAATAGGTTAACAACATGATATGAATTGCTAAACAAGTTTTGAATATCATTTGAGAATTGTTTTACATGTGAATTGCATCAAGATTGCTTTTAGTTGCCTTTTGTCCTCTTTGCCTCTAATTATGTGCATAATGTGTCTATGCTAGAAGATATAAACGTTTTGCTTGCTTTAGTGATGGATAACATGAATAGGTCATTGTAGCCTATTATTAAAGTGTAAATGATTTATTTCATGGTGATGACACGTGGCTTGGAAGGATGAAGTGATTGAATTGCAAGATTGTAGGTGCAAGTATAAACAAGCTAAGGAAACGTGTTTGGAAAATGATTAATATGCCATGTAATTTGTCTGCATGCTTGGTATGAGCCATGATTCTCGTTATCAAATTGAGAAGAACATGTAAGTTGCTAGCACTAAACCTTATAAGGCAAGGATGGAACTAAAGAGTATGTATGTATGTGTTATGTGATGTCCAAGGACTAGGTGATCAATTCGTCCATGGAAGTTCTCATGATCTTGTTAGCTCTGAATAATTTGAAAGTGGATAGATAACATATCCATGATTGCTATGCACACGGTACCACCTAAGAAAATGCTTATTTGCCATGCTTTTTGGAGTGATAAGTGGAGTAAGTTGTTTCAATCCATTCAAGATTTTAGAAATTAATGTTTACTAGTTTCATGGTTTCCTCAAATCTATTATGTTGTTGCATTTTTATCAATATAACATGTGACTTGGTGATTGTGTGCATCTTTAAAAAGGGTTTTATATATACTTGAGGTTCTTGGTAAATGTTTTACAAGATTTTAGATGAAAAGATTTCTCAAAGGAGTTTTATTAACATTCTTTACGAGATATATGAGACAAGTTTGCTATGATAGCACGATTTATTTACACGAAAGTTAAGCATTGGAATGAAGTCATAATCTTGTTTCTATGTTACACTATCCTGGTTGGGCTTCTTTGGGAAATATGTATTGAAACCCATTTTACTTGTGAAAACTTGAATTACTTAAATGCTTTATACCCTAGATAGTTTTGTTCTTTACCTAAGTGAATTACTTTGTTTACAACTTAGATATTGATGGGTTTGCTTTCCTTGCTGGATACTTTTTAGTGAGAATGCATCCTAAGGTATTAGTTGAAGCCAGGCAACATGTAGCATAATGTTGTATGCTCACATGATGATTTAGGTCTAGCATTGTATATTGATATGATTAAATTGGTCGTTAAATTATTGGTTTTAAGTCTTGAATTGAAATCTCTCATTTGGTCAAGTTTATGAACCCATATGTAAGGGATATATGTTATTTTTCTAACCCATGCATGGGAACTATATGAATAAAGCTTAGATTGAGATATCCTTCAAGGTATGCTATTCACTCTGATATTATTCTCCTCCCTTATGCTCATACATTGATTTGAGCATTGGAGTCTTCAGGTACTCACCCCTAGTGCTCCAACCACCATGAAGAGAGGAATGACATCTAAGTACAAACACCGTCCATACACAAGAAAGCAACCACAACATAACTTTACATTACAAAAATGCAGTAAACTTTTTTTGGAGAAATAATAAATTGTATAGTTAAATGGGACCAAAAATTAAAAAATGTGACTTTTGGTTTATAAAATTAAAAAAAAAGGTCATAAACAATATTATCTAAATGGGCTCTTTAATTATCTTACTTCGCGGACTTTATTTACGGTCTTAGTATAGCTAGTTGCACTTTTCCTTACTCCCTTCTATATTTGAAACCCATAGGATTTCTTTGTAATTTATACTTGTAACCGAACAATTCAAGTATTAACGAAATTTCAATCCATTACATACTATATTCATTCTTGCTTAACTTTGCTTATTGATCCCAACTAAGTGCTTACAATTAAGTTACTCGATAACTCGTATATAAAGAACAGAGTTTCCTCTTTTGAGCAATTGTTTGACACTTGAAATCGAAAGGACCTTTTGAGGCTAACCAATTTGAAGGTCTAGTACGCCCTTACCCTCGTGCTAACACCAGATTTAGTGAAAAAATAGCACAACGGTGCTAAATATAATATTATTAAAATTAAAATTGAAATTATTTTAGAGGAAATTTTCAAAGGAAAAATCAGAGTTTAATTTAAATTTTTGAAATTAAATAAATTAAAGAATACTACTATTTGATTAAAATAAATTTCTTACAAAATATAAAATATATGTTTGACACTAAATTGTTTGTTGTTAACAAAACATAAATAAGATTAATATAGCATTATTAAAATTAAAATTAAATATCATATTAAAATATATTTAATGAAAGATGCTGCATTTAGAAATAACTAAATAAATACGAATATATTAGTGACTTTAAGGGTGTGTTTATTTCAATTCTTTTTAAAACAAAAAGTTATAAAAGTTAGGACTAAACAGGAAATTCAACAATTTCAATATTGGACAAGCTCATCCTGAACAATGTCAAAAGTCACTCACTAGTTTCTTGACGGAAAATGTTACGTGTTAGTGACAATTTCATTATCAAACATATTGGTCTCTAACGTCATTCATCCTTCATCCCTTTCCTTCCTTCATCCTCTTCACCACCATCACCACCACCATCCTCTTCATCATTAGTAACCAATTCCAACCTAAAAACATCTTCACAACAAACACAACTATAACCTCAAATCATAGCAATTTTTTTTGGAATATGGATTTACTTGCACCGCAAAGGTCCAACAAAGATTGAATTGCGCTTCATGTTATACCTTGCTACTATGAGATCACATGTTTAACAAAAACAATTTATAATATATGAATTGTGTTCCAAAACGTCATTATCTACGTGACTCAATATGCATCGCAATCATATTGGAAGAGATAGATTGTGAAACCAAAAAGGACTAATCCCATATACGGCATTATGGCATATCATATGTTTTATTCAGTAGATAGACGGGAGGGGGCTTTTGATATATATATATATATATATATATATATATATATATATATATATATATATATATAAATTGATTTTATGCTTTTTTTTCATAGTCCCTTTGTCTTACCAAATGAAATCACGGCACCTTTCTGATCCTTTCTGTTCTATCCTCTCCATTGTCATTTTCATGATGTAGTTCTCATGTGGTAGCCAGAGAGAAGCTGGATGGAATAATCTAGACAATCTTACATACGAAAGGATTCAGGATATGGATCGTAACATCAAAGCTTTGAAACGATTTAATGGTAGAATTTAAATTCAGCTACATAATCACGTACGAACATTATTCCTATTTGCATATACTCTTAATTATCTGATCATTATCAATTCTGAGGAACCCAATTCCTTCTATATTTTGTCCAACTCTAACCCTCCTTATTACCGAAGCCTCATAGCTGCATTCACAAGACGAAACTTGCCAACAAAAATCGATGACCACTTGACATCAATTGTAAATGTCAATGTTCTTATCCACAGTTCTTTGCATTTTTTTTTAACGGATCTACGTAGTTGTGTCTTTAATTTTATTTATTTGGGGAGAGGCTTAAAAGATTAAATTACAAAAATGTTAGATGAACGTCAAAAGATGGATGTCCATTTTTATCACTATTGGATGTGATAGTAAGCCACACTCACCACATTCATCTATCACATCTAATGGTGATAAAATAATTATCCCACCCATTATGCATTCATTTTTTGGATCTTTATATATATATATATATATATATATATATATATATATGGTTGTGGGTATTGAGATTGGTTTCCCGTTTTTGAAAAATATTTTTTTATTTGTTATTTTTTTGAAGTTTTTTTATTTGATATTTTGAATATAAAATAAAAAAAAATTTTACATTTTTAAGGTTTTATAGAAATTAAGAAAACATTTTGTTAGTTTTTTTATATTTTTATACAATATTGAAAAAGGAGAATAAAATAAAAATACAGTGATGTTTTTATTGTTAACATTTGGAATAAAAGTATTTTTGAAAATCAAATAGCCTACCTAAACGTCACTGATATATTAGTTCTACCGTGTATGATGATGAGACAACATAAATAAAAGCTCTCTCTTTAGAATCCGTTTGGTTTGAATAAAGGATGAAATAAAAAAAATCATGGATAAACTCCGTATGTTCTTATGGATAAATTTCATACATTTTATATATATTAAAAAGGAAGAATGAGTTATGGTTGTGTTTGTTATGAAGATATTTTTGGATTGAAATAGGTTACTGATGATGAAGAGGATGGTGGTGGTGATGGTGGTGAAAAGAATGAAGGAAGAAAAAGGATGGGAGATGAAGGATGTTAACAATATGTCAAATAATGAAATTATCACTAATACCGTTAACGTTTTCATCCAGGGACTAGTGAGTGTCAATTTTTGACATTGTAAGGGATTAAGTTTACATTTTCCAGTTATCAGAGGAAGCTTGTCCAAAGTTTACTCTAAAAGTTACTCATATGGATTTCCATTTCAAAGTTAAAATTAATTTAAAATAAATTGTTTTAAACTTTTGAATTAAAGTTTATAGGTGTAGCTACCTTAAAAAACTAGTTTTTATAAATAAAATGTAAAACAAACGTACCCTAAATTGGTTAGATTAGACTTTATCTAATCTTGTATTATTGTAATTATATCTTAGAATCCATGAATCTTTCCTAACTTTTTATTTTAATTTTTAACTTTCCAACTTCATCTAAATAGATGTATTTCATTTTTTCAAGATCGTTGTAAATTGAAGAAGACACACCAGTGGCCCCTATCGTCTTTGAAGAGAATTATATGAACGATTTCAATAATTAGCCGGCTGTACTCCACATACCTCCATCTGCATGGGCAAAAGGACAAGGAACGATAGTCCTATATATTTGACATCCACTCGATAAATTACGGGTTTGGAGTGTTATTTCAATATCTTTAATAGACATCAATTATGGAAGCATTGAAACATATCATACATTAATAAGCTAAGTAGTCACATATAATTTTTTAATTTTATATATTTTTAATTTCACTATAAGGCGTTCAATAATCATGTACCCACTTGTTAAGCAAGCACATGACTAGTTAATCTTTTGCTTTTCCTGTTACGTCATTGAATGTGATACATCAATTTATTATTCCATCATTTGATCATATTTCCTGTGAACTGTTTAGTTAGACATCTCACCTCATTCAATGAATTTCTTTTTTTCCCACTCACTTTTGTTTCGGTCATTAATATGCATGAGATGAAAGAAAAAGCTTTTATTATTATTATTATTATTTTGGTAAGAGGAAAAGCTTTTGATTAAGTATTGAGTTATGATATTTGTATCCATAATACATGAAATATCATATAAATTCACATCTCATTCACATTTGAATGGAATGTAGATTTCATTCAAGTAAGGTTAATATTTCATCTGATGATGAATAAAAGTTCATATTTCATCTAATAAATGAATAAGATATGAATCAATATGGTGCTCATATCTTATAACTACAAATGGTATTAATCTTAAGCATTGGACATAGAATCCCGCGAGCTCACATTAGTGTCCCTAATCTGGTGCAAGAAGTTGAAAAGGTGTACCTCAGATTTGTGTATGCCTATGAAGTACATTATGTTGAAGAGAAATTTACACAGTTACAGACCACCTAGCATATCCTGTATGCTCAGTCTACCCAGCAAAACAGCAGAACGAACTGCCCTCCGTTAGAGATTCACGGAACTGATCCATCACCTGTCATTGGCAGCACACAGAAAGCTTTAGTTGTTATCAGTCCTATGTAGAAGGCGGCGCCTATAAAGTTTCGTTCCAAATCAGAAGAATAAGCCTATCCGAAAATAACATCAACGGAATGATATTTAACACACCAAATACTACATTAAAATTACAAAAAAATAAAAAGATAATAATAATCCATAAAATTATTATGTTAAATAATGAATAATAGAGAATAAGTATTTTTTCTTATGTTCCGAAGACATCTTAACAATCTAAAAAATAGTCCTGCAACATAAACAAATTTTATTGTTGTGCTTTTGCATACGCTGATTTCACAATACCTTTTCCCTCCCCCACTAACTTTATTGCTTTCCTTGATCATGCTCCTTTTGGTCTTTCACTCTTTTCTTTACCGCGATATTTCACTCTCATAACAACTGTGGAAACTAGGACAAGTATATTGGCAGGGGCAAAGCTGGCTGTTAAATTAAGAAAATTAAACTATGTTCGGAGTACATAGCATTCCAACAAGTTGCAATGATTTGGCGTGAAAAATGGGAGTCTCAACAAATTGCTGTTCTCTTTGGTGAAATATTTCTGTTCAAGAAAACATAACATGGGGTGGGGGGGCATTGGTGCTGATGACATAGATTGCATTGCAAGAAACGACATATTGTGGTGTCTTTTCATTCATCGAACAAATAGTGCTGTAAAATGGTGACAACCTTAATCTGCAAAGTTATATATGTCTCATGAATGGCTCGGATACTCCCCCTAAAGAAAGAGAAAGAAAGAAATTCAACGATTAACTATTGACTTATTGCAAGTTATTGGACCATATGGCCATGAGTGGCCGAAAAGAAAACTATTATTAGACAAGTTATTCCCTGGCAACTTTCCCAAATTAAATAGAAGTGCAAATAATAAACAGGGAAAACAAGGGAATATCTATATATATCAAGAACCACATATTAGTTTTGATAATTCATATGTGCCTTTTAATTTAGACTGAGAAAAGAATTATTTAACTTGATAATTTTGACATCTTGAATAAAGATGTGAGTTCAAACTTTAAGAAAACTATTCTTATGAAGAAAAAAAAAGATAAAGCTATAACTTTTACAAAATAATTTTTATTTTTAAGTCATATGATTAGATTTAAAGTAAATTCAATTAACCCGAAGAGATTCAATATGAAAAACCAGTATTCATGTCTGTGATTTAACAGATTTATTATGATTCATTTATGTCTGTGATTTTATTGGCTTGTTTTGCACTATTTATTTAATAGTTTGATTATTATTCATTTTGATTTTAAAATAACCATATTTTATTTTATTTTATTTATTACGAAAATAAAATAAGTGTAACAATGAAAAATTTAATATCAAATAATAGCTCTATGTAAGACTTTAGTTGAACTGACACATGAAAGTAAATCCCAAAAATTACATAATAGAAATATAAAGAGTTAACATGCAATAGTAAATTGAATGAAATTTATATAAGCAAGAATAAAGTTTAGTTCCAGCATTAACAATATTTAATGAATAAAATTAGTAGTACTTATGTTAGTATCAAATTTACATCTTAAAGCTTACTAAAAATCTACATCTTAAAAAAAATTTAAAAAATGATACAAAAATTTAAATATAAGCAAAAGTGTTACCTAACCTTGACGTGAGCACTATGAAATCCACCAACAATTCCCGAAACAAATTATATCAAAAGATAATATATTAGTAACATTTTTTTTGTACCATATTAATAACATGTAGTATAAGAAAGGAAAATAAATGACGTTGTTGGTAATATGACAAAAATAACAAACTTCACCGCATATAATAGTGCTAGCTAGATTGAATACATGCTTGATAATCTTCTAAATTCATGACGGATTAAATAACTGATTGAACCATCACTTAATACAAGCACAAATGATTATCTTGAATTCCCACATAAATTCGAAACATCATTCTTTTTTTTTAAAAATCAGAAACATCATAAAATAATAAAGAAATTAAAAAAGTACTAAGATTTTGATAGTGGATGAACGCTGTCAATCTTGATGTTATTAAACTGGGGACATGGTTAGGTGACCATCACTGAAGGTCGCTAACACTTCATATACTTAAATAATTATAATAATAATGATAGAGGATTGGGTATGGGGACCATCCTACAATCTATAGAGAGTCTATGTAGGTCAAGTTCACAGCCTAACCCTAATTGCCCTAAAGATTTGCCTTATCAGAAAGGAAAATAGCTCCCTATGGCCCTATCCAACGCTAGCTTTAGTACCTCATTAGTCACTCCACTGCATAAAAGTTGGCCCTCTTTTCTTGCTTGGCCAACCGGACTGACAATGATGGGCATAATGAGGCTTCCCCTATGCCTAGCTAATTTTTTCAAAATTTTGGCCTTATGGGATCCGTAAACATTATCGTTTGTGGCCACAGACTAGTGGGAATATGTTTAGCACTATGTTTATGCTCAATATTTAATAATAAACTATTAAGCACGTATATCAACGCGGACATGAGATAAAATATAATACTTATATAAAAGGCACAATAAAATTAAAATTTTATAAGACATGAATATAATATATATATATATATAATTAAAATTTTAAATAAAATAATATATTATTTAAAATATTATTTATATAAATTTTACTTATATTTTATTTTCTTAAAAATTTTAAAAGTTGTGATATTTTCTTTTTATAACATTGTCGATATTTCCTTTTATTATATTGAATATTGTACTTCTATATTAAAATAAGAAGAAAGAGTAAATTTTAAATTTAAAATATAGAAACATATATTATTAGTGTGTCATATAAAATCTGATATGAACACATATTTAATATGTAGGTACGACACTCAAACAATATGTATGTACTTCATAGATAGTAAATAGTACTCCCTCCTACCATTTTTATTAATCACCTTAGGAAATAATAATAATTTAATATATTAAAAAATCAATATACCTAAACATATATTTAAGCTCAAATACATTGATTTTAAATTTACCCAATTGTCACTGTTTTTCAAGTGGACTACTAAAAGTGGAGAGAGCCAGTAACAATCGAAATATCAGAAGATTATTTGTCAGAACAAAATAAACTTCTAACAAGAACTTCTGACATAAACTTCACAACTGGATGAATCCTTTCACTGATTCCCGGGTAACTTCCTCGAAGTGCAAACAAAAGCAAAATTCTGACAACCCAAGAATCTACAAATAATGACTTGCAAAAATCTGAAAATCTTTTTTTTCCCATTTTTTCCCCACGGTTCTGAAATAATATACCATTTTAACAGAATAATCAAAGTTCAACAAAATGTTACTTTGAACTAAGCTTGGTCCAAGTTCTTACCTTTAAGCAATCTTCTTCAGCTAGCTAGCAGCAGCAGAGTAGACATTATTGCTTGGAAACCCAATTGCAGAAGAACATTCCTTGTTCTTTCCACTGCAACTGTTTCCCAGTTGAAGTTCTGAAGCACAGGGCGTTACATTTTTCCCTTCAACACCATGGTCATAGAGAAACCCCTTGAACACATGGCCACTAATATGCACCGTGGCCAAGTAGGCAAATTCATTTTCACCATTGCCAATAGCCGAGACTCTATGGCACCTGAATACAGCAGGTGCACGAACATGACCTGGTAAAGACCGTTTGAAGCCAGCATCTGCCATACAAGAATCATTTGGACCTCCAAATATATAACCATAAATTTATAAACCGGACAACATTTTGTTTTCATGAACTAAAAGCACATATATATCCCACTTAGTATATTAAATTGTGTCCTTTCACATTAAACCATGTTGTCAAATTAGTCTTACAACTAACATCAAGTTAATTTTGAAAGGATGAAATTGATAAAATTTTAATAGTGAATGACCAAGTTAATGTTTCAACCATGATTTTAACTTGTGGTGTGCAACTGATGCAATTGTGACCACAATATTGTTATTGTGATATTTCTGTTTTTGCTATTTGTTCCCATCATAATATAGCCAGCGATCGCAATTTAAAACCAACCTTGACATCAACTTGACATCTAAAGATAATTTTTTGAGGATCTTGATGAACATTTACTTAGAATTCTTTGAAGACGGATGGAGAAAGTGAAATCACCTTGGTGACAAGAGCTAGTATCTAAGCTCTTTGGAGTGGTGGCATTAGAATTGGAACTATGAGAGGTGGCAGTAGCATTATGTGATGACCCCAAAGCTCTTGGCCTCTTAGCCCCAGGAGAATCACCACCACCACCACCACCACCACCACAGCCGCCGCCGCCACTATTACCGGCTCCCATCACCATCTGCCGCTCCCGCCGTCGGACTGCCGGGACCCACGTGCTCTTCACGTGAGTATTGCAGTCATATCCACGCCCCTTGCAGCAAGTCCTGCACCTTCTATACACGCAATCTTTCTTTGCCCTGTTGCCACAGTCTTGACACACCCTGAAGTCACCCCCATAGACCCCATTTTCCTGATCACTCTCCACCATCACAACCCTGCGGCTCTCATCATCTTCCCTTTCAGGGCACATCTTGAGGTTCCAGTAGTTGGTGTTGTTGTTGTTGATGGTGTTGTTGGTGCCACACTGATCTTGAACCTCATTAATGTTCTGTTGAGGCACGCAAGGTGTGGCTGTTAGGAGTGGGAAAATGCCAAAGCCAACGCTGAGAGAGCCTAATGAAGGAAGAGGGAGGTTGGAGCTACTGTTGTGGTCTGCTGCAATGGGTTGGCCCTCCTGCTGGTGCTGGTGGTGGTGGTGGTTGGTGCAGGGAAGAAGGCGTTGGAGCTATGAGTACTAGGTCTCTGAGGCCTAACATGCTCATTGGAACAAATCACAAGGATTGAGATTTTGGTTTTCTTTTTTTCTTTTGGGAAAAGGGGTGTGTGTTGTGAGTGTTTTATGATGGTGAGCTGTTGTTGTTGTTGAATGTGGAGATCTTATATAAAGAGAATGTAAACAGAACCTGAGGTTCCATTCTTTTGATGCAAATGAGATCTATGATTTTTTTTTTTTTTGTTCCTTCAAAAAATAATTGTATCCATGATTCGCCCCAGTGGGTCTTTCGCTTGGTAGCATTGAGAAAGGGCGATTTTTTTTTAAAGAAATTTTTATATCTTTACGAAGCATCACTTGGTTAGCATTTAGTAAATCTCCCACCATAGAAAATTAATAAAAGCGTATTCGGAGAATGTAGCATACCCAAAAATCTCAAAATTGTCCGTCTTAGGATAATATTTGAGCTATTATGTCATTGCAAAAAGGAAGTACATGTGAGACATGTCTCTTATTACAAATTTAAAATAATTTTTTTATTAAAAATATCTCTTTAAATATTTCATATACTATTTATAACATTTTTACTTTTCAATTTTTCATCAAATTATAATATTCGTCTCTGCTCTTGATTCTCTGTCTTATCCTTTCAGTCCTGAAACAAGGTCCAAACTATAAGTAGAAAATAGTATGAAAAAGGACGTGAATCGGGTATTTAACTTCTTCAGCTTTTGAAAGACTAAAAAACAATCAAGCATTTTACTTAAAGGCAATGGAAATAGGAATTAGTGTGCTTCAGAAAGTGGCTTTTTGAGCAACTAACAATTAAATAAACTTTAGAAACTATTTGACAGGATTTTAAGAAATCAAACAACAGAAAAAAAAATGTGTGAAGAATAAAGAGATGAGGAGAGAGAGAGATGTTACTCAATGATTTTATAATGGTTTGGCCAAACACGCATATCCAGTTCTCAATAAACTTGTTGAGTTCTACTAAACAAACACTTTCTCAACCTTGAGAAAGTAAGATATTCTTTGAATAACCTTCTCATTAAGCTATCTCCAATAAGCAGTAGTTCCAATTTACTCTCACTTATAAGCAATCTTTGTTCTAGCCTCTTTAGCCTAAACTCACTTGATCACTGTTGGATTAGGGTACAAGAATAAGGTTTAAGTTGGCACACTCCAATAAAGGACACTTAAGCCCTTTTAAAGATAAAACAATGTTTGAATGAAAAGACTTGAGAGACTTCTTTCTAAATTCTTCCTAAGAAGAAAATGTTAGCTAATGATCACAAGAAAGAATATTTTTATACAGAAATTGATTGCAAAGAAAATCATGAACTTTATTTAGAAAGTATTAGAAGCTTTTAGCGCTTATTGTGCAAAAGTTTCTTAACATTTGAAGGTTTCATACTTTTATACTTGGATTTTGAATTAATTGTTGTCCCTTAATTTTGCTTCCTCTTGACATGTTTTTTTTTTTTTTTGGTCCTCGAGCTATCTTCTAGAAGAGTAGCTAAGTTGTTTAGACTATTCGTGTTGGCAGAAACTTTGAAATTTAATTTATGAAAAATCCTTCAAAAACAACTTTTACTTTCTAAATATGGTTTATGAATCTTTTCTTCTAGAATATGAGGAATTGTCTAAGTACAAAGATGATGTGTCACTATAAATACTTTCTAAACGTTGACTAAATTTGAAATTCAAATTTTCCTCATTCTCTATTGACTCAATGTGGTTTCTAAAGTAAAAGTTCTTTCTAAAGTGATTCCACACTTCCTGAGCTTAGTGTTGACCTTTTGATCTTAACTCTTAGCTTGATAATGATCTTCTTGTTAGCTGCCAAAACCTACAAAAAGCTTGAAGATAATATGTTTTGAATGATAACAAAACCAATTTAAAGAAAATATTTTGAAGAATGACTGTCTACCTTGAGTTTCTTGAAATAGCAAACATGTTCTTTCATTGGCATAACATAGCTCTATTAAACGTAAATAATTTCACTTTACATGTGCAAATATGTTTTATCTCATTTAAAGAGATGTGAATCAAGTGGAAGTGATAATTATATCGTATTTTGAGCATATACATGTGTAATACCCGGTGTACATGTGTCGCAGACAAATTTTGTGCGGCCTTAGGGTCCCGAGACCCAACTCCAGGTCCTTAACTTCACTAAGTCTTGACCTACACCTCCTTTGAGAACTATATGTTAGAGTCATAATTTTGGGATCAAAAGTCCCGGTAATTGTTCCTAGAGAGAAAATGAGTTGAAGAGTGATTTTTAATGAATTTTATGAAACCTTAAAATGTTTCGTTTTTGGACCACAGTTTAGAAAACCGTGAGAATTTTTATTTGAACTAAAACCCAAAATTTGAATTTTGAATGGTTGGGGTTTTGATTTTTTTGATATTTTATTTGAATCCAAATGGGGGGTATTTCCTTATTTATATTTATGTTAAGAAATGTAAATAAGTTAAGGGTGTTATTGGGAAGGTGCCTTCCTGGAAGATTCTGGACACTCGCTGGAGCGAGTTATGTTGCCTAAGGCAGGTGAAGCAGGAGGCTCGCTAAAAATATGTTCGCTGCAACGAGTGTTTGCTCCTCCAGGTTTGCTGCAATGAGCTTTACTCACTCCACGAACGTCTGATGCCAACACAGTGCAAAACGATGCAATTTTGATAAGTGGGATCCCACTCCTATGAAAACACCCAAGCTCGGGTTTCTCAGAAACCAAGCCTTATCATCTCCAAACTCTCTCCCAACCCTTCCTCTCTCAATCCAACATCATTCCTTCTCCTTCCAAGATCAAGGTGAGTGATTGTTGGTTGTTTATGTTAGTTTCTTCCATGATCTTCTTTCCCCATATTATGGGTTGTTGTTTGTCTCAATTGTTGTCAAGTGGGAGTCCTCCCCAATGTTGTTAGAGTTATCTAGAGAGTATTAAAGTTTGAACTTGGGTCAATGTTATTCTATGGCAGTTGTTGGTGTCATTCCAAGCTCCCAAGGTCAAGTTGGTGGTACTCACATCCTCCTTCTAACGGTGAGTAGGTTCAAACTCATGACCTTACTTTTAAGCATTATGAGTACATTTATGCATGATCAATGTTAAATATAAAATTAGAGATGAAAGTATGATTATATATATGATTTTGCAAGCATGACAAGCTAGACAAAGAGCATGATTTGACAATAGCATGAAAAATGTATTTTTAGAAAACCATGGGACCATAATTGATAGATTGCATGTTATGGAAATATTTTCTGTGCAACTCTAAGAGATTTATTGCAAGAATATATGATTCAATAAGTTGTCTTTTGTTAAACATATTTGAAAAGGTTATGATATCTTTATGCTTCAAAACTTGAGATTTTAAATATGATTTTAGAGTATTAGTTAAGATATTTTAGCAAAAATGTTGATGTTATTATAATATTAGAGTTATTGAGTTGTGAAAAGATGTTGGCTGAGAAAGAGATTTTAGAATTTCAGTTTTATGATATTCAAAATATGAAATTCAGTATGATTCGTAGCAACTGCCAGATATATATATTCTGTGGGCTTGAAATTGGAATGCCTACAAGCGGGTGATCCCTTGGGCATCATAGTCACAGTTATGCTAAAGTTGGATTGTTAGAGTTATATGAGTCAGGAGCTTTAGAGTTTCAAAAGTTTTAGATTTAAATGATTTCATGTATATTAGAGATCTTATGATTTCAAGAATAGAGTAATTATATGATGGAGTTTTAAACCCAAAAAAGAGCCTAGAGCAGAGTTTTGGAGAAATGATTAATTTATAATCTAGAGACTAGACGGTAGCTAAAGAGAAACAAACAGTGAGTTAACGCTGAACCCGATCATTAACCTTGGTACCAAGTTATCCTGAGAGGACAATCTCATAAAGCAGAGAATGGAACCTATTTAGGTGTCCAAATTAGATCCCTGATGGATCATGGAGTAGAACATTTTCGGTTCTTGGAGAACCATAGAGTAGAGATTCCTATTTCTCTATTAGAGTACTATTATTTATGTTTTCAGAAAGTATTGATGCTTTTCAGAATAATTGATTTAAGAACTGTGATGTATATGTACAAAAAATGATTTCTCGATAAAGTAAGAATTTAGAGATGTTTTTCTATGAATTTATAAATATAGACATATCTTTCTATATAGATATGCATATAACTATCAAATGATTGATGTTGTTACATGTATATTGCATTATGTATATATGTTCCTTGGTTGTCCTATGTGGGTGATGGGTGAGAGCTCATTCATTGAGTCCGTTGACTCACCTCTCTCCATTCCTCCTTGTTACAGCCTCCAGTTTGGTAGACGCAGTTGTTCTTAGTGGTGAGTCTTACTTTAGAGTAAGGCTTAGTTTAGAGTCTTGTTAGAATAGAGTGCTCGAGTAGATGTCCAGGTAGGACCATGCATAGATTTTCAGATTATGTATTTAATTTCAGTATTTGAATAACCATGTATATGTTTTCAATTTATAAGTATAAATTGAAATTGTAGAGTTTGATTAAAGATACGTGTAAGGTAGAGATGAAATTATGATTCATTTCACAAGTTAAATTGATTTTTAGACTATGATTAATATGTTATCAGTGCTTCATATATCAAGTATTTCAGTTATATAATTTCAGATATTAAATAGAGATTTAGATGAAACCATGATTTCAAAATAAAACTATATTACTTTATGCATATAGAGACTAAGAGGTCACGAGACTTACGTGGAATGAGATTCCTTACGTGCCAGTCACGTTCCCTATTCGGGTCGTGACAACATGCCTAATAGATTGAAGAAAATCATCCAATACAAGAAACAAGCTTTAAGACTTCAGAAAGTAGCTCTGGACTTTAGAAAGTACGTTTAAAATGAAGATATCAATCAAACTCTAAAGCCAACATGTTCTACATTCTTCAATCATCATGTTCACAATCTTTTTATCAACAAAAAGCTTTGATTGAAGACTTGGAAGACCAAAGTTTTATTAAGGAATTGAAACCATGCATTTGAAAGCTCACTTTATAGTGAAACACTGAACTTTACTGAAAAAGGAAGGAAAATTTGAATTTCAAATTTAAAGTCAAACCTAACTACAGCTGGCATGTCATCTCTTCTGTGAACTTGGTCAACTATCCTAGCTTCTAGAAGGAAGAGTTCAGAAACCATGATCATAAAGTAAAAATATAGTTTTTGAAAGGGCATCACAAACCTCAACTTTACAACGGCTTATGCAACATTCTGACAAAAGTCAAGCTACTCCTCTAGCTTTTCCAAGACACAATTAGATGATCAACAATGTCACTTGGAGAACTAATCAAAGGCAATGGTAAAAAATGAAGATCATCTATAAATAGATATGTTCTGCTTTCAAAAGTAGAATGATTGAGTAACTAATGTTGCATAAGTCCTGAAACTTTGTGACATTTTCTCCTCATCTCTTGTACAATTCATTACATCTTGCAATTAGTTTCCTTTAGTTGTAAAAATCTTCTTTCTACGTTCCTCATAGTTTATACATTTTTCCCAGGAAGAATCATTAGAAAGAAGTCATTCAAGTTATCCCAGGTTCTTCTCTGTATATCTTAAGGAAACTTGAGTGTAGGTTAGTTTGAGTTGCAAACCCAAACACAAATATTTGTATCCTCAATCCAGTAGTGATAAGTGTGAGCTTAGCCTGGAGAGGCTAGTCAAAGACTACCTAATGCAATAGTAAAGTTGGTTTACTGGTCATAGTTTTGCTTGGAAAGGTTAGTCAAAGACTACTTGCACGTGAGGAAAGTTGGTTTGGTCATGATTTAGCTTGGAGAGGCTTGTTAAAGACTACTCAGTTCAGTTTGAAGAGGTTGGTGAATAACTACTTGGTTTGTGACAGGTAGGGGTTGTTTACTAGTCATTGGTAAGAGCTTGGGAAAGCTATTGTAAAGACTATCCAGTTTCTTTCTTGGTTTGAGAAAGGTGCTAATGAAACTCAACGTGGTTGAGATCCTGGATGTAGGCAGATTGGCCGAACTAGTATAAAATCTGTGTAATATCTTCTTCCCTCTTATCTCCTGTTACTTTTGCGCTCTATGTATAGTTGTTTATTTTTGCTTAAAGTTTATCTTTGTAGCAGTTTGTTACTAACACTATTTTTAGAAAGTCTCTTAGTTTATAAAATTTCTAACTTTGTTTTTGCCGCACTTTAAGCCTATACCTTGATAATATCTTGTTAAAGTTTTCATAAGTTATAAAGAAGAAAAGAGAAGCGAAGCACGATTCAACCTTTCTCGTGCACTTTTCTACCTATACCTCTCAACTTGTGGGTGTTCTCCAAAGATAATAACCAAAGTGATTGCTACTCCTGATGATGATATAGTCATCAGAATCCTTTCTCAATTAAATATCCACTTCTGAGCACGCTAATCACTTTATGAAGATCCAGACTTAGTTTCCAATGCTAGATGTCATTTTCTTGTGTTTCTCACATGTCTTAATTCACTTTCTAAACTATTTTTCACATCATTAAAGTTTTGAATCTCTTTGAATAAAATTTGTTCGTATTAAAATTAAACATGATATTGTAAAAAATATGACATGAATTGAACTTATATGTACATGAGAATAGTCCTGTTAATCACTATAAAAACTCAACCAAAACATTAGTCTTTTCTTCAAAATATTTTAACAAAATTTTTTTTATTGTCAATCAAAACCTAAGTTACAATTAACTTTTTGAAGGGTTCTAGAGCTAACAAAAACTCTATCTTAGAGCTGAATATATTTATATCTAATAATAAAGTAATATTGTCTATAAAAAATAATAAAGCAATATCTTGAATAAAAATAATAAAGTAACATTGAAAAAGAAAAAAATATTGTCATTTTTAAAAAATATTAATTGAATGTACTTCATATTTGATGATAAAGTAAATTTGAAAAAAAATGTTCTATATGATTTGTTCCGGTGAGTCTTTCACTTGGTAATTGAGATAGGAGAAATGTTAATGAAAAAATAGACATAGGAGAAATATTTGTATGCTATTAAAGTATCAGCTGATTGTGATTTATATTTGATAATAAAATAATATTTTATCTAAATGTAAATGTAAAATACTAGTTTCTAATTGAAATATTATTTTACTAGTTGTTTGACTCGTATGATGCACAAAGTGATAATGAAAAATAGTTTGTTGAACATTATAAAAAATAAATAATAATTTATTTAAATATATCTTATAAAAAATTGAGTATATAAATTTATTTTGAAAATAAGTTAATAGTTAAATAAATGAATAAAATATGATGGAGTATGCATCTAAAATGATAAAAGATTCTATTTTAATCTTATTTTGAATATCATATTTATAATGTTGGAAAAATCTTGGTAAATGATTTTTAACTAACAATAAAGAATCTATTTTATGAAAATTTGACAGGTTTCGATAATTGAAATTATTGAATAATGAAATAAACTAAGTGGATAATTTTCCTGGATCATGGGTCATTTATATGGATGACAATGGGTATCCATAAGAGATGAGACATGCCCTACCCTCTCCGCATTTAGAAATTTGCCTCCTTCCCCTATTCTCCATTTTCGTGAGAATTTGAATCCTTATGGGTATTTGTAGGACTATTAAAAAAAATTTCAAAAAGAGAACAATTTTAAAAATACTTTGAAATTTGAAACCTAAATAAATATCCATAATAACAAATTTTTGGTTTAATTTATTATTTTTAGTGATGGTTTCTCAATACTATATTTGTGCAAAGGTGACTTTTTTCTTCAAATATATAAATGTGTTTATATTTTTATGCTTTTCAATTTATTTTCTTTTTTATTAATAATATTTTAATGTTGTAATACCTTTCATTGTAGTTTCAAACCTAAGATATAAAAAATTTCAATTATAATATATTAAACATCCTAAAGATTTAAGGCTTATAATACTTTGAATGTTTAAAAATTGTGGAACTGATAAGTGGCATAATATTCAATATAGAGCATGAATTAATAGAAGAGAAATATGAAGGTATAATTAGAAAAACTAATTAATAATTATAATGTAAATACAAATTTAAAAACTTGCTTTAAATAGAAAGGTTAAGAAAATGATGGGACATAAATTTCTCTATGAATCACAGAGCAAAACTTTTCATAAAATGAGTCTCAATTATTAGTAAGATAGATATAGATTAACTATCCCACCAATCAAATATTATATATTAAAATATCATTTATTTAGATAATTTATTTATTAATTTGATTAGATCTGATTTGATCATATTATATCATAAACCTCTCATTATACTCATTTCACAATCCATTTATCCTCTAATTACGACCATATAAAATTAATTACATTCATTACATTAAATAGAAATAAAATAATAAAATTTGAATTTTTATTAAAAGGATAGGGAAATATATTGGTAGTATATCAGCTATGAACATTTAAAATATTGGAGTAGTGCATTAGTTGTCCAGGCCAATTATTTTCAATAAAAAATGCAATGTATTTTTTAATTATTTTAAAATAATTAATAAATAATTAGTTTCATTATGAAAGAAGTGTAAATTGTGGAATTGATTTTTTAATAGTTTAATATTGAAAAATTAAAGTCTTTTTTCAAATAAATAAATTTGAAAAAAAAATTGGAATTGATAAGTAAGAATGTTTATGTTGCAAAAAAATTAAATGCGGTATAATGAGATAGGTAGATAGATTTTTTTTTTGGGTTTATAATGATTTTCAAAAACTCTACATTTAAATTTAGAAACCTTTTGAGAAAGGGAAAATTAAAGAATAAATTATTGATATAATTTTTTAGGAAAGAGATGGATTTAGGAGAAAATATGCACTTATTTGGGAAAGAATATGCATATAAAAATTAACTAGACAAAATGAATCTCAATTAAGAGAAGGAATCTTTCCCAGTATTTAAGTTGAGGAATGAATAATTTTAAATTTTTGATTTGATTTATTATTTTTTATGGTGGTTTCTCGAAACTATATTTGTGCAAATGTGACTTTTTTCTTTCTTTAAATATATGAATGCGTTTATTTTTTTATGCTTTTCAATTTAGTTTTCTTTTTTGTTAATAATATTATAACATTTTTAATATTATAATACCTTTCATTGTAGTGTTGAATATAAGTTATAAAAAATTTCAATTATAATATTTTTAAATATTCTAAAGATTTAAGGCTTGTAATATTTTAGATGTTTAAAAATTGTGAAACTTATAAATGTCATAATATCCAATATAGAGTATGTGTTAATAGAAGAGAAATATGAAGAAATGACTAGAAAAAATAATTAATAATTACAATTAAAAAAAGTTTAAAACTTACTTTAAATAGGAATGGTAAGAAAATAATAGGATATAAATTTCTCTATAAATGACATATGACAAAACTTTCTTTAAAATGAATATGAATTATTAGTAGTATAGATAAATTATTAAGTGCTTATAAAAAAATTATTTTATTATTGAGTATGGAATATATTTTATTAATATTTGAGAAGCATAAAGATATTTCTCATTGAGAAGGCAGGTTTTTTTCCATATGGGATTTGGACGGTGTATTTACATCAATATATGTGTTTTATGAAAAAAATATGCAATATGATGTTTTTTAGTATAGAATCCTTTGGTGATTTAAAGATAATCAATCAATTAAATTCAAAATTAATATAAATCCGCCTTTGGAGGATTAATAATTTGACAATAGATTTAAATTTTCTGAAAATAAAAATAATACAGAATCTGCCATGATGTATTCTTTAAATATCATATATAAGTAAATTTACTTATTATATCATATAAGTATAAATCATCTATAAAAAATATCATATACAAATTATTTTTCCGAAAGGGTGAGTTTTTTGTTTTTTTTTTTTCTCCACTGCCAGTGGTTTCTGACACTGAGAGTCCACTTAGAGATTCTTGGCTTGGTAGGGTTTGTAATTATTATTGATGGTGCTATGTGCCCCCAAGCAATTTGTCGTGCCTGCATGTGTAGGTTGAAGGCCTAGGTTTCTTGCACGTTTTTGTTTTGAATTCATTTCCTGAGAAAGGGTCATCATCATGGCCTTCTGTTTTGTTGCAAACGGAAGAAAGATAAATAGAAAAAAGCCAAAACCAAAATAGGCTTTTCCATTTTGAGGGGAAAGAAGGTCTGATAAGTAAACATAGTTGAGGTAATGTTCTTGCATTTCTTTCAAAAACTCCTTAAGAGCACTTATCTATTCATTTATATTAATAATACTTGTATAAGGTTTAAGAGAAATTCTTACAATTATAAAGAGGATTTATTTGGTCCACATTATTCATTTGAAGTCAACTCCAGCATTGATTTGTTTTGAATAAACCAAACACGAATGCTAATTAAAGCTAAGTTGGCATCATTTAAACGATGAAGAATTAAGTCAAAAATTGAAATGATATGAAGGTAAAATATTCGCTTAAATATACTTTTAGCATTCTAAAATTTTTACTTTGCTTTTAGCCGTTTTTTTATTTTCTTTGTTTTTGGTCTCCATTCTTCTAAAATTTGGTCTCAATGAATATTTTTCAATATGCATTTAATTGTTATAAATATTGAAATTTTAATTTTTTTCTTTAAATATTTCAGTAATTTCTTTTGATTCTTATAAATATCATTATTTAACATTGAATTTACACAAAATAGACCAAAAACATAACAATAGAAGAGAGAGTAGAATTAAAACAAAAAATTTAAAGGAATAAAAACTAAAATAATTCGCATTTATAAAGACAAAAAAACATATTTAAGCCTAAGTATTTTCTCCCCTACCATATATTAGAATTTCTTGGGTAACTTTGAATTAATTGTTAGTTGAATCATATAACATTAATGTTTTTCATATGCTCTGCATGTAAACTTTTCTCTCTTTTAAAGAGTGAACCGTTAGTTGTTTAAATAAAACGTGTATAACAATTATAAATCTACTGGTTAATATGCTCAAAGAAGAAGATAAATTATTTCTTCATGAACAAACCCCCAAAAAAAAAAAAAAAAAATTAAGATTCACGTTGAGATGTTAGTTCATTTGGAAAAAAACACAAAACTTCGATTCTGATTTTCTAATGGCAAGAAATTTTTTCCCTTGTGAAGAATGAATCCTAATCATGCATCACTTTTTCCTTGATTTGGCTGTCAAAATCATATCTCCTCTTTGATGTCTTGCAAATTGGCTAAGGAAGGCCAAGATGCCAACCAAAGAACCAAGGTCATCAAAAGACTCCTTTTTCATCTTTAAGATGAAGTATTTATAGCCCTCATTATGTCTTAGGGTTTGTTTAAGCCTTAATTATGTAGAATATGCTCAAAACATTTAATTTCATGCTCCCTTTGGCCTAAGATTGGCCATTCACGTTCCTTGGAGGAGTAAATCCGGCATTTTTTTTGAGCTTTAAAGCGTCTCTATAATTCAAATTAGCCTTTGATTATTAGACATACAATTGTAGATAATTGAATTAGCTTTCCAAAGCCGCAATAATCACCTCAATTGGACTTTTATAACTTCACTAATTGGCAAATTATGAGGCATAAGTCAAACTAGATAGCATTTGGACATCAACAATCTTCAATCTTGCAACTAAATTTTCACCAATAATATTTAAGAACCAAGCTTTGATCTAAACATCAAAGTTTTATAACACTTCTTGAGCTTTCTGAAACATCTTTATTGTAATACCCCATGTACACATGTCAGAAGGACAAGTTCAATATGGCTTAGGGTTTCCAGATCACCAGGAGTCGGAAGGCCTCTGAATGTGTGAAGGACAAGTGGTGAGAGTGGAGTTTGCCCAGGATTTTACATAGCAGGCTCGCTGGAGTGAGTTTTGGTCGCTGGATTAGCTCCTCCCACCTGAGTGTAAGCCTCCGCAGCTCTGCAATGAGCTTTTTGTTGCGGAGTGGGCTTGATGTCAGTATAGTGCAAAATGATGCAATTTCGTTTAATGAGCCTCCCAACCCCTTTAAAACACCCCACATCTTGATTTCATCCCCAAACTGAAACCTTTCCTCTCCTAAACATCTATTTTCTCTTCCTCACTAAATCCAACCACAATCCTTCTTCTTCTAAGATCAAGGTAATAGGTTTCATAGGTTTTGTTATCTCCTTCCTCTCCATTCTATGTTCTAGGTAGGGTTTAGGTGTTGTCTTTTCTCTCATTTTTGTCAAGTGCGGGTGCTTTGTCAATGTTGTTAAAGTTGATCTAAGGTTATTGGAGATACCCATAGTTTGTTTATGAGTCTTTGTTGCTATATGGCAGTTGTTGGTGTCATTCCAATCTTTGGAGGTCAAGTTGATGGTGCCCACACTCCCCCTTCAACGATGAGTGGGTTTAAACTTATGGCCTCATTTCTTGCCATTATGATTATGTTTATAGCACTATGATTGTTAAATATGAATTTAGAAGTAAAAATATATTATGTACATGATTTTCCAAGCCAATGACAAACCTAGCAAAGATTATGATTTTGAATCTCGCATGAAAATATGTTTTAGAAAAATCATAGGACCATGATTGATACATTGTATGTTATGGATATCTTTTATGTGCCCAAGCTTAAGAGATTGGTTGGAATATATGATTTATGAAGTTGCTTTTATCAAATATGTTTCTAAGAATTTACGAATGCATTATGTTTTCAAGACTTCAGATTTGAGTATATGATTTAGTGCATGATTTAGCTTTTGAAGTATGATATTAGAATTATCTAGATTATAAAATATGTTAGTTTAAGATATGAAATTTTAGAACTTCAATTTTATGGTACCAAGAGGTACGAATTTCAGTATGATTCATAGTAACTGCTAGATACATATTCTGGGCTTGAAATGGAATGCCAATAAGCGAGTGAACCTTTGGGCACGATTTTCACGAACAGTTATGCTAAAGTCAAATTGTTAGAGCTATATGAATCCAGAACTCTTAGAGTGCTAAGAATTTAGGGCTCTGGTTTGCAAGGGACTGAGCACCCACCCTTCGTTATGGAATTTCAGGATTGTTGAATTTATTTATTTTCATTGAGTTATGTATGATGAGATGTATTAAACCACCATGGAGGCACTATTATGATATAGCCATAGAGGCATTATTATGATACAACCATGGAGGAGGTTTTAGTATGATATAGTCATAGAGGCAAATCCAGGAAACAGCCATGGTGCCAATCCTAGGAAATGGTGTAACATCCTCTCAAGTATAACTTCATCTTAAGTCATGACATCAGACTTGAGAGTTGTTACTTATAAATTGGGACTTTCTTAAATACTATAGCAAGAATTGGTCAAATCATGTAGTAACTAATTTGTGGCTTTATCAAAATATATAGCAAAAAAACAAAGTATTTATTTAATACAAAGTACAAAAAAGGGAAGCTCTTCTGTGAGCTTTAATACATATCTGTTCTCTATTACACTTATATACATATAACTACAATTAAGTACAACAGCTACCAATTTTCACCACTAAACTATTGCAATCCCAATTTAGTCTTTCTGTAGTGGCTTCACGTTCTCTAAATCTACCTGGAGACAACACGGAACATAAACACGTAGGCGTGAATTCCAAAATTCCTAGTAGGTATCCCCAAAATATATAATAAAATCCATGTCATCATCATCGTCCCAGCCACTTTGATTTACTAGAAAAATGTGAGTGTGCAATATGTATCAAAGGTTCATTTTAAAGTTCAAAACTATTCTTCCAAGGTATCCTTTATTATTCAATCACTTAATATACACACATTATACTAATCAATATCATATAAACCATATACTACTAAATTTCAACTTAACATATTGGTCTCAATATTGATACTAAACTTCTTCACTTAGTACATAAGATAAAGGACTACTTAGAAAGCTTGCTACTTCGACTTGTCTTGGCCCTAGACTAATCTTGTCACATTTGGGTGTTACGTATTGTTGTCCAGCGTGGCAATAATGGGTAATAGATTGCTTTTCAGGATTAAGCTCATTCCTATACATGATCATTAGATTTACTTTTCTAATTCTCACATAGACCTAGTCCTAGCTAGGTTTACTTTCCCATAGAACAGATTTACTTTCTCTAGCCCAAGACATATAGTCTCATGCTTTCTTGATAGTTAGGTTTACTTTCCCGACAAACAGATTTAGTTTCTCTTGCCCAAGAAATACAATCTTATGTTTTTCTTTTCCATATACACAATTGTAAGAAGTATTCAAATCTACATGTGTCTAATCATAATCATGTACTCATGTCACACTAGTACCAAATGTGATTATTTCATCAATTTAATGCATTGTTTCATTTCAGCACAATGACAGATTTCACACCTTTGTAGCACAAATTAAGTTGCATATCAAACAATTAATTCAAAGGCTATAAAAAATTTTAAAGACACTTCAATGTGTCCACAAGGCCGTAAAATTTCAAAGTAAAAAAAGTTCTCTATCTATGCTAAAACAATTCTACAAATTCTGTCAGAGGCCACCTAATCTTAGCTCAAAGCCAGAATTCCATAATTTTTAACCCTAGCAAATGATTGAATAAATTTAGAATAAAAATCATGATTGAAAGAGTTGCCTTAGGATGTTAGCTTCAAAATATAAATTTTCTAGCTTATAAAAATGCCTACAATTACACCAGAAAATTTGTGATTGACCCTTGCCTAGGAGAAATCCGAAAATCTTAGCATAGTCCAAAATCTCTTTTGACAAAAATGATTTCTAACGTCATCCAAACACTCTACCAAAATTAATACATCAATATTCATATATTATAACCAATACAATAAAAAATTTTGGACCAAAACCAATAAGAAATGTTCATAATAAATTTTGAAAGAAAAGACCAAAGAAAACCCTACTTTGAAAAGTTTAGAGCCTTATAACTCCAAAGGAGGTTCCAAATGGTTTCTCTTCACTTCAAGGCCTCTAAACCAACACCAAACCCTCTCTTTTATAGCAGATTGTGAGCTCTCAAAGTAGAAAAGATTGATGGATTCAAATTCTAATCGATTAGTTTTGTAGGTGGTGATGAGTAAAACAAGTTTTATGAAGAAATCTTGAGGTTTTAGCAACTTTAGGCAAATATTTTGGTGGTTTGAAATCAAGATTTGAAGTTCTTAAGAAAGGAAAAATGGTGGTTGTTATGTGTCTTGTGTTGGCCGAGAATGATGAATGAAATTAATAAGATTTGGTGGCTTAAGTATATCTTATTATAAATGTAGGATTCATGTAATTAAAATATAGTTTCTTTCTAATAATAAAAAGATATGGATGGCTAGGATTTAATATTGCTTTACAAGATTAAGTCTTAGTCTTACACTTTCTATAAAGGATAAACATTATCCTATTGTAAAGATTAAACAATCTTTCATGTTAAAATCGCACATTGAAATTTTACCAAACAGAAAAACACTTACCCGTAATCAAATATTGCCTGAAATTATTTTCCAAGTATAAAATCCTAATTTCTAACTATTTCTAATCTTAACACCTCTCTTTTCTTCAGTCCACCTCCCCCTGTCCTGATCTGGGGTTTTGATTTGACTTACCTTGAAGAACCACAAGATTATTATTTATGCCTAGCCCAAATTTATTTTTTAATATGTCTGTTGGACCATTCTCATCATTGCTAAAATTGTCAGAATTTTTAAATTATGACTAATTAAAGCTCAAATTAATTTTTAAATAATTTTTAGGGTGTTACAAATAGGACCTAGTGAGGTGCCCATAGAGAATAAGGATAATTATGTATAATGATGACCATTCTTACTTATATATTGTGTATACCCAAATATGCTTATCAAGTTTAGAGTATTGTTATTTATGGTTCAGAGAAGCTAGGATTTATTTTAAACTATTTATATATATATATATATATATATATATATATATATATGTATGTATGTATGGAATTATTTATTGTTGGTTTTATTATTACTATTATTATTATTATTATTATTACTATGATTTTACACATTTTGGTGTTTCATGTGGGTGATGGGTGAGAATTCACTCATTGAGTCCATTGACTCATTCCTTCTCCTTTCCTCTCATAGTTGCAAGTACATATACCATTTCATCACTGTTTCAGATATGAAGTTGTTTTTCTGGTAGGCTTACTTCGAAGTAAGGCCTTGTTTAAGTTCTGGTTAGAGTAGAGTTTACTACATGTGCAGGCATGATCCAAGTCATGCATTATTTTCATATTATGTATTTAAATTTCAGCATTTGAAATAGCTATGTATATGTTTTCATTTACAAGTATGGATTTGAAATTGCAGAGCATATATATGTGTGTGTGTGTGTGTGTGTGTAATTCAATCCTATGATTCTAGATATCAAGTTTTGAATAAAGATTTAGATAAAGAATTAGATGAAGTTATGTTTTCAGAATATAAAACGTATGTTGTATTATGCATATAAAGAGACTCAAGGTCAGGCTTACATGGGGATGAGATTTCTATGTGCCGCCACATTCCCTAGTTGGGTCGTGACATTTATTTTTCCTAATCCAATCACTATAGAGAGAGATACAGATTTTCAATTGAAATGCTTTTCGAACCTCCTAAAATAAGCTCCAAAACTCGTTCATTTTGCTCCCGAAATTCCTCTATTGCAAATTTGAATACAAACTAACATCTCAACACATCAAATTCACCTAAAAGTTACCAATTTAACAGGAGTTCTAATAATTTCACAATACTCAAAATTTCATATAAAAGTGGATAATTTCTTCACAAGAACAAAATCATGTCAAAACAAGCACCAAATGTGTGTCATTTGCATACACATTTTGAAAAAAAAAAAAATCACCCAATAACCCATTACAATCAACACATATATTAATCCATTTACAGACCTCAGTAACTCGTTTTACAATAAGTAGAGGGTTTTGACATATATTAATATAATATGTCATGTATGACTAGTGACTACCATACATACTTTGTTAACATGCATGGTTTTTTGTTAGCCAGTCAACATTTAACCGAGACAAACTAATAATAGGACTAAAATCAAACTATTTCAGAAATGTTTGGAGTAAGATCAATTTTTTTTTCTTATGGGACCTAAACTAAAACTCGCTTTTAGATACTAAAAATATATTTAACCTCTCCAGTTTTCATTTTCAATTTTAACTATTTCCTTCACAATCTTGAAAATAAGAAATAGATTGAAAACTAAAAATTATTTTTAAAACCAACCACACCCTTATCTTTTGTTTTTCTCAATTCAGTCTTTATATTTTAAGTCAGTATCAATTTTGTTAAATCACTATTTCAACATATAACAATGAAAAATGCTAATGTGACACAAATGGTTCTAATGTGACACATGCATAGTGAGATGCCTCAGGTTCACATGTCCTTAGACAAGTTTAATGCAGCCTTAGGGTCCTCAAGACCACTGTGTTGTTGGAAGACCCTAGATATATGAAAAAAACCCAAAAATGTGGAATTTGCATTCTTGTGATTGCTATAGCAGTGGGTGGTGAAAATGCACCATTTTTTTTGTTCAAGTGACCCTTATAGCGATTATGGGCTGCTATAGGGTTAGGTGCTCCATTTTGTGAAGTCTCAGCGTTGGAGACCACTATAGTGGTCATGTGTATGTGTGTCATGATGTTTGTCCTCTATTAATGCCAATGTCAGAATACATTCAAAATGACGTAGTTTTATTTAAGTGACCCCCATCCTATTTAAACCTTTCCCCTATGCATATTGCACTCCCAAAATGCAAACCCTATTATTCCTAACCTCTTTTCCACCCTTCACTCTCTTCCTTCTTCAATCCCACCTTCTTCAAGCTTCAAGGTAAGGATTTTTGACGGTTTATGATTGGTTTCCTCTCATTCCTCCATGTTTATGAGTTAATGTGTTTATGTTCCTGATTGTTGTCAAGTTTTGGTACTCTCCTAATGTTCATAGAGTTGTTATACTATTGTATAGATTATTTATGGGTATTTCTTAATTCCATGATAGACATTAGTGCTATTCCTTTCCTTAAGCTCCTTTGGTACTAACACCTTACATTCTATCTTTCTAGGTGAGTGGGTTCAGTCCCTGACATTTATTTTGATCATTAGAACTAATTTCTTAGCTCCATGATATTTAAGCATGATTTTAGAAATTATTTTGTTTGCAAGAACAAATTATATGAACTTTTATGAATTTTGTTAACTTTAGAATTTATGCTTTCAAATGCAAATCACGAAAACGAGGTAGAAAATTCAGTGGACCATGTTTGTTTCCCATTTGATTTTATGAATAGACTTTGATTGAGTATGAATATTTTGGAATGTCATGTTCATCCCAATGCCTTCAAGAATTATGTATATTGATGAAATTTTGTTTACAAGTTAAGAGTTAGAGTCCAAATATGGAATTTAGAAGAAGAGTTTATAATTTCAAGATTCTTAGTTATATGGTAGTTATAGAGAAACAAATAGTGAGTTACGGCGTGAGATTGTTAGCCTTGGTACTCAGTCTGCTCCTAGACAATCTCCACCTTATCGAGTATTTAGAGAATGAAACCTAGTTAGATGTCAAATACAAGACCTTATTAGGTGCCCTTCAAAGTTTAGCATATGTCTATATATTATTATTATTATTATGCTATACATATTTATACATATTTAGAGATTTATGTTTCTCTATTAGTTTATTGGTGTACATGCTTTGCACGAATTATTGGTTTTAATCCATTATGTAATTAAATATAAATTGTTTTACAATATTACATTTATTATTTACATGTTATCATGTTGGTTGTCCTATGTGGGGGTTACGGGTGAGAATTTGCACATTGAGTTTTAGATAAAACTCACCCCTCATTTTTCCTCCCTTTTACATATACATGTGCTGCTTTTAGATTCTCGGTAGCTCTAGTGTCCTAGCTTAGGTGAGTTTCACTTTCCAGTGAAGTGTTATGAGTTTTGTCATATAGTGCTCTTTAGTGATTGTCAGTAGGATTCTAGACATGCATATTCTTTTTGCACCATGATTTGGACTAGAATTGTATTTGTGAATTTATGGTTTTCATAGTAGCAACTTAGTTATATTTTATTTCAAGATTATAAATACTAGACTTGGTTTATGTCATGACCCCATTGGATCGTGACCGCACGTAAGGGTTCATCCCCATGTAAGCCTCGTGTGATTGCCTACTGTACCAAATGCAATTTTATTTATACAATCTATTTAAAACCATAAATCAAATCTCATATTAACTCTTCAATAAACATGAGTAATTCTATTATCTTAAATAAATCTGAAACTGTAGCTATAATATAAATCAAACTAAGTTGCTCATTTACAAAATAAACCATGAATGCTAAATCAGCCAAATACAAAGGAACCATGGTATACAAAATGCAAAACATGAACATATATCTATGCATGTGGTCCAGGACTTGTCTTATCATTGGAGCACTCTACAAAATAATCTAAACGTGGTGGCTCCATGCCCATGTGAAGCTCACCCACTATGAAAATATCTGTTAAGGGAAAGAGAGGAGGACCCTAACTACACCTATATCTGGAAAAAGGAAGACAAGAGGGGTGAGTTTTGCATACAAAACTGAGTGAGTGGACCCTACTCATAACCATACATTGACAAGGAAGAATCATACATAAATAATATAATGAGGAATCTCAATTCATTTCTATTTAATTTATGTGATAATCATAAAATCATAATTTACTGAATCCATGAAAACCATATTATTTCTCATGGCATTACAAAGAGCACAATATGATCCGTAACTTAAGGGTGGTGTCAGTCCTTGCCCAACATGAGTTCATAGCTTACTTAACCTCTCTACGACCGTTCCTGGTGAACTAATATAGGATAAGGATAACTTGCCCTTGGCGGGCCTTGGTATACCAAGGTTAATGGTATAACTGCAGTTAACCATAGTTCTATTTCTCTAGGAATTTCTTAATCTAAAATCAGCTGTAATCATAAAAGGGGAGTTCTATGTGTTCTAAGTTCAACATTTCTCAATTATTAAAAAATTAAACATGAACTTTATATATGTTTTCATTAGCCATACTAGCATCTCATTATCAAAATCACTTCTAAGATCATGAAATAACTCACATATTATCAACTTAATTCAATAATGGTCCCATGTATTTTAATAAACGTAGATTTTCTTGCTAAGTTCAAACATATCATCAATCCATGCTAGAATGCAATTAATTATTTTAATTCATGATAAAACTCAAGCAAATAATCTCTAATCATTTTATAATGCTAGAAATAATTTATAAGATGACCAAAATAAGGTCATGAGATCAAACCCATCACCTAGAGGGTAGACGTGAAAGAACAACTCTGTAAGCTCTGGAAGAAGGATGACACCAATGTCTGCCATTGAAACAACAAAACTCATAAACAACCTATGGGAAACTCTAGATTGCTCTAAGCATATACTAACAACATTGGGAGAACCCACTTGACAACAATGGAAGAAACAATAATGCCCAAACCAAGAATGTGAAAGAATGGAGAGAATGGAGACAAAATCTAACAACATACATACCTTGAAGATTTAGGGAGGAAGATTGGGGTTTGATTGAGAGGGAAAGAGAGTAAATATGTAGGGAAGGAAGGGTTTTTGGTTTTGTGAAGGGATAGCTCAATCTGGGCTTATAAAGAGGGGAAAGGGGTTCATTAAATGAAACTGTCATTTTGCACTATACTAATAGCAGAGATGCCGCTAGCAAACCTGGAGAAACAACAACTCGTTGCAATGAACATATCTCATCAGCGAGCCTCCTGCTCGCCCTAGAGAAATTGAAGAATTTTGCAGGAATAGGACCAAACATCCTTTCCTCATCTTGGCATTTGGGTTGTCTCAATACTCATTTATTTACATGACATTAACTTTGAAATATAAATGTAAATAAGGAAATACCTCCCATTTAGATTCAAATAAAATATCATAAAAATCAAAATCCCAATAAATAAAAATCTAAATTTTGGGTTTTAGTTAAAATCCGGAATCTTTGTAATTTTCTAAACTTGTAGGTTAAAATCGAAATGTTTAAAAGTTTCATAAAATTCATTAAAAATCGCTCTTTAACTTATTTTCCTTTGGAGAACAATTACCAAGACTTTTAATCCCAAAATGTGGTACTATCATATAGCCCTCCAAGACGCATAGGATCAGACTTAGTGAAATTCAGGACCTGGAACAACGGTGGGTCCCAGGGGACCTTGAGGCCGTACAAACTTATCCACTGACACGTGTACACTAGGTATTACAATTTGTGATATGAAATTATATATGTTGATCATGTTTTGGATTTACAAGTTTGAATATATTTGGACTATATTTAAATTATGCATATAGCATGACTTAGTGACCATGAGGCTTACGTGGGGATAAGACTACTCACACCCGGTCATGTTTCCAAACTGAGTCATGACATGTGGATCAGATATAGATTGTCATATGTTAGCATTTTTCGTCAGTTATGTGACAAAATAGTGATTTTGGACAATTAAAAATAATTTGAAACATAAGAGATAAAATTGATAAAACATAAAAGATAAGAGACCAAGTTGAAAAATCAAGTAAAGGTAAGAGATCAAATATTAGATATCTATAAAACCATTCATGTGCTTCTACTAATAACTTAAGCTTTGGAAGAGATGATTCATGACATGATATTTGAGTCTCTATGACCAAAAGGTCTAGAGTTTAATCTTTATTACTCTCATTCTTCTAAATAAAATAATTAAATTTCAGGACAATATAAGGTGATCCTATATATTGTCTATGCTTCCAACCTAAAAGAGGCATTTGTCTAAAAGGATGTATTAGACATAAAATTAATCATGTGTTTCTACCTAATAACTTAGGTTTTTAATAGAGATGGTTCATGACACAAAAAAAAAAAAAATAAAATAATAATTAATTTATCTTTTCTCTAACAAAAATTTCTTTGATGATTGACATTATTAGTTGTAACACAAAAATATTGCTTAAACTATTAGCATACATCTATATTTTCAAACTAAAACTCATACATCTAATTACATTTTTATTATCACAATATTATTTAATTTAGAAAATGAGGCACATTTTTCTTATTGTCAAATTACATTGATCTACTATGAGATTTGATGAAATTCACCATGACTCTCCTCTAGTTGTGAATTCTACTTAGGAGGTCCCAAACTTTAAGAAATCTTTACATCGACCTCCCCTAATTTAGTAAAAGCCTTACATTGCCTCCTTTTTTCACACAATAAGCAGTGTATGCAAAGGAAGTCAGTGTCATTGGACAAATAGAGGGAATCATGTAAATTTTATCAAATCTCAAGGGACATCAATATAATTTTCTCTATTTTTAATTATGTAATTTACTATGCAATATTTTATTCTTTATAGTAATAATAATTCTTGAGATTGATTGAAATAAAATATCTTGGAAGAAGTCCCACATCTCCTAGGAATGGGTAAGGGAAGTTCTTGAATGAGCCCCATATTGCCCAGAATCCAGAGGTGAGAGTTGCCAAGGTTATATACATGGACCCAAGTGCTTGTTGTTTCAACTTGTACTAGCCAAAAATAGTTTAAGCTTGTATATGACTTTCCTTTTTTTATTTGACTCTTGTTTTAAAATATTGTGAGATGTAGTTTAAATACTTGCTTTGGAGAGTGTGGATGTACTGGGTGTAATACCTTAATATTTAACCCAATATGCCTAGGGCACGTTTAAGTTAATTATTAATTGTTACTTTTTTACTTCAGTTCTTAAATTTAATAACTTTGAAAATACTTAGTAAAAATAAGGTAAATTTTTTTTTATTTAAAAACAAAACGTGAGCCACACATACGTAGTAAAACTCTTTGCTTGCATTATATGAAAACAATCATCAGGCTAACATATACATAAACCAAATCATAACATCATATATATATATATATATATATATATATATATATATATATATTCTTATCATGTGAACTAGAACATAATAGTAGATAAGTAGCATGCCCACCAATAAAGGTTGGATGAATGCCTGGACGGAGACTCCTCTAGTGGGTCGACCAAGGAGAGGAGCGGCAAGGCGATGAATGGAATATAAAAATGGCATTTTCTCATGGCAAATGCAACAAGGCGAGTATGAGGAAAGTCCTCCTTGCATAGGCATGCACGCTTTGAGGCTAAGTTGTAACAGAAGGGTATAGCCATCGAAAAGAGAAACTATTCATAAGGTGCAAGAAGGACAATCGAGGAACACGAAGAGCTTAATTGCACAATAACTAACAAAGTGATATGACTAGTTTCCTAGATCATAATGCAGCTCCAACAATGGTACGTCAATGTATAGGACAAAAGTCACTATCAGCCTCTAAAGATAAGATGAAAAAGAAAGAAAGAGGGAATAAGAAATTTATATAAGAATCTCAATAGGACTTTCACCTCCACACATGTGTGATCATCACGTCCCTCAGAACCTCGAATTTCATTATAAAATGGTGGACATAATCAAGGTTCATGTATTAAGTTTCAAAAGCCATTAGCCGAAATCCATGTCTTTTAGATAAGTCTTAATATCATGAATGCATCATACCATATCATGTGCGCATGTCAATACCTTATGTAACATACCAAACAAGTAATAACATACTTTAATGGGGCATGTGGTTCGTGGAGTGATTTTACATTCTCGAAATAGTATCCAAATATTCCCATAAATATTATTCCAGGAATGAACTATTTCTATGTTTGGTCTCAAGTTAAATTCCTAGGAATCTTGCATAATATCCCAGAATGAACTATTCTTGTATTTGGTTGACATAAATATTCTTGTGAATATAATGTGTATTTTTTCCAAAATAGCCCTACAAATTTAAGCCAAAAAATTCAATTTCTAATCAACATTAAATTCTAAGTATAATTTCCAAAATACCACTATCAATTTAAAGTAACAATTAATTTCTAGTCACATCAAACTCATAATTAAGCATAATTTCCTAAATACCCCTATAAATTTAAAGTAAATAATTAATTGTCAATCACATTAAACTCAAATAAGTCTATAAATACAACATGTAGCATAAACCAACTGAATGCAAATGTCACAACATAAGTTAAACTTAACAATAATCCATAAATACAATACATCAAATTGAAGTACCAATTCAAATCCAACATAAGAGCTAACTGTTCATACAAAAGCCACTTGATTGTCCTACAATAAGAAAATTAAAATTTAAGAATAATTGTTAAGGACTATCTTCACGTGAACTGGGGACTTGGAGGGAATTTGGTCATCCTTAGGTCTCGACTGCTCAGTCGAAGAATTGGAGCTTATTGCATACGGTTCGAGGGACCAAGTGACAGACACCTCGAGAAGGGTAACTTTTTTATGTATGAAATAGATGTTAGCAAAGTGAAAATAGAGTTTGCTTTTCCACACTTATACTCTAGGGTATTAGTAGTTCTTCGGCGGCACCTGTCTAACTACACCCAACTCTCCTTGGCATTTCTTTGGGGTTTTCACTTACTCTGTGAGCTGCTAGGTTTTGAGGCCACCCCACAATTGTTTTTTTCAACTCTAAAGCTGCTAGAGAATCATTGGTGTCATTTACCAGCATTCGGGAAAGTGTCTCCTTAAGGCATTTGAATTTTCTTACAACAGGCGAACATACATTTCTTTGAACCTTCAGGAGCTTCGATGTTCCTATTGCGGTGGAACCTTTCTCTTGCCGAGCCCTTAAGTAGAATTGAAGGATTTTTGACATAAGGAAAAAGGTGGGAAATGGAGTTAGATCGGCTATCAGCTGAGATCGTCATCTAAAACCTAACCAGCATTTAGTGTGCCTTCTGGATTCAGAGAAACTGTCCCCTATTAGAGGAAAAATTTATAAATGGGGATAGTCTTTCCATTGTTACCATGCATCCTATTTATTTTCATTCTTGATGTTAATACTTGCCATTTTGATTTAATAAAGAATCTCATGCTCACTCTTTTATTTTTTTATCTTTTGCAGAGCTATTTCTTGATTGGCTAGATAAAGAGAACATAAGTAGATGGCCAGTAAGAACGACAAAGCCCTTCAATTTGATGCGAATCACTTATGAACAAGCAAACAAAGAAATAAGAGGGCTACCTCAGAACCATACGGTGGTTACTCTGGCAAAGAAGATTCAGCTAGAAGATTGGCTATCGTTGTTGATGCCATTTCCATGCCAACTCATGAGGAAAGGTTGCGGGAAGAGGATAGCTCTATTTAGTTGAACCCAATTAGGATGACGAACAAGGCACTATAGCTCCTTGGCAAAGCTCCTTGGCCGCCTCGACCACCAAGTATGGTCGTCTTTTCTCACCTAGACCTTTTAGAAGAGGTCACTCCCTTTCTAAAGGAGTTTGTAGGGGTATTAGTCACTTCAATCTATGACTGGCATTTTGCAAATAAGTGCCATATCGACAGGCATATTTTGATAGCTATCGATATTGTGAAGTTAAAAAAAGTGGGCCTCATTGCAAAATGCATCTATGGGTCGATCTTTAGAAAAAGATGTGTAGAGAATGGCTACTCAGGCTAATGAAACAAGTTCCCTACTGATCGAGGTGCAAGGAAAGATGAGTAAGCTGGAGGAGACCTATGCAGCTGAGAAGGTGAAAACAGAGGCATAGGAGAAGGAGCTTGAGGACCAAATACAAGGCTTGAAGACGGAGCAGACATCTTCTCAAGGTAAGGAAAAAAAGCTCAAAGAAGAATTATCCAAATCAATGGCTCAGCTGTAGAAAAACCAAACAAGTTGTTTTGGATGATCTACCTTGCCAATTCTCAGCCGGTTTATAAGCATGTTCAAGGGCATTTTAAACACCTATCCCGAGAGTTAGACTTGGATTTTGACCAAGCTAGACTATGCCATAGCTGGCCGATGGAGTGCTTCATCCCCCTTCTGATGAAAAAGACAATTCTAACGGAGAAGGGAAGTTAGCTAATGAAGAAAACACCGCATGAAGATTGGGAATGCCCGAGAGATTTTGATTTATTGTTAAGGTGTCATGGAATGATTTTTTTTCCTCTAACAAGCTTGATTTGAGAAATATTGGCGTGATTGTGTTTGTTGGGCTCATTTATCTGCCTGATTTATTTAGTTTTTGCATTACGGGTATTGGTCTATTTAGAGAATTTATGAGCAAAACTTGTTGTTTTGCCCTCTTTGACTTACTTTGGCTTATTTTGATTCGTTGTTAATGTGAAATCGGCCAAATTAAGCCAAAGAAAGCAAACCAAAAAGTTTTGCTAGTAAATACACACGTGTGTATGTGTGTGTATTCAACCATAGTATAAATACATGTTTCATGTTCCCAACGATTTTTCGCTCGTAAATTCCCATGATTTCTTGCTATTTTGATAATTTTCTTATCGTTTGGGAATATCATGTGTATTTCACAAAAAATTTTGTGCTCTCAAAATGACACATTTTTCTCGCACGATGAGAGAGCACTATTCTAATGCTAGATGTGAAGTTTTGCCTGAAAATATGAATCAATACTATAGATTTTTTTGGTCATTGAATACCAATCTTTTGGGCAGGTGAATCCTGAGCTTGAGTACCAATGTGTACCAAGTCTTTAGTGTTAGTGAATCCTGGTCTTGAATGTTGGTGAATACTAGGCTTGAGTGCAGTGACAACTTGGATTAAGTGCTAGTAACTATTGGTCTTTAGTGTTGATAAATACCGGTTTTGATTGATGAATCCGGCTTGAGTGTACTAGGAAGGGAGAGGCGAATTTTATAAGAAGCAAAATAAAACTTATCGAGGCCTTTCTATAGAGTAAATGCTTACTTAATAAAGAGAGAAACAAAATCAAAAGATACAAAACAGGACCATAAATACAATGTAGAAGAAAATACAAAGTAGGGCCTAAATGAAGAAGAAAATATAATGTAAGGCTAAAAATGAAGAACTATTACAATTTGCTTAGCCATAGTATTTCCTAAGTTTCACCACATACCAAGTTCGACGTATTTTATTACCATCAAGCACTTGTCAGCTCTCGAAGATAGATCCCCTTCATGGAATTGCCAACCGATCACTATCTATTCTACTGGTTGCCTTTTCCTTGGTGGTTATTACTCTTATGTAAGCCACCTCTCTTTCTTCCTTGAAAATATCCAGGTTAACTCATAGCTTGGGCTAAATTATGGTCCTCCTTAAATTGCTCCTTACGCTAACTTGGAATCCTAACTTCAATCGAAAGCATGGCTTAAGCCCCATAAGTAAGTCTAAAAGAAGTTTCTTTTGTAGAGGATTATGGTGTAGTTTGATAAGCCCACAATACACTATGCAGCTCCTTAGTCTATCAACCTTTAGATTGATCAAGGCATTTTATACCTTGAAGGATGAGCTTGTTTTCTACCTCTACTTTGCCATTACTTTATGGATGCTCAATGGAGGAGAAGATTTGCCTAATGCCAAGCTCTTGTAGAAACCTAGAAAATTTTTATTATCAAACTAGGTTCCATTGTCGGTCACAATAGCATATGGCAGCCTACATCTACACACCAGGTTCTTCCATATGAAATCCTCCACCTTTTGAGCTATGATAGTTGATAAGGGTTCTACTTTGATCCACTTGGTAAAGTAGTTAATAGCCACAATAAGAAATTTGCTTTGACCGGGAGCTTGGGAAATGGCCAAGAATATCCATCCCATCTACAACATAGCCATTGAGTCTTAGAGCTATGAAGCTCTTCTAATAGAGCTAAGTGCATGGAAGCAAATCCCTGACACTTTTCACATCTCTAGACATATTTGGAATAATCTGATTTGACAGTCGGCTAGTAATAACCTACTCTAATTATTTCTTTGAAGACCTTGCACCAAAATAATGTCCATAAACGCCCGCGTACTTCTACAATAACATCCTGGGCTTGATCAAGGTTAAGGCATTTCAGTAGTGGCGTGCAAAAACCCTTTTGTAGAGCTTGCCATTGTGGATGGTGTAATAAGCTATCGATCTCTTCAGCTTTTGGGCCTCGTATCATTGGCTGGAAACGCTCCTAGGTGAAACAATGTACAATGGATGTCATATCGAGTTCATATTGATCGGCTAAGTGAGGATAGTTTGATTGGCATAGATGGCGTAGTGATGGCGAAGACGTAATGTGGTCATGTAAGGTGTTTTAATGTCTCCTAAATAAGGTTCAATTGTTACCTTGTTGCCTAGTGCTTGCGAGTTTTGAAAGAAGGTCTCTCTTGAATTCTTCTCAATGTTCTAAAAACGAAAGCTCGAAGGGCCGATTGATAGATTGGGAGAGGGCTCCTATAGTCTAGGTTATACCTGGAAGCCCTGGAAAGACTGGCAAGGGGCTTGACCTAAACTGGTAAGATGACGCTGGCCTGGCCAAACCATTCGGCAATATTTTTTATATAAAAAATATGTCAAATGGCATCATTTTGGTTTTTTTTTTAAATGCCTAAAATCTCATATTTCCTAATTCTTTTCCTTTTCTAATATGGGAAGTAGTAACTTGAGAGATTTGATCCATATGGATAATGTTTATTTTGATTAAGAGATTAATTATGTTATGTTCTATAAGTTTTGTTAATGCCTAATTTAATTTTTAGTTTTTTTATGACTTATAATTTAATTTAATTTAATGCCTTGTTTTATTATATCCTCGTTAGATTTCAACTAAACCCTGATCAGGTTGAACCTAAAACCCTTGCCAACGGCTAATGTTACTGGTTTTCAGAACCTTGATTCTTTCTCCATTGGTATGTGTTCTATACTGAATTTTTGAAGGTCTTCTTTCACTTGGTCAAGTTGTTGAAGTAGTTAGCCGTCTTTGGCTAGATATTCCCCTTTGACCTAACTGTCATTAAAATGCTAAATGTGCATGTTACAAATGGCAAACAAAGATGTAGTGCATGCCAATTATAAGGAAATAAAGATATATGCATCCATTGTAAAGAAATGAAGATAATTGTATTATTGTAGTGTAATTGGTAAAGATCACTTATTGTCACATCAAAGTAACTGAAATAGAGAAACATAAATGAAGCTGATAAGTTGATCTCTAGGCAGAGCTCATGCCAGATACCTGGCTTGTTACTATCTAGGAGCTGCTTGGTGACCAACACAGAGGCCTTGACTTCTTATGTAAGCTGTTCCCGGCCATTCCGCCTTGTATTCTGCTTGATTTTCCTGGCTTTGAATTTGAACTTCAAGGACTGCTTAATGGCTACTCCATTTGGTCTTTCCAAAATGACCCTAGCCCCACTTCCTCTAGGTTAGAAGCCCCATTCACATACAAAGTCCAAGTTTCTAGAAACATAATCCCCAATGCAACCAAGTTACACTACTCGTTGATGAAATCTACAAGAACTCTGACTTAATCAATCCTCAAATATGGTGTACAAGCCCATATGTGGACAATTTAATCGAACATGCAATCATTCATCCAGGGATCAAGCTTTGCAAGAACTTGAGGTATATTTTGATCCATCTTAATGATGACTTGGTGGCTCTGGAATAAGGACATAATCATAAGGAAGAGATAATCAAGGTGAAAGTTAGCTCTTCAATTTTTGGTACAGGTTTCTGGCCCTGAAGTACTTTACTCACAAAATAAACCAAGTGTTGCTTTTTTCACTTCTCAAATTAAAACCGCATTCACTACTTCCTAGAGACAAAGAGATAAAGGAGGAAGGACACCGTTATTGGCCTTGATAAGGCTGGAAGATTGGTGAGCAAAATTTCATGTTTTAGAAGGCGTTCTCCTATTCATCTACCCATTTAAAATTTTTAGCCTTTTTTATGCTATCGAATAGAGGGGCGGTCTGTTCCCAATTTAGACATGAAACGGGCCAAAGTGGTTATGGGCTTGCCAATGTTAGACTTTTTCACTATTGTAAACTCTTCATCTCAATTACCACCCTACATTTGTTGAGATTGGCCTCTATTCCTTACCTTGTTAACATGTGCCCGAGAAACTTTTTAGCTTTGACTCTGAAAGTACACTTGGATGGATTCAAATGCATGTTGTGTTTCTAAGCCTCAAAGGTCTCTTGGAGATTAGCATAATAATCACCATCACAGGGAGTTTTGGAGACCATATTGTCTACACACCTCTACATTCTTCTGATCTTGTCACGACTTAACTTGGGAACGTGGGCATGTGAGGTCTTGATCCCAACATAAGCTTCCTAAGTAATGTACCTTTCTCGAATGCATGAAATAACAAAATTTTCATTCTTAAAACAAAAAAAAAAAACTAACTCATTATCAATTTCTCTATTCAAAACATCATATTTGAACTTATAAAACTGATAGGTTTTCAATATTCATAACTGTAATTTTAGTTTCATACTTGAAAACTGAATCATAACTATATAACTAACCTGTTACATAATCTAAATCAAAATTCTGTAATTAAAATTCATACTTAAATCCTGAGACATATAGGGGTATACATAAACTCTTAAAATAAATACATAATTTTAAAACAAATACATGGCACGATATTGCCTGCACATTTCCTGGGGCATTCTAATCTAACATAACCCTAAACTAACCCTTACTACAAAGTAAAGCTCACCATTGGAAATAGCTACGTCTCCTGGAATGGCAATTGAGCAAAACTGAACATGCAACTATGAGAAAGAAGGGAGATAGGTGAGTCAACGGACTTAGTAAGTGGATTCTCACCTACCACCCACATGGGACAACAATAACAACCATACATAATATATATACATGTAACCAGCAAAAACATTTTTCAATGTTTATATATACATGGCTAACCTAGAAAACATTTACAATTTCATAATTAGCAAATTTTGTAATCCTCAAAAGCAACATAAATTACTCTAAGGGAATTATGGAAAAAATAGAATTCTAAGCAAGTTATAAAAAGGTGATACTTAGTTCCTCATGAATATGAGCATTTCTCTTATAATAAACAATCTCTCGTGAACCACGTCTCTCATGGACAAGCTGACAGCCAGGATTTATTGTTTTAGCACAAATGACCAAAATGCCCTGAGGTCATTTTTACTTGAATTCGAGGGTCCACAACAGTCCTCTAATTGGTCAACTCAATATTTGAAAGGGATTATAACTGCAATGTTTGATATCTGAGGTGAAAATCTCGTTTTCAAACTTTTGGCTCAAAATGACCAAAATACCCTGTAGATTTTTATGCAGGTAAAGGTGCCGTCTAAGTCAGAAACTTTCCAAGAAGTTCGGAATGATGTTTATAAGTGGTTTGTGATGGTTAGTCGTCTGGGAGGGTTCAGAAGTTTTAGTGAAAAATTACCATTTTGCCCTAAAACGTGTCCATGAGCCTAATGATGTAATTAACTAAACCTAAGCAATATTAGGCTCTAATCAAAGATTAATTAATTTCGATAATTAATCTAGGGTCAAAATAATTTATTAAGGTTAATTAGAACCTAAGATTGCTTAGTTAAATTCTAATTTCATTCTTTGATTCAAGATTCCTAGTCATGGAATCTTGAATAGTAAATTCTCTCTCCAAATTCCTTAAATCAAGGAATTTGTCTATGATTTAATTTGACTAGGAAATGGTTTTTAAATTGTTAATCTAACAAGACCACCCCTAAATCAAGTCTTGACAACCTTAATTAACCATTACCTCACCTAAACACTTTCTTATAAACTCCTAATCAAAACCTTAATCAAAGAAACACCTAAACACATCATTAAAACCACAACTACATGAACAATTCCTCCTCCCCCTTGGCTGAAATGCTGGCGAAATATACACCTCCCATTTGTGTCACATGTTGATTTTGTTTCACTCAAAGATCATGCTTCACCCATGCTTAAGCCCATACCTCACTATACCTTGCCCATACTCTCAACCATTCCAATCAAAGAGATATTTCTTCTCTCCTTTCTAAAGTAATCAGCCACTCCTCCTTCAAGGCCATCCATGAGTTCTCATTTCTATATAAATATGCAAGCTTGAAAGCCCTTTGAATCCTTTACACACATTGCAAACTTTGAGCTCTCTTTCTCAAAGATCAAAGAAGTCCTTTTCCTTCCTCTCTCCTAAACACAACCTCTCTTCTTCTCTTTTCCCTCTTGGCCAAAACTTCCTCTTCAAGCTCTAAGGAATATTTTCTTTCCTTCCCATCTCAAAGGATCAAGCTTTCTTTCATCTCATTTAAGACTTCATTTGGTAAGGGTTTATTTTCAAAGTTTTCCTTGCTTTCTTTAAGAAAAGTTCTAGTTTTCTCTTGGTTTTCAAACTTCTTCTCTTTTTTTCTTTCCATTTAGGCCTTAAGGCCCTTTGTTGAGAAAACTTTGGCTTGATGATGAGGTTTCAAGATAATGGTCTTGTGATGCCATATGAGAAACCTCTAAAGCTTGAAAACTTGGTCTTGGACCATATTTGATTTCGGTTCTCTTTTCCTTTTTCCCTTAATGATCTCGGCTTCTATTCCTTTCTTTGTACAAAGTTTGATAAAAATGTTAAGTAGATCACTAAAAGTTTTGTTAAGAAAATTAATCATATGTTTTCAAAGAGCTTTAAGCTTATCCTTGCCAACCTTAAAGTTGGTCGGCCGTTCTAGGAGTTTACTCTAGATTGAAGCCCATGAGCAATAAAATAAAGAATATGAGTAGTTCTTTTATGTTTGCCTTGATAAGTGTTGATGTTTGTGTCTTAGTCCACTTCCTTGAGCTTGATGATGAAGTTCAAACCAAAGGCTTCTTTGAAGACTTGGTGTTAAGAACTCTAAAGCTCACTTTATGTTGTTAAGATACATGTTGGGTTAAGGCTATTAATGTTCCTCTAAAGTCTTGCAAGAGCTCTAGTTAAGATAAAATAAGTTGCATTCATGTTTAAGTTTATGCCTTGCATATCATGTTTACTTTGGATGCCATCACTAAGCTCTCAAGAATAAATAAATGAACTTGCATTTCATGTTTAAATTTCCAAGCTTGCATTTCATGTTTATATTTCAAGTTATCACTTAATCTTTAAAGATAATAATGAGGTTACATCTCATATTTATTTTATGCTCTCACTTTACTTTATAATGAAGAGTAAAATAAAGTGCATAGCATGTTTATGTTTATGTCATCACCTAAATATTCTAGAACTCAAAGACTTGCCCTAGTATCTTCAAATGGAAATTTTAACCATGACAAGTGGATGTGTTTTAGTCATAATAGAATGATGGCTTTGATTTTGTAAAAATATGAGGATGTTTTCAAGGAAATGTTAGAAATATGTTTTATGAGGTTTCATGGTGTTTAAGTGGCTTAGAATGTGTCAAAAACCATGTTTTCTCAAATTCCAAGGTTCTAGTAATCGATTACCATTTATGTAATCGATTGCCAAGAATGGTTATTAAGGATTTTAGGTTCTGGTAATTGATTACAAGACAATGTAATCTATTACCGAGGCTATTCCTCATGCCCAAGGATTTTGACTCCTGTAATCGATTACCTATTTATGTAATTGATTACCATGATGTTCTTCATTTTCTCAAAGGTTTTAACCCTAAGTAATCGATTACCATTCTATGTAATCGATTACTAGATGTTCCTTGTACCCAGAACAAAATTTAGGTTTAATCGATTTAGGCCCATGTAATCAATTACAGGCCACCCTAGTTCCTGAAATTTTCCAGAGAAAACTAGTAACTTATATGCACTTATAACATGAATTTATGTGATTATGTGTGATGTACATCTTTGGATTCTGCCTTGTTGCTTTGGCCACTACATGAATTCTGTTTTATGGAGTTAAAATGTGTAAAATTATGTTTGAGTGAAGCAAGGAACGATTTTAGGGAAGTTAGAAAAGAATAAGTAACTAGAAAGGACTTAAAATGAGAATTCTAGAACGCTTAGATGCAAGAAATGTAAATTCTGTTCCAGCATAATTGAACTTAAGGAAAATGGGATATAATTAGTGGATATGTGTAGGAATCCCTAATAATTGGTTTTGGAATCGAATATAGAACCTTAGGCAAAGACGAAACTTAGAAAAGGGTCAAAGACGTAGATTAAAAACCCCATGATCAAATTATACTATCATGCTTAATTTATGCAATGTTGTTTGGAAGAGTTAGTGAGCATAAATGTTAGAGAGAATTACAAGTAGCGATCCCCTAGGTGTATCAAGATCCATAATAGGCATTAGAATAATCAGAACACAAGATTAAGACCGTAAATGTCAAAGCATAAGACATTGCAAGATAGGAGATATAACGTGAGTAAGCGACCAAGTGAACGAGTGTATTTATGAATATTAATGTTATGTGCATAAGATTGTGTGAACTTATGACGTAATTGATGTGATAATACGACATGCTATGATTGAGATACACATGATGAAATGAATGAATATGTTTATATGGCTTTGATTGATTGAAACATTGAATGAGATGGCATGAGTTGAATAAGTTATGTGGATGAATTCAAATTCTAGGAAATTCGTATACAGGTCTTATGCCTCCAATTTCCGTCAATTTGAACTTAAAGGAGTTTTGAAAAGAAAGATTTTGAATGTGACATGTTGAGACGCATTTTCATGCTACGGTGAGGAGAAAGTAAACCCATGGGGGGCATGGATGTGGAGCCATATCAAACGAACAAAGTCATGGTCTAACCGGTTGATGCTTTTCGGATGGAGACGTATTCTCCTGCTACGGTGAGGAGAAAGTAAAACCGTGAGGGATCAACATTAGCCTCCCAAAGCAGACAAAGTCATTGGTCTTAACAGTTCGATGCGTTTCGAAGAAGGAAAAAGTCCCATGATGGGTGATCCTTAGGCCTCTACCTACTCTGGGAGTCGGATTATTGTGATTATGTTACGCTTATCAAAAGGATAAGTAAGAACTAGTGACGACTAGTTGAGGTATGAGCTCATAGCCTAGTTTTAGGGTCGGTTACTATTTTGATACCTTGATGTCACAAGTTTGAGAAACGAGAAAAAATGTGAAGTCTTGCTTATGAAAGAGAAAGGTTGATCATGAGAAGTTACATGCCACTTATATGATGATGAATTATTGATGACATATTTTATTGGTTTGTTTGCATAAAGTATTGTCATGCATTCATGTTTAGCTATGCTACATACATGCATTAAGATTCATCATAAAAGACACGGACATTGGATAATTACTCTTATGAAACCTCATAATGAACCTTTGCATGTTAAATCTTTTCATAATAAACCCAAGGTTCCTGGGATGTGAACGATGACATTAGGATAAGGGATTCCCTCTGAGATTCTTTAGTAAGATTCTCACCCCTTCTACTTCTTTTTAGTACGTCTTCAGATCTCGATAGTCGTGTGATCTTCATTGATACGCGATTTAGGAAGTGCACTACGACTCGGAGCATGGTCATATCATTTCGAGGGTCGATGTGTTGCTCATTTTGCGTACATGGGACGCCATCGCGCATGCGGTTTCTCAGCTTTCGCTTCAAGCTGACCTCACCATATGGTGACGACCTGATTTTTGAAAGGACCAACCTCATGACAAGCAGACTCACCTCACCCGTCCATCATCCTCGCAGTTTGAGACTCAGAATGCCGCTTTGCTGCAGGCAGGACGACTTGTCAAGGACTCCCTCCTACGTCTACTCGAAGGTCTTCTCCCTCAAGTGCCCATGGACGTGGGTCAGGGGGTGAGGAACCTGGTAGGAGGCTTGCAAGGCAAGTATGATAGCTCAAGGAGGTGCCCGCAGATGTTCATGTTTCCCCCGCTCCGCATGCCACGCCTCCTCTTCGTTGGGTCACGGCCGAGACTCGGAGCGGTCGTAGGACACCTTTCCCATTCGCTAGAAGACCAGTCACCAGTAGATTTCGAGGGAGGGGTAGCTATAGTTGGGGTTTGATCTTTTGAGGTTTCCCTATACTTGCCTTTATGTTTCCTTCTGTTTATGTATTTTCTTGTTTTATGTACTAGTTCTGCCCATTCTTATGTGGGTATGACTTTATGTTTGTATATTTAGATGATGTATCAAACTATGTGATCTAATATATTATGACATTGCTTCTATGAATGATGTGTTCTTTATTGCTTTCAATTGTATGTTTCATAATCCTTTATTGCCTCATGTTTCACTCATGTTAGTATACGACGGCTTACATCTTGGTTTATGTGTTTCCAAAAAAAAAATTTACCTATTTTTCGCTAAGTAATTTTACAAATGTATTTAAAAGGAGGTAAAACTAATAATTAATCTTAATACGTCCTCACGTGTTGGGTTAAATATTAGGGTGTTACACAAGTTGTGGACACCTAACTAAGTCTCTTCTCTGTACTTCTGAAAAGGGTGATTGCTTTCATAAGCAACACGATATAACAGTTAACGAGAATATTGCCATTAACTCAGTTCTATTTTCTCTAATTCATATTCCAAAACTAGCTTGCAATTAAACTAAATAAATCAAAAAACTTTTAAAACTCTTAAAACTCTAAAAGCTCTGGATTCATATAACTCTAACAATCTGGCTTTAGCATAATATGCTGTAAATAGTGCCCAGGGATCACCATTGTAAGAATCATGATTTCAAAAGCCCATAGAATATTTCTTGATAGTTGTTATGAATCATGTTGAATTCCATACTTTTTAATATCATACAAACTTGAAATTCTAAATTATATCTCAAGCTGATATACTTTCATAAACTTGATAACTCTAATATCATATTTCAAAACAAAGTAGTACATAATCATGATAGCTCTGAAATCATAATAACATATTTATTCATGAAGATAAATCAGGCTCTACTCTATGTCTTTCCATCATAACTCAACTTAAAATTCTAAAAGCTTTTTGAAATCCCTTGAAAACTTAGCAAAATCATGAAACCATAATACACATTTTACAACTTTAGTGAACTTGCTAAATCATGTATTTTCTAACAAGCTTGTTCATAGGCACCTAAAACATTTTCATGGTACACAACAATTCAATCACGGTCTCATGGTTTTCTTCAAACTCATTTTTCGTGCTAAACACAAAATCATAATTTTTGCTAGCTTGACACAACTTGTTATATCATATCTATATCATATTTTTGTCTCTAATTTTATATTTAACAATCATCATGCATAACATACTCATAATGACTTAAAATAAGGTCATGAGTATGAACCTACTCATCCTTTAAAGCTAGGAGTGTGTGGGTACTACCAACTTGACCTTAAAAGCTTGGAATGACACTAACATTTGCCATATAGCAACATAAACACATGAATAATCTAAAGCAACTCTAAAACAACTCTAAATCAACTTTATAAGCATTGGGGAAGCACCTCCACTTAAAAGCAACTAAGAACATAAACAACCACCCTCAAGAATATGGAAGGATGGAGAAAAAGATGACATAAACTAACAACAATTACTTACCTTGGAACTTAGAGGAGGTAGATTTGAGTGTGGTTGAGAGAAATGGGAGGAGAGGGTGTTTAGAGTTAGGGTTTTGATGTTTGGGTAAGAAAATGAGTGGGGAGGGTTTTAAAGGGTTGGGATGATAAAACCCAAACTATCATTTTTGTACTGTTCATGAGTCGAAGTCCCTTGTTAGGTGAGCTTGGAGGCCTTGCTTGGCAAGCTCCTTGAGCTCTAGAACCCTTTTCAGAAAGATTGGCCTTTCTAGGTGAGCTTCCAGCCCTCACCTAGCGAGCTGGCAGAATTCCCGAGGGTATCCTCATTTGAGGGCCTTGCCTAGTGAGGTAACTAGCTCACCTAGCAAGAAGCCTTTGATAGTAGCAGCACAACTTTGCATTTTTCATGATTTTTGGCCATTTCAGCAACTTCTGGCAACATGGGTAGGTCCCAGGCAACCCTAAGGCCATATTAGACTTGTCTAAGGACACATGGACCTGAGGTATTACATACTTTCCCCTTTTAAAGAGATTTGGTCCAAAATTTGAACTTGTGCACCTTGAAGGTCAAAGAGATGGAATACTTAAACATGGGTTTTTCAAGGATAGGTATGTATTCTTGGAACACACTGACACTATACTATGGCTATATAGTTGATAAACTAAGAGATAGTGTCATCCTAGAAGGCCACTACTTTGATACTCATGCTAAGGATGCCAATTATCACTTTTGGATAGCTTCGCCTCCAAGGGCAGCCTTTCCTATCGAGGCAATAAAAGCACTTATCATGACATTTACAGTGGTGGCTCCAATTCTAAGGGCAGCCCTTTTCCATAGTGCAAGTCCTAGGTGGATAACTATGCTCCTATCTCTTGCACACGTGAGCTCTTCAAGGTTAAAAGGCGTTAAGCATCAATTCTTGTCCTTGCTCTGTTTCTCTTGCTCTTTAGCTGACATAAACTAATACCATGAGAACTTAAGTCCTCCGTTTCTAAACTCTAACTCTCTATGTGAGCGTTGTGCATGGAAACCAAAACCAATGCACTCATGCACATGGAAAATATGAATAGCAAACGTGACATTCGTATGTGTCATTCTAACTGTCATGTTTCAACAATCAAGGTTGCTAAGCAACCATGTGTCTATACCTCTAGCGTACATAACACAACATATCATACATGTTGCATAGATCAATCAATGAACATAACTTGTTTTAGAATTTTTGAAACATTTTGTCCTAATAATATGCATTATTGAGTTCTTCATGAACTAACTCTTTTGCCTTTAACTCCCTAATCTTCAATCAAATTTCTTCAATACATCAAATCATATTTACATGTCATGCAAGTACATGTAATTGAGGCAAACAACATGCTTCTTATTTCCTTACTAAGTCATTCAAACACCTTGCTATCTGCTACCACATTGCATCTCAAACATGATAAATTCCATTTAAGTCTCTTTCAACTAATTCCAGGCATGAGTTACGGGAAAAGAAGTATGCATCTTACACATACAAGTTCCTCAACTTCATTATACAAATTATCTACATCAGGATTCAAAAACTTCCCTCGCTAGGCCACTTTAATCATGTACATACATACCCAAACTTAAGTATCCTGTCATAGACATATAGGATTTTGTTTCATATTGCACAACCTCACATAACACCTTTTACACATATTAATAGGAGAGAAAACATCTCCAATCAAAACATGACTTTTTGAAAGCATTTAATTTGGATCCAAGCTATTCACTATGAGCATAAAACAAAATTGTTTAAGAGGTTGTATCTAAATATATTAAATTTGCACAAGTAAAACATGCTTCTAATTTTCTTTTTTTTTTCCATTTTAAAAACTAATCATGGTAATGCAACGTTAATAAAACCTCTTTGAGAAAATCTTTTCATATAGAATCTTGCAAAACATTTATTGAAATCTTCAAGCAATCATAAACTTCACAAGGGTAAGAACATAGCCATCAAATCCTGCCTTATGCCTACATATCATAGTAGCACCTCAAAACTTCAAAACTAGAATGCATGGGTTTTCATGATATCAAGGGAAATTATCCTACTTATCGTTCTAGAACACGTAGCAAATATACATTTTCATGCATGAAGCCACAGGCATAACAACCATAGGCATACCATTTCCTCACTTAACCTATCATGCTAACACCAAGGCACTAAGTGTTACATAACACACAAGTACACTTTAGTCCAACCTACTATGAGATTCAAAGTTAATCATTTACATGATTATTTTAATTACATAGCAACCATTATTGTACACCCAAAGCACAAGAAATCTAGTACACCAATATTAAGCATTTCCTAAGCACCATGTTTCTAGCATATTTATACATGCACACACCATCCTGCAATTCTAATACTTCATCTTTCCATACTATGCCATCACTACTAAATCAATCATTTACATTTCAATGGAAGGGTTACAACAACTTATTTATGTTAATCATCAATACAAGCAATCAAACCATTTGTGTCTCCCAACATATTTGCATTATGCACATGACTAAAAGAGGACCAACAAGCAGCAATCAAAGTAATAAGATGCAATTAACATGAACAATGATCCAAATAAATGTTGAAATCTCATCTAACATTCAATCATGGTATTAGGTATTCTACATGTATGCTATACTCGTATCATGCAAAGGCACAAATTCCCAAACATAAATCATACAAATGCATCTTTAGAAACATAACATGCATGAGATTTATGGTACCGATGATTACTCAAATTACTTAACCTATTCAAAACCATTCATCAATCCTACAAGATGCCTACATGCGTGATTTGTACCCTCATCATGATGCTAGCTGCTAACTCTAGGTCACTCTTATACAAAGCCTTATCAGCTTGGGTGGCTGCATTGCTCTTAACTACTAGGTGAAGGGGTTGCGTAGGGTGTAGAGTTTCTTACCCTCTAACTAGTAACTCTTGAAATAATGAGAAATCATTCTTCGTGCTCTTTTTTATTGTATTTGTAAAATACGAACTTGCCTAATAGGTGATGGCCTCTATGGTATTTTCATGTCTAATAGATTGGATGTGACGGGCTAGTCCACACTAGGCTATGCCATTCTTTGACCACTACTATGACCCTTTGGTTGGGCAATAATGGGACACCGAAGAGGGCACTAAGGGGTAGCCTTGGCCAATGATACCCATAGTTGGCCTTTATCTAAGCTAATCATTCTTGCTTGTGCTTCTTTTTTATGCATTCTAGCTCAAATGTGCTCATTGACTATCTCTTGGAGGTTTGAAATTGCCTATTGGAGGCGCCAAATGCAACAAGTGCTAACTAATATGGTGCTCCGACGGTGGCAACGGTTATCAAGTGGCATAGCTAACCCCATAGAAAGGGGAAAATGATAGGATATTGGATCAAGAATTCTAAGAAATGACAAAGACTCTTAATAAACCTAGACACAATTAACTTTTCGTAAATGCCTCAAATAACATTGCGTCAATGCTTGATGGTTTGGCTTGAGATTTTTAGTTTTACTGAATTTTTAGACATGGATATTGATGTGTTTAATTTGGTGGAGTGTTTGTATGTTGTTAGAAAACTCTTTTTCTCAAAAGAAGTTGGGTGTTGTGTTTGCTGAATTTTGGATTTCAAGCAAACAGATCAAATTTCATGATTTTTTTGACATAGTTGGAGATGGAGCTAAAATTTTTATATGATGAAGCTAACATATGGAAGTGTTTCCAGAAATTTTCTTGAGTCATTATAAGCATTTTTGCTATTTTAAAAAAATTGAAACTCAACAGGTCAAGGTTTCTACTGATATCCATTATGAAGTATGAATTTGTCTAATTTTGTTACCATACTGAATTATTGAATTTTAAGCTAAAACTTTTAAGGGTATTGAGAACATCTTGAAAGTCCAACCTGACTTTTGTAGCATTTTATTTGTTCATTTGATGGGGTAGAAAAATCAAGACTTCTAGCTATTAGCTGAAACGAAGTAGTTTCTGAACTTCTGAATTTGTAGAATTTTGTTACTATAGTTAGATACCTTATTTTTCTTTGAAATTTTTATAGTCTCTTAGACATATTAAACTAACTCTGAAAAATGGTTTGGCTCTCTTTGGCTCTTAGACACACTAAACATAAATAGTTTGGGCATGTCAAGGGCAGAAAATATAAGAAAGATATGAGATCCCCTTCAATGTACCAAGGGCATGAAAAGATGAGAATGATGTATATGAGATCCCTTTAACATATTAAGGGCACAGGAAATATACTTTCATTAAAGATCACTATATTTATCATAAGCATTCTCATAGACGTATTGTATTATTGATTTAAAATGATTTACTATGACCTTGATCATTATGATTTATGTTTATTAGGTGATTGAATAATGAAAGAAACCACTTCGGAAGAATGATTTTGGACTTTAAAATGAACATTTGATATGTGTTGTATGATCACATTTTCTTAAATAAATCGAAATGGTTGGGACGATGACGATGACATAGATTTTATTATGCATTATGGGGATACCTTACTGAGAATTTCACAATTTTCACCCTATGTTTTGGTGTTCCCATGTCATTTCCAGATTGATCCAAAGAAGAAAAAGGTTGCTAGGGAAGAAATGGATTTGTAGTAGTCAATAGTTGAAGCTTTTTATCAGTTGTACTTATATATATATATATATGTTTGTAAATGTAATAGAAAAGAGATGTACTTTAAAGCTCATAAAGAAGCTTTTTCTTGTATTTTGGAAGTGTATTAATAAATACCTTATTCCTTTGTTATTCATTTTAGTTGAATTATGAATTAGTTGAGATACAAATGTACCCAAATTTATTATAGATATTTAAGAAAGGTCTACTAAGGTATAAGTAACAATTGTGAATCTAATGTCATGACTTAAGGATAACGTTATGCTTAGGAGTGTGTTACAAAGCTCACCATTGGAAACTTGCCTATAGAGTGGCGACTGAGCAAAAATTGAATTTGCAACTATGAAAATTTGGCTGTCATGAAGGGACTTGAGAATTTGTTCAAGAACCGGTGAAGTGATATTGTAGGTTTGGTTGACATTGTGATTGGGTTGAGTGGTACTATCATTGGTTGGCTAGGTATTGTTATTTGGCTTGGGCAAGTCCACCATTGGTTGGTTAGGTGTTATTGTTTGGCTAAGTAGGTCCACCATTGATTGGTTGAGTGTTGTTTCTATTGAGGTTAGGAGGAATGGTTTCATTATGGGTATTCCCCTTATTGTGCGTGATGACCATCATTAGAGGTGAAGGGCGTGTAGCTTGAGGAGTTTCATGGGGAGTGGGAACGATTTCACCAGATCCTATAGACCTGCCAAAATATTGTTATTTCTTCTCAAGGTAGGTCTGTGTGTAGGCTTAAGTTCTCCCTCTCCTTATGGCTTGGGTACATATACTTGACCTTGGTCAAGCACTAACGCGAAACTACTATATCTAGGCCTGTTTGTTGGAATGGGATTGCCATGCTGGTTCAGTACTCTTTGGGGCCAAGTGTCGACTGAAGGTTAGGGGAGCAATATGGGCCTAACTTTGGGCTAGAACTTGGGCTACTGAGAAAGGTCAAGTTTGTGTTGAACTGGTACAATAACATTCTCCAACAAGTTTCCTTGAAGAGTAAGTTGATACTTCATAAAGTATATTTCAATTATCAATTTCTTGTTGTTCTTCATTCGAAAACCAGAACTTTATATTTTCTATCCTTCTGAGTTTTTTTTTTTAATTTTCTTACAGCTACTAATTTTATATTAATTCAATGAATGTAACCAATTCTTCATGGGATTACAATGACAAGCATGCCCACTCCCCTTCTTCTATCCAAAACCAGCTTAAAATTAACTACTACCATTTGCATTGCATATCTATTTTGTTTTATGTTGTACTATATTAGTAACATTTAGTATAAGAAAGGAAAATAAATGACTTTGATGCTAATGTGACAAAAATATCATCAATTTCAAACCATATAATAATGATAGATTGAATACAATTCTTGATCATCCTTAACTTATGATGAATTAAACAATAAATTGAATCATCACTTAACACAAGCACAAATGATTATGTTGAATTCCTATATATCCCAAACATGATAAAATAATGGGTTTTGCTAACCAATTCTCTTTGGGCATTGGCTAAGAATGCAAAAAATAAAGAGCTAAGAAAGTTTTGATACATTTAATGCCTTGAAAATTTGTGAAAATGGGCATGTTTGGTTTAATTTCCAATTTTCAGTTTTCATTTTCAGTTTTTCAATTTTTAAAATTTTTTTAAGAAAATATTGAAAATTTTAAAAACTATATATTTCAGCTTTTAATTTTCATTTCCATTTTCAGGATTTCCTTTACAAAATCTAAAAAATCAAAAATGAAAAATGAAAACTAAAATGGGAACTCAAACTAAATATGCCTTTAACTTTTCAATTTTCAATTTTTGTTTCCAATTTGTAGTATTTCTTTACAAAATCTTGAAACTAAAATCTAAAATAAAATTGAAATCAAACACTCTTTTAATCTTTTCAATATAATTTTTCCTTTCTAGAAATCTTAATCAATGCTTTTAGATAATAAAGAAAAAGTACTAAGATTTTGATGGTGGATGAACGGTGGCAATCTTGATGTTATTAAATTGGGGACATGGTTTGGTAAGTTAATTGAAGGTCTCTAATACTGCAAATACTTGAATAAATAATACCACTACTAATAATAATAAAAACGAAAAAGGATTGGGTATGGGACCAACCTACAATCTATACAATCTATAATGCATCATAGAGAGTCTATGTAGGTCAAGTTCACAGCCTAGCCCTAATTGCCCAATAGATTTGCCTTATTGGAAAGAAAGTAAAATAGACCCCCATGGCCCTATCCAACGCTAGCTTTTGTACTTCATTAGACATTCCACTGCACAAAAGTTGGCCCTCTTTTCTTGTTTGGCCAACCGGACTGACAATGATGTGGCATAATGAGGCTTCCTATACCCAGCTATTTTAAAATTTTGGCCTTATGAGATCACTTAACATTATCGTGTGTGGTCATAGAATCATAGCAATATATGTTTACCACTATGTTTATGCTAGAATATTCAATATTAATTCTCAATAGAATTATTGGAAGATTATTTAATTATCACATAAGATCTAAATTCTAAAGTAATAATCACTTCATATGGTTAAGTACTTCAAGATGAACACAAGTGCATCTTTTCTCCCATCATCAATCATCCTCCTATAACCCCCTTTCTTTTTCTGGCAGATATGTCCTTTACTCTTACCATGTTTTTTTTTTGGGAACTTAACATAGAACAACACGGAAAGGAGAACCAATAATTATTGCTAACATTTCTCCCTCACATTCTTTTTTTTTTCCAAAATCAAATCACGTTTAGTATTGTTATAATTAGTTTAAAGGTTTATTTTAGTCCCTCAAATTATATGTATATTTCATTTAAGTATTTAAAATTTAAAAAAGTATCTATCTAGTTTTTGAAATTGTAAAAAGTTAGTCAAATTAATACTTTTGGTTATTCAAATTAATCTCAACAAAAACTATCACAAGGATTAATTTGAACCATTGTTTGCAATTGCATATACTACATTGAGATTTTCTTAATTTCAATTACTAAAATAAAATACATATACAATTTCAAGGGCTAAAATAGACATCTACTCATTAAGATTAGTGTATCTCAAAATCGTGCACAAATTTTATTGTTAAAGGTAAAAGATCTACTAAGCTTGATTAAGGTATTAAATTATCTAATAAGTCTGGATTATAACACTTGCTTAAATTTAAATTTACTTATATAATGAAAAAGGAATCTTTTAAGTAAAATTTGATCTCATGCATTCTTTTAATAGACTAATGGATTGTACAAATTAGCTCCCCTGTTGATCTTTTCATCTATTGTTAATAAAAATAACATATATTTAAAAGGTTTAGAGAGTATCAAGTTGTATTGTGTTTTATTTTAGGGTATTAAATTACACGTGATTTAAAATTTAAGGGGTATTATGCATTTATTTTGTAACAAATATATGTAAATTTAACTTAAGGGTTAAAGTACAGAGTCAAAAGTTTAAGGTTGATTTATAGCTTTTTAAATTTCAAAGAGTAAAGTGTACATGATCTATAGTTTAGTGGGTAAAGTGCATGTTTTTATTTTAATTACTTTAGGATGAAAAGTTATTTAAGTTTAGATATATTTGTTTGCATGTAAAAATTAACTATTTTGTGATTTATTTTTAAATTTATTTATTTGAAATTATATTAAGTGACAAGTTGTTAGTGAAAATAATAATAATAAATTTTAAATGCAAATAAATTTGTTTAAAAATATAAGAGAAAAGCTACCAACACATAATTAAAATTAAGTGAAATAATCGATTGTAAAAATTAAATCTTGAGAGTAATATCATATTTGTTTCTCATGTCAAAAAAAAAAAAATGAGTGCACGTCTATTTTAATTTTAATATTTAGAAGTTCACATCAATTTTATCGTAAAAATTTAACAGTTTGAATTTTCACATCAATTTTCTTATTATATTATTATTAGGTATAATTTTTGTCATTATCAATAATTTCAAGTTGATGAGGTAAAAATCTAGTCTCTCTTCATTAATCAAGAAAACATATAAACAAATAAGCAAATATAACAGTAATAAGTAATATAACAATGCGCTAACATATCAACTAAGATGAATTGTAATAGAAGTTACTAATGCTTTTGATAAAAGATAAAATTGATGTTAAAACTCAAATGTAGATCCCATATATATATATATATATATATATATGGGGTATATCACATGATAGGAGTGATTTATTATGAAAGTGAAAAGAACAAATATAGGCTATAACTATATATGATTGGTAAGGATTGAAAGTTGATTAATGACAATTAATACTTACATGCTCATATAAAAAAGTCACATGACTTTATATTTTAATCTTGACCTTCATATAAAATCTAACAGTCAAGGCTTACTCCTCTTACTCTCATAGTAAACCTTTTCTCATATGATACATTCCTTATATATATATATTCAAAAACTAAACAGAAGTCAACTTTAAAATATTAAAACTAAAGCCTTTACACTAAAAAAAGAATTATAAAAGGTTAAGTATGGTCCTTTAGGGTTAATTTGAGGCTAGATATTCTAAGGACTAATATGATAATACATGATAGTATAAGTTTTGATAATATAAGACTTGTTAAGATTTTAAACTATAGATGATTGGGTATGATATTGTATAAGATGTTAAGATGTTACATTAATAATACACTACTAGCCTCTCACTACTACAAATAATGATAATATTAAGTAAATAATTAAATATGTTTATTATAAATATTTATTAATTTGTATTATTTAAATTATAATTTCATTAAATATAATTTATTATTTAATTCAACTTTAATTATTATTATTATTTTAATAAAATATAAAAAATTAAAAATATATGATACCGTATTTCTTTTATATATTTTACTATTTTTTTACTTGTATTATTATCATACTTTATAAAAATTATAGTAAACTAGTATTTTTCATTGTAATTGAAATTAAAATTTAAAATATATTATGATAAAAATTTATTTACCAATTATTTTTATTTTTATTATATATAATTCAATTCATGTTATATTTTTTAAAAAATATTTATTTGTTATGAAATAATCTCAAAATAATTTTTAAATTTAGTAAAATATATCAAAAGTTGAGTAGAAATGATCTAGCCTCCCCAAACTAAACAAGTTACAAAATTTTTTGGCATATAAGGTATGATGAATAAACTTATGTATTATGTTATCTATACCAAATAATGGATAAGGACATGACATATAATACTAGTTAATCCTATCTTGTCAGCATGTAAAACACACTCTAAAATTATGTGTCCTTCATTTTAGATCATTAAGTTTTTTTAAAAAAATCAATTTAGTCCTTAAAATTATTTAAAAAAATAATGAACTTTTTTGTGATTCAAATCAGCTTGTAAGTATTCATCCAACTTAAAATCATTTTTCAAGTTTGAGTGACTAAATTAAGATTTGACTCTTTAAAATGAGAAAATTAGTAAAGTGAGAAAGAAGTGGTTAATCACTCTTAGTTCAATAACTTCTATCTTATCTTAGACTACACGTTAAAGTGTTATGATATTTCCTTGTGAAGCATTGACTGTTGTGTGGTTGTTTCTAGTTGTTCCTTTTTCCTTTCTCTGGATTTGCTATTAGGTTATGTGAGTTTTTTCCTTTTCAATGCCCAGTGTCCTGTTCATGGACCATATTATGCTTTTTGTAAGTGAGGACTTGTACTTCTGTTAACTGCTCCCAAACCCATTGGTGTTGTTGAGCCCATTCAATCAATCAAAAAAACATAAGTAACAATGCAAATGTGAAAAGAAAGTGATACCGCATAAAATGGACTACACCAAGTGTGGTAATTGGCCTTTTGGTTGGTGAATGGGCCTCGGTTGAGTTTGGGCTGCCAGATAGAAAATAAGTTGGGCTCATTCCATTGAGGGTGAAAGGAGGTATGAATGGTTAGCCATGGCATATAATTGAAATTTATGTAACTGAAAAGGGGGGAATAAGCTTAGCGCGAAAAGCCTAACCTTGAGACTTCAAATTATAAGTCCAAAAGTAGCAATCGGTGATCGTGGCACGTGGGGAAAGATGGTTAAGAAGCAGAGCTAATTTGTTCAATCATGGGTTTTAATATTTAAATTTAAGTGGGAACAATTATCTTGGTGGAAGCCATTTCTTCCGGTTTTCAGGCACAACTGCTAGGCTCGGTTGGAGTTCAAGTTTGAAGGTTACCACATCAAGTATATAAGGAATTCCTAGAGAAAGGAGGACGACATAAAACACTTGACAACACAACTTTTAGCAACTTTATCCCTTCAGTTCTTAGTTCTTTTAGTTTAGCCATAGATGTACTGGTTCCTACAACTCTCATGTAATGTTTTGATGTGGTTAACGTTTACTCATCTTGTTCATCAATAAAAATCCTACATTCACCTCTAGTCCACAGCATCTTGTTTTAAGTATTTGGAGAATCTATATCTAAGGGGGTTGACTCCCCTCTACAATCACTTGTACATTTGTGATAAAAGTGAAATTGTTCTTGGCTTGGTGCCTTCCCATAACTCAGCCAAACTAAATTTCTCAACATATTTTAACACACCTGGTGGGGAACTACAAAGGCTCTGTGAGTAGGAAGTTCCAATCACTTGGGTTGGATTTCCAGTGGCATAAAAAGTTAAGATCTCAAATGATGAGTACTCCTTGTGTAGCGTCGGCCATATCAAAGCACATAAACTATAAGAGCAAAGAGACTCTAGTGAATAGGATAGCGAGTGACACGATGTTCGATTTGCCAAATATTGTCACCATCTCATCCCAACAGAAGACCTCAAACACCCCTTCTTTGGCTGCCAAGAGCTTGGAAGAAAGACGCCCATCAAAGTGTCTTCTTTCATAAGGCAACAAATGTAGATGAGTGTGAATGATATTAAGTTGAATGTTTCAAAACATTTGCTAGATATGATGAGGCCAATGGTATACAATATCTTGCAGAGTTCCCAGTAAAAACATCTACTGAGCATTTGATAGAATGACAGCATGATGAGCAATTCCACCCATAATGTTAAGGGCAAAACTGGTAACTATCTGTATAATTTGCAGTTCACCGTTTGGGCTGAGACATGGAATTTAAAGACAAAAAAATTGGGTCAAAACGTGTAAAACACGTGCTATAGACTTCGAGGGCTTGCTATAGCGAGCATGAACCAAAAATTGGGAACAATACAAAGGTTTCTATAGTGACTTCTGACTTGCTATAGCAAGTATGCTTTAGTTTGACCATTGAAATGACCGAATTAGCTCTTAGTGTCTTCATGATAGTTGTAGATCTTTTTCTTCTCTTCATGATAGACACCTTATTTGTCTCATTTGGACTTCAAATGAGACACATATGCCCTACTTAGTGAAACATGTCTAATATGAAATTTCAGCACTCATGTTCTGGCGTTTGAGCTTATTTCAACTAGCTAGACGTTTGATCCAATTTTTGCATTCTTAATGAAAGTTGTAAATAATCCTCTTATCTTTCCTAAAAGTCAAAGAACACAACTTTTAGAGGTCTACACCTCTAGTTATGCTAAACATAAAGTATAGTACCAAAAGCACAAATATGTAGAAAATAATTATTAATGGTCAAATTGATGACCAAACTCAAATATAATACAAATACACCTAGTTGAGCTTAAAAAAGAGTCAGGACACTAATGATGGGTAGTAAATATGTATACAAATGCATACTTATCACTCTTCCACACTTAGTTTCTAGTATGTCCTCATGCAAGAATGAAAATCAAGCAAAGGTCAACGTATAAAAATAGATCAAGCTATCCCAAAGCCAACTGCCAAAAACTTACAATTTTACTAAGGCCAAAGGTAAAATTGTTCTTGGCTTGGTTCCTTCGCGTAACTTAGCTGAATTAAATTTCACAATAATAGAAAGAGAAAAGAAAGGAAAAGAGAATAACATTATATATAAATTTTGCAACCAATAGTAAATAGGGCAATGTGTTATTATTATAAATATAGATTATAGCTTCTTTCCTCTTACTTTTCTACTTTTATAAATAGGGGTATTATGTTGATCTCCCCCTGAGGCCAATCAATATTAAACTGAGTTCCTTTGATTTTTAAAATTACAATTACTTCCCTTATTCCAAATAATTTAAAGAATTCCAAAATTATCCTTCTTCCCTGCCTCCATCCACACCCATGGCTTCCTCTTCTTCCCCTACCTCCTCCTCAACCTCCATCCACAGCACAATAGCAACAAATTCTTCAAATTCCCCCTCAATCACAATCATCCAAGCTTTGTCCTTCTTTCAGTCCATCACCAAATCTTAACCCTCTTTCACAATGGAAAACTCACAAGAAAAAAAAAAAAAGTCACAGGTGCCTCCATCTCCTTCATTTAGATTAAAGCTTCCAAATTTTAGTTGCATTCACTAATATTTAACCACCCCAAAATAGGGAAGGAACATCAATTCAATAAGCCCAACAAAACAAAGAAAAGGAAAATTCAAACAGAATTAAAAGAAGGGGTTTCTGACCTAACTAAAAGAAAGAGCTAGGGGTTAGGTGCAATGGTGCAACGGTACGATGATGATTGCCCATGGAAGTAGGCGACGAAAATGGCAACACAAAGCAACAATAGGGCCATGCTGATGGTCACAGGTTATGCGGTGAAGTTGGGGCTGCGAGCACTACAGGGGGTTCGGCATTCGGTGGCTGGGTCACAATGCCAGTGGTGGTGCGCAATCTGCAATTGTGGTGGTGATGTGGATCTGTGCTGGGTTTGGGAGGAGGAAGCAATGGCTTGGGTTCTGTAGGCTGGGTAGGGGAAAGAGGAGAGGATGGTGCTAGAAGAGGTTGAAGAAGAATTTTAAAAACTTGGAAGTTGTATGAAGGTATAACAGTCATTTTACATATATTTTTAATTTTTAAATTTTAGAATTAAGGGAGGTTTTTGTAATGTTACTAAATTAATTATGGAGTGTCAAATTAAAAACTAAGGGCAAAATGTAGTATTCAAAGACTTTTCAGAAGAATTTAAATCCACCAAATTTAAGGAATTGAAATCAGACTCAAGGGGTATGATTTGTGTGATTGAATTCCAATAAATAAAAATATTCAAATAACCTTACTTAAATATAATATTTTATTCTTAACCTATTAATGAAGAATAAAATAGTAAAAATAATTAAATTCATTCATTTTTAAATCCATTCAACATCAAGAAATTGAATTATATTTTTTAATTTACTTGTCCATTCTAAACATAAAAATTCAATTCAATTTCTTATGAAATTCAATTTCTAATGAAATTTAATTCAATTCCTTTTCATTAAAGATTTTCAAATTCCCTGTCAAAGGAGAGTAACTATAATTAACCCTCCTAAATATGACTCTCCTCTTTTCATTTTCTTTTCTTTTATTTTCTTTTCTCTTATATTTTTTCCCCTCATTCAAACAAATACGAGTGTGTTTGGTGCGCTTTCTATTTCAATCATCAACATGGTGACTTCAGAAGACAAATTTGCCAAAGTACCTATCCAATATTCAAAACCAGATTGTCAAAACAAGGCGTACGCAGTTGAGGCGTTACTCCAGTGTTAGACACGTGCGTCTCCCATAGTTAAAAAAAGGCATACATACACCTCCATACTGATTCATTCTCTATCCTCGTCTTCTTTCCTTGCTTTTGCAAATATATAACATGCTGAATCAATAATACTTGCGTTTTATAATATCTACATAACTGTCACATAAACCCGGTATGCTATTTACATAAGTTTTACTGAGGAAATATAGCAAAAAGTACATAATTATTGATAGAGAATTCCCTTTACTCCCTGCACAAATATGTGGTTGTTACTTTCATCTTCCAGTGTGTATAGTGTCTTCCGATTTATTGGAAAATCTCTGTCCACTTCAGTAGTTGCAATAACGCTTTTAGTGATTGCAGAGCATTCAACTCAGGTATAAATATAGCTGCATGTATTCCAAAATCCCAAGCTTTGTGTCCAGAAGATACAACAAAACTTGCAGTCATGAGCTCAGCTTTCCGTTCCTATACAATAAGACTAAAGGCAAATCTTCTATGGTGCTGTCTCAACATGGAAGAGGAACTACCATGGTTCAGAGTTAGTACTGAGAAAATTTCTGGCACAAGATGGCCTGCCCCACCCTTGCTCCATCAGGATTAGATTCAAGCGCATCATCAGTTTATCCACCGCATCATCTTCCAGGCTGCTAAGAGAGTCCAATGATATCGCTTCCGGACATGAGCTCTGCAAACATCGAATGGTACACACCTCAATTAGTTAACATGGGAAAGCAGTCATTCATGCATTGCACATGATAGCAATAGTACCTTCAGGTCCTGGTACTTCTTCAGGTAGTGCAGTGACTGCTCATATAATCCACAATGATAGAGAAGAATGCTGTAATCTCTAAACTCGTTTGCATCATTTTTCAGGAGGATAAGGCGTTCACATGCTGAAAGAATAGGGAAAATAGTTGGGATCATATCACAAAATAAAATTTTTTTAACATGGATCAGTTGTTATTCTACCAGCAAAATAGATAGGGGACATGAGCAGAGAATATGGTCAAAATAAGGCTTTAAATGTGTCGCAGCAATAGCATTCTCCATCAACCAGTATTGGTCCACATTGATAAACAGCAGCAGCAATGGTTGCAATAAACAACCACAACTACCACTTAAAACCTTTGTTCCAATACACTTAATGGGAAGTTGGGAAGATAACATTTATACAGCAACAGTGCCAAAATGATAAAGAACAACTGAAAGCTGGAAAGCAGTGTCTCTGCATGGAATGCGAGTACTTAAATAAATATAGAAAGTGAAATGATTCCATCGAATTTGCTTGATACATATATATATATACACAAATATACGAAGAGGATCGGTTTACTTTAAGAGTAACCCTTAGCATACTTACTCTATTGAAAACTTTTTAGAGACATTGAATTTTATTAATTCAACTGTTGAATTATAAGTTCCCACTATGGCCAGAAAAATTCCAAATCAAGGCCTTTGGTTTGTTTTCCATTTTCATTTTCAGCTGTTATGTTTGATTACAAAATTGCCACCTTATTTTCTGTGTCATTTTTCTTTTTTAACATTTTCATTATGTTCCATGTTATGAATGTTTTTTTACAGGAAATGGTGAATAGAAATTAAAGCATAAGGCAATCACAACATACTTTTGGAGCTTGCCTTATATAATTTAAAGGCACAATGCATTTCATTTTGGATCCATCAACTCATCTCATTGATGATTGAAGAAATTTTTTATCTCGAGTGAGGAAAGGGAGGAAGGACCATGTTTCTTCAAAACTTTTTCAATGAATTTCAATGACTCAAGATACTGTGCGAGACCAAAGATAAACTGCATCAAATGCATACCAGCCAATGAGCGCCTCATGTCCCCAAATCGCACGCTGGTCCAAACACCTCGATCCAGCCTATGTTGAGCAGCCTTAGCTGATGCAATTTGAGAGCCACTGCAGTTGACAAACTTTGAAGCTAGTACTTATACAGATCGATTATGTAAGAATAACACACAGGTAGGAATGTCATTATATGAAGTACCTTTCTCCAACAAAATCCGATCTGTCAACACAGTTAGCAGCATGTGCTGCCCTTAAGAATAAACTTTTGTTACAATCATGTTGAAAAGGCCAGAATGCATGCTTCAGATTACTTAAGATCTGCACAAATAGGCTGACGTAAGTTCCTCAAGAATAAACTTCTGTTACAATCGCAATGGAAGTGCCATAATTCATGCTTCACATTATTTAAGATCTGCACATATACGCTAACATAGGCGCCTGATAGTAGAGATTGGCACAGATAAGAGTGACCCACTTTGACAGACAGTCAAACAAGCATGGCAGCTTATGTGACCGAATAACCTCTCATACATGAGAAATAAAAAATAAACCAAGGTGCATGCTTCGATTTGCAGAGTAGTAGAAGGCTACAAGCTGCCCAATATCTAGCATCCATTCGTTAATAGTCTTGAAATTGATGGAAGATATTAGACTGCAAATGGCAGGCATTGAAAAGAAGCTTCACAAGTCCACAGAAAACCAGAAGCATGGACTTCTAGTGTGAAAACAATTAGATGAGGGGTTTTTTTTCCAAAAAAAATAAAAGAAAAAGAAAAAGCCAAAGTTATTGTCATAAGTGTACCCCAATACATAAGTTTCCCACCATTGTACGATATGAGAAGGGTCACAAGGCGACAACCTTACCTGTGCTTAATCTCATTCTCTGTGCCATAAACTATGAAAAATCTACACATTATATTTTTGAATTTTTTTTTTGTTGCTAGAAGATATATAGAGTAAAGTAAAATTTAAAGGAAAGCACATAATAAAAAATTACCTCAACTAATAGGTTTCCTGAAGTCATTATGTGAGCTTGGTCGGACTCCTTGCTTTTCTGCTTATGATAGCCTTTGGGAAGAGAAAGAACATCGTCAGGGAAGAAAATTTCAGCATCAAAATACAAAAGGCCCCACAAACGGAGCATCTTAAGGATTTCTGAGTATATGAGTGACAGCATTGCAGCTGATCCTGAACGATGAGTCAAAACCTGCTCAACACATTAAATCTATCACATGATCTTGCAGTCACAGGTTTCTCTTCAGTAACAACTTGTGAATACAAGTGACATATTTATACCGAGTGTAGATATAGCGGTCGCGACTCCAGTATATTTTCATTGGCTCTCCTGAAACCCTTCAACAAGAAAGAGATGTCAGAGAAAAGAAAGGCCATCAAGGGAAGATGCAGAATCTACTATTAAGAATATACTTTACAAGCAATAAATGAAAACTCTATTACAGACTGTTGATATTGAGTCCTAACAAGGAAAGAAGGATAGCACATCTGCACATGAAAATACATTTTTATAATTAGAAATTCTTCTCTTCAAGTTATACGTATATGGACTGAACCAGCCAAACCACGGAGACTAGAAAAACCAAAATCCAACCACCATGCTGGTTTAGTAGAAACATCCGACCAGATCAGTTAGGGCTCATTTGGCATGTTTGATAGTTGATATGCACTAAGCCCATGTTTATGCTAGGAGGAATAGACATCAGATACTTAGGCTGCACCCAAAAGTGCTGAGCCACTGATTAAGCAGGCAAAGCTCCATGTGTAGATTGGAATTGAAGGACTTGTGGGACTGCCCTCACAGCAGAGAAAAAGCCAAAGAGGAGGGTTGTTAATAGCCAGGACAACTAACATGATCTGGATGGAGATGGAAAGATTTTGGTATGACAACCAAGGGTGGGATAAATGTGAAGGTGGGAGTGAGAAAATGGGAGGAGATAACTAAGAAGTGAGGAATCCCTGTTCAATTCATCACAGTACCCCATTATAATCTTTCATTTTTGTTTTTCTTTTATTTTCTGGACTGTCTTGAGAATCCTGTACTTATAGATGTCTACTTCTGAGCGAATGACCCAGTTGCCAGTATATCTAAATATATTTCCAAGTTCCTATCAACTTGGTAGTTGGTACCAAAGCTCCAGATTTAGGAAGCACAGGATGGTTCAGATGTGGTTGGAGGGGAGAATGCAAGAGCTAGATTGACCAGTAACATGAAATGCTAGAGAGGGAACTGAAACATGAAGGTTGGTTGACAGCATTCATGGAGAGGTTCAAGAAGACGCAGAAGTGCAGAACAAGAACACCAACCAGGATGTGCAACAGGAGATCATTCTAAATATGGCATGGGGAGTGTGCAGTCCCAACATGGTATCAGACATGCTGCAACTGACCACCCTGACAACAGGATGAATCATCTGGATGTACCTTATTTCACGAATGAGGGCTTGTACAGCTGGATTTACAGAGGCCAGCATTTCTTTGAGACCAACAGAATTGCAGAGCTGGAGAATGTGACAGCAGCAGCAGTGTATTGAGAAGGGGGGCGAAACTCAGGGAGGCCCGTACCACTCTGATCACCTGAGCAATTTTGTGCAATGCACAGCTGTAAAGGTTCCAAGTTTCATCATCTGGTAACAAATGAGGTTCTCTTGGATCTTAAACAGAATAAGCTGGTGGCTTATAGAGAATTTTGAGCTGATTACAGCTCCATTGAAGTATGCAGATTAAGAAGTGTTGTTCAAGGCAGCCTTCATAAATGACTTGAGCAATGAAATCAATACTGAGGTGAGGGTGCATCAGGTGGACCACTTGCCGTGAATAACAATGCCAGTACAATGTGTTGAAGATGGGGAGCATATGCCAGAATGAGAAAATGAAGGGCAGAAAGAAAAATCTATGTTACAGGTGTGATGAAAGGTATAAGGCTAATCATGAGTGCCAAAATCAACATCAGAGGAGGTAGGGAGGGGAAATTGATATTCCAACATTAGACCTTATCAATATCACCATTACACCAAAAAGACGAAAATGAGAGGCTCGAATAGAAAATACGGCCTGCGGGCATGATTGGACCAATCACTGGCCCCTTTTTCAGCCCAATTCCCTTGATCAAGAAAAAAGATGGGAGCTGCAGGTGTTGCATTGACAGATGTAAACAGCATTACCATGCCAGATAAGTTTCCTATACCAGTTATTGATGCTATCAGATGAGCTTGGAAAATGCAGCAGTGTTTTCAAGTTAGATCTCAAATCTCCAACCTGGCTATCACCAAATCAGGGTGGGGGCAGAAGATATCAACAAAACAGCTTTCCAAAGTAAACTTTATGAATTTTCTGTCATGCCATTCAGGTTGACTAAATGGCTAATACCCCATCAAACTTACATACTCTCACGAATAACATGTTCAACTCATATCTCAGAAGAATTTTTTCTGTGTGTGTAGTATGTTATTTTGGATGATATCGTGGTTTATAGCTAAGATAAACCTGCCCTTGTTTCCCATTTAAACCTGGTGTTGGATGTGTTCAAAAGTAATTCTCTATGGGTGAACTCCAAGAAATGCAATTTTGGCAAGTTTGAATTGGAATAGCAGGGGCACATTATTCTAGTTGAAGGTGTGGCAGCAGACCACTATAAAGTGGAAGCCACGAAACATTGCGCTCCTCTTAAGTCCTTAAGAAAAGTTCTAATGTAATAAACACCAACCTTAGGGGAAGACCAACTTGTCAGGAAGACTTACATAAAAATCAAAGTCAAGAAACAAATAAAGTTTAAAGTAAGCATAAGACAATGAGTTTGATTGGTTATTACATTTTTAACCTTAACTTATGTTAGAACATTCAATGATAATTCAATTTCTGAATTCTCCCATTCAACGATCAAACAACAAGGATTTGATTGATTATTACATTTTTAACCTAAACTCAACCCAAATGCTCGAATTTTGGTATCAGGAAACAATTAGAAGTCCTATTAATCAACCCAAGCACCATTATTTATACATGATACTCCGCATGTGGCATCCTAAAATATTCCTTCAGAACCCTATAATTAGAATACACTGAAATGAATCAAGCATATACCTTGTGACCATATAGAAATCTCTCTATGCTCTCTAAAAACATTTCAGGGGATGAATCATATGCAGGGCTGTAGTGAGGACAGTAGTCCATTGAAAGATCATCTAATCTTGTAATGAAAGCATCAACAGGAAGGGGAACTGACGAATGTGATACCAGAGAATCATCCTCTGCGGCAATATAGAGAGCAGTTCTCCCCAAATCAACACACCTGTTAATGCAAATGCTGGTTTCCTTCTCAATATCAGTAAATCTCCGAATTTGTGAGCAGAACTCCTCCCTGGCTTCCTGCTCATTCAACAACAATGCAACTGATGAAATTATTCTAAAATTGAAACATGAAGTCAATATCTTAAAAACTGAACCATACCAAACAATTAAATCCGGTTTTGTTTCATTATTCCCTATTATGGTGTCCAGTTCAATACCAGTGGAACTATCAAATTCACTGGTTCACCCAATTCAATCATTACCTAGAACTCTCGTCTGTCTGATCCCTGACTCAGTCTTTTAAGACATTACTTGAAGTTGAAGTTGAAAACCAAAAAATTATGAATATACAAATCAATCAAAATAAAACCATTGTCCATCACACCAAGCTTCTAATTAACAAGATAAATCGTATCATACATATTGAAAAAGTAATTATGGCAATAAGAGGGGAAAAAAAATCAAGTAAACATGGGAACATTTTACATTTAAAAAGGTCTCAATTGCTTCATATTTCAACATGATACATCAAATTATGCACTGAATGCAACAGACACAACTAAATTATAATAAAATACCAAACTAATGCTAGACAGAGGTTGGAAAAAGTTTGTAAAGAGTTGACTAGATGACAACACGAAAATAATAGTAGACTTGAAACTCCAAACGCAAAAGTTCAAAAAGCTCTTTCTTTCAAAGTTTAGACTTGATATATAATACATATCCATAACCAAAATAAATAAACAAATAGCCTGACATTCAAAAGATAAAAACCGAAAATTCACAAGATTAAATGAATTCAAACAAAATAATTTTCCATCATGAGGAGGACGTCAAATTCAACAAGCTTCCAAACTCCAATTAACATGAAAATTTAAAAAAAAAAAAGAGAACAAATTACATCAACAAGCCTATAGACGGGGAAAAAGGAAGAAGCAAACAAGAGAGAATAAGAAACAAAAACAAAACAAAATTAACAGAAAACTTGAAACTCCGAACTCAAAAATCGAATAACTTATCTTTCTTCGCTGTTACATTCAAACACACAAAATAATTATAATAATAATAATAATAATAATAATAACATTTTCCATTATGAGGGGGTGACCAAATGAACAAGATCTCAATTAAAATGGAAAGAAAAAAAAGATCAAATTCCAGCATCACATTAAACTTTTATTTTTTTTCATGAATAGATTATTACTCTAGCATAGGTTGTGTCGATTCCGGAAGCATCGAGAGCATCGTGCAAGACAAGCTTGAGGTCACTGGCAACGTGTTGCACGTTCGACCCACCACGACACACCACGCGAGAAGATGAGCAGGAAGAAGAAGGGAATGGAAGAGGGCAAAATTGGAATTTGGAGAAAGTGGAGGGGATTGAGAGGAAAGAGGTCCTGGGAAGAGGAGGAGGGGAAGAAGGGTTTGGAGCCAAAGAACACATCGTTAGTACTTGGTTGACCCTTTGCCCAGTTTCTGACACAGACCAGATACTTTCGGAGTTCACAAGAAGGAGAAGATAACGATTGAATTCACATGGCAAATATCTCTATTGGCGACAAATGACAAGAAAGAAGAACGTGCAACAGTAGCCAAGGATATTTTCACTCCGTACGTTCATAATTAAGCCCGACATTAGAAAATTTACGTCTTGGTCCAAGGATATTGTTCCTTTTTGTGGGTCGAATCAATTTTTAACACGGCAAATTGGACTAACCAGGGGTGATAAAATCTAATCTCATGCTAAATGTGACAATGATTTTTTTCCTGATCATCTTATATCACATAATATGTAATGGAGAGACTAACAAAAATAAAATTATGCAAAGGAGAAAATATTAGTGTAATAATTTTATAAATTTCGATCACTTTTAGAATAAATTGTATAAATAGATAAAAGGGTTTCATTTAAAATGCAATTGATTCTCGGTGACTAAATTGATTCTTTCAATTTTGCAACATGTTTGATTTTGATGGTTCACAAAAATCCAAAATCAATTATGGCCTTGAAATCGACTCTAGCCTTGAGTGGAAATTTATCACTTCTAGATTTTTAATATTTCAATATTTGTCAAAATCATTCTCAAATTAAACTATAAAATATGAATTACTTTACCACAAAACCAATTTTTAAAAAGTATAACCAAACACTCTAATATATAGTCATTCAATTATGTCCTATCATAGAAAAAGTGTTTGACTCAATTACCCACTAATTAGAAAGTTTTACAAATAAAAGCATATAATTGAAATATTGTCAAACTATTTTACTGTCAACCTATCAAAGCTAAACTGTTGAAAAAATATAAATAAGTTTTGCCAAATATCAAGACAAGTTAATCTGATTTGCCGCTTTTTATTTTATAATCCTCATTTTAAGATAATTATCATTTTTTTACTTTTCTATATTTTAAAATATTTATCCATTTATAATATTTAAGAGGGAGAAGGTAATGGAAGAGGGCAAAATTGGAATTTGGAGAAAGCGGAGGGTATTGAGAGGAAAGAGGTCCTGGGAAGAGGAGGAGGGAAGAAGGGCTTGGGGCCAAAGAATACATGGTTGGTTCTTGGTTGACCCTTTGCTCAGTTTCTGACACAAACCATATACTCTCCTTTAGAGTTCACAACAAAGAGAAGATAATAATTGAATTCACATAGCAAATATCCTAAAGGTGCAAAAGGACAAGAATGAAGAAGATGCAACCCCAAGGACATTTTAACTCCATACGTTCATAATTAAGCCTGACATTAGGAAATTTACGTCGTTCTCCGAAGTTTTTTTTTTTTTTTTTGTAGGTTGAACTAATTTTTAATAGGGCATATTGGACTAGCCATTTTTAAGGTGTGATAAAATCTACTATAACGCTAAATGTGACACACAGTTTTTCCTAATCATCTTACATCACATAATATGTAATGGAAAGACTAACAACAAAAAATTATGCAAAGGAGAAAAAACTAGTTATAATAATTTTACAAATTTCGACCACTTTTAGAATGAATTGTATAAATAGAGAAAAAGGGTTTCATTTAAGTCACTATAGTGTAAAATAATTTTATATATAGCATGTTTGGATTCGCATTAAGCATGCCTTACAATTGATTCTTGGTGCCAGAATTGAGTCCTTCAATTTTGCAATATGTTTGGTTTCGATGGTTCACAAAAATCCAAAATCAATTGTGGCCTTGAAATCGACTCTAGCCTTGAGTGGAAATTTATCACTTCTAGATTTTTAATATTTTGATCTTTGTCGAAATCATTCTCAAATCAAACTACAAACATGAATTACTTTATAGCAAAATCAATTTTAAAAAAGCATAACCAAACACACTAATATATAGTTATTCAATTATTTTTTGTCACATAGCAAAAGTGTTTGACACAATTACCCACCAACTAAAAGTCTTACAAATAAAGCATATGATTCGACTGATTGTAAAACTATTTTACACTATCAGTTGATAAGTGATATTTGAATCTATAATTTTCATCTATGGCACTAGGATTTGCATGGGTTTTGTGTGATAAACACCATTATTTAGCTAAGATTTGCTATTGTCCTCAAATTGCATTTCATACAAGTTTCTTCTTAAATTGTGTATAATTGTGAAGGATTTGAGATTTGTTGTCCTTGTGCTTTCAATTTCACAATCTGAGCTATGCTTGTGTAGAAAAGGGGCCTAGAAGCATGGAGAAGTGAAGAAAGTCATCCCCTGAAACACGGTATCTTGCAAGCGAGCTTTCCACTTCGCTTGGTGAGGGACCAAGTTTCAGAGAGTTCAAGGAAAAGATTTCTCTGTCTAATGTAATACCTGAAAAATTATTTGAAAAATTAAGACAAAACACCTATTTTGGTCCCTCTAAAATTTTGCGTCAACCAAATTGGTCTCTTAAAAAAAAATCTCAAATTAGTCCCTACAAAATTGAATAGTTGGACAAATTGGTCCCTGAAAATAAATCTTTCAAATTGGTCCCTGTAAAAACTTCAAATCAACACAAATTGATCGCTACAAAATTGAATAATCGGCCAAATTAGTCCCTGATAGTCAGACAAGGTGGATTAACTTGTCTAATAATTCATTTTTGCAAGGACTAATTTGAGAGATTTTTTTTTAGGGACTAATTTGGCTGACTATTCAATTTTGCAAGGACCAATTTGAGAGTTTATTTTTACATGGACCAATTTGGTCGACACGAAATTTTAGAGACGAAATTGGTAGTTTTGTCAAAAGTTAATTTGAACTTTATTAGTAAGAATTTTAAAAATCTGACAATTTTAGTAATGATAAAAATGGCCTATTAAGCGTTGAAAAAAAATGAATAGTGACCTTGTAGGCCTCACGGTTGTTCGGACACTTAAACCCTAGATCCAGGACCAGAAGATAAGGAACTGAGAAAAAATAGGGTTAAGGTTAAAAATAGTTAGAAATGAAGATTTTATACCTATAATTTAATTTTGGGCAATATTTTTACCAGAGTATGGTGTTTCACTCGTTAGGAAATTTCGATATGCAATTTCTAACATGAAAGATAGTTTAATCTTTATAAAAGGATAATATCTATCCTTTAAAGCCAATTGTTAAGGCTAAGATTTAATCTTCAATTACAAGATCAATTTCTAGCCATTTATTTTATTTTCTTTTAGGAAGAATTTAGATTTTATATTAAATAAAGATTACCACCTAATATAAGATATTTCCAAGCTACCAAACTTCATTATTACACTCACCAATTTCGGCTAGCCAAGAAGAACCAAGCAGCCACCATTTTTGTTTCCTTCAAGAGCTTGGAACTTGATTCAAATCTCCAAACTCCTAGCCTAGACTTACTAAAACTATAAAATTCATTTACTAAACTTACTCCCTCATCAAGATTTACCAAACTAACCAATTAAAATTTCAATTCCTCACCAATTCTCACTTTGATACCTCATTACTACATAAGGAAGGGTTTGGTATTGGTTTGAAGGCATTGAAGTGAGAAAAATCCTTCTTGGAGCATCCTTTGGAGCCAAGATATCTAAAGCTCCAAAAACTAGGGCTTTTGAACCTCTTTTGCTTTAAATCTGTTTTTATGCTTTGGTTACTAAGTTAACTTGGTATTCTTAGTTGTATTAGTTGATAATATATAGATATTTATGTGTATAATTTGGTGGAGTGTTTGGATGAGGTTAGAAAACTCTATTTGGCAAAATAAGTGTTAACCTAGGTTGCTAGAATTCTCGGATTTGTACAGACAGGTTAGGGTTCATGATTTTTCTGAAGTGTTTGTAGATGGATTCTTGAGTTGTAAATTTTATATGATGAAGCTAACATGTTAAGGTATTTTCAGTATTTTTCTTGGGTCTTTAAAATGACTTTTACTATTTTCTAAAAACCAGAAATCGAGACAGTTAGGGTTTCTGCGTGCACAATCAAATCTGAAGCTATAAATTTGTTTAATTTTGTTACTATATCAAATGACCGAGTTTTGTCTTGAAATTTTAGGGTGTTGATGACATATTGAAGTCCAACCCTGAATTTTTGTAAGAATTTATATATTCATTTGATATGGTAATAAAATTGAGACATTTGACTGTGACTAAAAACAAGTAGTTTCTGACCTTTGAATTTGTAAAATTTTGTTAACATAGTTAGAGAATGATTTTTGTTCTAATACCATAAATTTTACACTTGTGGAGCAAAATTTAATTTGCATATCAAACAACCAATTCCAAGGCTACAAAAATTATCCATGACCCTTTAATGTGTTCATAAGGTCCTATAAAAATTTCACTAATAAATGTTTTATTTTTTGTTATATATTTTAATAGAACCACGAATTAGTTACTACCATTTATTCATCTGCTATAGATAATTAAGAAAGGTCCGCTAATTTATAGTAACAACTCTTAAATATAATGCTATGACTTAAGGATGATGTTATACTTGCAAGGATGTTACACATAGCAAAACCATCAACTTCACCTGGCAAGGGACCAAGTTCCCGAAAGCTTCAAGGAAAAGGTTACTTCCCCTGGCAAGATCATCAACCTCGCCTAGCGAGGCCCAGCTCAGAGAGGACCTTTGCGAAGAAGAACTCACCTAGCTAGGAAAACTACCTCGCCTGGCGAGCATTTGCTTCAAAAAAATTATTAGATTTTGCAATTATACCTTTTCTCTTTACCTTTTTTTTATCAAATAGTAAGAACTATAAATAGCTAACTTGAGAATTTCTGAAAAGGAAAAATTTTAAGTTAAGCTTTAGGTTTTCTCCACCTTCTCTATACTTTCTCTCTCTAGAATTTTTATTGTTTTTGCTAAAACTCTTAGAGTTGGTGATTAGTAGCTCCATTTTGAATTAGGAATCATGGCCTTCTCTTTAATCCCTATTTGTTTGTAATCCTCCTTCATGGAGGAGTAGTTCTTTCAACTAGTTCAAGGGATTTTTTTATAGTTTGTTATGTGTTGGAGGTTGAATCTTAATGCGTGTCGTTGCTTTATCTCTTTTATGAAGTTTTTGCATTTCCTATGTTGAGTTCACATGATTTTGCATGAACTTGCCTTAACCTTCATTTTGATATGATTATATTGATGATGTTGATTGAGGAGTTGTTAAGCTAGTTAATAGATTTATTAGCATGCTTAAGGAACCTAAAAGAGATTGAGTTAATCATTTCATGGCTAGGTTGAGGTGATTAGTGCTTAGGTTAACATATGCATGTTAAGGGTTAGGATTCTAGCTACTTACATACTTATCTTATTAATCAAATGCTACATTAATGGTATTACCTTCTTGCTTGTATGATCATATAGGTAGTTAAATCAACCAACCATCACATGCTCGATGAAATGCTAACCTAGGATAATATGTTACTTATTGGAAATCATCCTTTGAATCAGGTTTCTTTATTGTCCATTTTTTTATTCTCAACCAATTGTTGTTGCTCTTTATGATAACCCCCAAAAAAAAAACCCTTCAATTAATTAGCAAACCTTCCTAGGGGAATGACCTTGGTTGTACTATATTACATTGTAGAGTAATTAAGATTTTTTTTTTCTATAAATTCAAATTTATTGAGAGGCAGTGACAATTCTCTTGGCATCAGTCTATTAAAGTTAAACCGCTGAAAAAATAGAAATAAGTTTTACCAAATATTGGGACAAGTTAATATGCTTTGCCCCTTTTTATATTGTACTCTGTTTCAAAATAATTGTTTTTTTTTTACTTTTCCATGTTTCAAAATATTTGTCTATTTACAATATCTAAATAAGATTATTTTTTCCTTTACATTTTTGCCCGTAAATATCATAAATATACTCATTGTAATTATGAACACATCTATCATTGGATAGTGCATATGACCATTGGATAAGTGTAATATTAATAGAAATTTACTTTTTATATAGGAATAGTTTTGTCAATTCATAATTTTCTACATTTACTATTTTTTATGTTTTCCTTAATACATATATTTTTTGGGTTTTCACAATTATTCTGTATCAAAGGAGGACTTTTGCAAAAAAATAAGTTATCTTCTATGTTGTTAGTGAAATTAGTCTCCATAAATGACGTTTGTCCTATGTCCTCATTTCCATCTCTGTCCTGATTCCCATTTCCCATTTGTCAAAGGAATTTAAATCCTTGTGGGTGTTCACGAATTTATGAAAAATATTTTAAAAATATTAAAAAATACTTTTGAATATGAATAAAGTATTGATTTTTTTAATTTAAAGTTTATTTTGATTTTCTTATTGGTCTTTTTTATTTGATATTTTTTATTATTTTATCGTTACTTTTGTTTATCTTTTTAAAAATAAACAATATGTTATTTTGTTTATTTGTAACTAAAATAAGTTTCTTGCATTAAAATATATCACGAGCACTTGATATCTACTTCAGAATGAAACGAACTATTGAATGGTTTGTTAAATAGGGGGTGCGTGGGTTGTCCAATAATCTTGACATCAATCTAAAATGGTCCAATTTCATCAGATGCATGAGAGAGTGAACCGAGGTGAGAAAATTAAAATATTTAAGATATTTTAGAGGGAATAATTTTTATTTAATTTTTGTATCAGTAGAGAACTTCCACTGAGCATTAGATAATAGATATAAATAGATTTTAGTAGAATAATTTTTGTCTAGATGTAGTTAGAAGTTTCCAGGTGGCACTTAGAGATTTTTAGTCATTGATAATAGATAGTTTTTAGTGGTAATAACTTTTCTTTAAGTATAATTAAAAATTGCCATGTGACACTTGCATATTCAATTCAATTATAGATAATATATAAACAAATTTTAGCATGAACAATAATTTTTCTTTAATTGTAATTAGGAGTTATCATGTGATTTTTAGAAATAGCCATTTAGTTATAGAAAATGGATAAATAGATAGATTTTACTAGGAGTAAATTTTGTTTAACCGTGATTAAAATTTGCCATGTGACACTTAAAATTAGTCCATTTAGCTATAGATAAGAGATAGATTTTAGAGGAATAATTATTCTTTATTTGTAATTAGGAGTTATCACATGATACATAAAGATGCCCTATTTAATTATTGATAATAGATGGACATATTTGACCATGAATATTTTTTTCTTTAATTATAATTAGGAATTATTACATAACACATAGGGATAATCCAATTAGTTATAAATTAGAGATAATAGATAGATAGAAGCAACAACGCATTTTCTTAAAATTTAATTAGTTGTTGTTACCTGGAGATACTTCATTTTGTTATTTGTAATTAAAAGTTAATATGTGATACAAAGAGGTAATTCATTTAATTATGGATAATAGATATACATAGATTTTGGCGGAAAAATTATTCTTTAATTATATATTTAGGACCAAATGCACATGACACTTGGAAGTATTTAATTTCATTATAGATAATAAATACATAATAGTGGAAATAATTTTTCTTTAATTGTAACTAGGATTTGTTGCGTGACACATAAAGATGCTCCATCCAGTTATAGATAAAAAGATAAATATATTTTAGTGGAAATACTTTTTCTTTAATTTTAATTATGAGTTGCTACGTAGGACGCATGGATAGACCAATTAGTCATTAATAATAGATAATGAATAGTTTTAGCAAGGATGATTTTTCTTTAATTTTTATTCAGAGTAGTGACTTGTAGATAATCTATTTAGTTACTTGTAATTAAAAGTTGATGTGTGACACACAGAGGTAATCCATTTAATTATAAATAATAAATAGGTACATAGATTTTAGCAAGAATATTTTTTATTGTAATTCATAGTAATAATTTTGTTATTATAGATGATAAATAGATAGATTTTAAGTTTAATTGTAATTTACAGTTATCAAGCGACACTTAGAGGGGTTCATTTAATTGTAGATAACAAATAATAACTAGATAGATTTTGGCATGAAATTTTTTTCCTTAAATTGTAATTAAAAGTTAACATATAGAACATACAAATACTCTATTAAGTTATTCATAATAGATAATAGAAAATTAAGTGAAAATAATTTTTTTAACTATAGTTAATAGTTGTCAAGTAATAGTCGAAATTTATCCATTTAATTATAAATAATAGATTATATATTTTCATCTAAATAAAATACTTATAAATCAAATTTTGATTGCACAATTTTTTTATGAGTGTGAAAATTAGAAAGAAAAAAAAATCAAAATTAATGTTAGAAAACCACCCTCGACTTATCAACTAAGAGAAGTTATTAAATAGTGAGAACATCTCATCATAGTGAAAACCAAAAAAGAACGAAAGGCTAGAAAAATAGGTTTAGAAATCAAACACTAAAGATGCCGAAAACATGGAGATCAAACGCTACTAGAAAACATGGGAAACCGACGAAATTTATCGAGGGTACCAATAGTTGGTAGCTACCAACAGTATTTTTGACGGGTTATGGTATTTTTCTAATTAAAATAAATTTACATAAATACATGTCGTCTCCTTCGATAAAAATGGTGCTAATTCTCGTCACATGACGCGTATTATTTCTGCGGGTATACGAAAGGTAGATCCTTTAATTTAGATTTTTATTTTGTCATTATCTTACCAGGTGTCGACTTCTGTTATTTAATTTATTTTATAATTAATTTTTAATAAATATAACCGACGGGTGTACCGACCCCTGTTATTTAATTTATTTTGTGATTAATTTTTATTAAATATAACCAACGAGTATAACGAGGTAAGGATTAAATTATTTTTTCTTAAATTACCAACTACCATCCGACGGGAATTTAATTTGATTTTGTAATTAATTTTTATTAAATATAACTTATGGTTATACCGACGGGCATTTGAATTTGAAATTAATTTTTTTTATTAAATTTTATTTGATTTCATAATTAATTTTTATTAAATATTACCGAAGTTGTATCGACGAGTATGTGAATTTGAAATTATTTTTTATTTTATCATTTTCGACGGGTGTACCGATGGTTATTCGAAATTGCCGCGCAATCTTTCATATTTCCACATACCCATCGATAAACCCATCCTTATTGGCACGTAAACACACGTTTTATTAACGCGTACCCGTTGGTAATTCGCGTTATATCCCTAGGTGAACCTCCTTCTTCCCCATTCCGTCAATCCCTCTCTCTTTCTCTCTCTCTCTCTCTCTCTCTCTCTCAAAAACCACGCCACCATTGTTTTGCCACCGTGCGTAAAGCTCCAGAAGCTCCGTTAAGATTCTGAGACCGCCATTGCGATCTAGGGGCCTTGGTGAGCATTTTAATCGGCTTATTTTTTATTTGGTTTACTTTTTCCGTTCTTTTATTCGTGTCTATAGTGTTGTGTTTTGTTGCGTTGGGCTGCAATTATGGTTATTATGTTGTTAATGTAGGAGTTTTGTTTGAGGATTGTAGCAATTGTTAATTTAAACTTTTCATATTTGATTTTCAGAATTGGATTTGGTTGGAAGGAAGCGAGAGTTGTCGCATATTTTATATTTTTTGACACGCTTAGAGATTAGTAACTAAATCTTTGTTATTTATATCGTTAAATGATATACTTGTATATAAGATATATAGAGACTTATGTTTTCTAGGATAAAGTTGTAGGAACTGGGGATTTCATAACTAAGGGGAAGGGCATAGAGGTCCCAACTTGTTTGCATTGTTTGCTGTGAGATTCTTTGTGTTTGCGGAGATTCAGGTTGCATGTTGTGGAGTTATAAGGGATACGCAATAGAACGATTTTTAGGATTATATGAATTGTATGTAATTATGAAAATGTTCCTGTTATGTTATCTATTATGTTATTGATGTTTATAATAATATCTATAATTGTTGAATTGACTGAATATTCAAATGACGAAAGCTCCTAATTTAAGGGAGACCTGTCAAAATTTTGTTAAATTTTTTTAGGAATAAAAAATTAAAAATAACCGTATTAAAAAAAACTTAAATACTAATTAAAAGAAATATCAATGATGGAAGCTCCTAATTTAAGGAGATATGCTGAGAAATTTTGTTAAAACTTTTTTTTAGGGATAAAAGATTAAAAAAAAAATTCGTATTGAAAATAAGATTAAAAAAAAGGATTAAAAATAACTGTATTAAAAAATACAAAGAAAATCAATTCAATGTATTTTAAAGTAGTAATTTGGGTCCTCAGTTAAAAAATTACATGGCTATGGTTGTATTGACTAAAATATATGACCTGGAAGAAATTTACAAAGTGTTCTTGTTTAGGACATGAATATTTGTTATTTTTTAAATATAAATAAAGCTTTCTATTTTAAAGTTAGAGTGTATAACCATGGTGCTTAGAAAGGATTATTCAAGATATAACGAAGAGACATATCCAAGATTGTGAAGCTGGCAATGATGACATTGAAAGGCCTATAGCATATGAAGATCATGTACGTTTCTTGAAAGTTGCAGTGCACCTTAAAAAAATGTACATAATCCTCAAGTGCTACATGCCTTTCAGTGTCATAATGAAACTTCACAATCTTGGATAGTGTTTTCGTTATATATTTAATAATTCATTTCTGAAGCACTATGGTTATACACTCTAACTTTAAAATAGAAGCCTCCTTTATATTTTAAAAATAACAAATATTCATGTCCCAAACAAGAATGCTTTGTAAATTTCTTCCAACCATATATTCAGTACAACCATAGCCATATAATTTTTCAATAGCGGGCTCAAATTACTTTTTCACTATATTTATTCTGTTGTTGATCTTTATAATAATATTTATAATTGTTGTATTGATTGAAATATGTAACGATAGAAGCTTCTAATTTAAGGGGAGGTGCTGAAAATTTTTTTAGAATATTTGTTGAGAGAATAAGATTAAAAGTAGTTGTACTTAAAATTTAAATAGCAATTGAATTTGTATTTGAAAGTAATAACTTTCTATCTTTACAAAATTGTAGGGTCTAGGGTTAATCACAAGCGCAATGTTACCTTCAAATTGATCATGGATGTATGATTGATTACATCCTAATAGAGGGGGATTAAACTGGAATTTTATAGTGGTGTTGAAGAATTTATGAATATGGCATGTAAAACACAACAATTCTTAATGAAACAAAAGTTAGGTGTCCATGTAATAGATGCAAATGTAGGACGTATCTGGATGATGATACAATAAGGGTTCATTTGTACAAATGGGGATTCATGCCTTACTATTGGGTTTGGACCGAGCATGGGGAGGTAGTTAATGTATGGAACAAAGTGGGTATGTTTCAACTGGAAGTAGTTCTGGTGGAATCCATATAACTCACGAACGTGGGTAATGTGCTGGATAACCTAACTAGGCATCATGAGATGGTGTTTAATCCTGGTCCTGATTAACTCTCATTATCGTAGCTTCCAGTCGAGGAGCCCACCAAGATGCCACTCGGTTTTATAGTCTATAGAAGTTGCCAATCAACCTTTATGGGAGGATTGTGCGCGCTTTGAATTGTCATTAGCGATCGAATATTGAGCATTAAGTCCGAAGGGAATCAAAGCCAAAGTTCTTTTGATCAGTGGGCTGCATTGATCAGTGAGCTAAGTCCGAACCCGATAGAATTCCAAAAGATTTCTATCAAGCCAAAACATTAGTTTCTAAACTTGGGTTGAAGGAAATAAAGATTGATTGCTGCTTGAAAAGTTATATGCTTTATTATAAAGATGATAGTTCATTGACTGAGTATAAGTTTTGCCAAGAGCCTAGGTTTAAATCCAAGAGACATGGAAGTGGAAGGTATAAGGATGTCCCCTAGAAGAGAATGCACTATCTGCCCTTAATCCCTAGACTCACAAGACTCTATGCGTCAATGAGTTCGGCTTCTCATATGAGGTGGCACAATGAAAATCAGAGGGATGATGGTGTGATAACGCATCCATTGCACGGTGAAGCGTGAAAAAGTTCAATCAACAATATCCTAATTTTTCTTTGACCCACGAAATGTTAGATTGGACTCTATTCAGATGGATTTACTCAAATAACGAATTTAGCAAACCCTATTCTTGTTGGCTCGTAGTAGTTACGCCCTATAATCTCCCTCTTGATATGTGCATGAAAGATCCTTACCTATTCTTAACATGTATAATCCCTAGCCCTGATAATCCAAAAGCTAAGATTGATGTGTATCTTCAACCCCTAATTGATGAATTGAATGAGTTGTGGTGCTAGGTGTTCTTACTTAAGACATTTCAACTAAGCAGGCTTCATGATGAGAGCTACATTAATGTGGACCATCAATGATTTCCAAGCTTGTAGAATGCGTTGGACGATGACCCAAGGCAAATTAGTATGTCCGATTTGTATGGACGATACTAAAGCATTCACCTTGAAATATGGAGGAAAAAACTCTTGGTTTAATTGTCATAGAAGGTTCTTCCAGGACATGCAGGCTCCAGGATCCTCAAACTTGGCAAAACGCTCCCCCATATGCCATTCCCCTATATCCCACTCCCTCCATCTCTAAGGGCCACTCAAATTGGACGCGGATGATGATGATGGTCTAGATGATGATGATGATGATGATAATGCGCGGACGCCAGGACGATGGACGCTAGGAGTTCAGTTAGTTTTTATCTAGCTTCATCATTTTCCTTTTTGATATTTTTTACATTTATTGTAATTTGTATATATTTTATTATCATAATTTGCTATTTTATTTAATCAGTTTAATTTATTCATTTTATTATTTTCTTATTTAATGTCAATTTGATTGATAATTAGGTTATTATATAAATAAATAAATAATAAATAATAAGTTACCAATCACATCATAATTAAATAGATTATCGATTATACCCGGTAAAATGTAATATTTATAAAATAAAATTATTTTTTGAAAATCAAAATACCGTCGATAAACCGTCGATAAAAGAGTTAAAGAAATATTTTATTTATTTTAACTTAGTCGGAAAAAGAAATAAACGGTATATATATGTTTCTGACGGCCTCTTGTCGCCTTTTTTTATCTAATTGAATCGACAGCTAAGTATTTAATACCCGTCGGTAAACGTGTCAATAACTACCGACGGGTTTTTTTGTATCGCCAGGAATATTCATCGACGGCTAAAGGGATGGCCTCGTGTCCATCGTATACTCATCGTTATAAATACAACCTGTAGGTAATGGAGTCAGTATCCCATGCTTTTCTTGTAGTGAAAAATCAAGATTGGTGTCCACCTTCAACCCTTGATTGATAAATTGAAAGAGTTCTAGTATTAAAGTTCACTGACTTATAATATTTTCACAAAACAAAATATCACGGTGAAGGCAATATTGATGTAGACTATCAATGATTTTTTAGCTTATGGGATGTTGTTAGTATGAATGTCACACCAAAGTCATAGGCAACAATAGAGCATGGAGTAGTTAGTGGCTCCTCGATGGGCATTCACATAGATCGTCGTTTGAGTCATGTTAGCGGCTCATATGTTATGGGAAATCCTATTAAGTAATTTAAATTTTCATTTCATTTATATTTTTGTATAACACGAACAATTTATTGACATATACACATAAAATTATATGTATATTATCATAGTTTTTGTACCTTTTGTTATGCATTTGGCTTCTAGCCTCTATAAATCTCCATCGAATAACGAAGACCATTCAAAAGATGTACAATGTGTTGATCAAGAGTTTCAATATGATGTCTCATGTCCATATCCCCTAGTTAAGTCTAATACAATCTTAGGATACCTTAGAACACCCCCGTCCCAGTTGAGCTCTATTAATGTAGAAAACCTACATTTTTCAGAGAAACTCGCTATAGTGTTGTAGTGAGTGTATATGTACTTTAGCTTTTGTGGTTCGCTTTATAAAACTTGCTATATACTAAGTCCTATTTTAGATATATACCAAAAATGATATAGTTTCATTTAAAACACCTTGCCCTATTTAAAAACCTCCTCTAGACTTCACACCCCTAAGTCGAACCCTAAACACCTCCAAGCTCTTCTCTTCCCTCTCACTCAAAATTTAAGTTCCTTTTACCCTCTACTACCCTAGGGTAAGTGATTTCCTTATATTCTGCCAAGTTCCCTTATGTTCTATCATCTTTATATTTGGGGTTGTTGTCAAACACGATTTTAGCATGTTTCCTCCTTTTTAGGTTCACCGCCAAATCTGTCCTTAATATATTTTATATTTGTTTGATGTTGTTCTTGGTTCTATGATAGTTGTTGGTGTCATTCTTAGCTCCCAAAGTCAAGTTGGTGGTGTCACCTCATACCTGGCCCCTCAAGGTAAATGGGTTTTTGCCAATATAAATATTTTCCTTGCATTGTACACACTTTTCATAATTTAAGAATTCGATTAAGCTATGCACATGTTTTATAAATGTCACGACCAATTTGGGAGCGTGATCAGTACTTGAGGGGCTAGGTCCCCACGTCAGCCTCCCAAGTAACGTAACTTACTAAATGCATAGATTAAGATTTTCATACTTAAAACATAATTTTCATCTAAATCATTATCAATTTCTCTATTTAAAACATAATATTAGAATTCAAAAAACTGAAATATTTTAACATACATAGTCATGAATTTATCCTAATTAAATCTACAGGTCCTTTAAAACATAAATTGTTTTATCCCATGATCTTAGCCATAATTTGAAAATTGGTTTAATACTTGAAGGTTGGATCATGAGTACATATATGACTTGTTACATAAATTTTAATCACAATGTATATTTCAAGCCCATACTTAAATTTTGCAAACATAAAGAGATGTAAATAAATTCTAAAAATAAATACATAATCTAAAAATGGAATGCATGGTTTAGATCCTAGGTAACTACCTGAAGCACTCTAATTCTAACGTAAACCTAACTAAGCCTTACTACAAATTAAAACTCACCACTGGAATGACTACGCCTATTGAAACAGTGGTTGGATGATAACCTTACTACAACTGTAAGGAGAAAAAGGAGAAGGGTGAGTCATCGGATTCAATGAGTGGATTCTCACCTACCGCTCACATAGGATAATTAACAAGATATATATATATATATATATATATATATATATATATATATCCATACATACATGTATCAAGGAAAAATCATTTTATTCTCTGGAGGTGATTCTTTCTTCTTATGTTTCTTTTCAATTTGTTTTTCTTTTTTCTCATCCATGATAGAGATGGATTCAGTCACTGTAATTAAAAAGAAAATGAATGTGTGGTTGTTAGTAGCATGTAAAGAAACAAAGATGAGAGTATGAATTACCAAATGGAATGTAAGGATGACTGACAATCCTACTATAGGCAGTTATAACTGATATGTTGGCCAATAATAGATATCAAGAGCTCCTTGGAGAGGGTCAAGGAAAGCGTCAGGTAATACCAAAAGGTGTGTGAGGTAGTAATGGGAAGTGAAAAGACCTATTGTTTTTAATCTTTTCATATTGAAGGGAAGGGTTTACCCATTTTAACTTTGGATAAGTTTTTTAAAAGCCTCCCTTAATATGCTTCCTTCTTTTGGTAAAATATGTCGAGTACATTGTGTATGACCTTCCTAACCACTTAAGTTCCACTTGACTTTATAAAACTTTCAAAGTGTCGGATCTCCTTTACACGAGTACCTATGGATTTAAGATTTAGATTTTCTTGTCCCTGAAAAAAAATTAGAAGTCATCTTCTTAGTGCAGTCATTATAGGAAATGCTAATAGAATCATAATAAAATATCCACCAAACATGAAAGGAAGCTGTGGTGGAAGTGCAAGGCAGGATGTCGGCAGGTTCAAAGTATTCTCCTCGAAACTCATTTTCTTTTTGGCATGTTGGATACTCTTCCTTTTATGTAACTTTAGCATTGCCAAGCTGAAAATGTTCATCGAAATAGACAGGAGCTAGGATAGCTTGAATAAAACCAAACTATTGGCTGACAGTATTAGGAATCACATCACTAACTCCTGAATAACTCTCTCTTGGGAAGCCAGAAAACAGAATTTGGGTAGATAAGAAAAATGACCAAAGAATGCAGTTCTCTTGTTGAACTTTGTTTTTTGTTGGTATCATAGGAATAGTGAACTAAGAAAGTCGAGCCTAACGATCTTTAAATGGTGTTAACTTCAAATCTCTAACCTCTGACATGTCTGAAAACATTTGAAAAATATTCTTTGTCCATTATGGGCCCAGACCATTGAGGATGTGTTAGCTGATGGAGTTAAGAACCTTAAATTCTATAATAGGCTAGAGATTTGCCTTTTGTAACCTTTAGTTTTGGTTCAAAAACAACATTGAGCCACAATTGTAGTATCCATAAGGTCTTCCAAGATTTGTCAAGAAGTGGCCTTACCTCATTTCATTGACCAAGTAATCCATGATGTCAAACAAGCATGATCGAATAAACTTGGCTAAGCAAAAAGGTCGACCTTTCACTAACAAACTGGCAAGAGGAAGGAATGTAGTTGACTGCATTTGAATGAAGGGCGAACACAAAACCATAGCATTCAAATAGAAGCACCACAAAGTGACATGCTCATCGTCATTAATAGGGTCACTAGGCTTACCCATATTCTTGAGGATAAAAGAAGAATACACAGGGAAGACATGTTGACGTAGCATTTTAGCCTTTGGCGGGTGACATAGTGGCTGAAATATCAAAACCAATGGGAGATATACTAGTTATGGTAGCTGTTTCGAACAAAGTAGGTCCTATCATTCCATAAAGAGCATAGAAATTACGTGTCAATTTACACCAAAAATAAAGAGAAACCCCGATTAGCCCTGGATTAAACTTAGAAGTTTCCCTACTAAGTTGAATCATGTAAAAAATGCCTATAGTTCTCCAGTACACTCCTTTCACTTTCTTCATCCTATTTAGCCAGGTAATATATTCTAGAATATCTTTCGAACTGTACCTAAAAAACCTATTTCCCTTCTCAAAATATCCAACATATATTGGATAAGAAAAAGTGAGAAATCTATGCCCATCTTGGCTTAGGAAGAAATGCTAAATAGTGGTGGCTTTTTCAGATGATATAACAGGTCCAATGACAAAGCCATAGTTGATATCCTCAACAGAGAAAGGAATAAGTACCTATTTGTTCCATAGCTCTGACGTATCTACTTTAGGGTTTAGAACATAATAGGAGCCCTTCTTCGTGAGAATCCTTTTTGTGAAAGGGTTTTCAAGTCTTAGTTGTCTTAGGAGCCATTTAAGAGTATGCGAGTTTGAATGAAGAAAAGTTTGAAATAGTATGAAAATGGGGTTTCCAGAATGAAGAAGCATGTGGTGAGTTAAGTAAAAGAAGTTCTCAAAGCTAAGAGCCTAATATAAAGGTTGTAATGTGTCACGACCTATTTGGAAACGTGATCGGCGCGTGAAAACTATTCTCACATAAGCCTCGTGACCTGTTAACTGTTTCTACATGTATGCTCTATTCATAAAAATCTATTTAAAATAGAAATTCTCTTTTCTATATACAAATCACTTATTCCTTAAAATCCCATCAGTAATCATCACTGGTGGCTTACAGGGCAAATTCAAGTCCATATATCATAATACAACATATACTATGAGTTTTTTTTTTCAAAATAACCATAAAATTAATACAATAAACCATAGGAATAAAATGCAAAACATGCTCTATGGTGGATCCTGCCTATATTGTCCTTGGAGCACTCTAAACAAATAAGATGCTTCATCCCAAGTGAAGCTTACCAGCTAAACTTTACTCCTGAGGAAGAAGGAGCTGAGGAACCTATAGCCGTTGGATATGTAATGGAGAAAAAGGAGAGAGTGAGTTTTTATTCAAAAGTTGGTGAGTAAGTCCTCGCCTAAAACCCCTTTCATGGGACATCAAAGAACAATGCATAAAATCATAATAACATCAGTAATACTCAAAAGTAAGACATAATCGAGTATACATATATACTATTATATATATTTCGAATCATCTTTTCATAAACTAAAAAAAAAAAAAATTTTCTCAATTTACTTTCCTACTTGAAATTATACAAGCTCATAGTGTATCAGCTCCTAGAAATAGTAATATCTGTCTATCAATGCCCAATTCTTCGTGAACTAGAGCCCATAACTGAGAATTTTAATTGTCCGTTGTGAACCACGTCCCTCGTGGACTAATTTATTATGTGGATAGATTGCCCCTCATGGGCCTTGGTACCAAGGTTAACGAGCATTTTTTTAGTCTTAACTAACTGTTTCTTTATAGCTACCATCTAAACTAACTAAATAAATCCATATAAATCTGAAAACCTTTAGAACCTTTTAGTTTTATGAGAGCTCTGAATCTATCCAATTCTAAGTCTTACCTTAGCATAACTATGGCTATAAAATCATGCCCAAGGGATCACCCTTTGAAGACATTTGTGATTTCAATTTACAGAGTATGTAGTCATCAACCGTTCTGAATCTCATGAAGATTCAAGCTCTAAAACCTTTTAGTTGATTATTAGAATGGTAGAATACATAGGAACTACACCTATAGAACCCTAGGAAGCGGAATAACACCACTATCTAGAACTTGGAAGGTAGAAAAATCTAGGTTAAATTTAAAAGAAATGAAAGAAAATGGAGATTTGGGGGTGAAAAGGATAGAGAGATGAAGCTTTCATGTTTGGGGGAGGTGTAAGGTGTGTTTTGGGTGTGTAAGTGTTTTGGACCCAGAAATGGCAAGTTTTTATTGAAAATTTGACTCCTAACGTTCTTCCTAAGACATAAAATCCCACCCGCCCTGCCTTCCTGTTCCTTGACCCCTGCGGTGCTCTCAGAATAGTTTTCCTCAGTTTCTCGAGTAATAACTCAAGTGTTGGTGTATCCTGGGTTGGATTGTCTCAATACTAACTTATTTTACTCCTTTATTTTACTCTCTATTAACTTTAAAACATAAATGTAAATAAGAAAATACCCCCCATTTGGATTCAAATAAAATATTACAAAAATTAAAATCCTAACAAATCAAAATCCAAATTTTGGCTTTTAGTTCAAATTAGGATCTTCAAGATTCTCTAAACTTGTGGGTTACAAACGAAATGTTTAAAGGTTTCATGAAATTCATTAAAAATTATTTTTTAACTTGTTTTCCTCTTGGGAACATTTACTAGGACTTTTGATCCCAAGAATGTGGTTTTATCATATGGCCCTCCAAGGACGTGTAGGATCTAGACTTAGTAAAATTTAGACCCAAACAACAGATAAGGGTAACTGGCACCTTTCCTAGCTCAAAAGAATTTCTAACCTTTTTTTTATTTAAAACTAGGGTATTACATAATGACTACGAGAGTTCCCTGGGGGAAGTTGAGGAATTTAAGTGATGTGATGTAGTGGGCCATTTTTCTAGGAACCAAGGACACAAAATTGAATTTAAATCGGTTTTAGTCCATAACGAAGGAACAAGGAGTAGCATATTAAATTGAATTTAAAATTCATGGGGGAGATTTTTTTATCTCCATAAACAACAAAAATTGATCCTCTTTTATCGTACTCAGAATAAATTTTGGAGGGCATCATGTTGAGGGCAAAATTCCCTAAAGTGTTGAGATAAATTCGGCGATGTGTGAAAAAGGTGGATTTCGACTTTTGGAAAACTAAGAACAATTCTAGGTGAAAATCTAACCTTTGGGAGCACTTGATTTAATTTTATCGGCATGAGTTCGATGGAATAAGCTGAAGAAAAAAGGTGCCAAAATAGTTATGAAGTCTAAAGGCATATGCGATGTTTATCTAAGTTATAAGCTAGAGAAGTACTCTTGATGTAAGGGCAAAAACAATTATTGACAAGTTCAAACTAAATAGTTCTGAGGATAAATCAAAAAATTGTCAAGGGCACTGGCAAGATCTGACGTGGGAGTTAGTTTATAAATATAACAATAAATCACAATGTAAAAGGGCATTCAATTTGCATAAAAAAAACCTTGTAAACCCACTAATCTCCAAGTCTCAATGACAGACCAAGTAAAATCCTCTAAACTCGTCTTCATTTTCTTTTCTTCATTCTCTTGTAATTTTAGTTTGTTCTTCTTCTTTATTTAACATTCTATTAGTATACTATTGACATTTCTTTAAAGTTATTATTTCTACTTCTTTTCTCATCTATCTCTTAATCTTTCTATATTTCTTTCTCCTTTTAGTTCTTTAATCTTTCATTTATTATTTTGCTTCTTTCTTTATGCTTTATTACTCATTGTTGTAGACCAAAATATTTGTTCATTGACAAAATAGGCACAAATTGTAGGAGTCACTTTGACATAATTTTGAAATATGAGAATCAATAAAGGAGTTGCTTCAACTCCTTAACTTGAGATATGTGAAGCAAAGTGGAATTCGATTATTTGTTGTCGACAATAAGAGCCAAAATCTCCATAAACAACTATAAATGCTATCACTTTGAATATTAGTCAAAAAGATGAATGAACCAAAAAAACAAATACAATAATATATTTCCTAAATTGACTCTTTTATCTTCTACGAATATTATATAAAAACATTTACAAAGTTGATCATTTCCCTTTGCTTTGTTAAACATGTTATGACACTTCCTATTTGCTAGCCACCAAGTTCAACAACATTTGTTTTGGCAGCAACTTTGGCTAATGTTGTTGGTTTGATAATGCTCTTAAGGTTGAGTGCCTATTTAATTTTGAACATATTCCACTTGGTCCTAATTGCATGCCATGCTACGTCAAGGCCTTCATTTTTAAACTAAGTTGTTTGCTTCCATATCTAATATGACAATGGAAAGAAAAAGGCAAGTCAAGCAATCAACACTAAATCAGTTGGAGATAGATTTTGCAATGAATTAACCAAATATAACAAAGATTGGTATGAGAATAGAGAACTAAATTTTATAGAGAATGAAAAAAAATCATTCAAGTTGTGTTTCTATTAGTTAGATCAATTGTAGAAAATCAATTCAAAATATTATTGTGGACACATTTATTGCATTCAAATAAGGATAGGAGTTATTTGTAAGTGACCAAGTGTTGGTTGTTGTGATCTATTCTAATAAGGTATAATGGGTCATATTGTTAAGGATCTAATAAAGCACAAAGGGTCATATAATTATGGAGATAATTACATGAAATGACAAGTAAATATGGCCTTAGCATTTTGTTTCTCTGATATTGTATAGAAGTATGCCGGAACAACCAAATATAATTAGTCAAAAGACTTTTAGAGTATTTAAAATTACTCAAAAAAAAAAAAAGAATTAGACCATATGCTATAAAGCTAGTCAAAAAATTCTCGTAGGTAAATCTCAACAAGCAAGTTATTTTGAAATTAGAATTAGATTCCCAAGACAATAGTATCAAAATCTTCAAGCATAGTGAATACCCTAGCCTAGAAGTCTATAAACACCTTATGCCCTATGGGTCTAGTGGTGCACTAAATTGAACTTATTTTTAAAGTGTAATAAAGTGATGAGAATAATCATGAAATTATATTTGAGATGTTCACCAAAAATAGCATATAGACTTCAAGCTAATCATTATGTGTCTTACCAGCACAAAGACCTGCAAAACAAATTAAGTTCTTAACTAATGGGGACATACTTCAGCTTCTCTCCCATTCTTTGCTCTATTACTTCATAATGTAGCCTAATATAATAGCTAACAATTTCCGAAGCTGCTTCCTTAATATACATTGCCATAGAAATTCTATGACAAATAAACATTTCAGGCAGATCATAATTGTTTACATTGATTACCTTACAAGAAAAAAGTTGTGAAGGAACTAATCACTATTGATTTTTGTAAAGTAAAAGTAGATGGTTTTCTAGTAATAATTTGTATTTATATCAGAAGAAATGGAGGATGAATTTGATTAAAGGAAAATACCAATTGTATCCAAAAGAGCACCTATTCTACCTGTGCATTTGGACCTAAAGCATGAAATATATTTCCTACAAGAATGAAGTGAAGTAGTAACTTTAAAAAAAAAATGTATAGACTATAGAGTGTAGGGAGAAAGTCATAAGAAGGGAGGTTGAATTGTGCTTTTCTTTCTCTTCCTTCCTCTGATTTCTGAAAGCTTCAACAAATTGCTATCAAGTGTTAAGCTTGAAGTGCAGAGGAAATAGCATTAGTTACTTTAGAAACCTACTTTCTGAACTATTGCTAATATGATAAAGATGCATATAAAAAGGTTATACAATAAACACAGATAAAAAGCACAAATCAAAGAATATGAAGTAGTTAAGGGATGAAAAAATACTGCATAGATATTATCCTGGTTTCAGAAGCCCTGATTTCATTCTAACAACTATTGAGTTCCAATATAAAACTTTTCTTAAACCAAGAAAGTTGGATAGTCTTTGCAGTAGCCTTCGCAAGCCCTTACCTGGAACCAGTAGCAACCTCTACCTGTTACAAATCAAGTAGTTATTCACCAGCCTCTAAGCTGAAACCCAAGTAGTCTTGTACTAGCCTCTCCAAGCTAACTGAGTAGTCTTTCACTAGCCTTTCCAAGCTAAACTGTGACTAGTAAGAACACCTTACTATCGCATTGCAAGTAGTTTTGCCTTAGCCTCTGCAAGCTATCACTGATCACTCCTGGATCAAGATTACAAGAGGTTTGTGTTTGGATTTGCCACTCAAACTAATCTACACTCAAGTTTCCACAAAATATACAATAATAGACCTGGGAAAAACTTAAATGACTTCTTTCTAGTGATTCTTCCTTGGAAGGACGTGTTATCTATTAAGAATGTAGAAAGAAGATTTTTACAAACAAGGAAATTGATTACAAGAAGTAATAAAACTTCATAGAAAATATGAGAGAAAATTTTGCAACGATTCAGCTCTTGTGCAATGTCAATGTCTTTTCTTTTGAAATCTCATCTCTATTTATTAGTCTGCCTTTATGACCACTGCCCTTTGTCCGTTGTCCAAGTGACACATGTTGATCATCTGTTTGTGTCTTAGAAAAGGGTCTAGAGGAGTAACCTTGTCTTATGTTAAGGCTCCTGTAGAAGCCATTGTGAAACGGTGGTTTGAGACTACCTTCAGAAACTAACTTTTTACTTTTTGAACGAGGTTGAACACTTCCTTATAGGAGCTGAAGTAGTTGACCAAGTTGACAAAAGAGATGACATGCCAATCTATAACTAGTTTTGACTTTAAATTTGAATTTCAAATTTTTCCTCATTTTCCAATAGAGTGCAATGTTTTGCTATGAAGTTTACTTTAAGATTATCAATTCCTTGATATGTCTTCATCTTCTAGTCTTCAATCAATACTTGTTGATGATAAAAGGATTGCAATCATGATGATTGAAGGTTGTAGAACACATTGACTTCAGGGATGAAGAGATATCTTCACTTTAAGTGTACTTTCTAAAGTCTAGTGCTACCTTATGAAGACAATGCCTTCGTTTCTTGTACTTGTTGATTTTCTTGAACCCGTTAGGCATTTGTACGCTCATTTCATGATATAATTATCACTTCCATTTAGTTTATATCTCCTTAAATTAGATAAATCATGTTTGCACATGTAAAGTGAAATAATCTTCACTATAGGAGCCATATTATGCTAATGATATAACCTATTTGCTACTTCAAGAAACTCAAGGTAAACATTAGCCATTCTTCAAAATATTTTCCTTAACTTGTTTGTTGTCATTCAAAACATACTGTATTAACATTTTTAAGGGTTTTGGAACTTACATAGAGCTCCTGCATATTACTTCATAAATGTAACACCTCAACACTGGAAATTGAAAGATAGAATCTAATTAGTATCTTAGGCCAATAGTATATCCCAAAATAATCAAAATGGGTTTTCTCTCCTTATATTTTTTAGGTTTGATGGTTAGTAGCACCTAAACATTATAGTTTAAAAATAAGATAGGTCATCATTCATAATAAAAAAAAGATAGGTCATATAACTTCACATCTATAAAATTACATTGGAGAGCAAGCTTGGGATCAATTATTTTGAATAAGCTAATTATAACTAAAAATAAGCTAATCCAAACACAAACTTTGTTTTTGCTCTCTAACTGAAATGTTTATAAGATAGTAGAATAACAATACCTTTTTGACCATAAGGATGTATGACATGACGTGCTTGAGGGAAGCATTGTGAGGGTTGAAATTAGGCCATAGGTAGCTCTTGAGATACTGATTAACCTCAAGGATCATCACTCTCTATAGAAGATGGCTTCTAGCCCTCTTTCACAAATACTAAATTTTGTATATCTTATGCACCAGTTTAGGGTCGAAGGCTTCCACCTACTTTGGGTTAGCAGTCTTCAACTAATTGGCCTTCAAAATCTTGATGAGCCTTGCACAAGATAGGAAGTGAGGGAGTTTGTTAAGGTTTTGTGGAACAAATTGTGTTTACGGAGTTTTTGGTTTCTCCAATGCAAGCAAGAGTGGGGAACGAGAAATGTTAGGGATTGAAAATTGAAATTGAAGTTTTATCTGATTGAAAATTGAAATTGAAGTTGTTGGCACCAATGTCAAACTCCATTCGACCTTGGTGAATGGGGCCATGGTGAGAAGTTTGATTGACAAAGCATGAAGGCTTTTGGTGACAACAATGCATGACGAATGTTCGACGTGTCAAATTTGACCAAGACTATGAAGTTTGACTCGCAAGGAAAAAATTGACAAAGCTTTAAGTTATAGTTGACATGTTGAAGCTGATGGTAGTCACTCCAGATAAAGTGAATATTCAAGATTGCAAGCTTCTCAAGTTGGAGTTTGACAGGTTGAAACCAGAGTTTGTCACTCGGCTTAGAAAATCTTGAGGATCTTAAGAAGATTGTGACAATGATCAACAAGCGACAAACATTCGTCATTTGACGTTCGCAGTGGTTACTAGTGGTTTTCGTTATTGATAAAAACCTTATAAAGACGCAACGAAGTGGTAATCACTCATTGACGAAGGCATATGACAAAGAAAAAAACTATCAAAGACACGTGGACAACATTCAATGACGCATCCAAGAACAAATGTCAAGATCTTAGAGTCTTAGGATGTCTGAAAATAACAGTTCTATATTTGTAATGGGTTAGAATTTTTACTCATACACTCACTCTACAACGTCACCCAGATGACTAAATAGAGTCCAAAGTCTTCTGAGTAATTGTTCTCAATCCCACTTCTTGCTTTCCTAGGACTAGATTTCTTGTATTTCCTTTACATGCAATTGTTCTACATTTAACATTCTGGTCAATATTCCATACACAACATACAAATCACATTACTCATTCTATTCTCATCTCATTAACACATACTTGACACTTGATTCTTTTTAGTGTGGAACCCAAGAGATAGCCTTTTGCTCCCAAAATCGAGATATAGAAAAGCAAACGTTGATGTCCAAACTTTCAAGTTTGTTGACAAACACCTAGTTTAAAGTAGTTTGACCTCTTGTTCAAAGGGACTCGTTGATGCGAGCTATCGTGACTCACAAACAAATTAAAATTTATAAAGTGCTAGGTTACACTAAAAATGTAGTAAAGGGCACAACCTAGGTCGTCTATCAAGGAGGCTTCAATACTTAGTTAGGAAAATTAGGGTTTTGAATAGTGAAATAATAGCAATTGAAATTTAAAGATAATAGCAACATGATAATAGCAATAGTAAAGAAGGCACTAGTGCAAGGTATTCCTAGGATTGGAAATTAATCATCATTAACCAAATATTAAACCTATTGGTGGCTATTAGTAATAAATTACTGGAAATTCTACAAGTGATCGATCGACCTCTAGAATTTGATCAATGCAAATAGCTAACAAACAGATCTCAATTTATTTAGAAATCATATTCATTTAATGAACCAATTGCTATAGCCTAACCGTCAATTGAAAGTTAATTTTAATGTTCTTCCTCAAACACAAACTAATAGATCTATCAATTTATGCCTAAAGGATTTTCCTAAATGACGATCGCCAATTTAGTTATCCCAATAAAGATTATAGCAATCGCCACAATAATTATAGGAATAGAAACTGCAAAACATTAAGAAAATTAATGCATTTAATATCAAAAAGGGTCTCAAACATCATCCCAATCCATCCAGAACTCTTACACTAGTAAAGAAATCTACTCCTCCATCTCTAGAGGATTACAACAATGAAGATAAGAAAGGACCTGAAAATAATAGTAATAATCCTTGCTAGAATCTCCAAGACAAAACACCTTTACTAATGGAACCCTTAAGAGAAAAAGAGAGAAGAGAGAAGAAGAGAGTGATGTAGAGAGAATAATAGCAACTAAAGTGGCAGCCTAAAAGTGAGTCAAAAGCTAGGGTAAAAGTCTCTAACAATCCTATATATACTGCTCTAAAAATGAGCCAAAGTAAGGCCCAAAATAGATCCGTGAACTCCATTCCTCCGTCGCACCACTCTAGCGTTCAACAGAACTGAGTCTGAAAAATTGATGGTTGTTGCTCTGGAGCGCTCAACACTCAATGAATGTTGCAGAGCTCACAGAGAGTGAAATTCCATGCTTTTTCTTCCTTTTTGTTCCAGGCTTCTTCAGAAAGTTTCCAACCTTTCTTTTGACATTTTGTAATTGATCCAAAGTTCCTGTGTTCAAAACCATACTCAAAGAGACAAGTTAAACGCAACATGGTGTAATTACAAATTATTCTAAAATATGCAAAAGCCAATCATTCTTCGAAAATTACATAATGCTAAATAAGTTAAAATCCTAATTAAGAAATCAGTGCAAAAGCCAATAATTCTTCTAAAATTACACAATGCTAAATAAGTTAAAATCCTAATTAATTACATTAATAACTCAGTAAAACTCATGTAAAAAGCTAAGGTTTAGTAACAAGATAAGTGGCATAAATACCTCTTATCAAACTCCCCACACTTAAGCTTTCGCATGTCCTCATGTGAAACTAAGATCAAACCAAGGCATAGACAAGAACAGTATACAAGGACTACACTAGACTCCTAAAACTAAAAGTGCATGATGCATGAAAACAAATGATAGTACACCAATCCAATGAACCTAGAGGCACAACAGTAAGCTTTCACACCAACAATTAAGGGAATTGCAACAAGCAAGGCATGGGCAAGGACATAGCACATAAGGTATAATCCACATATGATGCATGAACCAAGTACAAAAATCCTTCCAAGGTTAGTGTTTGCCACTCATTCACTCAAGTGTTTTGGGTTATGATACACACTCAATCACCTCAAATGAAAATGTATTATCATAGGCTTATTACAGGTCTCATTCTCCATTTTGTTACACACACATGCATACCAAATCAAGAGGACTTACCTTTGGTTGTAATAGGGCTTAGGTAAAGGTGGGTCATTATATAGGCCAGTGAGCTAAACCTCTAGTCAAAGGAGAATAAATGCATACACAAAGAGCACAAGTGCTTAAAGGTACACTTTGTTCAACTTAACACAATTACAAGCCTTTCTTTTGCAATATGGCATACCTTCAACCCAAACTTTTCCAAAAAAAATTTTTTGGTGTGCCACTTGAATTTTGGGTACACATTGTTCCTCCCCACACTTATATTGAGGTATGTCCCTATGCTCTCCCCGCACTTATGCTCAAGCACATATAAGAAAAATATATATGCTCTCCTAAGCCTAAAAGGTTGGGATATATCATGGTTTTTCACTTTTGGCTAAGGATATGCTAAAATAAAATAATGGGCAATAAGGTTTAAAGGGGCTAAACAATGGTAACATGTAAAGGTTGGCTATATTGGCAAGTGGCTAAAAATAAGAAAAATGCCTCAATCATATTCAAGCATGCACATGAAAACATATTTTCAAACAAGACCCTAAATAAGTTCTAGAATGCAAATCCAAAGAGGGAAACACACATGAACAAATAAGCATGGCACATGATAGTCCAATCAAAGAGGCTCAAAATCTCACAAGTAAAAGTATATGTACTCAATCCAACTACACAGTGAATCCACCAAGCATGCAATACAAAATAAAGTCAATGCCAAGCATGTCAATATAGTGTATGTGATGTGAGCCTATGCATGTGATCTCTAAGATGCCAAAGGAATGATGTAGAACACAAACAAAAATAAACATGATGCAAGAATTAAAACTAAAAATGACAAAAAATAAAATGTAAAAAAATTCAAGAGAAAGGTAAAGAAAAACCTCACGGTGGATTATCTCCCAAGCACTTTACTTTAACATCCCTAAGTTGGATGATTAGGACCCTCAAGGAGGGTGTGCAGTTGAACCTGGATAGGACATCTGAGCCCTTAGTCTCTGAGGGTCTTATAGGTGCAGTGGTTGGTGCCCTTCAATATCATATCAAATCATTTTGGACTTTTCCAACTCAATTGCACCATTAAGGTGCACATAGTGACCAAGAATGGTCCCTTCCACCTGGACTTCGGCCTTCCAGCCATCAGTTTTGACTAGGGCTCATGCAACAAGATCCATTGCCCTTCATAGGGCTTTTTTCCCAAAATGGATGGTTCATGAAGCACCTGGCAACTGATGATTGTTGCTTGGGATGTGTACCTATATTTGAAAACTTGGGACATTCTAACACAACAGGCTTATCATATCCCATGGAAGAAGAAAAAGTGGAGAAGGGGATCTGGATTCTTACAAAGCATATTACCACAAGCATAATCAACTAAAGAATCAATGATATCAATGTTAAACATAGTGTTCCTCATGGGATGTTTCATAGCATCAGATAAGTTAAATTAGACTTTCATGTCCCAACTCCCATGGATAATATGCCAACATGAACATCAAATATGGTTCTAACGGTTTTCAAAATGGTCTACCTAAGATCAATGTATGCTGATTGGCATTGGTGTCATTCTCCATCTCAAGCACATAAAAATCAGTAAGGAATATTAAATCATTTACCTGGACTAGAACATCTTCCAATACTCCCTTTGGTCTTGTGATCCTGTGGTTGGCTAGTTGAATTTGCAACCCTATTGGCTTGAGCTCTCCAAAGTATAAGGACCTAGAGTGATTTGGGCATAACATTAATGCCAGCTCCAAGGTTGGCTAGGGCTCTCGTGATATGCAAGTTCCTAATGGTACAAGTAACATAGAATATGCCCGGGTCCTTGCACTTAGTTGGCAAGTTACTTGGCTTGATGATGAGGAAGCATTTACCCCCATAGTCACCTTATCCTCCCTACCCTTAATCTTTCTTCTATTGGTGCACAGATCCTTAAAAAAATTTACATACTTAGGAATTTGTTTGATTGCATTCAATAGGGGTATGTTTACTTAAACCTTTTTAAAGATTTCCCAAGTTTCAAAATCTAATTCTGATGCAATAGATTTTCTAGGTTAGATCCTTTGTGGAAATGGCAGTGGGGAGTGAATTCTGGAACTTTTTTGGTTTTGTGGAGCATGAAGTACTATTTGAGCATTGTGGCGCTTAACAGAAAGCTCTTTAGTTCGTGCTCTTCCTTGGCTGACCGTATGGCACTCCTTTAGCATTGTAGTGCTCACTTGAGGGTATCTCCAAATCACCAGAAGAAACATCATCATCTCGGCTAAGCAGCGTTTCAAGCGCTGCGCTCAACAGAAACCTTCTCACCCTTTTTTTCTTGTCTTTCTTCATCTACAGGCCTTGTTACCTCTGGCATTTTTGTCCCAGACCTAGAGTGATAGCACATACATTTCCCCTAGATTGGGCAGGTCTGGGAAGGTAGTTGGGCAGCTGGGCTCCTGGCTTTAATTATTCTTTCTGAGTCACTTGTTCTCTAGCTGGGCATTTTCTTTTCTAATTTCCTGCATTTGCTCCATCATCATCTTCATCATCTCAGTCATAGTAAGGTCTGAAAATGGAGGTGCAGGGAACTGATGAGGTGCTAGATACTTTTGTTGTGAAGGTTGGCCCTGTTATTGAGAGTTATTACCCTACTTCAAATTGGGATGATTCTTCCAACTAGAATTATAAGTGTTCCCAATGGAAACTGGCCTGCCTGACTCTGAGGTGGACTTTAGAAGGGGTATGTTGCTACCCCAATGGTTGAGTCATCTTGTAATGCTAGACACATATCAGTGTGATGATCATTTGAAGTACATATGCCACAGACCATAGGACCATTGGAGTTACTACCTGGCTCACCATCAATTGCTTCATCAACCTAGACAATGCTTGTAAGTCTGGGTTAACATTGGGTTCTCCTGGCTCACTTGATGAAGGCCTCTAGTAGTTGTGGTTGCCCTAGAACTAAATTGCTAAAAATTGGCAGCCATGTTCTCAATCAAAGCATGGGCTTCTTCCATGTCTTATCCAAGAGCGCCCTCCACTTGCAGCATCAATCATGCACCTATCAACAGGTACAAGACCTTCATAAAAGTATTGGCGGAGGTGCTCTGGAATTTGATGGTTGGGGCAGCTGGCACAGAGTAGCTTGAAACGCTCCCTGCTCATGGAGATCTCATCTAACTGGTGGATTCCAGAGATCTCTTTCTTGATAGAAGCCACTCTAGAGGGGAAAATACCTCTCTAAGAAAAGCATTTTCATCCCCATCCAGCTATTTACAACCCATCTGGTATATTAAAGAACCAATTTCTCCTACACCCTCTAGGGAGAAGGGAATGCTCTTAGCTTAGCATCATCCACCTCTACCACATTGGGTCTCATGCAGAACACACCATATGAAGCTTCTTCAAGTGCTGGTGGTCTTCTCAGCGGCCTATGGAATTTAGGTAAAGCATGAACCATGTACCCCTTAAGCTCAAAATCATTGTCTAGCTGGGGTACGTAATGGCCAGGGCTGTTGGGTGAAATCAGGAGCAGTGAGCTCCCTAAGTGTCTTGTTCCTATCTCTCATGTCACCTATTACCTGAAACACTAAATAGAGATCAGAACGCTAGATGGTTCTACTTGTTGACGCTTTGCCTGTCAAATTTTTCTCAAAATTTTCTCAATTTTAGAGTCAAGAGGTATCAAATTTCCAGCAGATAGAGAACGCCTCAAACAAGGGAACATAAATTTTTTTTTGCTTTTTTTTCACAAAATAGAATAATAGCAAGAAATAAAGAAAAATAAAATAAAATAAAAACTAGAATAAAATAAAAACAGAAAAATTAAACAACTAAGTTTTAATGCCTCCTCGGCAACGGCGCAAAATTTGATGCTAGCTGCGTGACTCACAAACAAATTAAAATTTATAAAATGCTAAGTTGCACCAAAAATATAGTAAAGGGCACAATCTAGGTCGTCTCTCAAGGAGGCTTCAATACTTAGTTGGAAAAATTGGGGTTTTAAAGAGTGATATAATAGCAATTGAAATTTGAAGATAATAGTAATGAGATAATAGCAACAAGTAAAGAAGACACTAGTGCAAGGTATTCTTAGGATTGCAAATTAATTATCATTGACCAAATATTAAACCCATTGGTGGCTATTAGTAATAAATTGGCAATTCTACTAGTGATCGATCGACCTCTAGAATTTGATCAATGCAAATAGCTAATAAACGATATCTCAATTTATTTAGAAATCACATTAATTTAATAAACCAATTGCTATAACCTAATCGTCAATCTGAAAGTTAATTCTAATGTTCTCCCAAAAAATAAACCAATAAATCTATCAATTTATACCCAAAGGGTTTCCCTAAATGATGATCGCCAATTTAATTATCCCAATAAAGATTATAGCAATCACCACAACAATTATAGGAATAAACTGGAGAACATTAAGAAAACTAATGCATTTAATATCAAAAAGGGTCTCAAACGTCATCCCAATCCATTCAAGAACCCTTACACTAGTAAAGAAATCTACTCCATCTCTGAAGATTACAACAATGAAAATAAGAGTACCTGAAAATAATAATAACAATTCTTGCTAGAATCTCCAAGACAAAACACCTTCACCAATGGAACCCTTAGAGAAAGAGAGAGAAGAGAGAAGAGAGATGTAGAAAGAGAATAATAGTAACTAAAGTGAAGCCTAAAGTGAGTCAAAAGCTAGGGTAAAAGTCTCTAACAATCCTATATATATTGCTCTCTAAAAATGGGCAAAAGTGAGGCCTAAAAACAAATCCGTGAATTGCAATCCAAGCTCGCCCCACTGGAGTCCCAAAAATTGATGGTTGTTGCTTTGCCAAGCGCTGCAAAGTGAACTTCCACGTTTTTTCTTCCTTTTGCTTAAGGTTTCTTCAGAGAGTTTCCAACCTTTCTTTTGACATTTTACAATTGATTCAAAGTTCTTGTGTTTAAAACCATACTTAAAGAGACAAGTTAAATGCACAAGGTGTAATTACAAATTATTCCGAAATAAGTACAAAAGCCAATAATTCTTCCAAAATTACATAATGAGAAATAAATTAAAATCCTAATTAATTACATTAATAAATCAGTAAAACTCATGTAAAAAGCTAAGATTTGACAACAAAATAAGTGGTATAAATGCCTCTTATCAATCGTCGATTATTTGTTGTCAACTAAAGTATCAAAACCTACAATAAATATAAGTTTTATGTCTTTTTTTTTAAATAAATCAAATATTCCACCATATACCGTTAGTATGGTAGGCCACTGTAACTCACTTTGACATTTCCTGAACTCACACTCTATTTTGTCTTTTTTGTCTCATAGCATACTGTCTGCATTTATTGTAGGAAATCGTCGTCGCTCTAACATTTCTCTTTGCACTTTCATTATATAACTTATTAATAAAAGTTATGTTGATAAAATTTTTTTGATAATAAATAATTATAAAAGTATACATATTTCCATTTTCATTAGCATATATTACTATACATACCTACCATACAGATTACTTTACACTTTTTTCATATCTAAATTTTGATTTTGTTATATCAATATGATGCGAAGTGATGTGCGTTAAGGATTATTCTATTCTTCATCAGCACGTTGTTATTGATGCCGCCACTTATTTTTTTACATTGATTCATTATTGATTCGTTATATTTAGGTTACATTCAGTTAATCAAGTCAAGTTCTGATTAATTAATTCCGATTCTATTTCCTTATTTATCATCTACTCGAGAGCAACAACCGGCAAAGTTTACATCGTCACGGTGTATTTGATATATGTATTAATATAGTATAACTTATATAAATATTATGCTCTTATATATTATTTGGTGAGACGTATTGTATACTTTTATATTATAACCCCTTATACATTAAGATATATTGTATAACTTAATACAATATGAAAAGATCATATAAGTCTGATTAGCTTTTAACGTATAAGGTTACTTTTATTTTTTAATATTTTATTAAAATAAAATAATTTTTAAATAAATAATAATAAGTAAAAATTTATAAATAAAATTATTTGATAATAAATAAATATTATTAACAAATAACATATGATATCAATCCAGCTATATACAATAAAAATAAAAAATTAATTATAATTAATAAATATTAAATAAAATAAAATAATAAATTTCAAATAGCAAATAAATAATAAATAATTTGTTATATATAAAAGTAAGGATCAATAATAAAAATGTTTTGAGTTAATATTTATTACAAAATTAAAATTTAAATAATTATAATAAAAATAGAAAATATTAAAATTATATAAAAGAGTTATTTAATATTTATATAATTTATTGAAATAATAAATAATTATAAAATATTTAAATAAAAAATAATATTTAAAACAAATTAAATTTTTATTTTATTTAAAAATTGTATTTAAATCATTAATAAAAATTTTATTTTATTTAATATTTAATCAAAATATTAGAATTATTTCTAGATAAATGAAAATATTATAAAATATAAAATATAATATTTACACAAAATACTATATAGTATTAAAAGTTTATAATCTTTATCCTTTAACTTATAGTATACAACATTGGATAACTAGTTAACCAAATGATTCATGTTAGATTAAATGAATAAATAACATATGCTCCAACGTTTCAAATTGAATGTCTCTTTCACTTTTTACTTCATTTATAAATTAATGTGAAACGCACCAGATACATTGATTTATAAATGTACCTAAAAGTGAAAGAGATATTTAATTTGAAATGGAAGGACTATTAAATATGTAAAATACATAATTAACAAGATGCTACTTGGCCTTGTGGCTAGAGCGTGTGTCTTGTCCTTCATTGGACAGGTTCGAATAGTAGGAAAATTTTGGATTTATCATCAATTTCATGTGCGTGCGCAATTCGACTTGGCCTTGTCTGCAATTTGAAGCCAATTCACTCCGATTTTGACTAGGCTCAATGTACTTTGACCAGTCAAATGTAGGTCCAATCTAAATGAAAAATTAGGCTGGTTCCTTGGTTATCAATCTGAACCAACCAGTACGCTTTGGATTTAATAATTATGGTTTATGCTACCTCGTAAATAGAGTTTATTGTCTTTTAGTGTCCCTACTTTCTTTATTTTGGTGCGCATATAAAGAGTTTATTTGGATGTACAACTTCCTTTCTTAGTGAAGGTTTTATTATTCTTCTCTTCTCTTTTTTTTTTTCAAAATACATATTCCCCTCCCCTAAAAAAAAATGAGAAAAACTAAATTTTAATTAATTTTAAAATTAATTCTCCATTTTCAGTACTTAATATTTTATTTTGTATCAACATACGCTTTATTAATCAGTTATATATAGTAAGTTTCTTTATAAATTAAAATATATATGCTTATAATAATATAAAATATTTATATATATACACATGTATTTTATTTAGTTTCAAAATTTTATTATACTAATAAAATAAATTATTAATACATGCATTTTTATGCATTTTATTATGAAAACTATTATTTTTAAAAAAACTCATGGAACTATTATTTGTTGTATAGTTGTCAAAAAGTGTTAGTTAAAGATGCTGCTAGATAAGTTCTAGAGATTGAACGGGAGGATAAGTTTTGAATCATTCATATGGAGAACAACATCAGTCTTTTTGTAATGTGTAGCGGGAAGATGTGAATCATTTCCCCTACCACTGTGTAATGGTATGGGAGTTACTGAGTGGAGTCTCTGATGGTGTGTTCCAAAATCCAGAAGACAATTTCTTTTTATGCATGGATACTGTCCAATTCAGGGACTACAAAAGAAGGTTTGTTGGGTTTTGTGTTTCAAATGATATTTCAAAAGTTTTAAGTCCTCTCTTGCTTAAAATTATGAGTTGAGAAGTGTTTAAATACAAAAGTTGTTTTGGCTAATTATGAAATCCAAGCTAGAATGTAATATCCCGATATTGGATCCCTTAGGAAGGTCAAGTATACTCTAGAGAAGAGTTGGATAAAACCTAACAGAGATTGAAATGCTTTAAGAAAAAGGAAAAAAAAAGGAGAAAAAGATTATAATTGCAAATTAAAGGCAAAAAAATGAATAAATATAAATCTCTATATTAAATTTGTTTGAAAATAATAACCCATGTAAAGTTCAAACTATGAAAATGTAATGCTAACTTAAGAAAATATCAATCCCAATAAAAGAAAAAAATATTCATTTTTTATGTGATATTATTATGTTTGATTTTCTTTAAAATTTTGAAAATAGTATCTCATGAAAATCTTCTAGATTACCATTGTTGATGCTAATATTTGTATCAGTATCAAAGATATTGTTGGAATTAGAAAAGATAAAGTATGCTACATTTCCCTTTTATCAAATATTTTCTCTAGAAATTAGTTTTAATATAATTAATAAGATTATGTTAAAATTTATTCAGAAATCTATCATTTATATTTATGGTGTAAATATCAATTATGATTTGAGAACATATATATATATATGTGTGTGTGTGTGTGTGTGTAAAATATGTAAAGTATTTCATATTGGTAATTGATTATATCTTATATTTTATAAAACTTTTTAAGTTATAAAAGTGTCATATTCTTTCAATAATATAAGTACATATAATTAAATGAATATTTAGGAACAATAAAATCACAGTGATAGTTGTGATGCTTCAAGGTCATGTGTCCCTAGATAAGTCTAATATGACCTTAGGGTCATTGGGACCCACCTATGTTGCTGGATAGCCCCAGACACATCAAAATGTAGAAACAACAACCCCTTATCTAGATATCCTCTCCATGGCGAGTCTTTGACCAACCCCAATATGGGGCACGATGCAAGGAAACTCACCATGGTCCGGTACCCTCGTCATGGCAAGCAAGGTTATTAGCCCCTAGATGGGATGTGCTTAACGGACTCACGAGCGAGCTTACCTCTCGGCAAGGTAAGACCCTAAATGCCAGACCCCCCCCAAAAAAAAACTTTGTTTCATTAAAACACCATGACAGATATTGGTGTCATTTTTGCTCGCTAAAGCTCCATTGGTGCTGACACCTCATGTTCCACCCTCCAAATATGTGGGTTCAATCATGTAACCTTTTTTTGGTCATTAGACTAATTTACTTAGCCCCGTGATGTTTAAGCATGATTTTATAAATTATTTTGTCTCCAAGTATGAAATTATATGAACTTTTGTGAATTTTATATTATGAGAGGCAGGTCCAATTTTGTCTTAGTGATTCAGGATCCTTTCTTGCTCATATTAGAGCCAGTCAACCTTAGTAGAGCATATCAAGGCCCAGCAAGGAAAGGATACCTGGTTGGTCAAGCTTGTGGAGGATGTCTACAAAGGCAAGAATACGGAGTTCTTAGTGTATGTGGACGGTGTGTTGCGTTTTGGCGACTATTTGTGTTCACTGCGTTGAAGAGGAAAGTAATGGAAGAATCCCAGCAGGTATACTCTATTCATCTAGGTTCAGCCAAGATGTATCAAGACCTCAAGCACTTGTACTAGTGCGAATGCATGAAAAGAGATATTAGCGACTTCATGGCATGGTATTTGGTGTGTTAGCAAGTCAAGGCTAAGCACGAAAAGCCTACAAGTTTGCTTTAACAAATAGAAATCCCATAATGAAAGTGCGAAAGGATAACCATGGACTTTGTGGTCGAGTTACCTTGGACCAGTAAGGGTTTTGATTCCATATGGATGATCATGGGACTGGATGACTAAGTTAGCACATTTCTTGCCAATGAAGACTACCTTCAATGCAGCTTAGTATGCCTAGCTCTACATTGATGAGATTGTTATACTCCATAGTGTTCTAGTGTCCATTATATCATATAGGGGATCCTACTTCACTTCATAGTTCTGGAAAGCATTTCAAGAAGCTTTTGGACGTTTGTAGACTTGACAATAATTTTCATCCTCAAACAAATGGCCACTTAGAGAGGATATGCTTAGAGCTTGTGTTTTGGACTTCGACAGAAGTTAGTGTAACCACTTGTCATTGATAGAGTTTCATATAACAACAGTTACCAGGAAAACGCCAGATGGCACCATTTGAAGCCTTGTATGGGAGAAGTTATAGATCTTACATTGAATAGTTTGAGCTTAGAAGGCTATGACCCTTGGCCTAGACCTAGTTCAGGAAATCTTAAAGAAGGTTTAGCTGATAAGAGAATAGTTATTGGAGGTTGGATCAGACAGAAGTCATATGCAAAAAACTAGCATAGAGACATGGAGTTTGCAGTAGGTGATCATGAGTTTCTAGGTATCTCCTATGAAGGGAGTGATGAAGTTTGGCAAGTAAGGAAGGTTGAATCCATGCTATATTAGTCCTTTTGAGATTCTAGAGAAAGTTAGAGTAGTGGTCTACAAATTGGCACTGCCTCCAAGTTTATTAGCTATCCACTAGTCTTTCATGTTAACATGCTTAGGAAATACATGCTCGATCAGTCTCATGTGTTCATGCCTCAAATGGTCCAGGTTGATGAAAGTTTGTCATATGAAGAGAAACCAGCCATCATGGATAGGCAAATGAAGATGTTTCACTCAAAGGAGGTAGTCTTAGTGAAAGTTATTTGGAGGAACCAATCTAGTAAGGAAGCTAGTGGGAAGTTGAAGAGGCCATGAAGATAAGTGTCCGCATCTTTTTCCATCTCAAGGTTTTCCATCTCAAGGTATGTTTGTTTAAGATTTGGGGATCAAATCACTTTTAGGGGGAGTATGTGATAGCTTCAGGGCCACGTGTTCCTAGATAAGTCTAGTACAACTTTAAGGTCCCCTAAGATCAACCCATGTCATTTGGAAGGCCCTAGACACATCAAAATGCAAAAACAAACCTCTTATGTAGATACCCTTGCCATGGCAAGCCTTCCTCTCACCATAGTGAAGGACTCCCCATAGCAAGGTACCCTCTCGCTATGGTGAGGTCTTTGACTGGTCCAGGTATATGGGGCACGATGTAGGGAAACTTGTCATGGCTAGGCACCTCCTTGCCATGGTGAGTGAGTTGATCAATCCCTGGATGGGATGCGCTAGATCGACTCATCACGATGAGCCTACACTTACCATGGTGAGACATTCAATACTAGAAACCCCCAAAAATGATGCAGTTTCATTAAAACACCCTCATCTCCCTATATAAAACTCTCCCCATGCATTTTTACCCCAAAATTCGAACCTTAACCCTTCCAACCTCTCTTCCACCCTTTACTCTCTTCCTCCCTCAATCATACCTTCTCCAAGCATCAAGGTAAGGATTTAGATATGGTTTATGCTGGGGTTTCTCCCTTTTCTTCCTTTCCATGTAATTGGGTATTGTTGGTCTTGATTGTTGTCAAGTTTGGATACTCTCCCAATGGTCATAGAATTGTTCTAGTGAGCTTATTGTTATTCATGTGTTTGTTGCTTCCATGGTAGACGTTGGTACCATTCCTTCTTCCGAAGCTCCATTGGTGCTGATCACACTTCACATTCTATCCCTCCAAGTAAGTGGGTTCAATCATATGACTTTTATTTTGGTGATTAGATTAATTCCTTAGCCCAATGATATTTAAGCATGATTTTGGAAATTATATCATCTGCAAGTTTGAAATTATATGAACTTTTATGAACTTAAGTCCAAAATTTATATATGCTTTCAAATGCAAATCTTGAAAATATGTTAGAAAACTCATGGAACCATGTTTGTTGCTCAACTGATTTTGTGAATAGGTTTTGACCATGAATAGGAATATTTTGGAATGCCATGTGTACGCCCCAATGCTTTCAAGAATTATATATTAACGAAATTTTGCTTACAAGTTAAGAGTTAGAGCCCAGTTATGGAATTTAGAGGAAAATTATGTTGTTTTCAAGCTTTTTACTTCTACGGTAAATAGTGAGTTAATAGCTATAAGATCGTTAGCTATGATACAGTTGTCCATCAGAGGACAATCTCGGCCCTATCAGAGTATTTAGAGACGGAACCTAGTTAGGTGTTGAATATGGGACCTTGTTAGGTATCCTTTAAAGTTAAGAGTATATCTATGTATAATATTATCATGCTATGTGTGTGTGTGTGTCTATATATATATATATATATATATATATATATATATATATATATTCTATTCTATTCTATTCTATTCTCTATTAGTTTACTAGTTTACATGCTTTTCACGAATTATTAGTTTTGAATTAATATGTAAATAACAATGAAAATTATTTTATAGTTGTTGCATTATTATTATGTATTCTTGTTTGTTATCCTATGTGGGAGTCACGGGTGAGAATCTATGCACTAAGCTTTAGATGAAACTCACACCCTATTTCCTCCCCCTTACAAATCCATTGTCTCCACCTCTTCACCAGTAGTATTACTTTTGTTTTGTTTTCTATATAGTGCTCCGTGATTGTTCGGGTAAGGTCCTAGACCACACGTGTTTATTTTGTTACCATGATTTGATCAGAACTATAATTATGGATATATAATCTTTCATGATTTTGTATAGAGCAACTTGATTTATATTTCATATTATGACTATGGATTAGACTTGATTTATAAAATGGATATATATATATATATATATATATATATATATATGTATATTGATTGTGTTTTGGAATTTGAAATGATATTTAATTACTCATTAGCACAACTCAACAACCATGAGACTAAAATGGGAATGAGATTTCCACGTGCCGATCACGTTTCTAAATCGAGTCATGACAATAATGCATAAAAATTAAACATATTTATTTTAGTATGTTTCTATATGTACATATCTCTTTGCAATTTCATTATATAACTTATTAATAAAAGTTATGTTGATAATTTTTTTTATAATCAATAAATATAATATATATATATATATATATATATATTTGCATTTTCATTAGCATATATTACTGTACTTACCAACTATACAGAATACTTTACATTTTTCGTATCTAAATTTTTGTTTTGTTATCTCAATATGATGCGAAGTGATGTGCATTAAGGATTATTCTATTCTTCATCAACACGTTGTTATTGATGCCGCCACTTATTTTTTTACATTGATTCATTATTGATTCGTTATGTTTAGGTTGCATTCAGTTAATCAAGTCAAGTTCTAATTAATTAACTCTGATTTATTTCCTTGTTTATCATCTACCCGCGAGCAACATCCGACAAAGTTTACACCATTAGTGTGTTTGGTATGCTATATTATGTATGATAGTAAACTTATATTATATATTATGTCCTTATATATTGTTTGGTAGACAATGTATTGTATAGCTTATACATCATAATCCCCTTATACATTAAGATATATTATAACTTAATCCAGTATGAGAACTATATCAAGGTTTGATTAGCTTTTAACATATAAGATTACTTTTATTTTTTAATATTTTATTAAAATAAAATAATTCTTAAATAAATAATAATAAGTAAAAATTTATAAATAAAATTATTTCATAATAAATAAATATTGTTAACAAATAACATATGATATCAATCCAACTATATATAATAAAAATAAAAAATTAATTATAATAAATAAATATTAAATAAAATAAAATAATAAATTTTAAATAGCACATAAATATTTAAAATAAATAATAAATAATATGTAATTTATAAAAGTAAGGATCAATAACAAAAATATTTTGAATTAATATTTATTTCAAAATTAAAATTGTATAAAAGAGTTATTTAATATATATATATATATATATAATTTATTGAAATAATAAATAATTATAAAATATTTAAATAAATATGATATTTAAAAATTATATTTAAATCATTACTAAAAATTTTATTTTATTTAATATTTAATCAAAATATTAGAATTATTTACAAATAAATGATAATATTATAAAATATAAAATATAATATATAATATATTATCCAGTGTTACACCAAATCCTGTATAATATTAAAAGTTTATCATGTCTTATACTTCAAGTCTTATCCTAGCAGATCTTATACTATTAGCCTTTATTTTATCTAACGTTAGGTCACAAGTTAACGGTTGACTCAAATTAAATTAAATAAATAAATAACATATGCTTCTTCTATTTCAAATTAAATGTCTTTTCACAGTTTAGGTATATTCATACATCAATGTATCTCAATATAACTGTCTAGATGCATTCATTTATTAATGTATACCTAAAAAATGATTGTGCCTAGATACATTGATTTATGAATGTACCTAAAAAGTAAAATACATTTAATTTGAAATGGAGGGAATATTAAATATGTAAAATATATAATTAACAAGATGTTACTTGGCCTTGTGGCTAGAGCATGTGCCTTGTCCTTCATTGGACAGGGTTCAAATTTTAGGAAATTTTTAGATTTATCCGTCAATTTCATGTGCGCACGCAGTTCAACTTGGCCTTGTTAAATGCGAAGCTGGTTAACTCAAATTTGACTAGGCTTGACATAGTTTGACCGAGTGAAATGCAGGTAGATCTAAATGAAAAATTAGGTTGGTTAATTGGTTCCCACTTGAACCAGCTAGTATGTCTGGATTTACTAACTATAGTTCATGCTACCTCCTATCCAGAGTTTATTGTCTTTTAGTGTCCTTACTTTCCCTATTTTGGTGTGCATAGAAAGAGTTTATTTGGATGTACAACTTCCTTCTTAGAGAAGGTTTTATTATTCTTCTCTTCTCTCTTTTTCAAAATATATACTCCCCTCCTCTAAAAAAAAAAAAAAACTAAATTTTAACTTATTTTAAAATTATTAATTCTCCATTTTCAATACTTATTTTTTATTTTGTATCAACATACACTTTATTAATTAGCTATACATACCAAGTTTCTTCATAAATTAAAATATATATGCCTTATAATAATATAAAATATTGATATATTTATATATACATGTATTTTATTTAGTTTCAAATTGTATTATACTAATAAAATAAATTATCAATACACGTTTTTACGCATTTTATTATAAAAACTATTATTTTTAGAGAACTCATGGAACTATTATTTGTTGTATAATTGTCAAAAAGTTTCAATTAAATCTACTACTGGATAAGTTCTATATATTGAATGGGAAGATAAGTTTTGAATCATTCGTATGGAGAACAATAAGTCCTTCTTTCGATGTGTAAGGCGATGCGAATCATTTCTCCTACCACTATGTAATGGTATGGGAGTTGCGAAGTGGAGTCTCTCATGGTATGTTCCAAAATCCACAAGACAATTTCTTTTTATGCATGCATACAATCCAATTCAGGGACTTTAGAAGAAGGTTTGTTGGGTTTTTTGTGTTTCAAGTGATATTTCAAAAGTTTTAAGTCCTCCTTTGCTTAAAATTATGAGTTGAGAAGAGTTTACATGCAAAAGTTGTTTTGGGTAATTATGAAATCCAAGCTAGAATGTAATATCCCGATAGTGGGTTCCCTTAGGATGGTCAAGTCTACTCTAGAGAAGAGTTGGATAAAACCTAACAAATATTGAAATGCTTTAAGAAAAAGGGAAAAAATGAGCAAAAGATTATAATTGCAAATTAAAGGCCAAAAAATGACTAAATATAAATCTTTATATTAAATTTGTATGAAAATATATAATAACCCATGTAAAGTTCAAACTATAAAAATGTAATCCTAACTTAAGTAAATATCAATCCCCATAAAAGAAAATAATATTCATTTTATGTGATATTATTATGTTTGATTTTCTTTAAAATTTTGAAAATAGTATCTCATGAAAATCTTCTACATTACCATTGTTGATGCTAATATTTTGTATAAATATAAAAGATATTATTGGAATTAGAAAAGATAAAGTATACTACATTTCCCTTCAATCAAATATTTTCTAGAAATTAGTTTTGATATAATTAATGAGATTATGTTAAGATTTATTCAAAAATATATCATTTATATATATGGTCATTATATATATATATATATATATATATATATATATATATATATATATGTAAAGTATTTCATACTAGTAATTGATTATATCTTATATTTTATAAAACTTTTTAAGTAGTTATAAAAGTGTCATATTCTTTCAATCATATAAGTACATATAATTAAATGAATATTTAAGAAAAATGAAATCACGTGATAATTGTGAATGCTTCAAGTCCATGTATCCCTAGGAGAGGTAATAGGCTTAGGGCTATTGGGGCCAACCTATGTTGCCAAAAAGGCCTCAAGACACATCAAAATGCAGAAACGGCAACCCTAGGTAGATACCTTTGGCATGGTGAGTCTTTGACCAGCCCAAGATGGGGCACGATGCAGGAAACTCGCCATGGCTAGTACCTTGCTATGGCGAGCGAGCTTATGAGTCATTGGATGGACGTGCTCATATAGACTCACCATAGCGAGCTTACTCCTCGCCATGGTGAGACCCTCGAATGCCAAAACACCCCCCACAAAAAAAAATGACGTTGTTTCATTTTAATTACACATTAGCACAACTTCAATGACCATGAGGCGAAAATGGGGTGGATTTTCCACATGCTAGTCATTTTCCAAATCGATTCATGTCAATAATGAATAAAAATTAAACATATTTATTTTAGTATGTTTCTATATGTATATATCGATTTCATGATGATTTGGATTTAGATAAATCAATATTTTTTTAAAAATTAAATAATAATGCTAAAAATAATTGCTTGAATCTTTTTACCAATTAGTATTTAATTAGAATAATGAATATTATGATTCAGAATATATTTTCTATTAAAATAATATTTAGGCTTTAGAAAATATTAAATATTGGGTTTAATTACATTGTAGGTCCCTATAATTTAAAAGTTTTCAATTAGGTCCCTATATTATATAAAATTTTTCAATTGAGTCGCTAACGAGTAATAATTGTTACAAAAAGACATAATATTCCAAGTATATTCCATCTTACCTCAAACTCCCTCACCATTGTTCCTTATCCTACGACTTGGCACGTGGATTGTGAGAAATCTCATTCTCAGTAAGCCTCATGACTTGCATCATTCGTATGCACATAAAAAGATCCATGACATAGGTTTATCCTTTTCTATATGTCAATCACCTGTTCTAGGGCATCTTAATTATAAAAATAACTCACATAGTCCATTGCAAAACATAATGGTATATTATCACAAAATGTGGGAAAGTCCTTTATATACAAAGTGTCTATGAAAAGTGAAAGTCTTATCCATCTGAGAATAACATTCTAATATATATATGACTATGTACAAGACAACATGCTCTAAAATTCTCAGAATCCTGCATCGCATTGAGACACGTCTAGAGCAAAATACTAGACACCTCACCTAATGGGCTTGACAATTGTATCTAACGCGGGAGGAAAATGAGGTGGAAGTATCCGGGCGGCACACTGTAAATGAGAAAAGGAAAGGAGGGGTGAGTTTTGCTATCAAAACCCAGTAGGTGAGTCTTCACCTGGAACCCTCCTATAGGACAGTAAAAGACATGTAGAAAATCACAATAATATAAATAACGTTAAACCAGTTAATGTGATCATGAGAGTATAAGCATGTGAAGGAGTACCAAAAATGCTTATCTTGTAAAACATCCAACAGTACCATAATAGAGAACAGGAATCTTTATATAATAACTTTGGTTACATATGGGCGTACGTGTCGGTCCCAGTATCTCAGTAGTTCTCTATCCAAATCCTCTGGTTACATATAGGCATTACGTATCGCCGTCCCGATGTACTAGTCAATTCTCTATCCACAATCCTTTGGTTACAATTCTCTATCCACAATCCTCTGATTATATTGGGTGTTACGTATCGCCGTCCCAATGTACCAATCAATTCTCTATCCATAATCCTCTAGTTACATCTAGGCGTTATGTATCGCCGTCCCAGTGTGAGACGATTGGCTACTGACTAATTCTTCTGAATGCTTTGGCCAGGCTACTTGGTACCAAGGTTAGCGAATTAACTCCGCTAACACACAACCTGTTTCTCTATAGCTACTCCAGCTCAAGTAAAAGTCTTACACTTTTCTCTATCATTCATAAAGTCTTCTATCATAGGTTCAAAATCTCTCTTATATAATAGTATACAGGTACAGAGTCATGTAATTCAGTAATAGCTCTAAACGTTCAAAATCACGAGTTAGACCTTTATAATTTCAATCCAAAAACAATGGTCCCATGGTTTTGTCAAAACATGCCCATGTTCTTAATTCAAAGGCTCGAAAACATAACGACAATGAAATTCTCAAATCTTTTGCAGTAATCTTTACAAATCATGCATAAAATCACTTCTTTAATGAAAATAGTTATAATGACCAACATAGAGATTCCAGATGGGAACCCACTCACCTGGAGTAGAAGACATAAGAATAGTACCACCAGAAGTTCTAGGAAGAATTGGCACCGTATCTATCATTGAAGCAACAAACTTCTAGATTAACCTCTAAACACTCAAATCTAACTTCAATCATGCTAAAAGAACACTATGATACCTCTATGGTGACACCCTCTTAAATCCCAAGAACAAGAAGAAATTGAAGGGAAAAGTAGTAAAATTAGAAGAACAACATACCTTAAAGCCTTAGGATTTAAAAATTGAAGTTAGAATTAGAAGTAACAGAAGAAAATAGAGTTTGTGAGTGAATTACGGGTGGAGAGTGGAGTTTTCACGTCCTGGGGGTAAAGGGGTTATGTTTTGAGTGTTTGAAGGTTCTAGACCCGAATATCTTTTATGTTGAGCATTATAGCGCTCATCACAGAGAGCATGAATTTATCCCTTGCATTGCCTCCTGTTCCCTACCGCTAAGCTTGGGAACACTCACCAGAATGGTGATTAGTTTATTTACATTTTTTAATATTAAGTTACATATTAACTTTAAAATGTAAATGTAAATAAGGAAATACCCCCATTTGGATTCAAATAAAATATCAAAAAAATCAAAATCCCAACAAATCAAAATCTAATTTTTGGGTTTTAATTCAAATTCGAGATTTTGATGATTTATAAACTTTTGAGCTAAAACGAAAGGTTTAAGGATTTCATAAAATTCATTAAAAATCACTCTTTAACTTGTTCCACTCTAAGGAACAATTACCAGGACTTTTGATCCCAAGAAAATGATTCTATTATATAGCCCTCCAAGGGCGTGTAGGGTCTAGACTTAGTGAAATTCAGGACCCAAAATGACAAACGAGAGTAACTAGCACTCTTCCTAATTTTAAAAATAAATTTCTTGCCCTATTTATTTAAACTAGGGTGTTTCATCCCTTCACACCATTCACCCTACAAAAAAACTAGCGGCGATGATGGAGACCTTGGCCGCTTAGAGGCCACAAAGCGCGTCATCCTTCGGTGGTGACAACAAACACCACCTATGCATCCACAAAGATCAACCACCATAAAGGCACCATTGCTAGAAAAGGATCTGAACTGGCTAGGTGGATTGATGCCAACCGTTAGCTCTCAGACCCTTTTCTGAAAGCTTTAATGAAATATGTTTTGAGTGACAACAAAGTCAATTTAAAGAAAATATTCTTGAAGAATGACTAATGGCTACTTGAGTTTCTTGTGTTAGTAAACAGGATCTATGGTTAGTATAACAAGGCTTATTTAAGTGAGAATAATTTCACTTTCCATGTGCAAACATGCCTTATCTTTTAAGAGATATGAACTAAATGAAAGTGATAATTATGTCCAAATACGAGCTTAAAATTCCTAACGATTGAAGAAAAGCAATCAAGAACAAGAAACCAAGTCTCGGACTTTAGAAAATAGCACAAGATATTAGAAAGAGCACTTAAAATGAAGATATCAAGCAAACTCTAAGAATAATGTGTTACACAATCTCCAATCATCATGATCGCAAATCTTTCATCATCATAAAGCTTGGTTTGAAGACTAAAGAATCATCAAGGAACTGATTCCACACTTCAGAAAGCTCACTTTATTGTTGAGTGCTGAACATTACAAGAAAAGAAGGAATTTTTTAAAATTCAAATTTGAATTTGAAAAGTCAAAACCCGATGGCAGAGCTGGCATATCATCTCTTTTGTCATCATGGTCAACTACCTCAGCTTCTAGAAGAAAGACTTCAGGACCTCAATCTACTCCAACTTCTACAAAAGCTCTATCAAACAATAGATGGAAAAGGGGATCATGAGGTGATATAGACTTGTCATTTGCTATTTATGTTTTGCTGTTGAAGTATTGGATTTTTTTGGCTGCACTATTTAGCCTTCTGTTGGATAAGGAGTGAATAAACTAGATTGGGGACCATTTTGGATTCAGCTTGTTCTTTATTAAGAGGAAGGAATTGTGCCTACTATATATGTAAGATTGGACGTGTGCTCTTTTTTTGTTCTTATTAAACTTGGTATGTATTCCCTATTATGTAAAGTACTTTTGGTCTATTAATTTAAAGACATAGTATACTTGCATCTATAGAATGATGAAATTAAAGCATTGGTATAATATGATATTTTTATACTGATTATTTGGAAGGTGATGGCTAATTCTTTCAGAACTCATTATTCCTTCTATATTCTAGATCCAAACTTATATTGTTTTGCCTTTTTTACTTTCAAGAATCTTGAGTGTCATATTGGTTTTTTATTAGACCAAGCATATGTTCAGGCTTTTACAGTGACATGAAAAGGTTTTTTTCGTAGTGATGTTCACTTGTTGACATATATCCACATATTGTGCTTGATTAGTTTTTGACATATTGGAAGACCTTGCCATCTTTTTTTCTCTTTGTGATCTTTGCTTACTTGCAATTTTTGGTCAACAAAAAATTACCTTGTGAACTAAATTTTATGATTAGATGTTCAAGGGTATGAACTTATTTAGAGGTTTGTAATTGTTCTAGTTATTAGGTATTCATGATTTTGAATTAATTTGAGTAAATGCTTGTCTATTCAATAGGAAAATTGTGTTGAAGTAGAGAAGAACCTAACCACAAATTTTGAGGATCAAATAGATGAAGAGTGAAAGAGATCAAGATTAGGGGATGATAAAGGAGTTTGATGCTGCACTTTATGAATTTTTTATGCATAACGAATATTTTGTAACTATCAACACTTACATGTTTTGAGTTAGATCCTCTTATAATATGATTTTAAAGTAGTATTTAATATGTTATAACTTGAATGCCGTTGGTGTCAAAGGTTATTAATGTGTATTTAAATAGATCTTATGGATTCAAAATGGAATTTGACAATTATATGTGCACTTGTCATGATTGTGTTAAGTTAGAATGAGTTTTCTGAGTTTTTTAGTAATATATTATTATAATCAACATATTAAAAAATGCTTATTGAAATAGGCAACCCTTGTAAAACTTTCTTTGTAAATGCTAGTACTAGTTATAAAACCATTGCCTATTAGGTTGATAAACAACACTTGCAAAACCATTCCCATAAATAGTAATATGGATTATAAAATCATTTCCTATTGAGATAGTCAACATATGGAAAACCATTACTTATGACTTTTAACATTTTTAAAATAGTTGCTAATATTAATTATAGCAACACTTGTAACCGTTGCTTAAAAGTGGTCAACAGTTATAAACTGTTCCATTTGTCAAATAATATGTTATGGTTCAAACTGTTGTTTTATGGTTGGCAACAAATATAACTGTTGTCTATTGTATTGATAAAGACAACGATTTTTTTCTCTACCATTCCTGTAAGTAAAAAGCCATTGCCTAAATGAATAGGTAACGGCGTATACTCAACAGTTAAGAAACCATTGTCTATTCTAAAGACAATAGTTTTTTAACTTGTAGCCACGGTTTAAGCCGTCCTGAAGAACAAAAATGTAGTAGTATCCATTGTTGTTCTAATGATGAGCTTCATTTCCTAGTGAAGTTTAGATTAGGATCTTGGTAGAATAAAGTGCACCAATAGTGTGCAAGTAGGGTCCTCGGATATTATTTAACATACATGGTTATTTTAAAGTTATGTTATTTTATTACAATGATATTTTATGTATTTTAAGAATAAAGTTTTCAAGAAGTTTTGAAAAACTTGTTTATTTATTTATTTTTAAGATTTATTATGATCGTTAAATTTATAATTTACTAAGCATGATTACATGAAATTAATTCCAAAAGGCTTCCACAAGCAACAAGATCCCTTATGTGCAGTCACGATTTTTGAGTCGTGACACATAAACATAAAGCAAAGCTAGAACAAGGAAATATCTCATACAATAATTAGCAACAACAAATAAAGTTAAACTTTTAATGTAGAAAAAAAAAGGACATAGGAAAATACGAAGCATGGAGTTTTCAAACTCGAGTATTACTAGCAGAGATTATTTATGTAGAAAGCTACCTGTATTTATTACAACAAAACTAATTATATTTGTGCATATTTGCCACAAAAAAAGTAGCATAAAGTAATACAACTTCTATAAGAAATTTTAGTGAAGAAAAACATGTAATAGACTAATAGGCTAATAACGAAACTCTAGTGTTCACATAAGAATAATGGTGGCATTGCTATTTTCTCCCTTCAAGGTGGCTAGAAAGGGAGAGGAAATGAATTAAAACAACAGCATGTTGCATATGCAAGAGAAGAATGAGAACCTTAAATCGTTCCTTACTTATAACTACTTATCAAAATTCCTACAAACTAGCACTAGAATTATATAAATCATTTCAAAAGCCATGACATGAATCCTCAAGGCGATTCTCCCACTAGCAAGCATAAGTAAAGCATACCACACATGGCCATCAACCAAGAAAGAAAGACGCATAACAAAATAATTACAAGCAATCCATTGTTGAAATCCCAACAAGGAACGTCAGAAAGAAATTTTTTATTACTAAAACATATGTATGACTTCCATTGTTCTTTGGATATTATGTTGAGGACTCAAAGATGCATGGATTAAAGAAAACACAAAAATTATCTAAAGAGATTAAACAAGTCGCTTAAGGCAATCAAATCTTGCTGAGAATGCAACCAAGTTTCATACTTTATTAGTCTACCCCAAGTTAATATCTTGTTAGTTTTGGAAGGAGAAATTCAACCCTCATTGGAGTAATTCATATTTCCATGAAAAAGGGAATTATATTGCAAATCTTCTGGTTTAGTTAGTAAGCAGATTAATTATACATGTTAAAAACCTAATCTCATCTATAGAACATCTAACTTAGCAAGTAGGGAGATTAGTTTACGTGTAAGATAGTAAGCAATATACAACAACTCTATCAAGTTTATTCAAAAAGGAATACATTATAGTTTTAAATACTACAGATTAAGAGATTGAAATCTAACATACTCATCCTATCAATTAGTATCACACACAAAGTCGTCATGGTAGAATATGATTATTTCTTCTGTTGTAACAAGCTAAGACTATCAACACGTAAATGAATATCAATTGGGGCTGATAGAAGGCACTATTGATTAGATAAAGGTTTGATAGAGCAATTCTTAGGCAATTTCAAGCAAAATGAATTGAAGCTATTTCAATTTTTCTTAAGCAAAACAAATGGTTAAAATGAAAGTTTTGGTAAAGATACTTCATGAGAAATGTCATGTGAATTACTTGGTTTTTTTTTATAATAATATTTATTGCCTTTATTCCTGGAGTAGATAAAGAGAGGGAGAAGGTATTTTAATAACAAGCCTTAGTCCAAAGTGTCTATGATGGCTAACTACTATATTTATAGCTTAAAATAGTGATCTAGAGAGTCTAGAAACTAATGACATTTAACAACAATTCAATGTCAAGGGAAGATCATGTCAGATCCTGCTAGCTTGTTGTTTCACATAGAGAAGGACAAGGAGATTTTAGCACAAACTCATCAATAACAAAAGTACACATTGGCATTAAGATAAAGTAAAGAACATGCAACAACACCAAAGGTAACTCAAATAAATTCATCCTCTAAAGTTTTTAGGGTCGTGACATGTACAAGGGGAAAGAATATTACTATACAAGAATAACAAGCAAAAGATAGGTAATATCATACTAGTACAAAACTAACAATCTAGGAATGAAGTCTCTAAACAAAATCATATGAACCAAACCTTACCAAATTGTTTTAGCACCATAAAATACCTCAAAGGAGAGTTGTCATTCTAAAACATGAGGCTTATAAAACATAGGAATCACATAGGCAAGCATAGAACACAATAAATTGGAAATTTGAAAACAAACCCTTGAGCAACTGCCCCTTAGCTCAAGTGTGAGTTTTAGCTGACATATTCGCCTACCATGCATGAATTTGACTATGACATGAATAACTATAAGAATGCTACAACTAGATAAGATAGACATGATATAGACATACAAAAACAACATTCTAAAAGGCTTCTAATAGTATCACATTTCGTGAAAATGGGTCGACTTCCATTCATACAATCGTGACCCTACTAAAGGACACTTACTCGATTAATCAAGGGCAACCTAGAACTCTAATATCAACTTTGTCACGACCTAAACTAGGCGATGACCGGTGCGTAAGGAACACATTCCCTTATAAGCCTTAACATACAACTTTTTTAGAAAAGTGGGCAGAGTCTTCTCTATTTTTAAGGCATTTCCCAATACAAAACCTCCAGCATATAGTAATCACAGTCAGACCAAGATAATAGATAAGTATTTAAACATATATAGGTTCATGATTAGGGATTTCATATACTCTCCATCCATACTATCATTACGCACATGACATAATATAAACATGAGCATGAGCATTAGCTTAAACTCAGCTAGACTAGTCCCTACCTATGATAAAATGGAGCACCTAAATATACATGACTTTTAACAAAAAGTAGAAGACCAAGAACCACAAAATAATGGCCCTTACACCATTGTAGGGCTTACCAAAAGGCTGACTAAAATCCTATTAGGCAGAAGAGCTGAACTCATATATACACTTGAATATGTAATAGATGAACAACCATGGGTGCGTTATGAAATTCAATGAGGAATAATATGTTTACAGATTAATTGAAAAAAGTTCCCAAACAATAAAGGATAGTCAAAAGAAATAATGCGAGTTATAAGGCATTAACCAAACTAAGTGAATGTAAAACCAACATTCAAATCTCTTATAAGAATAAAATAGAAATATGGAATTTATACATAAAAATAAGTTTAAGAAGGTCTTTATGTGAGAACATAGTCTAAATTCAATCCCATAACTAGGCAGCTCACACCCATCCTAATGTGTTCATATAACTTCTAGGTGGCCCTCACACCCATCCCTAGAGTGGTTGCCAAGCATTTGGGTGGCCCTCAAACCCATCCTCAATGCCTAATAATATTGGTTTGTTGGCCTAACGTCCTGAGCTAGCAACCCCTACTAGTTGAGCTTTATCTCAAGGTGCACCTATACTAACGCCACCACCATTAGCTATGGTTTCTGTCAATGATACCTCCTTTGAACATCAACTTTTCACATCAAGTAACTCAAGTTTCAATCTTCTACTTTCCTTTCAAGAAAAGCAATCATACTAGTAAAACATAAATGATGCAACTTATTTCCAATCTTGAACTAAAACTGCTTGTTTCTCAATTAACCTTGACTTAAAAAAAGTCAAGCCACGCAAACCTTATCTAAGACCACAAGCAATCTAAAAATATATTTGTTCCATAATCTAGATTCAATATAACAATGTGTCAAGAATAGCTATTAAACCTCATTCCATGTTCATAAAACATAACAATTTTTCGTAAAGAACTTAAACTAATAAATGCAACTTCAAAACATGGATACAATATGAGAAAATCATTTTTTTTAACTATTCCAAAATAGTTAATGAATGAGCAATATAGATATTTAAATATATGGAACTAAGTACCAATTAACCAAAAACATATCATTCATTCACAACATAATTCCAAGGAAGCAATGCTCCAAGCCTACACTATAATAAAGCCAATAAGATGCCTCTCAGAATGTCTAACACCATTAACATCATCAAATAACCATTAATCACCATTTGGAATTAAGGATTTACATCAATAGACTTCTAATCATCACAACCCCCTAAATTAAACCCTAGGTTTTATGCATTAGAGCTCTAATCCCATACCCAAGACAAAATCTTATTAAATCATGAAATTAGGAGTAAGGCTAAGCTCTAATATACCTTAGATGGATGAAGGAAGAAAGGAAAGAGGATGGGTATGAAACTATCTCATTGAAAACGCAAGGTTTAGCTCCCCACACAACCAAAGAGAGAGACATGCAAGCTAGTGTCTCAATAGGGGAGGTCAGGGTAGGCGGCATGGTGGTGGTGGCAAGTGGCAAAGGAAGGAAAAGGTGGTACATGGTGGATGGTGTTTGGAGCCTGCCAAAGGGAGAGATAATCTAAGGGGAAAAGAGAGGGAGGTCACGTGTTTCATTAGAATGGAGAGAAAGAGGTCGTGGGATGTGTTTGGGTTAGTGGTGGGTTAGGTTATCTCATTGATTGTTCATTTATATTTCTTAATTTTAAGTTAATGTTCATTAATTTTAAAACATAAAGTTAATAAGAGAAAACCCCTATTTGGATTCAAATATAATATTACAAAAAATTAAAATCCAACAAATTAAAATCCAAATTTTGGGTTCTAGTTCAAATCTAAGGATTTTTAAAATTTTATAAACTTCTTAACTAAAAATGAAAGGCTTATTAGTTCTTTAAAATTCGTTAAAAATCATTCTTTAACAAATTTTCAGCAAGGTAACAATTATCGGACTTTTGATCTCAAGAAAATGGTTCAGTCATATAGCCTTCGAAGGACGTGTAAGAACCAGAATTAGTGAAAATTAGGACCCAAATTAATAGATATGAGTAATTGGCCTTATTCTAATTTAGAGTGATTTGCCTAGCCTTTTATTTAGTACTAGGGTTTTACATTATTTTACATTATTTATCAATAAGCGTCATTATATTCTTAACCTTTAAATAGTTTAAGTGATAAATGCATTCTATCCCCTAATTTGAGGTCATGTGCATTGACACCCTAACTTTTCAAAATGTGCATCGCGACACCCTTCTCCTTTTTCTCTCCATAGATACAATAGCTGTTGGGTCCTTCTTAGACACCTCCTCCCCAACAGGAGAGACTATAGTTGGTGAGCTTCATTTCATAGTGAAGTGCCCTTTTGTTATTGTTAGAGTACTCTAGTATCATTGTGGGCAAGGTCTTGGACCATAGAGATAGTTTTGCATGTTTTGCACTATAATTCAGATTTATTTTGTATTTATATAATTATAGTTTTTATGGTTTATTTTGTATAGAGAGCAACTCAACATACTTTGTATTATAGAGACAGATTGAGAGTTTGGTTATGAAATTATTATTTATGATGATTTTATTTTCAGAAGAAAAAGATATTTATATCAGAGATAAAAAAAAATGATTTAGAAATGGTTTTCATGATTAAAATATGCATATAAAGAGACTTAGTGATTGGAGGCTTACGTGGAGATGAAATTCCTCACGTGCCGGTCATGTTCTCAAATTGGGTCCTGATAATACATAACTCTAAAATTCGATTTAATACTTGGAAACCAAAACATAACTACATAACTGGTTTGTTACATAATCTTAATCACATTCTATAATTAAAATCCATACTTGATTTCTGAAAATAAATACATAATCTTAAGATAGGATGCATGCTTTTGATCCTACCTACATATCTATTGGAGCACTCTAATTCTAACATAAACCTAATCTAAGTCTTACTACAATGTAAAGTTCATCACTGGAATAGCACACTACTAGAATGGCAGACTGAACAAATACTAGACCGACAACTATGAAGAGGAAGGGAGAGGGTGAGTCATTAGACTCAGGAATGGATTTCACCCATCACCCGCATAAGACAACCAACAGGATATCTATATATATATATATATATATATATATATAGGAAAAACACCTCTAAATTCATGGATTCATAGAAAAGCTTTTCTAAAACTCATAGTTTATCATGAAATCATTTTAAACTTATGGTGTGATAAATAATAAGAAATAGTAATCTCTCTCTCTCTCTCTCTCTCTCTATATATATATATATATATATATATATATATATATATATATATAATAATAATAATAATAATAATAATCTTTGGAACTATGCTGATCTCTATAGGTACCTCATAAGGTCTCGTATTGGATACCTAAGTAGGTTCCATTCTCTGAATACTCTCGGACGAGATTGTCCTTTGCGAACAACTTGGTATCAAGACTAACAATCTTTAATAGCAGTTAACCATTGTCCGTTTCTCTATAGTTACTATCTAAAACTAGTTTACATATAAATCAAATAAATCTGAAAAGCTTCAAACTCTTAACACCTGAAAACTCTGAAGCTCTTGGATTCGTATAACTTGGACAATATGAATTTAGCATAATTGTGGCTATAAAATCATGTCCAAGGGATCACCAACTTGTAGGCATCGTTTCAAAAGTCCATAGAATATGTATATGACAATTACTTTGAATCATACTGAGTTCCATACCTTCAATATCATAAAACTAAAATTCTAAAATCGTATTTCAAGTTGACATACTTTCATAACTTGATAATTCTCAAATCATAATAACATCTTTGTTCATGAAGCTAAGTTATACTATGTTCAATATTTTCTCAAGACAACTTAACTTGATACTCTAAAAGCATAGTCTGAAATCCCAAACCTTAAAAACATAGCAATGTCATAAATTCATAAAAACATATTTGACAACTTGGCAAACTTGCTAAAATATAATACATATTTTCCATTAAATTTTTTCTTGAGCATATAAAACATTTTCATAGCATAAAACATATCAATCATTGTCCCATGGTTTTCTAAAACATATTTTCATGATTTGTTCAAAGATTCATAACTCTTTCAAACTTGGCATATTATGTAAATTCATATTCATAACATATCTCTACTTATATATTTATAGTTGCCAATCATAATGCTATAAACATAATCATAATGACCGAAAACAAGGTCATGAGTTTAAACACACTCATTGTTTGGGATGGGAGTATGTAGGTGCTATCAACTTGACCTTAGAATATTAGAATGAAACCAACAACTTCCATAGAGCATCATGGATACATGAAAAAACTATAAGTTTACTAGAACAACTCTATGAATGTTGAGAGTACAAAACTTGACATTAATCAAGAATAACAATAGCCAAATACAAGAACAGGAAGAAGATAGAGGAACTCTGGCATAAATATGAACAATCCTTACCTTGAAGCTTGGAGAAGATAAGATTGAGAGGTGATGAAAGTGGATGGTGGAAAAGAGAATGGAAAAGAGCAAGGGTTGCGCTTTAGGGAAGAAAACACATAGGGAATGGTATTTATAGGGGTGGGGGTCTCATTAAATGAAACTATGTTGTTTTGCACTTAACATCGGGGTATCGCTATAGCGTCACAGCTGGCAGAGGGATTTGCATCGTGCATGGACGCAGGAGCGTCTCTAAAGACCAAAACCTCCAACATCCAACAGCTTGACCGTTATAACGTCGAGGACCATTATAGGTATACAGAATGTGTGCTTTGCATTTTTATTGACTTCCTGCATCTGGGGCTTTCTTAGTAATAACATAGGTGGGTCCCGGTCGCTAGACTTTACTAGACTTGTCTAGGGACATATGGACATAAGGTTAAAGTAATTATTATAAATTAGAGTAAATTTTAATCATAAATTAAAATTTGGATAGTGAATATTAATAGTTACACTATTACTTATATTCATATTTAGAGTCTTACGTTAATTAATAACAATATAATTATAAATTAGAATTAATTTTATAATTATAAAATATAATGAATTATGCAATACATAAAAGAATAGAGTGAGTATTGATTAAATAATACAGTGAATTTTACTTATATATAGATATATTAATATTTTATATTAGTATAAGCTACATATATTTTATTTTGTAAACAAATAAAATATATAAATTTTAACAAAAGTTATTCTGGTAAAAATATAAAATCATAAATATGAGAAAAAAGAGAATTAACAAAAAAATTAAGAATAAATTAAAGGGTAACTTATTTAATTATTTAAGGGATAAAAATATATATTTTAAAAACAAAAGAGATAAAAGTGTAACGATATCATCTTTTAAGGAAAGAGTTGTATTTCATAAAATAATAATAATAACAATTCATGTTATAAATTTTATTTCTATGGGTGTTTATTTTGGGTATATTTAATTATTTCCAGAAATAGGTAGTTGGGAATGATATATTTCTACGTTTATTACAAGTTTTATAAAAAATTTCGGGTATTAATTATTTTATGGAAAAAGATTTTCTTATGATTTAGTGAAATCTTATTCCCAAGTGAAGGGTGGGGAAAAAAAGTTCTCATGACTTGGGAATCACAATTATTAAGCATAATTACTAAACCATCCCTCAATTATTTGACTTTTTCTCTCTTTATGATTGTTTTTTCTTTTTTATGGTTGGAAGCTTAATTTTCATTTGACATAATTGTTATATTTTTATCATTTTATTTAATTATTCATTTGGATAAAATGAACGAATTTGAAAAGTTAATTGTTAATTTTACATTGATTAGGTAACATTTCTAAATTTATATATATATATTTTAGAAGTTAATGTGTTAAGGGTATTTTGAAAATTATGACACATATTCTCATAAATATAGATTATAAACAAACAAGTTTTAAATTTATTCCCAGGAATTTTAATAAATAATTCTAGGAATATTTAATGTTATACAAATAATTTTTTAAAGATATCCAGGAATAATATTCCCAAAATATGATTTCCAGGAATGATTCCTAGGAACATAATTTCAAACCTTGAAACAAATGCCCCTTAAGTACTATTTTACCAAATGAAATTATGCAAAAAAGAATATTTATATGTATTTATTACAAATCTATATATAGAGATTTTTTATTAATCCATGTAGGCAAGGGTTTTAAAACTCAAGAGTTGACATGGGTATCATAGAACTAAATAGTACAGTTTTTGAAATGTTTGGATCAAAACCACATTTTTTTCTAGCAACTAAAACTAAAAGTTGCTCATTTTATTAGATATAAAAAATGAATAAGTCAATAAAATAAAATCGCAGATATATAACCTTTTTAACTCAATTATTCAATGAATTTAACCGAGGAGATAAATCAAAATGCATATCATAATTATTTTCTAATCTCTTAATTTGAAAGGACAAAAAGTAACACTTTGACCCTGATCAGCTTACTCTCTTGTTAATATTCACTCTTATACACTCTTTCAACAAAGTTGACCATTCTTTTGTTGTGAATTTCCATACATGGCCTGGTTGTCTCAGGTTTGTGAATATATATAAGCACCAAATCCCCCCAACATTCAGATATGATAAGCCCATTTTATTAACTTACATCTCTAGTTATTATTATGGCAATTAGAAGCACCAACAGTAACGTCGGCATCCACCTCCCCAGCACCAACCCACCAAAACAACCAAGGGTGGCTGGCATGCTGCCATCTTCATTACCTGTGAGTTTAACCCCATTCATTCTCCACATGGTTTTAACTTTTAAGTTGTGTTTATAATTGCGTTGCGAAAAAAAAAAGCCACGGAAAATATACAGCTGATGCAATCGCAATCGTCACTTGTGAAGCACAATTTAAAATCATATACCCCTCCATATTCAGGACCTTTTTTTGTTTTTATTATATTGTGAGTTTGGATTTTAGAGGATTTAAGATGGGAGAAAGACTTATAGTGTAAAATTATATTATAAGTCCTTTCCTTTTTCTCTCAAAAACCCAAACCCATAGACATATCATGGATATGGCTCGTGACAGAATAATTAATTTTTCTTTGTAGGCGTGGAATTTGCAGAGCGATTTGCTTTTGTAGGATTGTCCGCGAACTTGATCTCATACCTCACAAATGTGCTCCACGAGCCTATCGCTGAAGCTGCCAAGAACGTCAACACTTGGGTTGGTGTTTCCTCTCTTTTCCCTTTGCTGGGTGGCTTCATCGCTGATTCTTATCTTGGTCGCTTCAAAACCATCATCTTGTCCTCCATCATTTATCTCTTGGTAAGAAATAAATTTCGTCTTCATCATTTCAATTTTTTTTTCCCTTTTAAAAATCTTTTGAAATGAGGTGTGATAAATAATTGTTCGTACCTTTCTTTTTCATTTTTCTTTTTGTTTGATTTCCTTCTTTTTAAATTTTGTTATTTTTCATTTTTGTACTTCGCTCCACCTGGTTAACGACGCTGAGCCACTTGTATATTTTATTGAAAAAAAATGCCTTAAATATAAAATTTTTATTTTTTTAGATTAAGCCGATAAATTTCTCTAATTCATTCAATTAAGATAAGTGATGATAAAACATATCGCGCTCATAATGATCAATAGTCTTCCCTTAAAAATTTAAGACTAGATTACTTTAAAATTAGGTGATATTATACACATTACTCATCGATTTAAAAATTATACAACGTTAATCTCTCATGAAGTTACAGATATACACACCAAACATCCTTTATTTTTTACTGCATGCTACATCCATAACCTTTGAGCACTCCTATAAATTAAACGCCTAGTTCCCTTGCAAAGAATGTCAGTGTGTACGGGTGACAATTAAATTGAGAAATATCACTGGTAATATCATTTAACCTCGCAGTTTGATAAATTATTCTCTCAAAACATTAAGTTACTAGGCAGAAATACATGTTCCCTCACGCGATATTCTATTTTGGGTTTGAAGAGTAGACAATACACAGACCTATATAATCTTGTACTGAAATTTAATTATTTTATTTAAAAAAATATTAGACAATAAGATTTGAATTCTAGAACATTTGGCTGTAAGTGCTCTCATAGACATAAATCATTTCTCTCACAAGTTTAAATTATTAGGTAGTGGATATAATTTATAAAAGAAAAGAAATAATGATCAATATAATATAGTACTTGAAAGGATCACTTTAGCCAATGAAGAAAGCCTTCTTAGGGGTATATGTTTGTGAATTTAAATTTTAAAAGGAGAAGGAATGGAAGGAATGACTTGTTATGTAACATAATATTTTAAATTTTTATACTAGGAGTGTATTTTGTTGAAGAGTAATATTAGAGATAAAATTTACCTAGATGAGTTTCATGTGTAAAATAACACACTCAACTCATTTAAGTAATTTTTACCCTTATTTTTACTCCTAACTAAACACACCCTAAAAGTCATTCTTTTCTCTTTCTTCTCTTCTAAAATCCAAACCCACAAATATATCCTAATAATATAAGAAAAAATATATGAAAAATGACAAAGATAGACTTTTATTGAAAAAGTAATGTAGATCTCAAAAAAATTAAAAGAAAAAGAAAAAGTATTGAAGATATAATGAAAAGAAGCGTCTAAATCTCAATGATATAAAGTATACATATTTTAGTAAATATGGAAACATTCAAGGTATTTACTTCCTGTGCTTACTATTTGCAGGGTTTGCACTAAAAGTTATTAATATTCAAAACAAGAAATTTGATCCTCACAATATTCCATGTAATATTTGAATGGCTCCTTTCTTGTGATTTGTTCACATCGGGGGCGCGGGAACGGCCTTGATGCATGCATATATTCGCACATAATTTAACATATATTTTTCTGTTTGTGATAGTAAAGAATCTAATGTCATTTAGCTAGCTAAATGTGTGGTTAGCTGATAATCATTGATTGAATATTCGTTCCATTAATTAATAAAAGGGTAGTCCAATCCTGGCACATATCTTAGCCCTGTAGTCCAATTCCTGCACATATGTTAGTCTTGTCAATTCTAGAAATAGAATACTTTAAAGTTGAAAAATAAATGAAGACAACTTTAAGTTTTAAAAGAAAAAAATTGTTGTGTCACTCAGTCACATTTTTATTTTAAATATCAATTTTTATATATTATCAGTATGAAGTTACCTGATATTATTATTTAATAAAAATTAATGATTTTTAATTTTTTTCGTATTCCTTTTATACACTCAAAGAGAAGTTAATTAGTTAATTAGTTACATAAAAAAAAAACGAAAAAAAATGAAGATGTAGGGATAAATAAGACAATGGGTGGTTACACTATTTATGTATTTATATATATGGACTTGGGAAAAAAAAACTTCAATAGAGTGAGCCATTAAAATGTGGTTACTCACCACAATCATCCTTTCCTTTTTTACTTTTTGGTGTAGACCACAATCCTTTTTATTAATAGTGTGTGTATATATATATATTATTGCAATTCATCAATTATCGATCATAATGAGATTTGTATTCAGAATTTGTTACAATATAAGTTTTTGTAATTATTTACAAGAATATGGTATTTTAAAAAGTAAATCTTGTCAATGGGAAGATTTGAATGATAAAATTTAATTTTTTAAACCAAATCTTATCAATAATAATATTTAATAATAAAATATTATTTTTTAAATAAAATATAGCTAATGGAAAGATTTGTATAATAAACTATTATTTTTCAAATCAAATTTTGCCAATGGTAAGATAAATAAAACACAATATTCATGTAAATTTATCCATAATTTCATATATGAAGAATTGTTAAATTAAAATACAATATTAAAAATAAAAAACCATCTTGGGTCTCTATATTTTTTACGAGTAACTGATGTATGAAGTAGTAAAAGGAATAGGGTAAAACTTTTTTTGGTTTTGAGCAAATAAGAATAGTAGAGTTTAATTTTAATGTATAGTTAAGATAAAAGTTTCTTATATTGTTATTCAATAATATATTATCATATCAGTAAAAAGTAGTTGAGTCTCACACCATCTACTTAAAAAATCATTAAAATAAAATGATTTGATCAAATGATAGTATAAGAGCGCATTTGTATGGGATTTTGAGCCCAAAATCACTTTTTTCAACAAAAAAGTTTCCTTTCGTATATTTAAATTTTTTAAAAAATAATTCAAATTATAAAAAAAATTAGTTTTCAGTTTTTTCAATTATATATAAAATTTAAGTTTTATAATCACTTTTGTTAAAATCTAAAATAAACACACCCTAGATTTTTTTATTATCAGTATAGAAAAATTAAAATCACAAAAATATTTTTTAAACTCTATTCACAAATATTTTTGTATTTATTTTCATAATGATTGCTTGAATATCCATAACACCAACACGACCTTAGTAGCTTTTTTTTTTTTTTTTTTTTGACTGGACCTAATTAGTAGCTTTAAACATATTCGGATACATGACTGTATAATGGCCACAGTAAAATATGTACATATTCAAACATTAAAAAATATAGCTTTTATGCATCGACTGTTAACACTAAAATTCGCTGAGAGTGATATAAAAAAATAACTACAAACTATTGAAATTCCATTGGTTGGCTATACACAATTGTTTTACACCGTCGATATGTACAAATTAAACTAAGAAAATAAATAGTTTAATTATATACACCATTATTGTAAACAAGTTTAATACAAAGATCCAACTATCTATTGTCACTTTAGTAAAATTAGAATATTTGATTTGATCACCTATTATTTTAAAACTTTTATAAATAGAAACATATATTTTTTTTTTTTGGAAATTACATTGGTTGTATGAGTTACAATTAGATCAATTCTAGTAGCTTAAAAAGAAACACATAATTGATTGATGATATAAATTCTATATATTAAAATTAATTTAAAAAATAGATATTATCTCTCTTACTAGTGTGGCATACACACACACACACACCACATGCAGGGCATGGTTTTCTTGACACTGACAGTCTCGGTAATAAAGCATACAACGCTATTCTTCATAGCCCTTTACGTGTTGTCCGTCGGTGACGGTGGACACAAGCCATGCGTCCAAACCTTCGCTGCTGATCAGTTCGATGAGGACACGGAAGAACAAAGGAATTCTAAGAGCTCATTCTTCAACTGGTGGTACTTGGCGATTGTACTTGCCTCAACAACTTCTGTGTTCGTGGTAGTATATCTGCAGGTAAATTACTTGTTCCTATCTAAGTCTCAATTTGTCAATTAGTTTTTGTTAAAATATATATATATATATATATATATATATATATATATAGGATTTTTTATATCCTATAAACTTCATGGATACAATACTTTTTAAATAATATGTGGCTAAATTACCATATATCACACTAATTAAATTTATTAATATTTTAAATACTCATAATTAAAGCACAATCCTAAAATTCAAAAGGTTATTGATATCTTTAGGTACCAAAATAAAAACCTATATATAATTAGGATGTTTAATTACGTATTGATGTATAAACGCGATAATTGATTTTAGAGAAATTTTTAGACGGAACAAAAAAATTTCGTGCTCTCTAGTCAATTAAGAATTTCTTTTGGTGTGTTATGTTTTGTGTTAATCGATATTTTAAATCATTTATCAGATAATCTTAAAGATATAATATTTCATATTGAACTATATATATAGTGCAGACCGAGTATTTTTTTTGTTTCTTGAATTCCTACTCGAACCCGAAACTAAGAATTATTTGATTAATCAACATCTTACATAGATACTATATACGTATATATATATTTTCTTTTTTCAGAAAAAACTGTCAAGTATATCCGCATTTTCATTAGCATGCCTATTGCACTGATATTACGTTACATTTTATTCATATCTATTTTGATTTTTTTATGCCAATATGGTGGAAAGTGATTGCATCAAGGATTATTCTATTCTTCGCAAAAGACGTTGCTATTGATGCCGCCACTTGGAAAATAACGTTGCTATTCGTTATAGATTGATTCGTTATATTTTTAGGTTACATTCAGTTAATCAAATCAAGTTCTAATTATTCTGATTCCATTTCCTTAATTCTCATCTAATGGAGAGCAACAATCGACAAAGTCTACTACCTCATATATAATAATTATATATGAAGATTTTATTTTCTTTTGGTGTACCTGCTTTCTTTATTTTGGTGTGCATATAAAAGTTTATTTGGATATGTATAGTAAATACAATATCCTCTTTCAAGAGAAGAAGTTGTTACACTTGTCTCTTCTCTATTACTAAAATAGTCACATTTTAGTTTTTTTTTTATTTTTTTATGAATTCTCTATTTTTCATATTTGTTATTTTATTTTTATATCAAAATACTCTTTACTAATAAGTTATATATACATATTAGTATTTTTTTTTTACAAACTAAAATATGCGATGCTCATAATAATATAAATATTAATATCTTTATACATACATGCATTTAATTAATTTTTAAAATTTTATTACGTTAAAAAATAAGTTATTAATAGTAGCAATAATTTGTAGTATTTTTCATCAGCTGTTGACTTTTGAATTTTAATATATGTATATAAAAGTAAAAATTATTTATTAATTTTGCATATAAAGATGAGTCATAGAGAGTATAACAGAAGAATTTTGTGATATATATATATATTAATTGTATAGAATTAATAGTTGAGAAAATACATAAATTTTACTATTAATAATTTTTTAATATAAAAATAATTTAAAAATTAAATAAAACATATCAATATTTTATATTATTCATAAAGGTATTTTAGGAACAAAAATAATAAGTATGAGAAAATGAAAACTTAATGAAAGTTTGAAAATGAGTTAAAATATAGCTTATCTTAATTTTATAGGAGATGGGGATAAATGTTTTAGAAATAAAAAGGAGGAGGCTGTAATCATATCATCTATTAAGGGAGAGACTTGTTTTCTTGTTTCCAGATAAGTAGTTTATTATTTAATTACATAAAAGGCTCCCACTCTTCAAAATTAAAGGAGTACTAAAACATCTACATCAGCCTAAATCCATAATAACATTTACACAAAGAGAACCAGAGCTAATGAACATATTCGGACATCATGAATTGGATGTGATATAGACCATACTTGAATGATCTAACATTAAAGGCTCCCACTCTTCAAAATTGAAGGAGTACTAAAACATATATATTAGCTTAAATCCATAGTAACATTTCACAAAGAGAACCAACACTAATTGATAAACATATTCGATTTCATGGATTCACATATTATTTATTATTGAATGACTAGACAATAATTGAATATGGTCTACACTAGAAACATAAACGACTAACATTTTCCCCATGATTACAATATCTCTTTCCAACAAACACATTGTTCCAGTCATCACAATTTTGCCATACTAAGAAATGACCTTGACCTAGCTTTTTCCTAACTAAGCTATAGAAATTAAATTAGCCCAATATTGGGCACATATAAAACATCAATAAAAGTCAATGTTTTGTCATATGTCAACTTCAATTTTAATCATTAATAACTTCTAAATAAATATATAACAAATCAATTTTGTAATACATGTTGAATATAAATAATATTTAATATTTTCTACAAATTAAATATTATTTTAATTTATGACACATAGAAAATCTTTTTCGAATCATAATATTAATAATTTTGATTAACTGCAAAATTTGTAAATAGATTCAAGCAATTATTTTGAACATTATCATTTAGTATAAAAATAAATCATTTAATATAAAAAATATTAATTTATCTATATCCAAATCATGATCATGAAACTGATATGTACATATAGAGATATACAAAAATAAATATGTTTGATTTTTATTCATTATCATTGTGATTTTATTTTTCTAAAATATTTTGTTAAATTATATACACTTATATTATTGAAAGAATATGACTCTTTTATAACTACTTAAAAAGTTTTATAAAATACAATATATATTCAATTACGAGTATGAAATACTTTGCATATTACATGTATATTCTCAAATCATAATCAATATTTACACCATAAATGTAAATGATAGATGTCTAAATAAATCTTAACATAATCTCATTAATTATATTAAAACTAATTTCTAACGAAAATATTTGATAAAAGGCAAATGTAGTATACTTATCTGTTGAATTCCAACAATATCTATGACACTAATACAAATATTAGGATCAACAATGGTAATCTAGAAGATTTTTATGAGATACTATTTTAGAATTTTTAAAAAAATCAAACATAATGATATCACATAAAAACATGAATATTATTTTCTTCTATTGTGATTGATATTTACTTAAGTTAACTTTACATTTTTATATTTTGAATTTTACATGATTTATTGTTTCATATAAATTTAATATAGAGATTTATATTTATTCATTTTTTTGTCTTTAATTTGCAATTATAATCTTTTTCTCTTTTTTCCTTTTTCTCAAAGGATTTGAATATTTGTTAGGCTTTATCCAACTCTCCCAGAGTAGACTTGACCTTTCTAAAGGCACACTCTCTCATAATATTACATTCTAGCTTGAATTTCATAATTAGTCAAAACGACTTTTGTATATATACTCTTCTCAACTCATAATTGTAAGTAACGTGGCACTTAAAACTTTTGAAATATCACTTGAAACACAAAAATAAAAAATAAAAAATAAAACCCAACAAACCTTCCTCTTGAAGTCCCTGAATTGGATTGCATCCATGCATTAAAAATAAAATAGCATTGTGTTGTAGATTTTGGAACACACCATGAGAGACTCCACTTGCAACTCCTGTACCTTTACACATTGGCAGAAGAAATGATTCACATCTTCCTGCACATTACAAAAAATGTTGAGCAAAGAGATCTAGGGGTTTCAAAATTCAAAAGACTTAACAAACAGACTAAGCAATAAACCAAAAAGTGAATTGGACACTACATTGACTAAAAACCTTAAGACAATAAGTTTATGGTTCTTCTGATCATATATACTATTGACTCGATCAAACTTGACCAATGTGGAATTTCAAATTCACACTTGAAACCAATAATCTCCCTTCGAAGCTTTCACGGCAAAGAAACACAAAAAAATAAATGAAAAAAAAAACCAACAAACCTTCTTCTTGAAGTCCCTGAATTTGACCACATCCATGCATTAAAAAAAAAAATTGTCTTGTGGATTTTGGAACACATCATGAGAGACTCCACTGTAGAACTCCTATACCTTTACATAGTGGCAGAAGAAATTATTCACATCTTCCTATTACACATTACAAAAGTGTTGAGCAAAGAGGTTGAGGGGTTCAAAATTGAGAACTTAAACAAACGAACTTAACAATAAATCACAAAAGTGAACCCAACACTATATTTTTGGCCAAAAACCTTAAAGAATAGTTTATCTGCCTCCCATTATATATACTATTGACTCTAATCCAAATTTAACTAATATAGCACTCCAAACTCACACTTAAAACCAACAAAAAGGACTAATGTTGTTCTCCATATGAATGATTCAAAACTTATCCTCCCATTTAATCTATAGAACTTATCTAGCAGCAGATTTAACTTGTCATTAAATTGTTGTGGCTCCCACTCAAATAAAGACCTTCTCTATTCAAAATGCCATTTTCACTATCCAATATTCCGATAGTCAATGTACATCTATTTTGTTGCATAGAGATCGATAAAAGTCTATGAAGCATGTCCTTCAAACCATTCCCAGCAGCCATCTATCCCACCAGAACAAAATCTTCTCATTGTTTCCCACTTTTTATTTTTATTTATTTATTTTTTTGTGAAGCCACTTCTTATAACATTAGCATACTTCTTTTTAGAACCAGGAAAATGACATAGTTGGTACAACAACTTCCAACCATATTGGATTTTTGGACTTCAATTGGTGTTACAGAGTTGTATGAGTTGATGGATACTATGACATTTCGTTAAAGAGATTCGAGCAGAATAAAAAGTGAACAAAATATATAACTAATTTTAACACCAACATATGTTACGGTCTGTTTGGTTTGAAAATAAATTTTTCTATTTTCAGTTTAATTATTGTTTTTTCAAATTTTATAAAGAAAACAATGAAAAATGAAAATAAAAATTGAAAGATTTTCTAGATTTAAACGTTTTCTCTTTTCAGGAATTTTAGATGGAAATTGTAAAATCTAGAAATCAAAATTGAATACTAAGGTTTTTAGTTTTACTGTTTCCTTTATAAAATTCTAAAAAAAAAAGGAAATAAAATGAGAACAAAAAATGAAAACTGTAAAATTATTTTCTAAAACCGTACGGACACAAATATTTCTTGTTAACGTAGATCACACATTTCTCTCTGGTGGAGCACATTTCACTATGAAAGAACAACATAATCCTAACCTCTTTATACCATACCAAAATCTTTACTTTGCATAAACTTGCAATAAAAAGAGATTTTGAATTAAAATTTTTCCATTTTTCTTGAGCTTAATTTTGATTCATTGGAAATTTTATCCAATGAAGCCATTTTATTTGCAAGGCCTTTCAATTAGTGAGTGTGATAGTTAATTATATTTTTTAATATGATAGTATATAAGTGAATAATAATATTTGTCTATCAATCTAAATTGAAACTTTGAAATGCCAAAACCACAGGATAATTTTGGGTGGACCTTGGGGCTGGGATTGGTGGCAGGTGTGTGGACAATAGCCCTAGGATTGTTTTTGCTGGGAATCAAGAGGTACAAGAAGGAAGGCCCAAGAGGGAGCCCATTTACCAACATAGCACAAGTTTTTGTTGCTGCATTGAGAAAATGGCAGGTGAAAGACACGCCACGCCATGAGAATTCTTATTGGTATGGCCACGACCATGGCGCCTCCCTTCGTTCTAGGGATCACCCTGAATTTCCTACTTTGGACCACACTGACCAATTCAGGTGCGCTTTAGTTTCAATTAATATTTCCAACTGTATCTCTGTAGCCAGCATCAATGATTCTTTACTTTAATTTATTAATATTAAAGCCATTTATATATTGATTATGTGTTATAGTTTTTTTTTTTATAAAAATTCTCATAATTACTATTGAGAATTAATTTTCAATTTTAAAATTTAATTTTATATAAAATTTAATTATCTAAATTGAAAATTTTTAATGCTGACTCATAATTAATTTGATATTTTAAAATTAATTTTCAACTCATCCATTTTAATAATGTGTCAACACATCATTAGATATTTATATAATTTTGTATGATAACATTACATCAAAATTTGCCATTTTCTACAAAATTATCCCTATAGTTTATTAAGAATAAAACTGTAAAATAAAAAATGAAAATTGTTAAATAGCGTATCTTTTGGAGTTTAACTATTATTTTTATTTAGTGTCTTATATTTTGTTGACTAATCTTACCAAGTATCACGATCACAAAAAGAAATATAAGACAACTCATCATAGTTGTCATCATTAAAGAGTAAAATACACAAACAACCATTTTAAATATTAAGAAATGACACTTTATCATATTTGTTTAAAAAATTTACACTTTAACCTATTTCATTAAGAGTGTGTTTGGCACATTTTTCTTCATAATTAATTTTTTATAAATTATATATTAAATAATATACATAGTTATAAAATAAATAATTAATTTAATTTCTATATATTGATAACATAAAATAAAGAGTGAATACTTATTCCTTCAAGATTTTTGCGGACTATTTATCCTTCAAGAAAGAAATTAATCTCATAGTCCCTTAAGATTGAAAATGATGGACACATTAGTCTCTCTATTAGTTTTTTATTGTTAGACTTACCCATGTGACAGGATAATGATCGAGTGCCATTAGAACGTTAAAGATAAGCTAAATGAAGCTATTTTGGAACATATTACACTCATTTTGGTGTCTAAAATTATATAAAATGAATCACTTTATGATTTATAATAGAGATTTAAATTACTCATTTTGTGAATTTCAATAACCAAATTAAGTCATTTTAAACTCTATTCCACTTCAAATGACATATACATTACTTAACATCATGTTAAAGGTCAATGTATAATTTTATTAATGTTTAAAGAATCAAATATATATAGAGGGACTAATGTGTCATATTATTAAAATCTTAAGGGACGTGAGTTTAATTTCAATTTTTAGCGACTAAATAGTCTTACAAAATTTTTTGAGGGACTATATGAGTTATTTACTCTAAAATAAAATATTAGTAGATAACTTTTTACCTAATTTTACACTTTCTAGAATTTTTATCAATAGACGTTTAAAATTATTTTATATTATCAATTCACAGAAATAAAATTTATAAATAATATTAAAAATTATATTTAGAGTTATAAAATTAATTATTTTAATTAAAAATTTAATAATAAATATTTTTAATAAATAATATATAAAAATTAAATAAATATTTAGAATAATGTCAAAATATATAATGAAATAATATCTATTTTGAAAAATAAACATGACATGACACTATTTTGTATTTCTGTTGGTTTATTTATTTTAGAATTATATTTTGATAAATTTAATTTTAATATGTTAATAGTGTAAAAGTCTTATATAATGTATTAAAGCATATATTGTAACATAATCAAAGTGATTACTCCTCTATCCACTATTTGAAAAATCAATTAAATAGAATGATTAAATGGATAATGGTGTAAAAGCCTTTTACACTGTCAACACATCAAAATTAAATTATTATTTTAGTTTAATTTTATTTTCATATAATAAATATAAAAGGAATAAATATATATATCATTTTATTTTTCTTTTACATTTTAATTTTTTCATCTTCTACATTTTTATCATAATGCGAGTAATGAACATAATAAACATACCAAAGCAATATTATTTATAAATCATTTAAAATTAAATTTAATAAAATGATAAATAAACTATACATTTTTAATCATTCTTTTAATTTATTTTTATTATATATAATTATATTTATATTAAATATTATATTATTTTGTCACGACCCACTAGGGAACGTGTACCAGTGAGGATTGGGTCCCAGGAAGCCTGGTAATGTGACCTGCTAAAATGTATAAATAGTAAAAATGTATAACCCAATAATTTAATTTCAACTAAGTTTATCAATCTTGAAATATTTTCAAAACATAAATCCTGAATACAAAACTGTATAATAGCAATAATTTGGGCCGAAGTCAAACATAATTAAATAAATAATTGGAATTTAAAATAAATGATTATAAAACTATGCATGTTTGGGATCCTATTTATATAATTACTTAACACTACTATAGCTATGTGAACCTATAATAAGCTTCACTCCAAGCAAAGCTCGCCAAAAGATTCTGAACACTACTGAGGAAGATCTTGTGGTGCACTGAACCTGTAGTTGTATTTATAGGGTAGAAAAAGAGGTGGTGAGTTCATCGAAACTCAGTTGAGTCTTACTCATAACCCACATGGGACAACAAAAATAATACATATAATATATATGCAGCTTATATAAAATATTTTAATATTTAATTACATAACTATACTGAAAATCATATTTCAAATGAATTCATAACAATAATTAGTAGAGAAATAGGAGTTGAACTGAATATATTACTATATTGAGCTGATAGATGAAACTGATAGGCACCTAACTAGATTCCATAAATGGACACCACACTAGATTCCTTATTGTCATCTGGAGTTAAGTTAGTCCTAGTGGTTCACTTGGTACCAAGATTAATGATCATGCAACCATTAACTTACTTTTCTATTTCTCATTAATTATTAGCTAAAAACTAATATTCAAAATATTTCACTAGTCCTAGTGTTCATACTAAACTAGGGCTCATGCAATTTTTCTAACTGATAAAATAATTGTAAAATATACATATAGCAAATATGGTCCTATGAGTTTTCTAAAATAATATTTTCATGATAACTGCAAAAACAATAATTTTCTAAAATTACTATAATCTATGAAAACATGTTTTCCTGGCATAAATCATTCTAAAAATTCATAAACAATTTCATAATCCTTAGAGTACTAATAATGACCAAAAGTTAACCTTGATCTTAAACTCATTTACATTGGTAGTTGGAGTGCACTTCCATGGGATAACTTGATTTAGGGAGTAGGATTTATATTATAACTACCAAAGAACATAATAAAAATATAAACAATTTACATTATCACTAAGAACTGAATTTGGAATGATAGAGAGGAAGAATATCATGAGAAAACATGTCTGATAATGCCCTAACTCATAAACTAGACAAAAAGAAGAAAACTAGCTAAAATTCATGTAAATCACTTACCGAAAGCTTGGGGAGGCTAAAGAACGGAAGGAAAACATGAAGGAGAGGTACAAAGAGTGTTGGCGAAGGCTGAGGTGTTTAACCCAAGCCTGGGGATGAGTTTATATAATGTTGGGGGTGCTTTAATGAAACTACGTCATTTTGACGCGTACAAATATTGAGGCCAACTGTTATAGATCCTGGACCACTATAGTGGTTGGCACAGAAAGAGGTCAACCATGAGTACACACTTGATCGCTATAGCCATCTCAGAGATCGTTTCTCACAACTTACTTTGGGAATGTGACCGGCATGTGAGAAATTTCATTCTCACGCAAGCCTCTTGACCTATTAACGTTTCTACATGCATACTCTGTTCATAAAATCCATTTAAATCATAAATTTCCTTTTTCAACATATAAATCACCTTTCTAAAAACCATCGTATAATTATAGCAACTATTTCATAACCAACTCTAAAGTCTATGATTATAATACTAACTCATAAAATCAATATCAAAAATCTCATAATCTATCTCTAAGTCTGAAGTTATAATAACACCAAAAATAAAAAGTGTTGTACAAAACAACCATGAAGGGTAAAGTTTTGTAAATACAACTCATAATGTCTTCATGATATGCATAGACTATATGACATGCTCTACGGTCCAGGATCCTGCCTACAAATGTACTGGAGCTCTAGATCAAAACAATAAACACTTCACCTTAGTAAAGCTCACCATTGGAACTCTAGTGCGTTGAGACAATGGTAGCTGAAGGACCTAATCGCTTCTATATTTGTAAAGGAAAATAAAGAAGAGGGGTGAATTTTTATTCAAAAACTCAGTGAGTAAGTCATCACTTGAAACCCCCTTTCATGGGACATCAAAGAACAATGTATAAAATGATAATAACATCAATAATATTCAAAGGTTTTACATAATCAAGTATGCATATATAATTATATATGTGTATATATATTATTCAAATCATCACCTTTCAAACTCAAAAACAATTTTCTTAATTTACTTTCATACCTGAAATCATATAAGCTTACAATGTAGTAGCTCCTAGAGAAATAGTAATCTTTGCTGGTTACGCACAATGTTTGTGACGTAACAAAACTCTAAGTATAAATCTCTTGTCACATCTGGGCGTTATGTATTGTCGTTCTAGTGTGACAATAAATTATCTGAAATCTCTAGCCCAGACTACTTGGTATCAAGGTTAATGGATCAATTCTAGCTATTAATTCGCTAACTGTTTCTCTATAGCTATCATCTAAACTAATTAAATAAATCTATCTAAAAGTGAAAACCCCTAAAACCTTTTAGTTCTCTAAGAGCTATGAATTTATCCGATTCTAATATTCAAAGGTTTTACATAATCAAGTATGCATATATATATATATATATATATATATATATATATATATATCAAATCATCACCTTACAAACTTAAAAACAATTTTCTCAATTTACTTTCATACCTGAAATCATATAAGCTCATAATGTAGTAGCTCCAAGAGAAATAGTAATCTCTACCTTGGTTACGCACAATGTTTGTAACGTAACAAAACTCTAAGTATAAATCTTCAGTCACATATGGGCATTATGTATTGTCATCCCTAGTGTGACAATAAATTCTCTAAAATCTCTAGCTCGGGCTACTTGGTACCAAGGTTAACAGATTAATTCCAACCGTTAATTCGTTGATTGTTTCTCTATAGCTACCATATAAACTAACTAAATAAATCTATCTAAAAGTGAAAAACCCTAAAACCTTTTAGTTCTTCTAGAGCTCTGAATCTATCTGATTCTAATAGTCTGACTTTAGCATAATTATGGTTATGAAATCATATCCAAGGGATCATCTTTTGAAGACATTTGTGATTTCTAAAGCCCATAGAATATGTAGCCGTCAACTATTTTGAATCACATGAAGATTCATACTCTAAAACCCTTTAATTGATTATCTAAATCACATTTCAAACCGTTAAGCTTTTCATAAACTAGGAAAAACTCAATGTCATATTTTGAAATTACAAGGTCTAAAACTATATTTCCAACCTTTTTTCTCTAAGCTTCACATTTGGTTATAAAATTATATCATATACATAAACCAGTTTCATCGTCCATTGAAACAATCACAAAAGTCTCTAACAATGATATATATCATCAATTCTATCTAAAATCAGTTCAATAATAATGGTCCCATGAGTTTTATCAAAAAACAAGTTTCATGCTCCAAAACTAGAAATTCTAAAACATATAAACCAACAATAACCTCAAACATTTTTGTAGCAATCTTTAAAATCAAGAAGTAAAGGATATCTTTATGAAAATAATTCTAATGTACAATATAAAGATCACATATGTGAACCCATTCACCTGGTGGGTGACAAGTGAAGGCTCTACACCAACAGGATTCCTTAGAGTGGAAATGGCATTGGTATCTACCATAGAAGTAGCAAAATTCTGGATTAATCTCTAATGATCCCTAAATAACTCTAACCTAACATTATGAAGGGTGGAAGAATACTATGGCATGGAAACCATGAAGAACACAAGATTTAATCCCAAAACATGAAAGATTGAAGGAGAAAGGAAGTAAAATTCATAAGCTAAACATACCTTAAGCTTTTAGAAGAAGAAAAATGGAGTTAGATTGAGAAAAAGTTGAAGAAATGGAGTTGGAGGGTGAAAGGATCACAGTTCTGGAAGAAATAAGATGGAAAGGTGGTGTTTTATGGTCTGGACCCTTTTTTAATGAAATTTTGACTGCCAACACTTACTAAAGAGCATAAAATCTCCACCTGGATTGCCTTACTCTTCTTTGACCTGCAGTGCTTCAGAATGGTTTTTCTCCCAACTTTGAGCTATAATTCAAGTGCTTGTGTGTATTGGACTGGGTTGTCTCAATATTCATTTATTTACATTTCTTAATTTTAAGTTAATGTCATTTTAAAACATACATGTAAATAAAGAAATACCCTACATTTGGATTCAAATAAAATATCACAAAAATTAAAATCCCACCAAATCAAAATCCAAATTTTGGATTTTAGTTCAAATCTGGAATTCTTATGATTTTACAAACTTGTGAGTTTAAAATGAAATGTGTAAATGTTTCAGAAAATTTATTAAAAATCGTTCTTTAACCTATTTTCCTCTTGGGAACAATTACCTGGACTTTTGATCCCAAAAAGTGGTTATATTATATAGCCCTCCAATAGTGTGTAAAATCCAGACTTAGTGAAATTAGGACCTGATAACAAATAAGGGTAACTAGCACTCTTTATGGTTTGAAAAAAATTTTCTAACCTTTTTGTTTAAAACTAGGGTATTACAATTCCCACGGCAACACCACTTGATCGGGCTATAGTAGTATATGACTACTATAATGGTCCCTTCGAAGGATGCCACCGCTATAGCCGTCTATGATCGCTATAGTAGTCTCAAGGAAACCAAATTCTATACTTTTTTGTGATTTCATGAGTCTAGGACTTTCTTGGCAACACTGTGGTTCTAGGGAGCCCTAAGGCTAAATTAGACTTATCTAGGGACACGTGGACCTGAGAGATATCATATATTTATCATATATTATAAATTTATGTATTGATTTTCATTAATTTATTGTCACGACCCGACTTGGAAATGTGACCGGCGCATGAGGGGTCTCATCCCATGTAAGCTCGTGACCTCTAGTCTCTATATGCATATATTAATAATAAATCCATTTTCAAAGTAATATAAAATCATCTTTGATATAAATCTCTAGCTCTTTGAAATCAAGTTCGTAATAAATTTCATAATCAAACTCTAAATCTATCTCCGAATACAAACTATATGAGTTGCTCTGTACAAACATACCATGAAAACTATAATCATGTAAATACAAAATGATCATAATAAATCAATGCAAATCTATCTTTATAGTCCATGACCCTGCTCGCAATATACACTAGAGCACTCTATCTCTAAGCAAAAGGCAAAAGAACACTTTACTCCAAAGTGAAGCTTACCAATATAATCTATCTACTGCGGGGGAGGAGGTGGAAGAGAAGAACTTGTAGCAACTACTATACTTGTAATGGAAGAAAGAAAGGGTGAGTTTTATCTTAAACTCAAATGAGTAGGGTCTCACCCATAACCCTCTCATGGGACAACAACAAGAATAATAATGCATATATAAAATCATCAATTTTGTTAGTGCAATCAACTCTAAAATCAGATTCATATACGTAAACATAATAAGTCTAAAATTTATTTTCTCTGGAAAACATAAACAACATTACTCTAATAAAGAAACAGGGATCTCTAATGAAGCATTTCATAACAATATAAATATATCCTCTTATTATGTATGTCAACCATGGCATAACAAGTCATTTGCTCTGATCCCTCTAGGATCTAAATTGGACACCTAACTAGGTTTCATTTTCTGGTTTATGAGATTGTCCTCTCAGGACAATGTGGTACCAAGGTTAACGATCAGGGTTCAGCCGTTATATAAAATATAACACTTGGATATCACCATGGAAGTCATAACTCCTCTAAATACAATCATATTCCTACTCCGCCTTTGTAATAAAATCATTTGTGACAATAATAGTCCCATGAGTTTACATTTAAAACATATTTCATGCTCTAGTGAAAATCATCATTTTCATAAACTTAGTAAAATCAACCATAATCTCTAATCTCTTGAATTATTCCCTAAAATCATGTAATCATGCCACAATGTAAAGAAAATAGCTTTAATGACCAACATAAGGGTCATAGGATTTGAACCCACTCACCTGGATGGGAGAAAGTGATGGTGTCAACACCAACGAAGCTCTAAGGAGGAGGATGACACCAACGTCTGATTGAAACCACAAACTCAAGATTAGACTCTAACAACCTCTAGATAACTCAAACATAACTCTAAAAACATTGGTGGAACACCCCACTTGACAACAATGGAGACAAATAACAACTCATACTCTAGAATATGAAATAAAGAAGAAATGGACAACAAAATCCCATAAAATCTCACTTTTAATCTCTTGGAGGAAGAATGATTGGAGTTGGATTTAGTGGAAGAGAGTGGGAAGGATTTGGAGAGGAGGGATTTTCAGAAATGGGATGAAAATCCCAAGTTTAGGTGTTTAAAAAGGGGTGGGGCTTCACTTGTAAAACGTGGCATTTTGCACTGTTTCCTCACCACCCACAACCCTCATTTCACACATTGTGACCGCTATAGTGATCTTGGATCGTTATAGGTGAGCCACCCAGCTTTTGCATTTTTTTATCATTTGGCATCTGGGTTGTCTTATAATCACTTAATATCCTCATTTACTTTACTCTCCATTAACTTTAAAACATAAATGTAAATAAAAAAATGCCTCCCATTTGGATTCAAAAAAATATTATAAAAAAATCAAAATCTCAACAAATCAAAATCCAAATTTTGAGTTTTAGTTCAAATTTGAGAATCTTTAAGATTTTCTAAACTTGTGGGCTAAAAACAAAATGTTTAGGTTTTATAAAATTCATTAAAAATCATTCTTCAACTAATTTTCCTTTTAGGAACAATTATCGAGACTTTTGATCCCAAGAATGTGGTTCTATCATATAGCCCTCTAAGGACATGTAGGATCCAGACATAGTGAAATTTAGGACCAATAATATGGGTGGGCCCAAGGGACCTAGGTTGTAGAAAATCTACTGACACATATACCTCGGGTATCACATTTATGTATTTTAATATTATTTTAAATATTTATTTAATTTTCATTTATTATTTATATAAAATATTTATTATTAAATTTTTAAGTAAAATAATTTTTTAATTTTTTAATTATCTATCATTTTGATGTATAAAAGTGATTATGATAAATAAATTTATTTAATACATTGTAGGCATCAAACAACTTGAAATTAGTGCAGAAAAATCAAATTCATTATTTTTTAAATTGTTTTTATTATTTAATATGTGATTTATAAAATATAAATAATGAAAAGAATACGACAAACACACCTTTAGTGAAAATAGGATGAAGTAAAGGTTTTCAAACAATTAGGGTAAAATGTCATTTTTTGATACCTCAAAGGGGATAAATACATTTTCCTTTTTATGTTATTAAGTTAACATATAATGTAGTGCCCTTTTATCAAAGAGTTTAATTTTGATATATTGATAGGATAAAATAGTTTTGTACCGTCACCCAATCAAATCTTTCTATTTGTAAGACTTTTCAGAATAATGGGGAAGATGTTAACTATATTTAATGCGATAATATATGATTTAATGATTATGTAAAATTTTTTTACTCTATCAATGTGTTAAGTTAAAATCCTTTATCAAATGGATAAACATGTATTAAAAAATTAAGATTAAAATAGTAACTTAAAAAATTCAAAAAATTATATAATAAAAACGTTGTTTTAAATCTAAATAAATGCATTCTGAATACGATTTGGACATGGCCAATATTTTTTGGGCTCAAAATATAGAGGTAAATGTTTCAATTTAAGTACAATGGGGACCCTACTTAATGTTTTAGAGTTGATACTTGATACAAATGATTGATTGTGGACTTCTTTTGATGCGTGACATGTTCTAGCACCGAGTGAGAATCCATTTACCTTAATAGTAAGTCTTTGTATACTTATATCATTTAATAATTTTTATAGGCATGGAATCTTATCAATCTAACTATTGAATTTAATATTTTTACCAAAAAGAAAAAAATAATAGTCAAGTGACCAGAATGAATAATAAAAATAATTTAGGGAGATAAAAATGAATAGGAAATTAGTTAGGGGATCAAAATGAAAAATAAAAAAAAATAAACAAGAGGATCAGAAAGTGTGTTTTGCCATTGAAAAAAGATTTGATACTTCATCATGCCACTTTATTATCACGGATAATGTGTTTTTAAAAATACAAGTAAATATCATTCCTTAGAATGCATGCTATTGTTGTCCAATTTTTCTAAAATTTGGCATGCATGATCATTAGTATAATATCATATAATTCAATGATCAATTGATTAACTTTAATTTCTATAAAGATTTATGAAATGAAGTGTACAAGACTTACTCTTAGAGTAGATGAATATCCCCAACCCCTCTTACCACATTACTAATATGAGATTATTTTTTTGATAAAAAAATTGAAAACTATCACAGATTTTTGGACAAAGCAATGATCATTGACGAGCAAGATGCTTCAAGCAATACCAAAGATCCTTGGAGGCTATGCTCAGTGACTCAAGTTGAAGAAGTAAAGCTTGTCTTTCGCCTCATCCCTATATGGCTAAGTTGTTTGATGTTCACTGTTGTCCAAAGTCAACTAAGCACATTTTTCACCAAGCAAGGTAGCACCTTGATTCGTTCTATAGGATCATCAAACTTCCAACTCCCTCCAGCATCACTTCAAGGCATTGTTGGACTTGTGATCCTTTGTGCTGTTCCAACCTATGATCGTGTTTTTGTGCCAATTGCTAAAAAGTTCACAAGGCATCCCTCTGTATAACATTGTTGCAGAGGATTGGAATCGGTCTTGTTTTGTCCACACTTAACATGGTTGTCTCAGCTCTTATAGAGGCCAAAAGGGTTAGTGTTGCTAGACACTATAATCTAATGGACAATCCCAAAGCAAATGTACCAATGAGCATTTGGTGGTTGCTACCTCAATACACTATTCTTGGCATTGCTGATGCATTTACAATTGTTGGACTCCAAGAGTTGTTTTATGATCAAATGCTAGAGGCAATGAGAAGCTTGGGGGCTGGAGCATATGTAAGCATCATAGGGGTTGGAAGTTTTGTTAGTAATGCTATTATAGTTGTTGTGATTGCAATAACCTCAAGAGCTGGTGGGCAATGGTTGGGAAACAATCTAAATACGGCACACCTTGATTACTTTTATTGGGTGTTGGCTGGTTAAGTGCTCTAAATCTATGTGTTTATTTATGGATCACACACAACTTTGTCTACAAAAAAGTGCATGTGGATAAAGCAAGTGATGATGTATAAGACTAAAGGTGCTTGGCATTTGGCATTTTTTGTGCCCCCAAGATGAGTTAGGTTGTGATAGAGTGTGTTTGATTAAGAATTTACAAATTTGATATTGGATGGACTTTGTTTTATCAAATTTGGCTTTGATCAAAATAGGTTCAAAGTAAATATATTTATTTTTTAATAGTGTTGATCAGTATTACTTTAAATGTTTATTTTTTTTTCTTCTAAAGATAGCAAGAATTTTATTCAAGAAATAAAATTATGACTAAATCCTAGAGTATATACATGGGTATGGGTAGTCTAGAGAGGTGCATCAAATGCTAGTAACCAGTGAAAATAAAAAGACATCAATTGGAATATAAGGATTCGTTTGGACATTGGAATTAGAATTTTAATTTTAATTCCAATTTTATTATAATTGGAATTGACTTTGAATTTTAAATTTTATGTTTGGGCTTATTAGAAAACAAATGAGAAAGTGAAAGAACTATATAGACTCCAAACTCCAACCGTTGAAGCAAGCAAAACCCCTCTCCACTCCCTCTTGTAGCCATGGCTATGGTGTGCATGAAGGAGGATAATTCTTCTTCCTTCTACCTCTTTGGAGCCTCAAGCACCTACATCCTAGTATGGTCTTGAAGTTAGGTATGTGATTTATTGTTTTGTTGCTAATTCTTTAAGACCCTTGAACCCTAGCCTTAGGATTTAATGAGATTTTGGTCTTGTTGAGAAATAATTATGAACTTGAGTTAGTTGGGTGTTTATGTGCTTTGCCCATGAATTTGTGTTGATTGAAATTGAAATCTCATAATTGTGCCCTCATATGTATGTCACGACCATTCTTGATGAAATGGTTTGAGAGTTGAATTTTTGTATTTTAATTAATGGACATTTGTTCTTATGTTAGATTAGTATTTTTGAAAGTATAGAATCTTATCTTTGAAGAGCTCTTGATGATTGTGTGTATAAATGCTAAATGAAGAGCTACTCTGGAATCTGATGTTGGGATAGCTAGAGCGCAATCTCTTGAACCTCTCCCAATACTCAGAGATTCACCATACAACCTGGAATGCCACAAATATCTTTCCTTATTGTAGCTACTCTGAGGCTGGAAAAAACTTCACTAGGAAGATTCGCCTAACCCAGTTGTCAACTATTTCATGGGAAATATAGAAAAACTAATCCTTGGCAGTGCCTTCAAGGGAAAATGGAAAGACCCTTAACTTGATTTAGTCCTCCATTACCCCCAAAGGCTTCATTGTAGCACAAACTATGTGAAAGTGCATAAGGTGTTTGTGCGATCTTCCCAGCTAACCCATAGAACTTAGGTATGTGATGCAGGAGCCAAGACTTGAGTTCAAAGTCAACCTCCAAGTTAGGGTAGGTGATTCCCAATGACTGGTAAGTAAGGTCGGGAGCAGCAAGCTCCTTCAAAGCCCTATAGTTCGTCATGTTACCTGAAACACTAGCAAAATAATTAGAAAGTTCAAGAGAATAAAAAAAGGGGAATAATCTATGAACAAAATTAAAATTAAATTAAACTAATTTTTTTTCTTTTTTTGATAAATAAAAACAAAAAGGTAAGAAAAAATAAAAATAGATAATAATTAAAAAATATGAAAATAAAAATAAAATAAAATAAAATAAACAAAAAGAATCAACTAGTACCATTTCCCCGAAACGGTGCCAAAATTTGATGCAAGTTGTCGCAACCCAAATAAATTAAAATTTATAAAGTGCCAAGTTGCACAAAAAATATAATAAAGGGCACAACAAGGTCGTCTCACAAGGAAATGTTACTAGCTAATTAGAAATTTAGGGGTTTTGAAATTGTTGTAATAATAAAAAATAATAGAGAGAATTATATGAGAAGAATTACCTACACAAGGATTCCCTCAGATTAAGAGTTGTTTAATCATTGGTTCAAAAGATAAATTCATGGTGGTAGTTACTTTCACTAGTTATGCTACCACATAACAATGATGCAATTCTACTTAATGGTCATACAATCACACTCCCACTAAGAGTTTGAATAATACATGCACTAGTAATCCATAATCATGGTTCTATGAAGCTATATCAGTTTAATTATCAATTGCAATAACCTAATTCCCAACGGAATTAATTTCAATCATTTACCAATTGGATGTAATTTAATCAATTGACCAAATACCCCAATGGAATCCCAATCATGCATCTAGATGACCACACAATCAGGCAACCCCCAAAAATACAATTGTAATAATTCTCACAACCAATATTAGAAAGAGAAGACAAAAGGGAAAGAAAAACCAACCATAAACTAGAGTTAAAAATAGGGGCCTCAAGAACAATCTTAATATTCAATTATCTTTGCACACGATAAAAGGATTACTCCTCCATAAGGAAAAGATCATAATCGTTGTTAAGGAAGGTGCAAATTGCAATCCCAAATAGGAGCCAAAAGAAGAATTGGAAGCTCCCAAAACCTAGAGAGAGAGTAGAGAGAGAAAGTGCTTGATGATAAATATAATAACAATGAGTCAAAAGGTCCTTACAATTGTTGACCTATTCCTATTTATAATGTGGCATAAATAACACAAAGTTTGGGCCCAGGATGGAGAAATTGTGCTGCAGACAATGCTTACACGCATATGACCGCCTGGGCAGTCATCGACCGTTGGGGCGGTCAATTAAGAAGATCTAGAACTCGCACCTCTCTGTCCATCGCCAGGGCAGGTCATAGACCACTGGGCAGGAAATCAAACACTTCCAAGCCTATTTTCACGTCCAAAACATTCGAATTAGCTCTTCAGCCTAGAAATAGAAGTTATAGCTCTTTGAATAAGCTTTCCAACGCCATAAGAATACTAACCAAGGGTCAAATTAGACATTAGAATATCAGCAACCTTTAATCTTGCAACTCGATTTTCACTAAGAGGCAGTTAGAACTGGGTTTTGAGCTAAACATAAAAGTTATAGAGGACTTCTTGAGCTTTCCAAAACATCTTTATTTGTCTCAATTTGATCCCTGTAGAGAGAGATATAAATTTTCCATTGCAATACTTCCTATAAATGAGCTCTAGAACTCTTTTATTTAGCTCCCAAAATTCTCCCAAATTGATCACTGCTACAAACTCTAGCACTTCTATGGTCTTCATACACCAACATGGGAAGTCCTTGCAAGCAAATAACACTCACAAAAGTGGATTAAAAGTACAAGAAGCTCCAAAATATATTTATTTATAAAAATGGTGCAAAGAACCATGATTTTATTCAATAATATCCAATAAGGGCTAAATGTGAATCTACCAATTACCCATCAATTAAGTACAATTAAAATGCAAAATGTCCAGAGTTACAATGGAGAATGGATGCATAAATGCAACCCATCAATGATCCAAGGAGGTAATCCTTTAGACTTCATGAATTAATGGTTATGAAAGGTGATCCCATGCCTCCTATCCCGCACTTTAGGAGTTGGGAGTTAGCTTATCGAGAGGATAAGTGTAGACTAGTGATGACTAGTTAGGTATGAGCCTATAACCTAGAACTCTCAAGAGGAGAGATATTAGGGTGGCCCTTTAAAAGAGAATGAGAAAGTTAAGTCACATAAGAGACTAAAGAGGAAAGGTTATACAATGATGTTTAATGTTCTTTATGCTATGATTTGTATGATATGTTGCACAATGTATTGACATTCATTGATAATGTGGTATGATGCATTCATGATATCAAGAATCATGCTAAAAGACACATACCTCGGCTAATGGCTTTTAGAACCCTAATAAAATGAACTTTGTTATGTCCACCATTTTCATAATGAAACACGAGGTTCCTGACAAAGATGATTACATATTTTAGAGGCAAAGGCCCTACTGAGATTCTTGTTTAAGTTTCTCATTCCCTCTCTTTTCTTTCCGTCTCGTCTTCAGATTCACATGGCGACATTCGTGATCTACGTTATGCTCTTATATGGGAAATGCACTATGACCCGGGAACCTGTCATATCATTTTATGGGTCATTGTGTCGTTTGTTTGTTTGTGTTCTTGGATCACTCTTTTGCGCACCCTGCGCTAGTTTTTGGTTTTCTACGTCTTCTCCTTTCACTGATGATTTTGCCTTTGAGCGTGCACATCCGCATACAGAGCAATTTCCTTGTGCCTGCCCCCGTTTCAGCCATCAGAGACTTTCTTGTGTATATGCCCCAGCGCCACCTCGTCCCACTAAGCTATGGTCAAACCCGTCCAGAAGTCACCTTCCTAGTATTCTTCCGGCGATTCACCCATGGTCCCCATGGAGGTAGGGAGTGGTAGTGATGGGGAGGCTATGGTGACTCAGCCTTTGAGAGGGGTTCAACACGTTCATAAGCGAGCTACACGTCCTCCCCAGGTGCTCATGTCCTTCCTGTTAGCCGTCTTGCTACGCCTGATGACATTGCTCGTGTGATCGATTACCTTCCTCCTTCCTTGGAGCGAAGTCCTTAGGAGCTAGTGGTGGATCTCATGGAGTGCATGTGCATATCTTGTAGAGAGATAGCCCTTCTTTTGTTAGTATGTTAGGGGTTATCTACTTTAGGCACATCCCAGGAGAAGTAGTGGGAAGGGACGTTTTTAGGTCTATTTACAACTTTTATCTCCATACTATTTATGTTTTTTTGGATGACTATACCTAGCCCAACCTCTGTTGGTGGGTATGATACTATTTTAATAGTTTGTTTTAGTGCGTGATGTGGAATGCTCAATTACTTATGATATATATATATATATATATATATATATATGATTTGTTTATGTTTATGATGTTGTTATGTTATGGAATCTATGTATGCTTGTGAAGTGTTTTATTGTTCCTATTGCATGAGCCAAAAAATGGGTTTTATTTATATGTGCAGCTCACGTTTTGTTTTTAAAGTTCAAAAAAAAAATTACCTATATTTTTATTAAAGTATTTCCAAGAGTTTAAAGTTAAGAAATGAAACAAAAGAGTAATATCTAATAATTAACTTAAATAAGTCCTAGGCGTATTGGGTTAAATATTAAGTGTTACAAGGGAACAACTTTGTGATTTGTAGAGTGATGACATCAAAGAGAGTTTAGGCTACAATTTTTAGATGTGAGCTAATGAATTTTAAAAAAGTAAAATTGATAAAGTGTGTGCTGTCATTTAAATAAACTCATAAATTAAATGATATGAACCACTACTCTATATGTGCTCCATTTTCTATTTAGGAGAACACCTTTTTGTCTAGGGAAAAGGACACTTGGGTTAGGGGTTTTGGATTGGGATCAAGCTCATACTATGTGAATTTTAGAGGCAGCTATTTAACAACTAAGCTACAATGTCAAGTGTGGCATAAAGTTGGTGCCAAAACCCTATTTAAATGTTACCCCATGTGAAAGTATTGTCTGTATGTATTTTAAGCAACACTTTTAAGGTGTTTCCAATATTAAGAGTTATCATAGACAAAAAAATGTTGTAGCGAGATCAATAAACTGATAAAAACTATTTTTCACTGTTAAAAAGATTATAAAACCATTTTATAAGAACTTTAAACTATAGAGACTAAGTTAAACTTCAAATAAAGTTATACGAATTTTGCTACCAAGTTCATTTTATAGCACTTGTTGAATTCTTCAAAAGGAAAATGTTACATACAAGAACAAATACAAATTTTTAATGTACTAAATATTTTTAAACAATTTTCCTTTCATATAATATTTTTCTTTCATAACTATAAATAAAAAATTTATAGTAAGACAAGGAAAAAAAATTAAACTTGTTGAATGAATTTAATTCAATGGATTTTTCTTTTTGGTAAGGATCTAATTCAATGGATTGATTTGTCTTCAAAATAAAATAATATTTATTTTAAAAATAAAGAAAAGGTAATTTCTATGGAACCGTCTCTAAAATAAAGGGTAGTAAATCCCTCTTAATTAGCCCAATGAGATTTAGCCATGTATTTAATTTTGTCTGCCAGAACATCCATTTGCTAATATTTTTAATTTTATGTACGGACCCTGTTAATTTTATTTGATTGTAGTTTAACCCCTAACTCTAATAATCCTTATCCCAGAACTTGAAATTCAATACTGTAATATTTCATCCCAGCCCTTCAACTTAGAGCAGAGAATCCTTCAACATTTTATCTCGATCAAAAGAAAAAGAAAGGCACAGGTCCAAATTAAAACATGCCCAAGAGATGTCTTGCTCATCCTCTTATTTCCACTACCAGCATTGTAATGCCAAAAGCACTCGAGCCCAAGTACTAGTCAAAGTCGCAGACACCATCTTCTCCCTCTCCTCTTAAATACCGTCAATCTTTACTTTCACTTTGGCAGCAACACCCCATAGCCAAGTGGCTCTTCTTCTAGGTCTTGTAGCTAGAAGGAAAGTTCTGGGTCTTGCTTTTGATCATTTGAAAAGGGGCTTAATTTGGTTGATGAATTCATCAAAATTAATAGGGGCTTATCTTCTCTACTCAAAGGCGTTAGTTTTGTTAGAATTGCGTTAGTAGCGAGGGAATTAAATAATACATATAGATAATTTCACCACTTTAAATATGTCTTTGAAATTTGAATAAAAATAAAAAGACAAAGAAATGAGCATTAGGCATTTGGAAATCCATGAAATTCAATTCTATCAAGGAATTAGAATTGAATTCCATGCTTTTAAAGCAATTTAATGAATAAATTCAATTTTATGGAAATTGAAATCCAACAAAACTAAGAATTGAAGTCAAACCTAAATAGGTGTGATTTGTGTGGGAATTAAATTCCAACAAATGAAAATAAGAATAATCTAATTGAATATAATGTTTTGTTCTTAATCTATTAATGAAGGATAAAATAGTAAAAATAATTAAATTAATTCATTTTTAGACTCATTTCAAATCAAAGAATTCAATTCAATTTATTAATTTACTGACTTATTCCAAACATAAGAATTTAATTCAATTCTGACGGAATTCAATTTAATTCCAATTTCATTATTAGGTTTCCAAACACTATGGGGTTTAAGGACTGGAAGCTATATATAATGTTCAGGAAGGTTTTGTGAGTTTTTAGGAAGCAAATGCCATTGAAGGAGTTTTTGGTGAAAGTTAGTTGCTTTGTGAGATGCCACAGCCACACAATGGCTCGGGCTTTCTTGCTTTTTGTTTTGATGAGATAAAATGTGGAAGGGTTCTCTGGTTCTAGTTGGAGGGTTGCGATGAAATGTTCCGGAATAGATCTCAAGTTGTGGGATAAGGGTTTGGGGTTAAACTATAATGAAAATGATAGCGTCTGCACGTAAAATTAAAAATGTTAGCAAACGGATGATGCGGTAAACAAAATTAAATACATGGCTAAATTTCATTTGACCAATTAAGAGAGGGTTTACTACCCTTTATTTTAGAGAGGATTCCATAAAAACTACCTAAAGAAAATAGGTGAAATGTCCAAACTTGTTTAATGAATTTAACAAGTGAGGGAAAGGAAATGCATATCATCTTTTTCAATCTTCCATTTTTTATCAACAAAAATACATTAATTTTAACGTTTATTGCTATACAACACTCCTCTTTTGAAATTATCTTCAAACACATTCTCAACTAAATTGATTATTCTCTCACTAGTCATTTAACCTATGAAATCACAAAATAATAATGAAAAATAATTTATTGATCATTATTGAAAATAAATAATAATTCATTTAAATACATCTTATAAAAAATTGAGTATATAAACTTATTTTGAAAATAAGTTAACAGTTAAATAATTAAATAAATGAACAAAATATAAATGAGTATGAATCTTAAATAAGTCATTCTATTCTATATCTTATTTTAAATATTATGTTTGTAGGGTTAAGAAAATCTCGATAGATGATCTTTACTAATAATAAAAAACTATTTTATGAAAATTTTGCACGTTTCAATAGTTGAAATTGATTAATAATGAAATAAAATAAGTGGATATATTTACAATATCATATACCATTAATATGAATGCAATAGGTATCCATGAGAGGGATATGTCTTCCGCACCATGTCCTAGTTTAGAATTTTGTCCCTATTCCCATTTTCATTCCTCGTCATTGTTTGGGATTTATTAAAATAATTCAAAAAAAATTTGAAAAGTATTTTGATAAACATAAATATGCATAATATTCATTTCCTTTTAGAATATTTGTCCACTTTCAGATAATTTTATATTTCAAAATATCTGTCAATTTTATGTTTCAATAAAGCATTAATTTTTTTCTTCAAATACTACCCCTAGTTAATTTCACATTTTCAAAGCATTCCATTTAATATTAGTTTTTTTTATTAATTAATATGTAGGGATACAATAGTACATTCTCTATGTTTTACTCAATTATCAATGTCATTTATTATCTTTCTTAATATCCATATTTCTCCAAAATTGACAGATATTTTGAAAGGAATGGAATAACAAATACTACTAATGTAATATAATCCAAATTAAAAATGAAAAAATATATATAATGCAAATCCAATAAACATAATTAAAAAAATGAATATAAGCTAAGATTTTCTTTTATATATATATAATTTATATAGATGTGGAATTGTCAAATTTCAATGGGGGATCTCATTCATTGTCTTTATCCCATTTAACAAATTGTGATTTTATCTCCTATCCTTGTGAAGACTAAATGTGTTCTCTCATCATTTTTCAAGTAATCCCCATTGGTACCCGTTTTGATGATTTTTTTAATCATCCTAGCCATTTACATGCTTTTAGTAAATTAAAATATTTAATTTTAATTTATAAAAATATAAAAATATAATTTCTAATTAATAAAAAATAATGAATAAATTTAATTTACATGATTTCAATTACACCTTATTCCCTTCTGCATTATTTTAATAAATATTCTCTAAATGAATATTTTTTAGGTTCCTCCATAATCATATACAAAATTAAAACCTCATTTCAATGGTTATTGAGTCCATTATATTATCATAAATTATCCTCTGAATTTCATTCATTGAAGATAAGTACCATTTAAGTCATCAAATAATTGCTCTATATCATATTCTAGTTCTTCAGCTAAGAATAACTTTGAAATTAATTGAGTGGAGAATCATTTGGATATAACATGAACCTAAACTTTTTCAGAAACCTTCCATTTGAATTAAATAATATTTTAATTTTAATTAAAGATAAATTATTTAGCTATGGACTTTGGATAGAAAGATATACAAAAAATAAAAGTTTTTTTTACGACAATATAAAACTCTCAACTTATTCTAAAACCTACATTAATTCTTTAATATATTTCTCTAATCATATAAGATTTCATCTTCTTAAAGTTTCCAAACATGCTCCCATACAAATTGTAGCATGCTTATTGTGTTTGTCACTAATAATGTAACAAAGAGTTTTCTTAACTGATTTCTAGATGCTAACTTAACAATTTCCTTTATACCTTCAATAAATTCATTGTTTAGGAAGTATATGAGAAATTTTTGATAAATTTTATTCATATATTAAGCTTCCAAAATGAAAAAAAAATAGTTTTGAATGACCCTAGCACATGAATTTATCATTTTTAAAAAAAAAAACTCAAAATCGCATTAACTTGATAAATAAGGCTAAATTTTATATTAAATAAGAAAATTATAATTTCACCATTTGCTTGGTATCTGTCATTTTAAATTTAAGCCCTATATAAATATATTAAAATATGCATTTGACTTTTATGAATATTAAAAATTTAGTATTTAACTTTATAAATATTTTAAAAATTCTCTTTTGATTTTTATAAATGTCATTATGTAAAAATGATAACTAATCATAAGACCATAAATATTATACTAAAAAAAGATAAAATAAAAAATGTTAAAACAAAAATAACTAATAAAGATAGTAAAAAAGTTATAAGATAAAACTGATAAACAATCATAGTGAATACTCTTATTATATAATGAGTCATTTACCTTATTTTAGTATATCAAGGTTGAATTTCTAGTTTATAACAAATATTATAAATTAATAAAAAAATTATATAGTAATTAATTAATATTATATAGTAATTAATTAATATTATATATTAATTAATTAATTAATTGATAATTAGGAGTATATAAGTAAAGTAACATAACTTATTTGATTTAAACTTTTTTCAAAGACTTATATTTTAAAAAATAAATTATATAATTTAAAATTAATTTTGATTTTTATTTATTTTATTTATCACTAATTATTTTAAATAACTCCAATATATAAGGTTATCAAAATAATGTACAATATTTCTCGTCATGTAGATTTTAGTATAAATTACTCAAATATTAAAAATGATTATTATGAATATTGAAATTATATAAATTAATGATAGTAAACTAATGATATCTAATAATTATGATTATAATTTTTTAAAAAAATTAATTATTAAAGTTATAAAATTTGTGGGTTTTAAATTACTCTAAAACTACACTTAAAAAATCCAAAGGAGTATTAAATATTAGTATTATAGATTATAGATTTAATTAAATGTTGATAAGTTTTAAATATATTTAATTTTTATAGTCCAATACTGCTATTAAATACTGATGATTGTCAACAATATTATAATAATATGTCATAATTACAATTTTATTTTTTAAAAATAATTAATGATTAATTTCTTAAAAATTGTGGACCTAGAAAATTTTTTCTTATAAGAATATGAAATATTAGTATTATAGATTATAGATTATTTATCTTTCCAAACATACATTGGGTGTCTTTTATATATATATATATATATATATATATATATAGAGAGAGAGAGAGAGAGAGAGAGAGAAGAGAGAGATTAGAGAGAGAAAAAAAAGTATCTATAGACAAATTAGTTCTTCTGAAATTAAAGGATCAAAATTGGTATTTAGTCTATATTTTTCAGAAATCTTGTTGGTGCTTGTATTGCCCAATATGCTAGTACATTTTCTTATTGCACTATTGATCCTCTAATTGATTGATTGGCCATTATTTTATCTTTTCTTTCCTAAAATTTTAGGAAAATACTATATATTTAGAATTCTTTTTCAGAAAATAAATTCTAAAATGATATGACATAATTGATAACCATTAAATAAATATGTAATTCTACCATTACATTTAATTCAACCACCATCATATATCTTATATAAAATTCTTATTATTTTATTCGGATCGTGTAAATCATTTATCAAAATTTTACCTCACGTGATTTCTGCCACTGACCCCCCTTTTGTCCCCCAGAAAAACTCCTTTTGGGCTCTTTCGCACTGAGAGAGCTTGCTGATATATAAGCACGTATTGCTCTCTATGCATATATTAACTCACACGCTCACACTTGCGTCAGTGACAAATTATGGCTGATAGCAACGCCAACATGCACCTCCAAAGCACCCCTACCAAAACAACCAAGGGTGGCTGGCATGCCGCCATCTTCATCACCAGTGAGTCCTCCTCCTCCATATTCCATCCACAAACTCCAATATCCATTTCTTGTTTCACTGTTTTTCCTTAATAAATGTTCATTTTTCGTCTTTTTTATTTTATCCAAACTTCAAAGACAGAGATTTAAAGTGGTGAAATTATCTCTATATATATATATATATTATTTATTCCCTTGCTACTAACGCAATTCTAGCCAGTGACTTGAATATAAATTTTTCTTTATAATTGTAGGTGTGGAATTCGCAGAGAGGTTTGTTTTTCTCGGCTTGGCTGTGAATCTGATCACATACCTCACAAATGTGCTTAACGAGCCTCTCACCGAAGCTGTAAAGAACGTCAACACTTGGGTCGGTGTTTCTTCCCTCTTCCCTTTGCTGGGTGGCTTCATCGCTGATTCGTATCTTGGTCGATTCACCACCATCGTGGTGTCCTCCTTTATTTATCTCTTGGTATGTCATGAATTTCATCCTCATTCTTTCATTTAAATTTTTATTTGTTTTAAGATTTTGACAACTACAGTATAGGACCTATTTCATTTCAATTTTTAAGTTTTCATTTTCAAAGTAAACAGACTCTATTTTTCATCCTCATCTCGATCGATTGATGCCAGAATCCATATACTCTGTGATACAGCAAATTTTTTCTTAATTTGAACTTTAATTGATACCTGGTCCCCACTGTTGTTAAGGATCATCATAAATATTGCTGGATACCATAACTTTGTTTCAAATTTTCATTGATGATATTGAAATTAAAAATAACTTAATATAACAAATAATTAGGTAACAGGTTAAGTCTAATGAAAAAAAGTTAACAGGTTTGATTTTGTTTTTTGGTAAATAGGTAACAGGTTTGAAAATTTATCATAATATTGTTATTTTATTTATTATGATTAGTCTCGCCTCATTTTCCATATATATATATATATATATATATATATATATATATATATATATTATAGGTTTTTCGTTAATTATCTTCTCCAAATTTGAGGATCAGATGTGTCTCTGAGGCCCATTTCATCATATACATGACGGTATAAAATTTGATAAAATAAAAAATTTATTTAAAATTTAATATTATATAATATTTGATGTGCAGTGTATAAGATAATGAATTATACAATGTTAATCTCGTAAAATCATAAACAAATTTAATCACATGAAAACATTGAACAAGACGAAAGAAAACTGTCATTGCATAGTAATTTTATTAATTAATCAATGACCAGTTTAATAATAATAATAATAATAATAATAATAATAATAATAATAATAATAATAATAATAATAATTATTATTATTATTATTATTTGTCACTGTAATTATAATTATTTGAAGTATTGTTCATAATTTTTTATTGTACTATAAAACTATAATTGATATTAAATGTCATTTATTATCTTTTTATAAATGGATCCCCACTATGTATATAGTGGATAACTCTAGTGTGAGTAGTGATTTATTATGAGAGTAAAAGGAGTAATCTAGTATAATCATATATGGATGGTTATGATTAAAAATTATTAATAGTAATTAATGATTATGTGATCATTTAAAAATATCACGTAATTTTATGTTTTAATCTTGACTATTCATCTAAGATTAAAAGACCTAGATTTACTCCTCTCACTTTTACAATAAATTACTACTCTCACTTAGTTGGTACAAGAATTCTAAAAATTATATCAAAACAGTGATTTTCAATATAATTGATTTATATAAAGAGTTTAATTTCCATGCACTATTTTTTACACTTATTTAATCATATATTGACATTAGTAAGATGGTTAAGTCTAATACACCAACTTCTAGAAAAGTCATGCAAATTGGGTGAATTGATTGGTTTGACATTGTATAAAAGTTTTATACTATCAGTAATAGAAATTAAACTCTTATATATATATATAAAATAAATATTATTATTATTAAAACATGTATAGTTTTAAACAACAATTGTTTAGATTATGTTAACTATTTATCATTATGATCATAAAAATTTATTTATCAATCATGTATATATTTTTAATAATTATGTTTCAATTTTAATAAATATAAAAAATTAAGAGAAAAAAGTGTGCGAGAGAGAGACTTTATACACTAAAGTTAACGAAATCTAATCCCATATCTTAAATCCCGATAATGTTAAAAGATCATTTTGGTATATAAGGGGTTTAATTTGATATACTATGATTTATAATAAATTATTAGCACAAATTTACATAGGTTATTTTGATTTTAATTCCTCTAAATTTTTTTGCTAGTTTAAAGTCTCTCATTCTTGTAATAGTATTTTTTCCTCTTATTATGTATAAAACATTATATCAAACATGTTGTAAATGTTATAGGAGAATTAATTATTTTAAGTAGGTTTAATTATTACTTATAGTCCCTATAGTTACATTCAATTTTTCATTAAATTCCTATATGTTAAAATTTATAATAAAGTCCCTATATTATTTTTAATCAAGTTCATATAGTTTAAAAGTTTATAATCAAGGTTGTATTATACTAAAGTTTTCAATCAAGCCCTTATATTGCACAAAAATTTTCAATTAAGTTTCTATATTGTATAAAACTAGAGAAACTTGATCATAAAATTTTTAAGCTATAGACAATTAATTTAAAATATTTGTATAATATTGGAACCTAATCATAAATTATCAAACTATAGGACTTGATTGAAAATTTTGGTAAAGTTTATAGCTAGGGTACTTAATTACAAATTTTTAAATTATAGAAACTCAATTGAAAATTGAATAAAACTATAAAATTCTCCAGAATAATTAAATCTTTTAAGCATATATAGTTTTAAAATCTGGATTGGACTGGAAATTGGGTTAACCCGCTTCAACAAGGAAATTATTGATTTTAATTCAAAAGTAATGGAAGAACAGTGTAAGCTCGTCAACTACTAAGCCAACTGGGTTGTTGTGTTCTAATGCTAATAATTATATTTATTATATATTCAATATATTTTATATATTTATCTAGTTAAATCCTTAACCAGTTCTAACAAGTGACCAATATTGAACCAGTTAAACTAATAACTCAATAATGGTTAAAGTCAATCATCGATCTAAGTTTTAAATCAATTGCCAATCTAGTCTTAAAACTAAGCGTTTAAAAATGATCTCAGTTTAGATACTGTGAATTGAGAAGAAAGCATTGACTGAGCAAAATAATAGGTTGGTTCGAGCCAAAAAAGATTGGTGTGGGGACAAAAGCAAAATGTATTAATAATTTTAATAATATATATATATAGAATGCTATTCTTTGCTGTTTGCTATACTTCTCTTCACACACAACTTCAGCGCTTTGTCTACGTCAGTAACTGATTGCATTATAAATTATAGAACACCATTTTCTCTCCTAATAAATGCTAAATTTTATTTTTATTTAATATTGATTTCATAACTAAATTTATTATATTTATAATTTTTAAACAGAAAATAATGATGTATTATATTTAAAATGAAATTTGTTTTTAAAATTAAATTATTATATTATCAAAATTTAAAATATAAATTAATTAATATATTTTTTAAATAAAACATTAATCTATTAATATTTTTAAAATAAAATTTAAATAAAATAATTAAATTATTGTTATTTTTTGGAGTAAATGAATAATTTTCTGCTATCTGTTCATTATAAAGAGAACAGATGACAAATAATATTGCATTGATCATTAAGTTTGGTGTGGAGAGAATTTTGGTAGAGGTAAAATTTATGCTTGTGAACTCTATATTTTAGTGGATTAGTTACTACTTTCAATGATAAATATTCTATATTCTAAAAATAATATTGTATTCATAATAAATGTTTTCGGTGGAAGGAACTTTAGCTAATGTAAAATAAAGCGCCATCCTAAGATTCCTATTATGAACCAAAGATGTATAATAAAATGACAAAGCATACACTTTATACCAAAATAAAGAAAATAAAAAAAAAACGTGGAAAGAATATTTCTTGTGAAGGTATCAGACCTGTAATAATGGAATGAAAGAAAACCTAAAGCTCGTGTGAGCTAGGAAACAGAGAGAAAATGTTAACTTGTGATGGACTGGGAAAGTATTGTATTGAAGATTATGTGTAAGGTGTGATTACAGAAGTATTTGTATGAGTGCAACTAGCTTTAGGTTAATTACATGTGATTGTTGTAATTATTAGACAGTTAATATTTTTTCCTGTACTGAATAGTTATCTGTCTCTCAAAAATTATTGTATAATTATATGTGATTGTTGTGATTATTAGACAATTAATATATCATATTATATGAGAAAAAATTACTAATACATAAGAAGTTTGAGACTTTTCTAATCCATTTTATTCATTTTTTTCTCACCTATACTAATCTCAAATATAATCTCATAATATTGATTAATAATATTATTTGTACATTTAAAAGTGGATGTCCCCAATTTCTATTACCATTGAATGTAATAGGGATTCCACTTATTTCCACTCATTTATTTCATCCAAAAGTGATAGGTTGTGTGTCCCAATGAGCCATTTACTTTTGAATATACAAATAAATATTATTGATATATAATAGAAAATTTCTTGTATATTGGCACAATTTTAAAAATCCATTCTTGGACTCACACATGAGTGAGTATATATTGAATAAAATTGATAAGACCTACTTATATTATAGGTGTACCTAAATATGATATGTTAGACTTATAACCACGTAAAAATCTCTCTATGGAGTATGCTAATCTTTTTTCCTTTTTTAACATTTACAATGTTGTACCCCTCTTAACTTTTAAACCATGTTCCGCTACTATACACAACCGTAATCTTATTCAGAATTTTATATCCAGAATTATGTGACATAATTACCATAACTTCCATCAAATATTCTGAACATTCTTTAATGGAATTCAGGGGCCAAACACAGTATATTAGAAAAAATAGGGACCAAAAACCCAAAAAAATAAAATTAGAGGAACTAAAATCAAAATAACACATATTTACAAGGATCAAAAATATATTTAAGCCTAACATATATTTCGGTTGTTATTTGTGATGAAAAGAAAAATCTAGTGTCACATAGTTGATAGCTAGTAATTGAATACTTCGATCGTTCCATCCATGAAAATGCAAGTCCGATTCTCGTTACTGATGATTTAAAAACAATTTATAATAGATATGTGAATCTTTTTCTCTGAATGATGATGATGATACTTATATTTGGACTTGTTATAAATTACTCGAATTTCTCTTCGCATCTCAACCTCGGTGGTTTTGAACGTATTATAAATTTGACTGTATAATTTCCGCAAAATATTTATATACATGTTGAAACATTAAAATGAAATCAAATCTATTCTACTAATGTGCCATAAACACACCATGCAGGGAATGGTTTTCTTGACACTATCAGTCTCTGTACTGAAGTCTGAGAAGCTCTTCTTCACAAGTCTTTACGTGTTGTCCATTGGCGACGGAGGCCACAAGCCGTGTGTCCAAACCTTCGCCGCCGATCAGTTCGACGACACACGGCGGAGCAGAGGGACACCAAGAGCTCATTCTTCAACTGGTGGTACCTGTCGATTGTTCTTGCGGCAACTTGTGCTGTGTTCTTTGTGGCGTATCTGCAGGTAATTCACTATTCATAGTCTATTTGTTAATTGAGCGCTACTATCTCCAGTGGAGGAATTTTTAGGTGCTTTTAGGTAATATAATTATCTACTCTATCTATTTATTGATTGACAAATTAATTATTATATTAAAAATATAGAAGAAGTAGAAGACAATAAATAAATTAGTAAATATTTCTCTGTTCTTTACACCTATTTCTCCTATGGCTAGAGTGTTTTACTGGATATAAGGCTGCCAGAAAGACTGGCTTAAGTGAGATGGCAGTTTTTAAAAATTTTAATTACATGTAATTTATTTAATTTGCTAAATTTTTTAAACAATTTAAGCAGGTAATTAAATGAAGAATATGGCATGGCTTTCCACTCTTCCTACTTTTAGCAAGTTCATCTTATAGATGGCTATCAAAATTATTTTATACTCTTGAGTGTGGAATAAATTAAACTCAATTATTATTTAACCACCAATTTTAGTAGCCACCTATCAAGAAAAAAAAATAGCTTTCTTAAAATTATTTTATATTATCAATACATAATAAATTAATCTTAAATTATTTATGGTTCAATTCAATTTATTTAATATTATTATGGTTCTTTCTTTGATTTCCCTAATTACCAATTTAAATACCCTGCTATACATACCTAACTATTTAGTGTACAATATGAACAAACTAAATAAGAATGTAAAAGTATGGGTTCGAAATGAAATTTTTACTGGGTCAACTGAAATGAAAATTGAAATGTGAAAAACCACAGGACAATTATGGTTGGACTGTGGCACTAGAAGTGCAAACTACAGTATGGGCAATTGCATTAGCAATATTTTTCATAGGAATCAAGAGGTACAAGAAGGAAAGCCCCAAAGGAAGTCCATTTGCTACAATTGCACAAGTTTTTGTTGCTGCATCTCGAAAAAGGCACATGAGAGACACACCTGGACGTGTGATTTATTGGCTGGGCCACAACAACGATGTTCCCGCTGAATTTCCTACTTTGGAGCACACTGAACAATACAGGTTAATTTTAATTTCACTGTCTTTGTCTTTTTTTCTTTTAATTTTAAAGAAATTCGACGTCAGCTATTTTCTAATTAATTAATTAATTGTATTACAAATTTTATAGTATTATTTAATTATACATTATTAATTTATTTTAAAATCATAATCACTGTCTATAAATATTACCTTTTTAGTGAAAAATAAATATAACTTTTTCAATAACCTATGAACTCATCATCAGAAAAACATAGAAACTTTATATCGTAACATTACGTGAAATTTAAGAATTTTGCTGAAAAAAATCCTTATAGTAGCTGTTAAGAATAAAATTGTAAAGAAAAATTAAAAAAGTCAAATAAAAATAAAACATTTATCTTCTTAAAATTTAATATCTTCATTTTAAGTTTCAATAAAATATTTAAAGTTTAACTTTTTTTCATTCATTGTCCAACATTTATTAATTAATCTAGCAACTATTGCAAGCGAAAAAATTAAACATAATTCATCAAAGTTGTTTTTTTTTTTTTTGTTTATATGTTTACTTACAAGTAAATGTAAAAATTATAGGTAGGGTGGCAATCGTTATCTTTGAGGTAAAGCCATGCTGCAAGCCCCCAATCCCCTTTAGGAAATTTGCCTCCCATTCATATTATGGGTCTGCATTCTTCGCTTCATATGGAGATTTTGAATCCCATGAATATCACTCGGCTAATTAAAAAATATAAAAAATCTCAAATAAAAAACATATATAATGTTCATAATCCATTACAATACTATTAAAAATAACACAAACTGAATCATAAAAATACATGATGAAAATTCAATGATTTCAAACATAAGTACGCACGCATGCACTAATGAACACATGCGTCAATGCACACACAAACTATAACACCCTTACAATTACTGTATGTTACTCAAGTTTTCTCATAATAAATAGAAGAGTATCACTTACCTTATATAACTTACACTAGTCGAGGGAATGAAAATAATGTAAAATTAAACATAAAATCAGCAAGCAAAAGTACTAAAGCGGACCATATCAGATATATATATATATATATATATACACATATACACACACACACACACACCCATCTTGATTGTCACTACTCAATTTGGAAAAGTGACTTACACGTAAATTCATCCTCACATAAGCCTATTGGGTAACGTGACTTATTGAATGTTTGAAATAACATGATTTTCAATCTTAAAACACAATTAACTCTAGCTCATCATCAAACTCTCTATTCAAAACATAATATTCGAATATTTTAACATACATAGCTCTAAAAATATTTTAATCAAATCTACTATTTGTGAAAACATAAACTGTTTCATTTCATGATTTAGTCGAAATCTGAAAATCTATCTAACATTGAATAAAAACTAAATCGTGAATAATTGTTGCTTGTTGCGTAAATTTCGATTTATGATTTACATTTCAAATTCATACTTAAATTTTGAAAACATATAGGGAGATACATTAGTTCTGAAAATAAATACAATAACTTAAAATAGAATGCATGACTATCTCCAAGACTACTAGAGCACTCCATCTCTAACATAAACCTAATCTAAGCCTTATAGTAATGTAAAGTTCACTATTGGAATAGCTATGCCTACTGAATGTGGCAAAGCGACCACTGGACCTGAACTATAAGGAGAAAAGAAAAGGGGTGAGTCATCGGATTTAATAAGTGGATTCTCACAGAACCCACATAGGACGTATAATGAATATACATAAATACAATATACCTGCAACAAGTATAGATCATTTGATATTTACATATATAACTATATAAGAAAACACCTATGAATTCATAGATTCATAGGAAAGCTTTTCTAGATTCACAATCTATCATGTAATCATTTTAAATTGATGGTGAGGTACAGTAATATCTAAACATGATAAATATATACACAATAATAATAGTTATCTTGAATTTCTCTAATTTCTATGGGTACCTCACAGAGTCCAGAATTGGGACATCTAACTAGGTTCTATTCTTAAATTTCTTTGATTTCTATGGGTACCTCTCAAGGCTCCAAATTTGGACACCTAACTAGGTTCCATTCTTTGAATATTCTAGGGCGAGATTGTCCTTTGACGAACAACTTGATAGCAAAGCTAACAATCTCTCGTAGCCGTAACTCATTGTTTGTTTCTCTATATTTACGTCTAAACTAGTTTGTACATAAATCACATACATCTTAAAACTCTTAGTACTCTGAGAACTCTAAATTCATGTAACTCTAACAATTTGACCTTAGGATAACTGTGACTATGAAATCATGTCCAAGGAATCGCCCATTTGTAGACATTGTGATTTCAAAAGTTCACAGAGTATGTAGCCGCCAATTGCTATGAATATGGAGATCCATACTCTCAATTTTTTTTAATATGCCTAAAATTCTAAATCATATCTCAACAGAAATACTTACATAAACTTGTAACTTTGAAACTATAATAATATGTTTATTCCTAAAGATAAATTGTCTCTGCTTTTCCAATATAACTTAACTTGATATTCTAAAAACAAAATCTAAAATCCTAAACTTGAAAACATGGTAAACATCTTAAATCAATAAAACGTGTTGGTCAACTTTAATAACTTGCTAACACATGTATTTTCCAAACAACCTCTTCAAGAATACATAAAACATTTTCATGGCATGCAACAATCCAATTATGGTCCCATGCTTTTCTTAAAACACAATTTTCATGCTATTATCATAGATCATAGTTTTTGCTAGCTTTACCATAACTTGTAAAATCATGTCTATACACATTTTCATCTCTAACTTCATTTTTAATGAACATCATGCATGAAACATGCTTATAGTGATGAAACTGAGGTAGTGAGTTCAAACCCACTCACTTGGAAGGGAGGCACAAGTGGTGCCAACACCAAAGGGGCTCCATGGAGTGGGGATAGCACTAATGTCTACCATAGAAGCAATAAAAACTCATAAATAATCTATATTAACTCAAGAATAACTCTAAATAATGCCAAAAACATTGAGGGAGTACCCACTTGACAACAACAAGAATAACAACAGCCCAAACTCAAGAAAGGAATATGAGGGAGAAACTTTACCATAAACCATGAGCAATCCTTCCCTTGAAGCTTGGGGAGGTAGATTTGAGTGGGGCTGAGAGTGGAGAGGATGGAAGAAAGTTTTGGGATGCTAGGTTTCAGATTTGAGAGGGGAACCCAAGTTTAAAGGTTTATAAAGGGGTGGGGTGCTTACTAAACAAAACTACGTCGTTTGGTCCTGTGTTGACATCGAGGCACCGCTATAGCGGTTTATGATAGCATCAAGAGGCCTGAGCCCTCTCCATTGAATAGCATATGATCGCCATAGCGGTTGATAGAGTTCTCAGTCTACCAGCCCTATACTCGTGACCGCTATAGTGGTCCTAGATCGCAGGAGCAGTGTCCGTGACCCCAATTTCTATATCTATTGGTCTTTCATGCATCTGGGGCCTTCTCGACAACATCAGCGGGTCTCAAGGAACCCTAAGGTCGTACTAGACTTTCCTAGGGACATGTGAACCTGAGGTATTACATGATGATCATTTGAAACAATAATATACAAGTCATAAACATATATGACACACAGAAGTTAAGTCAACCTGCTAGTAAAACTATTCAAGAACTAACTCCAAAATACATCAAGTGTCCCAATATAACTTGCTATATCCTAAGACCCGACAAAAGGTATATATAAAGGGCCTTAATAACAACAAGTAAAATTGCTCCAGGTTCACAAGATCCTAAATTGGGTTTCAACTATATATAGGTAGTGGGGTTCTTGAGTGTCTCCTAAACCTCTAATGGAAGCTAGTTGCCATTGGAATGATGGCATCACCTCCAGCTAGGTGTCATGACCCGATATGAAAACGTGACCGGCATGTGAGGAATTTCATCTTCACGTAAGCCTTCTAGGTGACGTGTCTTTCTAATTGCATAATTTATCATAATATTATACTTAAATCATAGTTTTCTTCCAAATCAACAAAAATTTCTCTATTTAAAACATAATAACTAAATTCATAAAATTGAAAGTATTTAATATTCAAACTCTGAAAAATATCTTAACCATGTTCTGAATATTAGTTTAATGCTTGAAAACTAAATCATAAATTCATGACATAAATATTTAGCCATAGTTTACATTCTCAAATCCATACTTGAACTTTGAAAATATATAAGGAAAATACATAAAGTTTGAAAGTAATTACGATATCTCAAAATACATGCATGGCTCGATCTTGCTTACATATCTATTGGAGTACTCTAATACTAACATGGACCTAAACTAAACCTTTCAAATAAGGTTCACCACTAGGAACAACTTGTATACTAAACAGGAGGCAACCAGGATCTGTACCTAACTTAAGGAGGAAGGAAGAGAGGTGAGTTGACAGACTAGTGAGTGAATTCTTATCCATCATCCACATGAGACAACCAAAGAATATACATAATAGAATATACATGTAGCAATCATAAACTATATTTACTGACATAGCTAGCTAGGAAAAACACTTTTCATCCATAAATTCATAAAACATTCCTCTATTTGTTTTCTTTGACTGAAATTATGTAAACTCATGGTACAATAACTCCTAGAGAAACAATAATCTCTGATTATTTATGTAGGTAAAAACGCACAAGAAGGGGGTTGAATTGTGCTCTTTCTCAAAAATTCTTTTGCTTCTGAAAACTTAAACCAAGATACTATCAAACTTTGAGCTTGAAGTGCAGCAGAAATACTATTAGGTATGTCAAAAAGTGACTTTCTAAACTACAACGTTAGTAACATAATAGTAACAGAAGAGCAAATAAGACAAACTTTAAGCAGATAAAAAAACTCATTGCAGTGAATGTAAAAGAGATAGGGAAGAAGAGAATTATGCACATATATTTTTACACTGGTTCCAACCTCCTACATCCAGTTCTCAACCACCATTAAGTTTCATTAAACTTTTCTAAACCCGAGAAAGAAAAATAGGATAGTCTTTGTAGTAGATTTCCCAACCTCTTACCTATGGCCAATAGACAACCCTTATTGTCACAAACTAACTAGTTATTCATAGATCTCTCCAAGTCGCTTAAGTAGTCTTTAACCAGCCTCTCCAAGGTAAACCAGTAGTATTATACTAGCCTCTCTAAGCTAAATCATGACTAGCAAGAACATCTTATTGTCACATTGCAAGTAGTTTTACCTTAGCCTCTCCAAGCTATCTTCACGATCCACTGGATCGAGGTTACAAGAGGTTTGTGTTTGGTTTGCCACTCAAACTTACCTACACTCAAGTTTCTTGAAGATATACAATAAATAGATCTGGAAAACTGAAATGACTTCTTTAAATAATTCTTCCTAGGAAGAATGTAAGATCTATTAAGGATGTAGAAAGAAGATTTTACAAGCAAGGAAACTGATTTACAAGATATAATGAATCTTCAAAAAATGAAGAGAAAAATTTTACAGAGATCAAGCACTGTGTAATGTTCGTCTCTTCTTTGAGGCTCAACATCTCTATTTATAGATCAAGCCCGACCTACATCATAAACTGGCACATGGGAATCTCATCCCACGTAAGCCTTGTGATTACGCTACCTATTATATGTTTACTTTATTCATAAAAACCAAATTAAATTTTAAATCAAATTCTACATCTAACTCACAAGAGGTTTGAATGAACCTTTTCCTGAATAAAAATCTGAAGTACTTGTAATATAATCATATGGTGTTGCTCATTTACAAAATAAACCATGAATGTTGATCCATTTTAATACAAAAATATCATGGTAAACAAAATGCAAAATAAAAATCTATGTATGCATATGGTTGTAGATCCTCCCGTCATATCACTGAGAGCATTCTATCAAAAAGGACCCAAAATACTTCACGGCAATATGAAGCTCACCAACTGAAAGGCTACTGCTAAAGGGAGGAAGAGGAGGATCCTAAGCTACACCTGTCTATAGAAAAGAAGAAAAGAGGGTGAGTTTTGTTACAAAACTTAGTAAGTGAATTCTCACTCGTAACCCCTTTCATGAGACAATAACCAAGATGCATGAAAATCATAATAATACTAATAGCAATAATAATAACAATAATAAAACAAATTCTAAAACTATTTCTAGCAATCTCATATATAAACATATAAAAACAAAGCTCTAAACTCCTCTGAGTCATAGTCAATAATGCTCTAAATTTGATAAACATACATAAGAATAATAATAACTGTTTGTAAATATCTATGTTCTCTATGGGCCCCTCACTAGGTCCCAATTTGCTATGCTCTTTAGAAGCTCTCCTCCATAGCCGTGAAAGGGGTTTGCCTCCATGGCTATTTAATACTATTGCCTCCATGGCTGTTTAATACCATTGCCTCCATGGCCGTTAATAAATCTCACAATTCATAATTCAATAAAAATAAATAAAATCAACAATATAGAAAATTCTATAACTAAAGGGTGGGTGCTCAGTCCCTTGCGAATAAGAACCCCTAAATCCTTAGTACTTTGAGAGGGCTTGGTTCATATAACTCTAACAACATGACTTTAGCATAATTGCTGGAAAATCGAGCCAAAGGGACCACCCACTTGTAAGCATTCCGATTTTAAACCCAGAATATGTATTGGTTACTATGAATTATACTGAATTTCGTACTTTTTGGTACCATAAAACTGAAGTTCTAAATTCAATTCTTAAGCTAACATAACTTTTCATATACTTGATAAATCTAAAATCATAGCTCAAAACATTGGATTCGAAATCACAACATAATAGCTCTAAGATGAAGTAACATATTTATTTATAAAGCTAAACCATACTTTGCTCTATATATTTATTTTCTCTAGATACTCTGTGCTAGGCTTTTCTCTGATTTAAACTCTATCATATAATTATCCTACTCTTAAAAATCATAACAACATAGCTCTCCATAATCTTGCTTTGGCTACTTATAAAAGAAATTATTTTTAGCAATAATGGTCCTATGAGTTTCTAAAAATATAGTTCATGCCATTTGAAAACCACAATCTCATCAACTAAACCAAATCATCACCAATCTCTAATATTTCCTAAAATAGCCTCAAATCATACACTTCATGATATCTGAAAGCCATGATTTCATAAACTTAACATAATTAACATCTATCTAAAATCTCTTTGAAATATGTTTTAACATTATACATTATGCCACAATATGAGGAAAATAACTCTAATGACAAAAAATAAAGGTCATAGGATTGAACCCACTCATTTAGAGGGGTGGAACATGAAGGACCAACTCAGAAAGGAGGGATGGCACCAATGTATGCCATTATAACCATAAAACTCATCAAAGATCTATGTGTAGCTCTAGATTACCCTAAACTAACTCTAACAACATTGGGAAGCATCCCACTTGACAATAATGGAGAAACCATAACCCAAACCAAGAACATGAAAGAATGGAAACAATGGAGACAAAATCTATCAACATAAACATACCTTGATGATTTGGGGATGCTAGACTTGATTGGGATTAAGAAGAAGAGAAAATGGGGTTTAAGGGTTCTGGTTCGAGCAAAATGGGGAAGAAAGAATGGGGGAAGGGTTTATATGGTTGGTGGCTCTCGCAAGTGGAACGATGTCATTTTACACTATTCACGACTTGGACGCTTTAGCGGTTAGGCATCCTCGCGCCCCTGACCATGTCATTTACGACCGTATAGCGGTCATTAGACCACAAAAATCCCCAAATTCACGTACTATGACTGCTATAGTGTTCCTGGATTGCTGGAGACAGTTCGCCAAGCTTTTACATTTTCTCAACCATTTTGGCATTTGGTTATCTCAAACTCACTTATTTACATCTCATTTATTTTACTCTCCATTAACTTTAAAACATAAATATAAATAAGAAAATACCCCCATTTGGATTCAAATAAAATATCATAAAAATTAAAATCCTAACAAATCAAAATCCAAATTTTGGATTTTAGTTCAATCCAAGAATCTTTAAGATTTTCTAAACTTGTGGGCTAAAAATAAAATATTTAAAGATTTCATAAAATTCATTAAAAATCACTTTTTAACTTGTTTTTCTCACCGAGAACCATTTCCATGACTTTTGATCCTAAGAAAATGACTCTAACATATAGCCCTCTAAGAAGGTGTAGGATCCAACTTCGAAATCCAAGACCCAACATGGGTGGGTCTGGAAACCCTGAGGCTGTACAAAAAAAATCTACTGACACGTGTACCTCGAGTATCACATAGATGATCTGCCTTTGTGACCGTTGCCTTTAATCAGTTCTCCAAGTGACACGTGTTGATTATCCTGTCCTGAACAACCTAGAAGTGTAGCTTGTCTTTTGTCAGTCTATTTAGAAGCCATTGTGAGATAGAGGTTTCTATGACTACCTTCAGGAACTACTATTTACTTTCTGAATGTGGTTTCTAAAAACTTCCTTCTGAGAAGCTGGAATAGTTGACCAATGACATGAGAGATGACATGCCAACTTGGAGATGATTTTAAATTTTCCCTCGTTATTCAATAGAGTGCAGCATCTTACCCTGAAGTGCACTTTTCGAGATTATCAGTTCCTTGATATGTCTTTGGTCTTCTGGTCTTCAATTCAAACTTTTTGATGATAAACTGTTTATGATCATGATGATTGAAGATAGTAGAACACGTTGGCTTCAGGGATAGATAGATATCTTCAATTTAAGTATACTTTCTGAAGTCAATGCTTCTTTTTGAAGACCAGTCCCTTGGTTTCTTGTACTTGTTGATTTTCTTCAACCCATTATGCATTTGTATGCTCATTTCACAATATGATTATCACTTTTATTTTAGCTTCCATCTCTTAATCCAGATAAATTCTGTTTGCACATGTAAAGTGAAATTATCTTCATTATAGGGGCCATATTATACTAATGATATGACATGTTTGCTACTTTAAGAAACTCAAGGTAGGCATTAGTAGCTATTCAAAATATTTTCCTTAAATTGGTTCTTTGTCATCCAAAACGTACTGCATTAACGCTTTCTAAAAAGTTCTAGAGCTTACAATTTATATATAGCAATAATAGTCTCTAAATTTCTCTATTCTCTATGGCCACCTTATTAGGTCCCGTTATCTAATCTCTAGTTATTTATATATATTCTCGAGTTATGCATAATGAAAATGACATAACAAGGTATTATTTGGTTATGCGTAATGAATGCGACATAACAACATATCCTATGGTTATACATAATGAATATGACACAATAATATAATTCTCTGAACTCTATGGGTTTCTCGAACTCAATTGGACATCTAACTAGGTTCTATCTCTACTCTATGAAATTGTCCTTTGAGGACAACTTGGTGCCAAGGTTAACAATCATTTTTACAGCCATTAACTTCCTATTTCTCTATAATTACCATCTAAACCAGTTTGACAAAATCCATCTAGATCTGAAATCTCTATAATCTCTTAATTCTCTAAGAGCTCTGAATCCATAAAACTCTAATATTCTGACCTAGTATAACTGTGCCATGAATCATATCCAAGAGATTACCCTTCCAGACATTGTGATTTCAAATGCCTATAGATTATGTAGCTGTCAACTGTCATGAATCTAAGGGATTCGTGCTCTAAAATCTTTTTGACTAAATTTCTAAATCACATATCAAAAAATACTTTTATAAGCTCTAAAATCTTAGTAACAAATGTATTCAAAACCTAAATCTTTCTCTATTCCATATGTATCCATAATAACTCATTTTGATATTCTAAAAGCTTCTGAAATCTCTTGAAAATATGGCAATATCATAAAACCATAAAATACATTGACCACTTTTAGTAACTTGGTAAATCATACATTTTCCATTTCATCCTTTCAAAACACAAAAAACATGTTTTGGGGCATACAAAAAGGTTCTCGGCATAGTGGTTGATGTATAGGTTCATGAAATATGAGAAGAGTTCCCATGTTAGCAATATGACCATCATAGTGTTTTCCTTTAGCGTTGGTTGATTTGTTAGAAAAGAAAGGTTGAAGCTTGAAAGGACATGAAAGATGAGGGTTTGAGAGTTAGGAATACGAAATGGTTTAAAAGGCGTGCGAAGAAGATGAAAGCAAAGATGTGTTGTCAGGAAGAGTGGGGTTATTTAAGTGATGGGACGTGACTGACTGAACGTGGGAAAAAGAAAATTCATAGAGAGGGAATTTTCTTGCCTTTCCCATTCTTTTAAGAAAGAGTAGTTTATGATACTTGAGATTATTTTATGAAGATGTTACTTTCTAAGCTTCACTTTCCACTTTCTGACCCTTTGAAGTATCACCATGTTCTCATGATTAACTCATCTTCATATTCTTGAACTTCATGAGACCATATATACCCTATTTTTTGATCCTCAACTCTTCTTTCTGATTACCCATCTTCTTTCTAGCTTGCAAATGAAATTTTGATCTTCACTCTGATTCTGGGTCTTGCAAACTGATGTCTTCATCGAGGCTTCAATTTAGAGCATGTAAGGAAGTACCTAGAGATGTTTGTGCATGAATGCTTATGCAGATTTAAAAACTTTTTAAGTTCAAAAGCTCTTTCAAAGCACAAAGCGATCTTCAGCTAATGGTTTTGTGAATATATCAGACACTTGGTCCTAGGATTCACAAACATTAACGCAACATCTCTTTTTTGAACATGATCTTAATTGAAATGATGTTCAACATCGATATGCTTGGATCTCGAATGCTAGATATGATTCTTAGCAAGATTTATAGCACTAGTATTATCACAGAAGATAGGGATTTTGGAATACCTCAGGTGATAATCTTCTAGTTGGTTCCTTATCCATAGCATCTGGATGCGTTTGCAACGCTACATATTTAGCTTCAGGAGATAGTGTAATTGTATTTTTCTTTTTGCACGACCAAGTGATCAAGCTTTTTTCAAAGAAAGCAGCAACCATTGGTGCTCTTTCTCTCAACTCTATCTCTAGCAAAGTTAGTATCACGGTACCTTATAATTTCACAAGATGTACCTTTCTCGTACCTCAACCTAAGATTATTAGTACCTACTAAATATCTAAAAATTCTCTTAATAGTATTTAAGTGTGATTGCTTTTGGGTTAGATTGATATCTAGCACAAATTCCCATACTTAATTGAATGTCTGGTCTACTAGCTGTAAGATATAGAAGTGAGCCAATTATTCCACTATAATTACTTTCTGATACCTTTCGTCATTCTCATCAGCATCAATGATTTGAGAAGGATGCATGAGGGTACTCATGGGTTTGACTTGATCCATATTGAACCTTTTTAGAAGTTCTCTTGTATGTTTTTCTTGATGGATCAAGGTTCCTTCTTTTTGTTGTTTTATTTGCAAACTAAGGAAAAACTTGAGTTCACCCATCATACTCAACTCAAACTCACTTTGCATTAATTTAGAAATATTTTCATAGAGAAATAATCAGAAGCACCAAATATAATGTCATTTACATATATTTGAACTATCAAAAAGTGATTATCTTGATCAAGAGTAAAAAAGTAGTATCAATATTACCTCTCTTGAACCCATTCTTTAGCAACAAGGTACTCAGTCTTCATACCAAGCTCGAAGAGCTTGTTTCAACCATAGAGAGCCTTTGTTAGCTTGAAGACATGGTTGGAAAGTCTTCAGCTCAAAATCAGGAGGTGCTTCACATATACTTCCTCAAAGAGGAATCCATTTAGGAACATAGACTTAACACCCATTTGGTAAAGAGTGAATCCCTTGAAAGCAGCAAAAGCAAGTACCATTCTGATGGCTTCTAGCCTAGCTACTAGTACAAAGGTTTCATCATAATCAATTCCCTGTTGTTGATTATAACCTTGTGCAACCAATCTTGGTTTGCTCCTGATGACTTTGTCAGCTTCATCAGCTTGTTCCTGAACACCCATTTTGTTCCTATGATGGTCTTTCCTTTTAGTTTTTCAATGAATGTCCAGACTTTTCTTTTTTGAACTGGTCCAGTTCTTCTTGTATAGCATCCACCTAACTTTAATCACTCAAAGCTTCTTCAATGCATTTAGGTTTGATGATGGAGATGAAAGTACAATTTGACATATTTCTAAGGGATGATCTGGTTCTTACACCCTTGGAAATGTCTCCAAGAACTCTATTATGAGAAACTATCTTTAAATCAGAAACTCCCTTGTAGTTTTTATGGCTTTGAGGTTTTTCAACTTCTCCTTCATCTTCAGATTTCTCTTCTTCATGATCAGAACTACTTTTTGATTGCTTTGGAATCCTGAGCAAGCTTTCTGATGTGTCTATGTTCTAGAGTCTACTTTATGAAGTATGGCTTTCATCTGCTTGGTTTTTAAGGTTTCCTTGAGACTTATTTTCTCAAGGTTTTCTTCCAGTCCTTAAAGATTATCAGCAAAGTCTTTCTTGAGCTCCTTAAACTTGATGTGAATGGTCTCCTCAACGCATAGCGTTCTTCTGTTGTATACTCTGGAAGCTTTTGAAACTGAGGAATAACCTAAGAAAACCCCATCATCAAACTTAAGATCAAACTTTGCAAGTTTGTCCTTGGTGTTAAGGGTAAAACATGATGAGCCAAAAATATGAAAGTATGATATGTTGGGTTTTCTAACCTTCCAAAGGTCATAGGGAGTCATTTTGAGGATTGACCTTAGAAAGATTCTATTTTCAATATAACAAGAGGTATTCACAACCTCTCCAAAAATCTTTTAATAAACCACTTTTTAAAAGCATTGTCCTGGCCATCTCTTGTAAGCTTTTGTTTTTCCTTTTAGTAACCATATTTTGTTGAGGATTTCTTGTGAGAAAACTATGAAGAATGTCATGTTTTTCACAAAACTCTTCAAAAACATGATTTTCAAATTCTTCTCCATGATCAGTATCAGATAGAGGTGATTTGAGAATCCTTTTCAGGACAAACACATTTTGCAAACACTTTGAATCTATTGACCACCTCATCCTTGGAAGCTAGGAAGATAACCCATGTAAGTATGGAGCAGTCATCCATTATGACAAGACAATATTTCTTCCTAGTAAGACTTGCAATCTTGGTTGATCCAAGAAGATCCATATGTAAAAGCACAAGTGGTTTTGTGGTTGAAACCACTTTTTTGTTGTGGAAGAAGCTTTGGTTTGCTTTCCTTTCTCATAGAAATCACAAGTTGAATCTTTGTCAAATTTGATCCTTGGTAGGCTTTTAACTAGCTCTTTCTAAGAAAGCTCAGAAATAAGCTTCATATGAGCATGCCCAAGCTTCTTATGCCACAACCACTTTTCATCTATGAAGGATGTGAGACATTTTACATCTTGATCTTGTATGTCATCCAACAGTAACACATAGGTGTTATCATGCCTTTTACCAGATAGGATAGCTTGTCCTGAAGTGGGACTTACTATCTTGCATGCATGTGCATTAAAAACAACATTAAAGCCTTGGTCACAAAACTGGCTGAATACTTAACAAGTTGTGAGCTAGACCATTGACATACAACACGTCAGAAATTTGATGGGAATCATCCTTACTAACATTTCCTATACTTGTGGCCTTGGCCTTACCTCCATATGTGAACTTTACTGATCTAGAATTTTTAGGCCGTAGGTTTCTAAATCACCTTCTATCCGACATGTGTATGGAGCAGCCACTCCACTTGTTGTGAAGTTCCACGTGCATTCTCAGATAAACCTGCAACAAACACATTTCTCAATTTAGGTACCTAAACTTTCTTGGGTCCTCTTGGGTTAGTCTTTTGAAGGGAAAGTTTCCTAACTTTTTGACAGACTTCTTCTCTTATGAAGCACTTGTCAGGTGGATGTCCTTTTTTATGACAGGAAGTACTAGAAACTTTGTTCCTTACTTTCTTAACTCAGTTGACTTCCTTTTCTCATCTATTTTCTCTTCATATCCTAACCTAGTTTTTTGAAAATATGGCCTCTGATCTCCAAGCATTAGATCAAGGTTCTTTGATCCATTTACCATTTGTTCAAGGTTAGATTTGAGAAGATTTGAAGTTCTTTCTAACTCAGAAATGACTTCTAAGTGTTTTTACTTTGTTTGAGACTTTAGATTCCAAGGCATTGAATTTTACATTTAAAACATTATTTTCTTCTTTTAATACCCTTTTTTCAAGCCTTACACCCTCAGCTTCTATTTTGGCCATTTCAAGTTCTAAAACACATTTTTATGTTTTCTTTCAGGTTGAGATAGTGAGAGGAAAAAGTTTGAGAGTCCTCAAGCAACTTTTCATACAAAGCTAAAAATTCATCATAGGAAAGATCAGATTAGAGCTATTTACCTTAGGTTCATTTTCTAATGTATAGCCTACCATGAAGCATAGGTTTGCAACATCTAGCTTTTCCTGATCTTCTGTTCCTTCCTTCTTCTTCTTGATTCACTCCAGGTGGCCATCATGCCTTTCTTCTTGGGCACAAACTTCTTCTATGGACCCTTGAGTTTGGGACATTCTGGTTTAAAGTGTCCTTCTTTCCAAGTTGTAGCAAGCAATCGTTTCTAGCCTCACTTTGCCCTTTCTATCCTTCTTAAGGTTGATGTATCTTCTTTTCTTTGTCTTGCCTCTCTAGGCTTTTGACATATTCTTCACTAGCATGGAGAGCTCATCTCCATCTTCTTCTTTTTCATCATAGGACTCTTCCTCTTCATTAGAGGTTTTAGCAACTCTCATTACTTTAGCCTTATTCAGCTTGATGAGATGACTTCAAGGCCATGGACTTACTCTTCTTGATGGATTCATCATCCATTTCAGAGAGCACTACCTCATGAGTTTTGAATGACCCAGAGTGTGTCCAAGCGAGAGTTTGAAGGTCTTTAATCTTAGTGATGGTTGTGACCTTAGGTAGCCATTTGAGGGGAGGCTTCTCAAGATTTTTTAACCATATTAGAGTTAGAGTATCTTTTGCCTAGCCCTTTTAGCTGCTTTATGATGTGCATAAACCTTGTGGTCATTTCATCAATACTCTCTTGATCTGTCATTTTAAACATCTCGTATTGATGAACTAACATACTGATCGTAGTCTCCTTAACTTGATCAATACCTTCATGCAGCACATGCAATCTGTCCTATATCTCCTTTCCTGTATCACAAGCAATGATTTTGTCATATTCAACCTTGCTTAGTGCACACATGAGCAGGTATTTAGCTTTAGAGTTCAACTGAACTCTGGCTTTGTGTTGCTCTGTCCACCTGCTCCTGAGGACTTCTCTTGACGTTGAAGGTGCATCATCGATTCAGGAACCTCTTCAGTTGGAACATAGTCACCTTCTTGAATTATTTGGCATAAGTCAAGACTTGTGTATTTTATGAACAACTTCATGCGATCTCTCCAATAGGCATAGTCCCTAGCATCAAAGAATGACGATCTGTTGATGAAGTGTCCTTTTGCTATATGAATACTTTGTGTCATTTGTCTCTGGATCTTTGTCATCTATAATCATTAGAATGCTCAACCCCTTAGAGGCCAAGCTCTGATACCATTTGTAGGTAGAAAAGCGCACAAGTAGGGGGTTGAATTGTGCTCTGCTTCTCAAAATTTCTTTTGCTTTTGAAAACTTAAACCAAGATATTATCAAGCTTTGAGCTTGAAGTGTAGCGGAAATATTATTAGGTACATCAGAAAGTGACTTTCTGAACTACAACGTTAGTACTAGAATAGTAATGGAAGAGCAAATAAGATAGACTTTAAGTAGATTAAAAAAAAACTTAGAGTGAATGTAAAAGAGAATCATGTACAAATATTTTTATACTAGTTTGGCTACCCTACATTTTTCAACTATCATTGAGTTTCACTGAACCTTTCTTAACCCAGAAAGAAAATAGGATAGTCTTTGCAGAGCCTTCCCATGCTCTTACCTATGACCGTAGACAATCCCTATTATCACAAACCAAGTAGTTATTCACCGCTTCTCCAAGCTGAACCGAGTAGTCTTTAATTAGCCTCTCCAAGCTAACGATTAGTGTACTAGCATCTCCAAGCTAAACCATGACTAGCAAGAACACCTTATTGTCACATTGCAAGTAGTTTTACCTTAGCCTCTCCAAGCTATCTCACACCGTTCACTATTGGATCAAGATTACAAGAGGTTTGTATTTGGGTTTACCACTCAAATTAACCTACAGTCAAGTTTCCTAAAGATATACAACAAATAGATCTGGGAAAACTTGAATGACTTCTTTCTAATAATTCATCCTAGGAAGAACACAAAATCTTTAAGATGTAGAAGAAGATTTTACACGCAAGGAAATTGATTACAAGATGTAATGAATCTTCAAAGAAAAGATGAGGAGAAAAAATTTGCAAATTATCAGCATTGTGTATTGTTTGTCTCTTCTTTAAGCCTTAGCATCTCTATTTATAGATGATCTGCCTTTGTGACCGTTGCCTTTGATCAGTTCTCTAAGTGATAAGTGTTGATCATCTGTTTGTGTCTTGAAAAGTAGTCTAGAAGTATAGCTTGTCTTTTATCAGATCTATTGCAAAAGCTATTGTGAGATAGAGGTTTCTAAGACTACCTTCAAAAACTACTTTTACTTTCTGAACATGGTTTCTAAACACTTCTTTCTAGGCTAAAGTGGTTGACCAAGTTGGTAGAAGATATGACATGCCAGCTGTAATTGGATATGATTTCAAATTTGAATTTCAAACTTTCCTCTTTTTCAATAGAGGGCATGTCTTCCTGTGAAGTGCACTTTCTAAGTGCGATATCAAATCCTTGATATGTCCTCGGTCTTTGGTCTTCAATATTAGCTTATTGATGGTAAACTGTTTACAATCATGATGATTGAAGATAGTAGATGTAACATCCCCTCCGCTTTATAGATTGACAACTGTCCCCACAAACCAACATGGGTCTTTTCAGTGTGCTTTGTCCTTACTCACACGCTTCCTAGGAAAACCTCAGGAGGTCACCTATCCCAAAATTGCTCCAAGTCAAGTACGCTTAACCATGGAGTTCTTTAGTGATGGGCTACCAAAATAAGATGCATCTTTGTTAGCATAGGTAGTACTAATCAATTCATATAAGCCATCCTCAATGTATAGTCCCATACCTATACAACCTCAGGATCCCTCTCATTCTGGTGTGTAATCGATTCATTCATGTATCGTTCCACTTAGAAGCCTGATAGGAGCTGCTCATTTGTGCCTTCTTACAGACGATCACTCTCCCACCCTCGTCACCAGGTGTTAACCCAGGTCCTTGGATCGAAACCAGGCTCTGTACTAGAAATTTAACACCCTCCCTACCATAAAGTTATGCTTAAGCCATAACCTTATAATGAGTAGTTGTTACTTGTTAACTTTACTTGACCTTAGAGGTGTATATATAGTATTTAAATATGAGTCTACTTTTGAGACAAACATAAACCGCTTCCCCTTATGTCACTAAGTTTGAACATAAATTATAGGTCGTAATAAAATAGCAATACAACATAATTGTATTATATAATGGCAAAACAATCATATACATAGCTATATCAACCCTTATCCTGTTCATGCAAGAACCCTCTAGTCTAGGTAGGGTACTATTCAAAAATTCATTAAAAGAAAATAAAATAAGACTGACTAAATTCCTATCGTCGGCTTATCAAAAGGTTTGGATTGTGATGCCAAAAATAGCTAAGGATCCCCACAACATAATCACCATCATCGCAATCTATGTAAAAATATATAACAACAGGAATGAGAATCAAAAATTCCCAATAGGAAAAACACTAGTCTACTACACAGTAACATCTGGCATATCATTATAATAATTAATTTATCTTCAATTTCTTGTAAAAAAAATAATTAGATTTGCTTATTCCATTTCCTTATTTAACAGAGTATTATGAGTGCATTTATGTTTGAGAATAAAATCATAGGATTCATAAAATAATTAATTAGCTTTTGGTTGTTTATATAGTAATTAGTTTGTTTGTTTCATTATTTCTTCGGCATAATCTTATTAGTAACTTTAGGCTTGAGAATAGAACTCATAGAATTCATGATATACTTCTCATCTGATGTATTGCCAATGATGTAACACCATCATGTTACAACCTTATATAGTTCATATGGTGTAGTACGTCTACTACAACCTAATCGATCACTATTGCATGCCACTCTCAACGATGTAACACCATAATGTTACAACCTTAAATAGTTCAATCAATGTAGTATGTCTACTACAACCTTATATAGATCACATCACAATAGCATGCTATTCTCAATACGTCACTTTCATCACAACGATGTAACACCTCGTGTTACAACCTTACATAGATCACAATTTGAATACATGAGTTTACAATCAAGCAATTGATATTAAAAAGGCTTATTTTCTTAAGTTTTCTCTTTTATAAAAATCTTTAACACTTGATTAGGAAATCTTATGATTATCAAGTAAAATCTCTTCTTAATAGTTTTATTTCTCATACTTTTGTTTTGAGATTACCTGAAATCTCCTTAACTTTTATGAAATTTTCTCGTTAAGTCTCCTAAATTACTATCTGACTCTTCTCTTTATTATCTCCTAAATTCTTATGAAATTTCTGTTCAAAATCTTATAAAGTCTTATAAGATATCTTGTCTAAAGTCTCTTTAATTTTTATGAGATTTATTATAAAATCTTAAACTTTTATGAGATTTTGCTAAAAGAAAACAGTTAAACTATTACGAGATTTTCCTATAAAATCTACTAAATTATTATGAGATTTTCTATAAAATCCTAATTTTTACGAATTTTTCCTAAAGTCTACTAAACTTTTATGAGATTTCTTTAGGAAGAAACTTATAGGACTACTCACATAATAATTTTTAAAACTTTCAAGAAAAATCTTACTTAGATTTCAAAGCTTTTCTTTATTGATCAAAATCTCATCCTTATTCATGAAACTTTATCATATTTCAAAGTACATGTTTTCAAATTTTACAAAACTATTTTTGACTATATTTTGGTAAAATTTCAGATATCTCATTCTTTTTAAAGAACCAAAAATATCTTCATTTACTTAGTAAATCTCTTACATCCATTCAATCTATACACAAGACTCTTATCTATTGCATCCTTTTACATCTATCAAGTTTATATACATTTGCATCTTGAAATAATTTTAGATTTCACAAGCATAATTCCAAACATATCTCAAGAGTTTATATTAGCAAAATAGCCAAACAATCACAAGTGGATAGATTATTTTCCTACCTTTCTTCCAAGCCTTTTACTAAACCTTTTTAGCTTTTTCTTCTCTAACTAAAGCTTCAAACCCACTTTCCAGCACCCATACATGCTACTTGGATAGATTTGAAGGGCAAAAAAAAGGTTTTGGCTTAAGTTTGATGTAGAAAAAGTGTTCCTGAACTAGTTTAAGAATTAATCTAGGTGTATTCTTCAAGAACTTGCTAGTTTCATGGAGTTTGAAGAAGAAAAACTTGAAGAAGATGGAAGAAAGAGAAAACGTGAAGCTTTGTGCAAAGAAGGCAAAAATGGAATTTCTTTTTTATTTATATAATTATGACTTACTTGGAGAGTAAGTAGTCATAAAGGAAGTTATCATTATTTTGGATCAAATTACCTTCTAACAATATTGAAAATATCTATATTTATTTGATTGTCCTAAGTAAAAATCATATGAGATATGATAATATCCATTATTTATACAGATTAAATGTTTCGGTACTTGGTTATTACCATTTCGGTTCCGATTATTACCATTTTGGTACCCAATTGACATAAAAGAAACTTTACTGGGTTAAAAATATCTATTTACCATTATCCTTATTTTATCGATGTCATTACACCCTTTATAGGATCTTATTCTATATTCCCAATTAAAATATTATTATATTGAATTTTTAATAATATTAAATTAATTTTCATTTTTTACAAAATCATCATATTGTTGTGATCATAACCGTGTTCGTTGAAATTTTTAAAATCCCTATAGATTATTCGCATTTAATTATTTTATCACAGACAATACTAAAAAATGAGTCATTATAAGAACGCATTGGCTTCGCGATAAATAGATATCTTCAATTTAAGTATACTTTCTGAAGTCCAATGCTTCTCAAGACCAATGCCTTGGTTTCTTGTACTTGTTGATTTTCTTCAACCCATTAGGTATTTGTATGCTCATTTCACAATATGATTATCACTTTTATTTAGTTTCCATCACTTTAATCCAGATAAATATGTTTGCACATGTTAAGTGAAATTATCTTCGCTATAGGAGCCATATTATGCTAATGGTATGACCTATTTGCTACTTAAGAAACTCAAGGTAGGCATTAGTAGCTATTCAAAATATTTTCCTTAAATTGGTTCTGTCTCATTCAAAACGTACTACATTAATGCTTTCTAAAAAGTTCTAGAGCTTACAATTTATATATAGCAATAATAGTCTCTAAATTCCTCTGTTCTCTATGGCCACCTTGCTAGGTCCCGTTATCTGATCTCTAGTTATTTATATATATGCTCGAGTTATGCATAACGAAAATGACATAACAAGGTATTATTTGGTTATGCATAATGAATGCAAATAACAACATATCCTATGGTTATACATAATGAATATGACACAACAATATAATTCTCTGAACTCTATAGGTTTCTCAGGAACTTGAATTGGACATCTAACTAGGTTTATCTCTACTCTATGAAATTGTCCTTTGAGGACAACTTGCGCCAAGGTTAACAATCGTTTTTACAGTTAATTTATTGTCTATTTCTCTATAATTACCATCCAAACCAATTTGACAAAATCCATCTAGATCTGAAATCTCTTATAATCTCTTAATTCTAGAGCTGAATCCATAAAACTCTAATATTCTGACCTTAGTATAACTGTGCCATGAATCATATCCAAGAGATTACCCTTTAAAAACATTGTGATTTCAAACGCCTCAAGTATGTAGCCGTCAACTGTCATGAATCTAAGGGATCCGTGCTCTAAAATCTTTTTGATGAATTTCTAAATCACATATTAGAAAATACTTTTATAAGCTCTAAAATCTTAGTAACAAATGTATTCAAAACCTAAATCTTTCTCTATTCCATATTTATCCATAATAACTCATTTTGATATTCTAAAAGCTCTCTGAAATCTCTTGAAAATATAGCAATATCATAAAATCATAAAATACATTGACCACTTTTAGTAACTTGGTAAATCATACATTTTCCATTTCATCCTTTCAAAACACATAAAACATGTTTTGGGGTATGCAATAATCTAATAATGGTCCCATGGTTTTATGGAAACACACTTTCATGCTATATTCAAAGGAATCATAACCTCATATTTGTAAAATCATATTTATGGTATATCTCTACTTGTAGATTCAAATATATACATATTTCCATCTCTAATTTCATGCTTAATAGTCACAATGCATAAATATACTTATAATGGCAAAAGATAAGGTACTAGTTTGAATCCACTCACTTGGAGGAGTGGAATATGCAGGATTAACACTAACAGGACATGGGAAGGAGGAATGGCACCAATATATGCTATAACAACCATAATACTCTAGATTAACTTCTAAAAATCTCTAGATAACTCAAATCTAACTCTAACACAATAGAGAGGTATTATAACTTGGTAAACATGGAAGAACATCAATACCAACCCTAGAACCATGAAAGATTGGAGGAAAGGAAGCAAAACTAGCAAAACAACTTACCTTCAAGTGTTGGAAGATGAAAGATTGGAGTTAAATTGAGAAAATAAGGGTAGAATGGTTTAGGAGGTGAGGGTTTCATGTTTTGGGGGTGAGGGTCATGTTTTCTGGTTTAGGAACCCAAAATGGGGGTTTTTATATAACCCATGACCACTGTAACAAGCACTGTATCACTCACAGATAGCATGCCCTTAATGCATTGGCTTATGTGCATAACCACTACAGTGCTAATTGAGCACTCCAGCATTCTCTAGAGAGCATATTTTCCCTGTTTGTGCCACCTTACCCTCGTAGTGCTCATCTTAGCACTCCAGCACTCTGAGAGGAGCCCAAACTTTTAGGTTTTAGAGTAACCCAAAATTTTAGGTTTTAGGGACCAAACAGTGCCATACATCTATGGACCCTAAGGTATCACGGGCATCTAAGGTAGTGGTGATGAAGGATGTGGAAGATTATGGTTGGTAACTTCATTCATACAAGTAAATCTATGTAAAATCATATGCAAGAACAATAAATAGTCATGAATTTTCTCTTTTGACCATAGAACTCAATTTTGTGCTTTATCTTTTTTTTCATCGACATAGGGAAGACTAGTGTTTACCATTTGGTAATCAGTGGATAACACCATACATGGACAATAGACTACTTATTCCTTTAAGTGATCATTCCTTTACATGATCATTAGATTTTCTTTCTTTTCCTCTTCTAAATCTCACAGATCTATTCCTAGCTGATATGTCTATCGACTCACAATATCTCAAGGAAGTTCCTCTTTTTTCCTTCCTTTTCATTTAATATAAGTCTTTTCTCTTTTCACCTAGAACATGCAAAATTGAAATTCATACATTCTCTTTTGTGTCAAGCATGCTCATATTTTTTCTTTTTCCAAATGCATGCATTTGTCAAGATAAGCATTCATTCACAAGTAATTTCAATCATGCCTCATAAAATAATCTTTAAAGTCTATAGCATGCATTAATACACATTACACTTGAGTCAAATGTCATTATATCATCAATTTAAGGCATTTGTACACTTTCACACATTAGCATATTTCACATCCCAATAATGCATTTAGTTCACATACCAAACTATTGAAACTAGGGCTAAAAACATTCTTAATGACACTTCAATGTGTCCATAAGGTCCTGTTAAAATTTCAAGGCAAAACAAGGTCTCTAGCTATATTAACAAAATTATACAAATCCTGCAGTCAATGACCACCTGATCTCACCCAATAGTCAAATTCCTAATTTTATTACCATAGTAAATAACCTTAATAAATTCTATAAAAATTCATAGTTGAACCTTAAGGTGTCTACAACACCTTGTGAAAACTTCAAAGGAAAATTTGAATATTTGATAAAATAACAAAATTACAGCAACCCTAAAGCCTTGGTTTTTTAGTTTTCAAAAATAGTGAAGTCTTCAAATGGACTCAATAAAAATCATGGAGTTACCTTAGAATATTAGCTTCACCATATAAACATTTCAGAAAAAATATCTACAACTACTTAAAAAAATCATGAAACACTTACTGGTAATGAAAAATCTAGTTCCTGAGCAACCAAGTTCCAATATTGTTTTGAAAAAAATGATTTTCTAAAAATATCAAACTACTCTATCCATACAAACACATTGATATCTCTGTATAACCATACAATAAAATAAAAAATATCTTGCTCAAACATTCAATAACTTTCAGAAACAAAATTGAGAGAGACAAAGATACAAAATTGTACTTGTGGTGCTTTAGGGCTTCTTGCTCAAAAAGATCTTCCAAAAATGGTTTTATTCACTACTATCTCTTCAAATCAACTCTAAATCCTTCCTTCAACTATGGGGTGTGATATGTCAAGGTGGAAAATGGTGATGGATTAAAATTCTAATCAATTTATTTTGAAAGTTATAGAGTATAGTAAGTTTAGTGAAGGAGTCTTGGGATTTTAGTGACTTTGAGCTTAGCTTTTGAGGATTTGAAAGCAAAGGTTAGGGTTTTAGAGAAAAAACAATAGGTGATTATGTTTCTTGAGGCTCCTGGCCAAAATGATGATGATGGAGTTATACTTATCCTAGTCTAGATTTAGTGATTATCTAGTTAAAGTTTGAACTTTTTTCTTAAAAAAAATGAGGTAGATGGCTAGGATTTAATCTTGTTAGTTAAGATTAAATCTTGGCCATCCATTTAGCTTAAAAGGATAAACATTATCTAATCTTAAAGGTTAAGCTATCTTTCAATGTTAAAAATCACATACTGAAATTTTACCAAATGAGTGCAACAACATACCTGAAAATAGAATATAATCCAAAATTAATCTAGGGCCTAATACTCTATCCGACCCTTATTCTATCATCCCTTGTCTTCGAGGATTCCCAGTCCTTATTCTAGGGTACTATTGCACCTATGGGCCCTTAAGGTTATTATTCACACCTGAAATCAAAAATTTTTTTTCTACTCATCTATTGGGCCATCCTCGTTATCACTACGTGTAGAATATTGAAATTCTTCTTAATAAAGCTTAAATTAATTTCTAAATAACTCCAATGTGTTACACAAATGGATATATACACATAAATTTACAAATGCATTGATGGATGTATACACGCAAAATGCATGAACGTCATACATACATGCATGCACGCATGGTGAGCTAATAGGTCTCCAGGGGTGAGGACTAAACCCCCACCCTATTGTAGTACACATACACACACCATCCCTATGGGGATCAAATTTATCCTTGTATCCAATCGCGTTGAGGGTAATTCCTATAGGCATAGTTATTACAATTGGACCAAACCCAGTTTGAACGGAAACCAGTGAACCGGTCATTGGTCCGTTTTGATTCTTTGATTTGACCGGTTCTTGCATGTGAACCGGTCAAACATGGTCAAACCCAGGGGAATCGAGAGTGAACGGCAAGTTTCCATTGAACTTGTGCATTGAACCACCATTAACCGCGCCTCAGCTTTGACCAAGCATCAAGGAATTTTTTTTTCAAAAACTCTTGATGCAAGGCTCGAACCCTTACAGGCGGGGTGGAAGCTCCACGTGCAAGCCACTAAGCTAACTTGTTCTTTGATATAATACGTGTGAAAAATTATATATATTATATATTTCTCTTAATGCATCAATGAATTTTTTTCTCAAAAACACCAATGCAAGGTTCGAACCCATGCTAGCCTGATATAAGGTGCACCTGCCTTCCACTAGGCCAACCTTGATCTTTGATATATCATATGTAAAAAATTATATATATTATATATTTTGCTAAATAATTTTTTTTATAAATTGATTTAATTATAGCTGGTTCAACGGTTGAACCAATGAATAATGACCAATGCCCTCAGAGTGAATCTCTGGGTCAAGTCTGATAACTATGCCTATGGGTACCCATCGAAATGGTTTTTTTTTTTTTGTCATTCTCAAGAAAATGTATAATTTTAGCATTGTTTATGCATGTTTCTATTTTTCTTTTTTTTTTTTTTTGTATCATACTCTTAAGTTAACTTTAGATTAAAAATTTATAAAAAATATTCTTTGCCAAAGTTCCATTTGTAGGTTTTAATTTGAAACTGCAATGATTAAATTTAATTTTAGCTATAAAATTTCACAAGCAATAACTTGCACTATAAAAGAGCTAGATATCAATTATCTACAACTTTTTATTTAAGCCAGTCTATATGAATGTGATAAAAAAAATGATCGAATATTTATTTGAATTTTAATATAAAATACTTGTCATGATAGAAATCACCTAAAGAATTGGGGAGGTGTTTGGGAAACAATATAGTAGCAATCACCTAAAATCATCTAGAACTTTTCTCTTATGTGTTTTGTTTTACTTTTTCAGCTTCTTGCATAATTTTTCCCTTACTTTCTTGCACCTTCTCTTGCACTCTCTCTCTCTCTCTCTCTATATATATATATATATATATATATATATATATATATATTGCCATAGAAGATCAAGATTTTGCATATTTTCTACATCATGCTAATGGTCTTGGTTTGGTTCTAGTCTCCTAGCTATTAACTAATAACAACTACATTTCTTGGAGCAACTCCGTGGTTGTTGCTTTATCAATGAAAAACATGCTTGGTTTCATTGATAAATCTCTTTTGAAACCAAATGATGATGCTAATCCTTATGAACTCAATGCTTGGACTAGAAACACTAATATTGTGGTCTCTTGGCTCACTAATTCAATTTAGAAGGATAATGTTGCTAGTATCATTCATACCACTCCTGCTTTTGAGATTTGGAACGATCAAGGCTAGATTTCAAGAAAGTAATGGTCATAAGGTTTTTCAATATAGAATAGATTTAGTTATTTAACTTAAGGATTTGGTTTACTTACATGTAACTTACTTTTAGTGTTGCTTAACCTCTTTTGGAAGTCCTTCATGAAAATAAAGGGTCAATTTTTTATATGGATCTCCTTCCTCCCATTAACAAGGATTTTTACTTGGTTCTTCAAGAACAGAAGCAAACTAAAGTATATGCCTCTTTTTCATTTGCTGATGGCTTTCAAATGCCTTTGATGTTAACAATTTTTCCAAGAAAAAACAAGATTCATCCTATCTAAGCACATCAAGAAAGACTAACCATTTTGTGCTCGTTGTGGCATTGTCAACCATGTTAAATGTTTTAATATGCATGATTACCCTCCTAGGTATAATCCCAAGTCTAAGTAGGCCCCTGAGACTTAGGGTCATAAATGACAATTTACCAGCATTTATGGATCTTCCTCTCACTATCTTTTCTCCAAGTATAGTTATCCTTAGGCCCTATATCAAATATGGAAGCTTCCACTTTTTATGCAGAATTAGCAAGTGTGATTTTCTGGAATTCCATCAATTCCTTCTTCTATATGGATTCTAGGGCTAGTTACAACATTTATTGTTCATCTCTTTTGTATGCTAGTACCAACCAATTATAGGTTCCTTTGTAACCTTGCCAACTAGCCAACAAGTTCCTGTCATGGATTTGGGTTCTATTTGGCTTACTTGTTATTTTGTTTAACATAATGTTTACCATATACCTTTCATTTATTACAACCTTGTTTCCCATAATTTTTTTTGAAAATAAACTTATTCAATAACAATCTCAATCATTTTCCTTTTTCATCCAAGAAAACAAGACTTTGGGAAGGATTAGAAAAGTTGAATTATATAATGGCCTCTTTATTGAGCAACCTTTAAGTCTTGCAACTTATTTTTCTAAACATTTACTTGTTAATGTTTTTGTTGTGAATAAAATCTCTCATGATGTATGGCATAAATGATTGTGTCATTTGTAAATGCATTGTCTTGGCTATCTTGTTATACAAGGCATTGTTTTCCTTCTTGATATCTATTCTTTTCAAAATAGTATAAACATTCTTTCATTATCAATGATCACTTTAGTAATGCTTCCTTTGATTTAATCCATTATCATGTTTGGGGTCCTTTTAATTCCCCTAGATATTCTGGCCATGAGTACTTCTTAATAGTAGTTGATCATGACACCAAAGTGATATGATTTTCTTTGCTAAGACAATAACGAGAGACTTCTCAGATTCATAAGTAGTTGCTTTTACCTATCTAAACTCAATTTGTAGAAGGTATAAAAGTCATCTGGTCTAACAATGCACTTGAGCTAACTTTGATAGATTTTCTTGAAGAAAATAAGTCATCCATCAATTTTCCAATGTTGAATGTCCTCCATAAAATTCAATGTTGAAAAGGAAACATAGACATATATTGAATGTGGCAAGATTTCTTAGTTTCCAATCTAAGGTCAATGTACATTTTTAGAGGTGTTATGTCCTTACTATTGCCTTTATCATGTAATTTGAACAATTAATCTTGAACACTATTTTTGTTTGGCACATGCTATGACACAATTACTAATCAGAGTTTATTTTTTCTAACCAAAATGCTTGAAATTACTATAGATTTTTGGACAAGGCAATGATCATTGATGAAAATGATGCTTCAAGCAATACCAAAGACCCTTGGAGACTATGCTCATTGACCCAAGTTGAAGAAGTGAAGCTTGTCCTTCGTCTCATCCCTGTATGGCTAAGCTGCTTAATGTTTGCTGTTGTTCAAAGTCAACCATCCACTTTTTTCAACAAGCAAGGTAACACGTTGGAACGTTCTATAGGACCAAAATTCAAAGTCCCTCCAGCATCACTTCAAGGCTTTGTTGGACTTGTCATCCTTAGTGCTATTCCAATTTATGACAAAATTTTTGTGCCAATTGCAAGAAAATTCCAGGGCATCGCTCTGGTATAATTTTGCAGAGGATTGGAGTTGGACTTGTTTTATCCATACTAAACATGGTTGTCTCAGCTCTTGTGGAGGCCAAAAGGGTTGGTGTTGCTAGACGCCACAATCTCATGGACACTCCCAAAGCAACTATACCAATGAGCATTTGGTGGCTACTTCCTAAGTACGGTATTCTTGCCATTTCTGATGCATTCACAATAGTAGGACTCCAAGAATTGTTCTATGATCAAATGCCAGAGGCAATGAGAAGCTTAGGAGCTGAGCATATGTAAGCATTCCAGGATTTGGAAATTTTGTTAGCAATGCAATAATAATTGTTGTGGTAGCAATCACCTCAAGAACTGGAGAAATGGTTGGGGACAATCTTAATAAAGCACATCTTAATTACTTTTACTTCATGGCTGGGTTAAGTGCCTTGAACCTATGTGTTTATGTATGGATCGCCAAGCGCTTTGTATACAGAAAGGTGCATGAGGCTGGAACAAGTAATGATGGTGTATAAACAACAAAGAAATAGGTGGTTGGTTTCTTCTATTTTCAAGTAACCAAGATTTGCTTCCTTCTATGTAGACAATGAATTCAAATTACTACAAGTTAGAAGTGCCTTGGATTTAGATTGATAAAATAATATATAAAATGTTGGCTTAGTATGTTTTAATTAATTGCTATAAATTTAGGTTGTTTGGTTTTAATCTATCTAAATAATATTTTTAGCTTTTGGTCTTTTTTTAATGTTATATGTTTTTGGTCCTAATGTTAGCCAATATTGTTATGTGGAGATATTTATAAAATATAAAAAAAGATATTTAAAATTTTTATACAAATGATAACAATATTTTTAATATTCACGGACTAAATTACATGTTTCAAAATACTTATAGAGACTAAAATTTAGAAAGCAAGAACTAAAGACATAATATTAAGGAAAACTGACTAGAAGCTAAAAAAAAAAAATTAGGGACTAAAATCAAAACAAGGGTTTACATTGAAATGAAATGTATTCAAGCCTAAAATGTATCTTTTTTATTTCAACACAACTACATAAATGATTTTATTTAGAGCAATAACACTATGATGGCATGGGCACAAAGAAAAACACCAAGCGTTGAGCTTAGTTCTAGTTTCCATATAATTAAACATTTTAAATAACTTACAGTAAAGGGTCACCATATCATTTTGAATAACTTAATTTGGATGGTCAATAATAGTTTAGGCAAAGATCTTATGTTTGGTTAAAGGGTAAAAGTATAGTAAATTTACACATAGAACTTATCTATATAAATTCTACCTCCACTTTTATCATTCAACCAAACACAATGTTAATGTTAAATTCATTTAGAACAATAATAAGAAGTCTACAATGTAGCATATATGTTACAAGGAATTGAAAAAAGTTTTAGTGTTGGGATCTAAATATTTTCCCCATGTGAAATAGTAATGAATTGAAACTAACATAATGGCAATACGAAAGATCTTTAGTTCAAGACAATTTGAATTGAAATAAGGTTAGCTATTACACATTGACTAACCATCTTATGATCTAAGAAAGTGAATTACAAGATTTTAAATCAAAGAAAATAACATTAAGTATTCATGCATAGATTACTAGTCATACACTACAATATCCTTGAAGTTTAGTTACAATTGAAAACAAAAGTGTTGCTAAATAATGCCAAAGTACTAATAAAATATTTTAATAGCATATTACCCTTTGGATCTAATTTGTATGCTCTAATAAAATAAAACATTTTTATCCTCTCACCCAATTAAATCCTCTCATTTGTATGATTTTTAAAGTAATGAGAGAGAATTAACCAAATTTGCTAATATGGCATAATACAATTGGATTATGATGTAAAAGGGTCTTACACTAACAACACAACAAAATTAAACTCATTATTAAAGTAGGCCAAATCGGCTCATCAACGTTAGTCCTCAACGAGCTACAAGTTCGGATAAAAAAAAATTGGACAAAAATTTCAACTCAACTCATCCCACCTGAGTGAGTAGGTTAAAAACTTATAAATTAAAAAGAATGGCCCAAAAGTTGAAAAGAAAATACAAAACATCTCATAACTTGTAAAGCTTGAAAACAATTTCAAAATCACAAAATCATATCATTATCATGATCCAAGGCTCAAAACTAAAACATTAATAAATAAAGAATACAAAAGCAGGAGGAGCCAACCAAGACCCTAGCCCTTCGTTGTCATCTTCCTTCACTTTAACTAACCTCATTAATGTTGTGTCATCAATTTGTTCATCACCTCCATGTCCTCAAACTATCGCTATCACCTAGAACACCATTAGGACTTCCATACAAATGTTGTGAGATTGTAATGACCTAAGTTTAACGTCCTAAAAAGACTATGAAAAACCTTCAATGTTGCCTCTAAGACTAACTTCTAGTTCCCATATATGCTTGGTGAAAGTTAGAATGCAAGTTTTGATATACAACTTTTTCCTCATATTGTCAAGCATGGCCTTTTTCAAGTAGTTTACAAATATCTTGGGCTAAAGATAGCCAATTGACATAATATTTGTGCTGCTAGAAAGTTAACTTAATTCTCTACAAGTGTTATTTCTAGCTCCGAGGCCAAATTCTGATCGTATCGAGAAATATGAGCAATTTAAGCTATAAGATCCACACGCGCAAAGGTCACCGCGCTGCGACTTACCATTTTACAATGCGTTACTAGAACCTTATTTTTTATGTGATTAATACCCCTAAACATTCTTTATTAGCCCTAGCCACCAACCAAGGTATGTCTCCTCTAAGAAAACACATTTCTCTCCAATTAATATCCTTCTATAAGTATTTCCTCTCCATTACTTTATTGTTTGAGTTTGGCTATTCTTTGGGCAATCATGGCAAGGCTTTCTCTTCTGATTCCATTTCAAATTAATTCTAATGGTTGTTTTATGATCCCATGGTAGTTTGGAATTGAAATTAGATTTATTTAATTTATTTTCATGGACAAATTGGTGATATATTTTTACATGTATGAGTAAGATTCATGAACAATTTTGTTAGAAAAATTTGATATTATAAACTATATGTAGCCATGACTAGATTGTTAAATTATTTCAAGAGTTGTTCAGAGTTATGTAAATACAAATGTTATGTGTATGTATTTTCATAAGATAGAAGTTAATAAGGGATAGAGCTGTAGGTTAATGGCTGACTCTGATTGTTAATCTTGATACCAAGTTGTCTTTATAGAGAATCTCCCTTTTTTATTATCACGATACATGTTGGTTGTGGCCCCCGCAAGGTTGTTTCCCACATGTTATTCACGTTAACATGTCAAGATAACATATCGAGATAACATGCCAAATAACATGTCAAGATAACGTGACAAAACACTATGACGATATAACATGATAGGAACTTTCTCTCCTATAATTTCTTTAATTCATGAATTAACATCAGATCAAATAAATGATAGTAATATGTATTTCATAGTATGTATTATTCTAAGTATGTGGTTATTTTGCATTGTGTGTGCTTTTCCTTGTTGCCTTATGTAGGTTTTGGGTGACGATATGCTCACAAAATTATGGATGACTCATCCCTCTTTTTCCCTTTATCAGATGCAATTGTTGCATACGATGCCACAGCTCCACCTTAGTAATTCCATAGCATATTTCCAACTATTATCCACTCCAACCTCTTCGATGCTTCCTTCTTGATCCCAAACTTCTAGAGCAATGTTGACAGCATTGCTCCTACTCCATGGATCTAATTTTGTTCAAGCAAGAAGCTGCAACTTGCCTTTGATGGAACCACCATGAACATCGTCTTACGACTAACACTTCCCACTTTGACATTCTGGACTACAACTCCTTTGGAAGCGAAAAATTTTCCATTTTAGTTTGTCAAAGCAACATTATCCTTCACTATGTCTTTGATCTCCTTTCCAAACTTTGCCAACATACTCTTTGGCATCAAACTGATAGTTGCTCCTTTGTTGATCAGCGCCTTGTTAACCAACTTGCATTCAAACTGCTTTAACATGCAATGGTCATAAGTGTGCCTTCATCACTTTATCAGGCTTTCCAAACATTTCGTTATTACATCAATCCTCGTAGGCAAAGACATACTCATTGTCCATGATCACATCCTTGCAATCATCTTCCATGTTGACATTAGATCCCTATACAACATACTCGTCAATAGGACAAACACTATCCGACCAAATTTGTATTGAAAATGGTATGGAGGTTGTTGTCAAAACCTATTTCAAAGTTGTTTGTCAAGTACGATCATCTTTAGTCAATGGGTGGTATTTTGGCACCGTTTTTTGTCAATTTAATCTATTGTCGAGTATGCTATTAGTGCTGGATGTACCAAAGGCTTTGTGCTCACAACTTTTGACATTTGAGTTGTAAGCTTTGATAGATTATTAGCCTCTTTTGTTTGAATAATGTCCTTTAAGGTAGCATTTGTTTATTGTCTCGGAGAAAGAAATCCAAGATCCTGGAGACACAAATCTGTTTGGTGGTGGAGACAGGAACGGGACAGAAAATGTGTGGACGGGATAGGAGATAGAAATTTAATATTTTTTTTCTTCTAATAATGCCCTTATACACATTTATTATTTATGTCTTTGCCTCCACTGTCTCCATTATCCCTGTATTTTTGTCCTTGTCCCCTACCAAACGCTACCTAAGGGAACAAAACCTCTTCTAATAAGGGATTTTGGCTTGTTCTGTTGAAGACTAATTTGTCCTTCGCTCTTTTTTCCTATCAACCCTCCTCCACATGTAAGGATTTAAGTTTGTTTATCATCCTCTATTATGTCTTTTCTTAGGCTTATTTTTCTTTCTAGACAATGATGCTTCATCTCCATTGTTGACATTCTTAACCCATTAATTCTGAGCAACTTTGCCCAGGGGAACACGAGTTCGACGGATATATTGTTGTGCTTGCCATCAACCATCATGACAGTTTTCATTTTCTAAATTGACTTGTCCTATTCCAAGTTATAACTACTTAGGATCAAATGTGTAATGCCCTAGGCACACGTACCCTTAAATGAATCTGGTATAGCCCTAAGATACCTCAAAACCATCCCGATAGTAGGATAACCTCGAATTCCAGAAAAATGCACCTCTCATATCATATAGGCTCACTGCGGTGAGTAATGCATCACCATGACAAGAGTCCTGCCGCAATAAGGCCCCAATTGTTGTAGTGGGCATATGAAAGTGTGTGTGTGTGTAATTGGGTGTGTTTTGGTAAACTCGCCATGATGTGACCCCTAGTTGCCATGGCGAGCTCATGTTCCCCCTCTGGATGTGGTGTGTTGTATTGAACTCACTGGTGTGAGTCCCTATGTCATCGAGGTAAGACCTCGTCCAAATCACCCCAAACGATATTGTTTTCACTTGAGTGACCCCTATGCTATAAATAGTCATCCTTACCTCAAAAGGAACCTTGACCACCTAGTATATGCTCATATTCTCTTTTCCTGACGTTATTCCTCTAATCTTCTTCCTCCCCAAGCTTCTAGTAATTGATTTTCATGTTTTTTGCTAACTTTCTTTTCGTCTCTAATAAGTTTGAGTTAAGGGGTTGTTAGGCATAATTTCCTATACAGCTCTTCTCCCTATCATTCCTCGTTAATTCTTAGTTAATTTTATTAGTTATTTATGGGTTCCATATACTCTATGGCAGTTATCGATGCCTTTCTCACTCCTCAAAGTCAAGTGGACATTGGAAGTACACTCCGGCAATAACTGTAAATGAGTTTAAGCTCATGGTCATATTTTTTCATTAATAATACTTTCCTAGCATTACGTAAACTATTTATGAAATTTTTACAATGATTTATGCCAAACACATGCTTTCACAAATTATGGCAATTTTAAAAAGCATTATTTCTTTCACAGTTATCATGAAAATATTATTTTGTAAACTCATGAGACCATACTTGTTGTTTGTATGCTATAGAACTATTTTTCTCAGTTATGAAGTTTATTAAACTCAAGTTTAGTATAAACAATAGAAATATTCGATTATTAGGTATGTTACTTTTTAGCAGTGCTTAATGAGGAACAAAATAGTGAGTTGACGGCTATTACATCATTAACATTGGTACCAAGTGATCCCTTAGAGGACTAGCTCAACCCCAGATCCAGTTGTGAACCCGTGAGGTATCCACCTTATGGGCCCTAGTTAGGTGCCCCGTAGTTACTGTTATTTATTCAACTTGATACAATTCAATTTATTTTAGTTCAGCTCCTATTTCTCCATTAGTTACTGCATATGAATTAAGTTTCAAAGCCTTTCAGGACGACTATAGATGTATCTAAATATTAAAATTTTTTATGCTACTTGCATGTATACTTTATGTATTGTTGTTGTCGTCCCATGTGGATTGTGAGTGGAGACTCACTCAGCAGTTTTGATGAATTCACCCATCTTTTTCCTCCCCTACATACACAACTACTAGTTTAGTTGCACCACAAGATCTACCTCAGGAATGTTTAATAAGAGGTATTTATGTCACTTATCTTGCTACCAAATCTTAGCTTTGCATAAGCTTAACTGAGAATTTTTATGAAAATACTTAGGATTTTGATTTAGTCTTCGTTGTGAATTTTGGATAGAATCATTGACTATTGCACTGATTTTGGAAATAGTTTGTAATTACAAGCCTGTTGTGTTTAACCTGTCTCTTTGAGTATGGTTTTGTATACAAGAGTTTCGAATCAAGTGCAATTGTCAAGAAGAAGGTTGGAAACTCTTGGGAAAGAGCTTGGAGCTAAAAAGGAGCAAAAACGCAAAGGTTCACTTTCGGCTTGCGCTCAATGCTCATTTAGCGAGTGTCGGAGAAGCTTCAAAGTTCCAAGAGGCAACGCTCTCTGAGAGTGCTAGAGCTCATTTTAGTGCTACGATGCTAGTTCAATGACGGTATTATAGATAATTATTGTATTTTTGGGCCTTATTTTGAGATATTTTAGAGAGAAGTATTTACCCTAGTTTTGGTAGCCATAGTCTAGGCTATGTTTCTCACTCTAATTCACTCTCTACATCTCTCTACATCTTCTTCTCTACTCTTTTCTCTCTAGAGATTTCAATAGAGGAATTGATTTGTTCTTGGGGATTATGGCAAGGATTCTTGCTATTATTTTCAAGTACCATTTATTTTCATTGTTGTAATCTTCCAGGGATGGAGGAGTAGATTTTCTTACTAGTATAAGGGCTTCTGAATGGATTGAGATGATGTTTGAGACTCTTTTATATTGAATGCATTAATTTTATCAATGTTCTACAATTTCTATTCTTATAATTATTACTACAATTTTAACAATTGTTATTGGGATAACTAAATTGGTGATTGTCATTTAGGGAAACCCTTTAAGCATAAATTAATGGATCCATTGGTTTATGTTTAAAGGAGAATATTATAATTAACTTTTCAATTGGCGGTTAGGTTATAGCAATTAGTTCATTAAATCAATTTGATTTCTAATTAAATTGAGATCTCATTTGTTAGTTATTTGCATTGGTCAAATTCCATAAGTAACCCGAAACAAACCAACTCGATCTTGATTTGATCAGTTTGATTCAAAATTATTGAAAAAAATTCAAAAATCAAACCCAACCAAGTGGTAGAGTCTTTCTTTCACAGCGTAGTAGAGTTATATGGCATACTGAAATCTATTTGTTTATCATAGAGACAAAGTCTTCACTAACAGCTTTTGGCTGCTGCTATTTAAATTAAAGAAATGTTAGTTTAATATCCAATACATTAGACACCCAATCCACCACCCCAAAATCCTATGTGGGCCTTACTTGGAGCCAAAAGTTCTTGTTTTCCAAAGTTAGACCCCAGTGAATGTCCATAGACACTTCATTTTGAATGGTTGAATAACATAACCCTTTAAATTACGGGGGACTACTTTAGTTATGTCATCTTCTTAAATAAGATTAGAGATGTTTCTAAGGTGTTACACATATGACCACCCGAAGTTGTAGTCAAAGGCACTAACTTGGGCAGAGTTATGGTATAATTCTTCATATCAAACTAGTGCATGCATGTCAACATTCGAGGCAATCTATGGCAGACCACCTCCATCAATAATCGAGTATTTGGTAAATTCCTGAGACCCTCCACAAGTGCAGCAGATGCTCATAGATAGAGACCAAATTCTGCAGCAGCTCAAACTTAATTTGGAGAAGGTTCAGACAAGGAAGAAGAACCAAGCTGATAGATACAGGGTTGATAAAGAATTTAAACAAGGGGAATTAGTTTTGGTGAAGCTTAAGCCTTATAAACAACATTCTCTGCTGTTGAGAAGGAATCAGAAGTTAAGCCTCAGATTCTTAAGCCTTTTCCCATTCTCCAGAGAAGTTGGCAAAGTAGCATACAAATTGCAACTTCCAGTAGAGGCAAAGATTCATCCCATCTTTCACATCTCTATGTTGAAGCCATTTAGGGGCAACATGGATACTCAGTACTTCCATTTGCTGAGATTAACCACAGAACAAGGACCAATCCTGCAACTAATGGCAATACTGGCCAAACAAATTCTTGAGTCTGCAGGAGTTGAACAAGTGGAACAACGGTGGGAAGGAAGCTACATGGGAAAATTATGACACTACAGCAGAATTTTACTCTTTCCTCAACCTTGAGGACAAGGTTGTTTCAAAGGAGGGGGTATGGTTATGACACCAAAGGTGTGAGGAGTTAGTTACGGATCAAGGGCACCTTGTGGGAGCATAGAAATAAAGGTGTGAGGCAAGGGACGTAGGAGGAAAATAACTGACTGCAAGCTAAAGGAATATGTGACTTGAGAGTATGAGGATGGGTTGGAGCTCATGTGGAAACACAAAGTATGGTGTGATTCAATTTTGTCCTGAGATAGGATATTCCTCTTTCCCTGTTCTAAATATTGATTCCAATTCCTTGGTGATTGCAAGTGTAATCAAGGAGTCGATGGTTCAAGCCTCGTCTCAGTACCTATGTGGAGTTTATTTTCATTGCTACTTTACTATTACATTGAAATTTTCTTAATTTCCATTCTCAGAATTTTGTTATATACTTTCAGTGTATTCCTTCATTTCTGTTTCAACATGGAGGTATATTTCTTTCTGTAAGCTTGGTTGGATGCTAAATATTGCCCCTCCATGTTATAAGGCCTCCTTCAAAACCATGAGTTTGGAGTTTGAGAGGGGAACTTCAATGTTGAAAGACTTTGTAAGCTTTCTTCCTCATCTTATACTGAATTTAGTTGCAGTTTCATATTTTCCCTCGTCTCCACCGGTCTTACGCTAACTACCATTGCTCGAATCTGTTTACTTCATTGTTTGGCGTGAGCTTGGAGTCTATCTCCTTTCCTACTTCTCTCTACCCCTTTCTCTTTCACTAGTTCTTCTGCATGTTTGTCTGTACCTTTATGATAAGAACTAAACTTCATAAGGAATAATTCGATAATCTCACGAAGTAAATGTGTTTCTTTTGCTTTCACTAAGGGTTGAAGTTTATTTTACATTAACCAAGGTTGAATACTTTGCTTTTTAATAATGATCAACACAATTGACTAATGACTAATTGACTATTAATTTTTTCAACCATACAAAGATGCCAAGTGTCAAATTTCAAAATTTTGCGTCTCTATTGGATCAAAACATTTATTTTTTCAACTTGTTAAATCCATATAGGCCTTATGTACTAAAATGAAGTGCAATGCCTATAATGAAATCAATATGGTTTTTATTTTTTATTTTTTAACAAAAGTTTAAAATGATTTGGGATCGATTATTCTACCAGGGTCAAGGTCATGACACGACCCAAAAGTTTTAAGCACATACAGAAATTCATATTTTATCTACAAATAAAAGACCTCACAATAGTCAATGAAATCGAACCCATGTATTTATGGGATATGAGACGACTCGTGTCATGCTCCTTTGCATAATGAAATCAATATTATCTTATTGTTTTCTGAGAAGAGAAAGGAGAGGAGAGAGGCGCCAGGGGCTGAACGTGTTGCAATGTCCAAAACAATCGGCTTTCAACTATAATTATTTGCTTGGTATTCAGTGCCCGCTTCGAACTTCACCTAATTTGATAAAATAACTACAGAGAAAAATGCGAGGCGAGAAACAGGCCTTTACAAAAAGAATTGCATGGCTCCATGACGCTATAAACAAAAGAAAGGTGCATACCACCCTCCAATGCAAATCGAACATTCTCTATGACCACTTGTAACACTACATATTCAAGAAGAAAAGTAAATTCAAGCGCATGCCCTTGGACGATGCAGTAACTTCTGGTAGGATGTCATGGACTAGCTTCAAGCAAAATGGTTAGTACTTAGTACTTGATCAATCAGACACCTGTAGTATAAGAGGAAAAAATGTTACAACAAACGTAAAAAGGCCAAAAAGGTATTGGATAAAAAAATAAAAAAAAAAGAGAAGAATGCAATTAGGTCAAAAGTACTAATCACAAACCAGTTTCAAACAGAGTAAGGAGTACTAAGTTTGGCGACGGGAGGTTGACCTATTCCAAGGTCATGGCAAGCCACAAGCTTCAGCAAGGGCTAACAGTGGTTTGACAAACGATATATCAGCTAACCAGAGTTCACTGATTGATTTTACAATTACTTATGAGCAAGGGGAAGTATCATTTGATTCTTTCACTTCAAGACAGATATAATCATATAATAGTAAAATTTCATCATGCGTATTCAGGAATTGCTTAGGTTTGACACAATACATCTGTCCAAAGTTCACTGATTGATTTGACAACTACATATGAGCAATGGAAAGTATTATTTGATTCTTTCACTCCATAGACAGAAATAATAGTAAAATTCTATCATCTCTATCACTTCCGAACACAACCTTTTTAGATTTTGTTCTTGTCCAAAACTCCAGATAAATATTTTAAAATAAAGTCAAGAAAACCATGTTAAGTTAATTTTCATTCAACTTAGCTCTTACCTTTGAAATTTTGTTTCCATACAAAAACAGAGTTATGGAAAAACAAATATGCACAAACCTTTAAGGGTTTCTTGATTAGCATACACAAATCCAAGTTTCAATAGATAGCTGCTTTCAGCAAAATCATGCAATGATCGATATCCTCGGCCACCACCATCATCTTTAGATTTGGGAACATCTTGACTAGAAAATCTTCTACATTTATCAGCATCCTGGTTACACACAAAAAATAATAACGCATGAATAATTTAAAAAAAAAAGTTGTAATTGTAGTGGAGGAAGAGAAAATATCAATCACCAACATACATGACACCAAGTTAACAAATAACTAGTCATTTAAGGAAACAGGTCATCACATGTTAAATTCGGTATTTAGTATGGTGTTGGTGTAATACTTCAATTTATAGAGGTTCACCTGTAAAAACTCCAGCATTTGCTCTTCAATCGTACCACGCATTGCCAAAGTTTCCACATGAATAGGACGAGAAGCACCCATCCGATGGGCGCGACTAATTACTTGCTCCTCCATACTGAAAGTTTTAACCCAGTAAAACACATTAGAAGATAAACAAATCGGTTAGAAGTGGCAAATTGAGATATAATAAAGAGGGAAAAACAAAATCTCCATAACCGCCACTTATTCAACAACAAAGTTGCACTTTGCATATTGAATCTCAATACTGAAAAATTCATTCTAGACAGATAAGTCATATTAGGGCCCCCACGCTACAAAAATTTTAATACCAAAAATGTTAGACTTTTATGCCATAAAATTTGCAGAAAATTTTATCAGGATTACAACTGAAGAAGATGGCTTTTGAAATTGTAAACATTGAAAACTTCTTGAATTCAATTTACCCGTCAGCCATAAAAGCAACAAGACTAATATTTTATCCTCATTTGCACATGGATTGGGTTAATGTATTAACCTTCTGTCCCAAATTGGCTCCATTAAAAATACATGTGTAACGAAACTCAAGTCAAGACCCAATGCAGCACTTCCATCCATCAAAAGTGCCATACAACTTGAATCATGCTGGAACATGTCTAATGACTTCTTCTGGAAAAGGGAAAATTAAATTAACCAAAGGTAAGAAACCAAAAGTAAATTTAAATTCTCAGAATCAGTAAGTGAAAATTCCAACATTTTACCTTGCTGCTTGAATGCATTGGGCTATACATGCCAGCATATTTGATACCAGCAATAGTCAACTGACAAAAAGAAATACCACTTAACAAGTTGATCATTTTAAAAAGCATTCACAGATGGCAAAACAATGAAATACATAAGGATTTACAAAAGATTACGCCAAAAATGTGGCATAGAAAAAGAACCTGCTGTTCAATGACATGTATATGCTCGAGAAATTGAGAAAATATCAGAACTTTGTCAGGGTTCATATTGGTCTTAGTGCTCCTCACAGAACATTCCTGGAACGATGATCTCCCATCTCTCAAATGCAAAGGGAAAGTAGCCTCAGTATCTGTCTCATCATTGCTATTGTCTTTGTAGAAACTCATCTGTTCAATGCTTTCTTGCAAAGCTTTCAATCTCTGGACAACATAGGAGACTTTGCTACTAGATGTTGATTGCCAATCTGGATCCCAATTATCCTGTCCATTCACCATTACATGTTTAGGGTTGTTACTTGTTAGCAAAAATTCAAAAATAAAATAAATAATAAAAAAGAAAAAGATGCAAATGATAGTCAACTGACTAAATCCCTGCCTGCTTATATGAAGGTTGTAGCTCAATGAGATCTTTGGGTACAGGCCACTTTGGGTCGGGATTTTCTGGTCGGGCTAGTGCATCAGGACTCTGCATCTCATATAATTTATCACATCCAGGATACGTACACTTCGTTTTGTCCAAAGAAACACAAGCAAGACACAACAGATGCCGACAGGGAGTAATGAGAGGAAGGCGGCACCACTCCTTGCATCTTCACGATTTATTTAAGATAAGAATAATAAGCAGATATGACCTGAAGAGAATTAAAGCACTAAACAAAGATCAAAACCCAAATATTACCTGACACAATGACCGCCAAACAGGAGACTATATCTTATAGAGCTATACTCTGCTGAAGTAGGATCAAGACCACTTTGTGTTAACATACCCATTGTTTCCTGAATATCTTCTCCAGCATGTGTAACTTTAATATGTCCAGAAACACAGCATGAGAGCCTGACATTTTTTATAGTTGCACTTCGAAATTTCCACTGTTTTCGATTCAAAAGACTCTCAACATGTGAAGGATCATTCCAATCAGCCATCAATATATTACGCCGAACAGTGAGTACCAATTCATTGTAACTTCTAGCATGCTCCTCATTGAAATCTAGAAAAACAACTTTCTTCTTGCATGGTGGAATGCTTTGCAAATCTGTCTTCTTGCGCTAATCATGCATTTGTGAAGTAAATGCAACAGACGGGACCTTCCTTCTTCCATCTCTGCCTCAAATGGCCTAAGGATGCCAGCTTCCCACGACTTCTGATTCAGTCCATAAGCTTCTTCATGAAGGAACCTTAGCAGGGGTTGTAGATGTGGGAGTTGGCTGTTAGGAGTATTAGGAGTTGGAGTACCTGTTAGTATCCAACGATTTGAAGCCATCAATGAAATAGCCATTTGCAACTTGTTTGTTAAATTCAGACTTGAGCCAAGAGTGTGCCCTTCATCTAAAATTATTCTAAACCAATGCACTTGCATCAAAACACTCCTCTTTCGTGGGTTCCACTCTGCACTCAGACGACTAAAGGTAGTTATGACAACATCATAATCCCAAGCTAGACAGTGTGCAGATAGCTTCCGATGATCAACCCAAACATACACCCGCAATTGACCAGGTCTTACATGCTTTTCTATTTGTGTTTTCCAATGATCAACCAAATTTGCTGGAACAACTATCAGGGTTGCTCTTGACAAGTACAGCCTCACGAAGTCTAATGGCTTGCGGAGAGCCATGCCAAGGGCTGCCACATCAAAAGTCAAATTGTTAAGATTTTGTGGGTAGTACCACCTGCATACACCTTTATCTACTCTCTTTAAGAGGCCAAATGCTTGAAATATTTTGTGGAAAGCATTAAAATATCCATTAGACATACTGGAGGTGTTTAAAAAAGGACCCCGTATGCCAGTTGTTTCCATTTCTGCAAGCTTCTCATTTGAAATGTTAACCAACCAACTCAAGGCCTTCTTTGTCTGAGCTTTTATCAATGTATTGTGCTCCTTAAGCACACTAATAAAAATGAAACATTTTCTTTCTCACCCCCAGGCGTTCCTTTCATGTGAAACCCTGGCAAGTAGGTTATCTTACAGCTTTTCTGAAAATATTGTTCCGGGACACTACAACTCTGATATAAAGGGTCAGTGTTCATACTACAAAACCATGCTGCGCTAGAATTAGCCATACTATTGTCTGTAAGCTTTCGCCACTTGCGACAAGCATCACACTGAATCCATGTATCATTGTACACCAGATGTTCGACTTTAGGCTTCCCAGAAGACTTTCCACATCCATATGAAGTATCAACCAGCTTGTTTTGAGATAGATGTGATGCAAAATCTGATGCATGCTTTATTTTAATTGATCTTTCCCCAACTTTTCTTTCCTTGAAAATTAAACCATCCTCTTCATAAGTGAAATTCAGATTTTTCTTTGTGTGACTCAAGCTCCTAGTGCATCGAGTTTCAGACATAAATTCCTTAGAGCATTCATCTACAGGTGATTTCATAGCTCCCGCAGAACATGTACTAATTTTCTCATCAGGACCCATCAAACGGGCTCTTTTTGATGAGTAATCATGGTTCTCATTATTCTTACTAGCATCATCTTTGCACACATCCCTCTTACCCAACAAACTAAAACCAGTTATGTTATTAACACTGATCTCGTAATAGCCACATTTCTGGTTACCATTATGTTGACACCAGACTACCTGTGCCCCATCTGGTGGGTCTGCCAATGTACCTTGTGTCTTCACAATAAGAGAGAGAGCTGTTACAGTCTTACCCAAGCCAGGCTCATCACAAAACATTCCTCCACGAAAATCCTTGATGGTGGGAGCTTCCCAGAAACTATTTCACCAGATACAGTATTTACATGAAAATGAAAGCCATCTTCAGTTAAGAGACCAACATACAAAGGATGTGGCAAGAGTTCAGCATTTCGCTCACGATGCAACATCCACTCAACTGCAGTCTGCTGATGAGGAAAGAGATTTAGTTTTGTACAAGGCATTACTGAAGAAGTCAAGGATCTTAGATGACGACACGTTGCAGATACCCTAGTGAGGTCCATTGGGCGCAGGGAAGCTAAAATTTTTGTTAAGATATCATCAGATATCTCCCAAATCCCGGATCTCGAAGTGTTATCCATAGGTGTTATCCTGGACCTATTAGACTTCTGCTGTTTTCCTACACCAGGTACCATCTTAAATATTTCATGAAGTTCAAATAGCCTTTTCTTTGAAGAGTCGCTCACAAGGTAATGGAGCTTGCAACCAAGTACATGACAGTCAGAAAGGTTCCAGATGCTCTCACTTGCTCCACAAGTCTTCCTAAAATAGTCTGGAGAAGAAAGCATTGAACGTCTCTCGTCCCAATCACAGCTGCATATTAACTGTGTTAGCAAACTATCTCAATGTCATACATTAGTATATCAATCAAGGAAAACAGAGGCAATCAAGTGTACCACTCAATTTATAAAATTACTACACCATTCTGAGAGTATAACTGGCTAGTGACTAGCCAGAACACAACTAGTATAAACATGTGAGAAATGGCATTAAGTTTGATTGAATGGTTAATTATGTAAAAGTTAATACCCTAAGAGTGCACCTTTTACTGATGTACAACACCCTTTTTTTTTTTCGAAACTTCCCTCCAAAGCTTTGTCTAAAAGGATGACATCATGAAATCATTTATCATTGTATACAAACTCGGAAAATTTATCAATATATTATAAGCCTTAAGTAAAATTTTGGAACTCCAGGTGATGACGGTATGATACTATCATGATCCATTTGCAGTTGACCCAAGCCCCACCCAACATATCACCTTTAGATCAACTAGTTTATAGGAACAATGAGGCTTGAGTTTACATAGCTTGACCATTAAAATCAGATGATGTGGCACCAAAACATATCTGGCATACACATCTCAAGAGAATAATGAAATCCTGAAAACCCAACATATCAAAACATCAAAGTACCAAAAATTTATTCTTGGAAGAAAAAAAAATTATCTGAAATTTGAATTTAATTGGTAACAAAGTGATATAGTTGTCAAATGTTGGCCATGGCGGCACTAATTCATCTTTCAGATCAATTAGTTTATAGGAACAATGATGCTTGAGTTTGCATAGCTTGACCATTAAAATCAGATGATGCGGCACAAAAACATATCTGGCTTATACATCTCAAGAGAAGAATAATGAAATCCTGAAAACCAAACATATCAAAACATCAAAGTACCAAAAACTTATTCTTGGAAGAAAAAAAAATTATCTGAAATTTGAATTTAATTGGTAACAAAGTGATAAAGTTGTCAAATGGCAGCCATTGCAACACGAATCCCCACACCCCCCAACACAAAAAAAAGGCCGTGAGAAGATTTGTTCATTATGACAGCCATGGGGGCACTATGGTGGTCTTTTGGTGGACTTAAATGGTGGATTTTTGGTCTACCACTACGAGCTGCCATCTATCATTGACAACTATGAAGTGAAGTAACTTCCAGAATACTGTTCATTTGACCATACTCCTTGTAGATTGTTACCAAGTAGTTAATAAGTTAATATAGCTTTCTGAGTTTAACAGATGCATGGCAACATAAATTCAAGATATTGCAATAAATTAAAAACTATACTCATTTTGGTTTATAAACCATAACACAGAAAAAACATCACCTAGAGGGAAATGGCTTCATTGTTGTTGTATTAAAGTCCTAATCATACCACCCTTCACTATACAGGTAATTATGAAACACACAAAAAAGTAGCACAACTGACTTATAAAATCAACACAAATCAGCAGCCATTCCTACTGCTCCTTTCATTGAAATTTCAACTCAAAGGCATCATATCCAATATACTATTCAGCTACAAACAAACACAAATAAAATAAAGACAAGTGCACTACCTATGCCTACCGTGAAAATACGCATTAATATAGGCATATGTAATGCCATTTATTTAAGCCATAGTTTTCTTCAATTATCTCTACAAGGGCAATTATTAGCATTAAAAGCGTTGATTGTCATGGTTAAGGTAAGAGACAGCGAATGCTCACATGACTTACATTTGACATTACAGCAAAAGATGGATGCCTTGCACTCGATGTATTTATGAATCTCTCAAGAATAATTCTACTATCCAAGTATCTTAACAAATATACTCCAAATCATTAAAGAATTTCATTATAGCTACTCATTTTTTTGGAACATATTACATACAACCTATCAAGTAGCAAGCTTGACCATCAAAATCTCAAGACTCATCTAAGAATTTCTCCATAGCATTTCCCACTTCCTGAACACCACACATACAGTTTTGCAAGCTAGAGCATCAAAATCCCAAGAGAATCATCTGCGAGTATCTCTACAACACTACTCACTCTTTCAAGAAATACTTGCATCCTAACACCGGCTCAATGTTACCCATAGTCCATACCCAGTAATGAAAACGACATTTCACCTAAATCCACTTTTAACTACCACTTTGGGGTGAAATGTCACTTGCTCCAAAGCATGCAAGCATGTATTCATTCTTTCTTGAACACAACACATCAAGTGCAATATTGCAAGCTTAAGCATCATAAGAAGAAAGGACAAAATACTCATTTTGGTCCCTCAGAAATACATGGGGAACAAATTAATCTCTCAAGATTGAAAATCCTCCACTAGTCCATCACAATTCAACAACGGGGACAAATTGGACCTCCATACATGTTTGTACAGTGTTTTTTTTAATTGTACGGACCTATACAAAGGGACGCCTTTTATTAAAGTGTGAGGGACTAGTAGGGAACTTTTAAATCTCGAGCAGTAATTTATCAAAATGCGGGCTTCCTCTTAAAAAGAAGAGTCTAGAGAAGCAAACCTCAAGTGGCGAAAGAGGGCGCCTGCGACGGCGCCGGATTTGGGGAACTGCCAGCCACTCCACAGCTCAATTGGAACATAGACATCAACCAGGACCACCGCCCTGGCCTCACCACACCCTTCTCTCTCTCCACACACACCACTCGAGCATCACTCTTCAGGCAGTTGCGGGTCACCAGCGCGTGAAGCTGGTGAACCACGCTAATGCTCCCGTTCACCGCCCCAACCTTCCTCGTCCTCCTCGCCTTCGCGTCCCCACCACTCTCCTCCACGCATTGCCCAGCGCCCAACGGGGCCAAAACGACGCCGTTTCGGGACCGGAACCCGTCGCCGAATATCTCGCATCGGTCGTTGAAGGACGGAGTGAAACCGGATGGGTTCGGTTGCTGCGGCGGGGGAGTGACTCTAAGAACCGCACACAGGAAACCGCAGAGCTTGTGGTCGGAGAATAAACCGTCCCCGAACATTTTTTTTCTTTTGGAACCTCGTAGAATCGAACGAACGAGGTTAGGGAATGGGATGCGAGGGTTTGAGATTGAACATGCCGGAGAGGAGGAAGAGAATGAATAAAGGATGGGTTTGGTCGGTGGATTGAGGCGAAAAAGAAAGGAATGGGACTTCTTTAGAAGGAAAAGTCTAATACTGCATGAACGCCAGCAGGTTAGGATTGACGCAGTTTTTGCGATGAGGAGAGAAGAAAAGAAAAAGGGAAAAAAACAAAATTTTGTAATTGAATAGGAAAACAGCGAAACGACGTCGGTGGCTTGTGCTGCTGCTCGCAAATGGTTTTACTTTTACCGTTTACCTGAAACCTGAAAGGCAGAGTGGGTGGTTAGTGTACTGGGTACCGGGTTTTCGTGAGAGGTGTCGTAACTGTCGCGTTTTCGTTTCTGGCGGCTGATCTCAATTAGGTCTTTTTGGGGAAATTTATTTTGGATTTGGATACCTAAGGTGGTTCTCTATAAGAGTATATTTATGAGTTTAAAAAATAAAAAAAAAAAAAATTTATAATATAATTTTATATTATAAATTATTTTTTTTTAAATTTAAACTCATAAACATATAATAAAATGAAAATAGGAGTGAGTTCTCACTTTTGATAAGGTGATTGGATCATATGTGAGACTCACAAATTAATCATATGATGAGAATTTAAGGATCCATTTCCAATTATTTTATATATATGGTAAAATATCTCAATTACATTTCTTTGGGGAAAATTCTTTTATAAATAGTATTTAGATAAATTATATATTGAAATATAAAATTATAGAAAAATTACGTAGATGTAGTATTTTATGCTATTATTTAATTTAAAAATAAATAGTAAAAATATCGTTGAAGTTTGGTAAAATTGCACTATACCTATTCTTACTTAAAAATTACATTTCATATCATTAAATTTAAATAATTGATAAGAAAATATAAATATAATTTCCTTTTTTATATGATATATGATAAAAAAAAAGGGAAAATGTTAAAATATTTAAAAGAAATAGAGTTTTATATATTTTAAATCTTTATATTTTATTAAATTAATAAATAATTATTGTAATACCCGTTCATACAAGAGCTAATAATATGAATTTATATATGAAGCATAACAGTTAATATTAAGTAAAATGATTACAAACATAGCGTTCTGCATAAGCATTTAATGTCATTAATTACAAACTGAAATTTTTAAAATTCCCAATAGAAAATCACATATTAATTAAACATAAATCAATGAGTTCCTAGCAGCTACCTTTCATTCAGCTTGTTGGCTAATCTAAAACCACTAAAAATAAAAATAAAGAAAAATGATAATTTAAAAATTTTTAATAGAAAATGAATGGCTTTAAAACGTTTAAATTGTTGTAAGTTTTAGCCATGTCTGCACTAAAAATACAGAGTTACAATTTCATCATATGATAAATTATCATAGCACAAATAATAAAAATCATGAGAACATGTTATGCAAATCTTATAAAAATTATGATTTCTTTACTTTAGTTTCTACTTTCATTTGTCTGATTCTCTTACATATAGTGGAAGACCTTTACTTAGGAAATTCTCATTATTTGGTATTGTTCTTTAACATAGTGACGACAAAGCAAAACTTTTATGTCACACTAACCAAGGCAGAACATAAAAGGATCTTCTATGTATCGCTCTACCTTCTTGGTGATTAGCAACAAATTTTGATCGAACATCTTCTTTTTCAATTAATTAATTGTTATTGTGCATAAATTCACAATAAGAAATGCATAAAATTATTCCATAAATAAAACTTCAAAAAAAGTTCATAAAATAATCAATAATGATACAAATTAAATAGTAAAACATAAAATGAGGCAATAAAATGAAATAAGTGCACAAAATATAAATTAACGCATAAACCCAAACTTAAGAAAGTGCATAATAATTGAAATAACATAAGCTTAATAAAATAAACTAATATCTTAATAAAATTTCTGAAACCACAAAGTTGTCAAGCTAAACATTAATTTCTAAAGGGACTAAAATTAAAATAATTTTTATTAAATTTTCTTTGGACTTTTCATCAAGGTCCATGAGGGGTCTTTATCATCATAAAGTCATAATTAATTTAATACTCCAAATTCATGTAAAATAACATTCACCTATTTTTAGTATTAGATTTTAATTATATTTTATCTCTAATTTAGGTCTTTTATAGAAATTACTATAAATATTGACAACTCAAATTAATATAATATTATATAAATAATATGATAAATTATAGAATAAAAAATGATAAAATAATGTGTAACAGATAACAACATAAATAAAAAGGAACATTAAACTAACTTGAATTAAATAATGAACTATATAAATATAAAGAAATTCATGTAAAATAACATTCACCTATTTTTAGTATTAGATTTTAATTATATTTTATCTCCAATTTAGGTCTTTTATAGAAATTACTATAAATATTGACAACTCAAATTAATATAATTTAATATAATATTATATAACCAATATGATAAATTCTAGAATAAAAAATGATAAAATAATGTGCAACAATAACAACATAAACAAAAAGGAACATTAAACTAACTTGAATTAAATAATGAACTATATAGATATAAAGAAAGGGTAAAATAAAAAAAAGAAGAAAATAGTGGTAGTCCACACTAAAAGAGAGAAGAGAATCTTAAGTGATAAAACTAAAAAAAAAATCGAACCATGGTAAACCAACGAACAATGAGATGGAAGAGAATCATTTTAATTAAGTGGTTAGTATTATTTTAATTAATATTCAGGTTCATAATCATTCATAAATGTAAAAGAATGATAAAATAAAATGACAATAATAAATAACAATGAGCATCTTTAACATAAAAAAAATGACACGTAAAATAATAATAATTAATTCATGAGCTATGGTTTTATTTTGCATGAAAATAAATTCATTTCCTATCTCTAAATTTCATAGACAGGTGAAAATTATGTGTATATGTTGAACTATTAATCCATTAACTCCACTCTCTCTTTTCCTTTTTTCCTTCTTGCTCTTTTTTTCTCTCTTCGTAACTAAGTGTAATACCTCATGTACACGTGTTAGTAGGCAGGTTCGGTTCGGCCCAAGCGTCCCCTAGGACCCACCCATGTTGCCAAGAAAAGCCCAAAAGCTAGAATGGACCTTCTTAGCTTTATCAGCATGCTGATACCACTATAGACCGCTATAGGGTCAAGGTATGGGAGCGAACGGTTTGGGGTGTCTATCAGTTGGGGGCATGAGGACGCCTTGACCGCTATAGAGCGGTGCCCTGAATCCTGAAACAATGCGAAACGTCACCGTTTCACTTAAGTGATCCCCTATCCCTTTTTAAACCCCCATTTTGAGCTCTCCTCCCCCTAAATTAAAACCCTTATTCTCCAAACCCCTTCCCACTCTTTCCACCCATCCTTCAATCATTTTCCTCCAAGATCAAAGGTAAGAGATTATTGTTGGTTTATATTAGATTTCTCCATATTCTTCTTGCCTCATATTATGGGTTGTCCTAGTTTCTCATTATTATCAAGTGAGGGTGTTTCCCCAATGTTTTTAAAGTTGATCAAGAGCTAACTAGAGAGTATTAGAGTTTAATATAGAGTTTATGGTTGTTATGGTAAACGTTGGTGTCATCCCTCCTCCTCGGAGCTTCGTTGGTGTTGACACCATCCTTTCCTTCCCTCCAGGTGAGTAGGTTCAAATCTTATGATTCTTATATTGATCATTAGAATTATTTCCTTGAATTGTAGTATAATTGCATGATTTTAGAGATTATTTCAAGAGATTAAAGATTATGGTTGATTTTACTAAATTTATGAAAATGATGATTTTTAATAGAGCATGAAATAATTGTTTTAAAGCAAACTCATGGAACCATGTCACGACCCGACTAGGGAACGTGATCGATGTAACGCCCGATGACGAGGCAAGGAGTGATCGCTGCAAGAAGTCACGGACAAAGAGCAGCTCTTAGCAAGGCCTTTAAGCGGAAGGGCACATGAATGAACCGATTACACACCCGAATGAAAGGATCCTAAACTGTAGATATGAGATTATCCAGTTAAGGAAGGCTTATATGAATTGATTTGTACTACCTATACCAACAAGATGCATCTTCTTTTTGGTAGTCCATCACGAAAGAACTTCATAGTTAAGCGTGCTTGACTTAGAGCAATTTTGGGATAGGTGACCTCATGGGAAGTTTTCCAGGAAGTGTGTGAGTGACGACAAAGTACGTGAAAAACCGTGTTGATTTGGGACAAGTCGTCAATCTATAAAGCGGAGGGGATGTTACAAATGGTATCAAAGCCTACCTCTCCAGGACGGTGTGGTTCGGGGACGACCAAGCAGAAGCTGGTGGGCATGTAATGCCCAGTGATGAGGCAAGGCGTGATCACGGTGCAAGAAGAAACAGACAAGGAGCGGCTCCTAGCAAGGCCTCTAAGCGGAGGGGTACATGAATGAACCGATTACACACCTGAATGAGAGGGATTCTAAGACGTGTAGGTATGGGACTATACAGTTAAGGAGGGCTTATATGAATTGATTTGCACTACCTATACCAACAAGATGCATCTTCTTTCGGAGCCCATCAAAGAACTCCAAGTTAAACATGCTTAACTTGGAGCAATTTTGGGATAGGTGACCTCCTGAGAAGTTTTCCAGGAAGTGTGTGAGTGAGGACAAAGTACGCTGAAAAGACCTGTGTTGGTTTGTGGGGATAAGTCGTCAATCCATAAAGTAGTAGGGGTTACAAAGGCCAATTCTAGAAGCATCATAGTAAACTACATAGCCACCACTGGAAGTAAGCAATGCTAACACCAAGGTCAGACAACTCTTCAACTGTTGGAAACTTTGCTCACACACATTAGTCCATTGGAATTTAACTTGCTTCTATGTCAGTTTTGTCAAAGGTGCTCCAGTTAGAGAAATCCTTAACAAATCGGTGATAATATCCTGCAAGTCCAAGGAAACTGCGAATCTCTATCACAGAGGTAGGTCTTGGCCAATTTTGCACTACTTCCACTTTCTTAGAACCAACACTTATCTTCTCTTTAGGCACACCAAAATTCACATTTTGAGAACTTAGCATACAACTTATGTTCTTTTAAGGTTTGCAAGGCCAACCTCAAGTGTTGTTCATGCTCTTCCTTACTCTTGGAATACACTAAGACGTCATTAATGAAGACTATAACAAAGTGATTCAAGAATGGCTTGAAGACTCGGTTCATCAAATCCATAAAGGCTGGTGCATTGTTAAGCCTAAAAGACATAACCAAGAATTCATAATGACCATAACGAGTATGAAAAACCATCTTAGGAATGTCTTCACCCCTTATCTTCAGCGGTGATATCCAAATCGCAAGTCAATCTTTGAGAAACATTGGGATCCCTGAAGCTGATCAAATAAATCATCGATACGAGGAAGGAGATACTTATTCTTCACTGTTATTTTGTTTAATTACTGATAATCAATACATAAACGAGTGAACTATCCTTCTTTTAACGAACAACATGCACCCAAGGAGAACAACTTGGGCGAATGAAGCCCTTATCAAGTAACTCCTTCAACCGTTCCTTCAATTCTCTAAGTTCGTTGGAGCCATTCTGTATGGAGGTATAGATATTGGCTGGGTATCTGGAAGCAAATCTATGCAAAACTCAATCTCTCTAGGTGGTAACCCTGGTAACTCTTCCGGGAAAACATCGGGATACTCGCATACACAGGGATATATTCCAACCTCCCTTGTGATAAACTAGTATCTCTCACCATCGCTAGGTACCCATAACAACCCTTTCTTAACAATTTTTGAGCCACCATGAAAGTAATCAAGTTACTTGGTAACCAATCTCGATCACCTTGAAAAGTGAATGGCAGTTCACCTGGCATGCTAAACTTTATCGCTTTATTATAGCAGTCTACGTTACCATGACAAGAAGCTAACTAATCCATACCAAATATCACATCAAAAGCTACTATGTTAAGAACTCTCAAGTCAACTACTAAAAGTTTGCCACCCACTGAAACTTCACATCCTCTAAACACCAAAGTGACTAACAAGGTGGCCATTGGCGTAACTACCATCAAAGGTTCCTCAAGGGGTGTAGGGTCCTTTCTAAAACAAGATGCAAAGGAAGGTGATATAAAAGAATAGGTAGCTCCCAAATCAATCAAAACATGTGCATCATGAGAACATACTAAGAGTATACCTGTCATAACAGCATTAGATGCCTGAGCATCTTGTCTAGTCACAGCAAAAACACGAGCTTGTCCTCTACCAGCTTGCCCCTAACCTCTTGCACCTGATCCTCTACCACTCCATGAGTATTGCCAAATCGTCATCCATATGAACCATTTCCCTATCGGCCTAAGGTAGATGTTGTAGCTCCACTAGTAAAGGTGAGAGTGCATTATAGGACAACTTCTAGCAAAGTGTCCCACCTGCCCACACTGATAACACCTTGTAAAGCCCCTCCAAGGTCAAAAATGCGCTTTCCACATGTAGCACAAGTAGGAGGGACTCTGTCAAAATGTCTGATGGCAGAAAACCCGACTAGGAACACTGAGCCTGACTACCATGGAAGGTCTGGAACTAAGGGGCTCTCTTTGACCCTGCAGCTCAACCATATCATCTCTAAAACCCCTACTGCTATGGTCCTGATGGCCCCCAGAGCGCCCTCTAATCGTGACCTCTTGCGCGAGTCACGTGAAGCTCCACTTTTATCCTTGCTTCCCCACTTAATAGCCAAAGCTCTATTCAAAGCTTGCTCATATGTCATCTCAGAACCTTAGTACTCTATATATATAGGGCCTTAAGCCATCAATAAAGCGATCAACTCAGAACTCCTCAATGGCAACCATGTGCGATGCATATCTAGCCAACTTTTCAAATTGGGTGCTATATTCCATCAAGTCATCTAATCTGCTACCAGAGACTTAAACTTTCCTACTAACCCGAATACTCTTTAGTAGGACATGAGTTAAGAATAATTGGGTAAACTCATTCCAAACCAAAGGCGGTGATCCTCCAGGCCTTACATGAAGCATAGTCTTATACCAACCTCTTGCCACATCTTGTAGTTAGAAGGCTACCAACTCAACCATTCGAGTAGGAGAACAACCCAAAGCTCTACATATCCAAGTGACATCATCTAAGAACTTCTCGGTGTCTTTACTAGAGTCAGAACCATTGAACATTGGAGGGTTATGCCTCGTAAATGAAGACAAAGAAACCACTGGCCCCTTACTCTGTGGTTGCTCAACATTTGCCACCTCTTGACTAGACTCCGAACCCTCCTGATTCTGATCTACATGAGGCTATCGATTTCCTCCAAGGGCATTCACCAATGGTTGAATTGATCATTGAACATTATCCATACCTAACTAGTTTAGCTAGTGTAGGATCCCTATGTGTAGCTCTAGGAACTTGGAATTGGGGCATTGCACTACCCCGTGTACGTCTAGCATAGTGGTTGACATGCCCACCATCTCTTGTGGAGCTGCATGAGGTTAGGTGGAAGCCTCATCTAGTCGTCTCCTAGGATTTTCCTTGGGTGGCATTGTCACCTAGGACATAAATAGAGATTAGAAAATAGATATAACCATCATATGAGAATTGCAAAGACAACACCAAATAGAATTTGACAGCTAGTTTAAAAGACTCCAGTTTAACAATGGATATATATAGCTTCCTACTTGTATGTTGTGCCCGAGTACACAAATTACAAGCAAGATTCCATAATTGCCGAAATATTTGTAGCCATTAGGATGACAGGACCTACTAACCATAACTTTGATACCAACTTTGTCATGACCCAATCTTAGGCCATGACCGATGCACAGGCTAGATGGACTCACCTAACCGGCAAGTCTAAAGATATAATCTCACTAAAATAATTTCAAACTTAAATACTTTGGCTCCCGAAAGTCCAGCACCTTCCCTAAAAACTGAACAACCCATATATCAAGTTTAACCTATTACACAATTTGGTATCATAATTCAGATTCAATAGCCAATACATTCCAGTTATATACATACTAAGGACCAATTATACAAAAGTTCATGCGTAAACTCTTGTTCTTACATATAACTCAAAACACCCAACATATGTCCTATAGCTCCAAAATATAAGAGTCAATAACCAAAAAGCCTCAATTGGCAACGAGACCTACCAAAAAGAATATCCTGGGCAAATAGCAATCCCAAGAACCTTACTTGGCTACTTGAAAATCTGAGGAAGGAACGGGTGAGTCAACAGATCCAATGAGGACTATATAAACAAAGTGGAATAGAAGGAGAAACCGATCAACGCACAAGCATGTAATATAAAATGGGATAGGATATAAATCATACACATTTCTAAAAGCAAATAATAAAAATATAATTGTCCATACTTCCTATACTTCTTCCACAGTTTGAAAATAAATACTCTTTGAAATTTTATTTCTAAGTAAAATCTCAAAAATAAATTACTAAACACATTTTCTCACTATTTTCTCCAATTCCTTATTCTCACATAAACTCTACTATATCATCAAATACTCAAATACTCATGAGGGTTACATAAGAAACATAAATATTATTTGGGGAGTAATCTCAACCCGTCAATCACAAGGTTTATTATTTCTCAAATAAGGTTCTTTCAAACTTTATTGCACTAAGAGAAACTATGTGCACATTGACCGTTACATCTCTTCGCTATGGCAAGCTATAATGCCATTATATCTCTTTGCTATGGCGGCAGGATTGCCATTATATCTCTTTGCTATGACGAGCGGTAATGTCATTATATCTCTTAACTATCGCTATGGCGAGTAATATTGCCATTATATCTCTTTGCTACGCAAGCGATTATGCCATTATATCTCTTCGTTATGGCGAGCGGTGGTTCTAACTTAGAACCTATCATGATTATTTTCTTAAACAAGCTCTTATCAAACACAATTTATAAATCCAAAATTCAATCCTTATATTAATCTAGTCCTGGAGGTATCAACTATCACAATCTTTTCCAATGCAAATTAAAATAACACAGAGCGAAATCATGGCATTATGAAATCAATAAAGAGAGCTAGCAATACTTTCAACCAAACCATCAAGTCATACTTAACCATCATAGTTAAGAAAATCAATTAATCAAACTAACCAAATAATCCAAGCAGCTCGAAATAAAATTTTTATCAAATCTAACAAGTTAGTTTCTGCCATAAAAATAATTTAAAACACCACCACTATGTAAATAGCCATCGCAGTACAAAGGAATCAACTGGGCCTCTCATTGAGGCTTAGAGGGAGTAGCTCGTTGTGTCAACGAATCTAGTAAACATAAGTATTTTGACAAGTTTAAATAATTTATTTCAAAATAATTTATCAATTAGAGAGCCTATTAAACAAAACCCCTAATTTATGGAACCTAGGGTTCCTAAGGATTAAAGAAAAATCAAGTCTTGACTCTACCCATTACAATCTACTAATATTAAATCTTCTAACTTGTTAGATTTATACTTAAAATACCAAACATATACCCATCCACTATTTTTGAGAGCTCGATAGTTCTTAAGATATATGCTAAAGTAACCAAAAAGGAATAAGATTGAGATTGGAGACTTACCTTAAAATTTAGAAGCTAGTGGATATCAAGTTTTGATGACAAAAATTAACAACTATGTGATTGAGTGGTTGAAAGTTGAGGAAGAAATGAAAAAAAAAATGGAGAAGAAGAAGAAGAAGAAGAATGGACGAGAAGGAGGGGAAGGAGAGATGCGTGAGAGTTATTGAGGGGGGTTTAGTCATTTTAAAACCACGCCCCTTCTTTGTCTTTTTGTTTTTTTTTCTTTTTAACCCAACCCCAATTAGCAAACTGCCCTCACTTAAAATTATTTTGCCTTCTCACCCCAAAAGAAGAACATGGTTTGACAGATCTGACGGTTTGCCTGAGGTTGCCCAAGGACACGTTTCTAGACTTCGGTTGCACGTGGGAGTTATGGATTTCGCCCAGGTAGTAGCTACAACTATTGGGTTAGAGGCCAAATTGGAAAAGAGGAGAGGTGCTTCTGAGTCTGGCAAGAAGGCCAGGACACATGGTTTGTTTTCTGGGGAGGTGGTTCAAGTGAAAGATCTGGCAGCGGGGCCAGCGTGGTCCAAGTCAGGTCAGCCGCCTTCTCAAACAGGAGACAGGCCTGCTGCTTCTCGAGTTAGAGTAACGGGAGTCGGCATTGTGGTTCAGGCATCAAGTTTAGAGCTTCCACCTGTATCGACTTGTAGGAGAAGACATGTCGGTAGTGCATGATTGGCACTTTTGATTGTTATGGCTTTGGCTAACGGGTCACAAGCATGTAGAGTGTCCGGCAGGGAGCATCCAGCCAGGGGTTAACAAACCCTATACTTCAGCTAGTCTTTCCGGTCAGTGACCCAGGGTGGTTCGCCTCCAACTGGAGAGGCATTGGGGGCGGGGCCCTAGAGGCAGAGGTTCTGGTGGTAAAGGTAGAGGCCAGGGTGGCGGGAATAGCCCGTCTGTTTGCACTCATGCGCCAATGCAGCAGCATTGACTGATGTAGTGACGGTATCACCAGAGTTTTCTCCTTTGAGGTCTTTCGTTGATCGACCCTGGGTCCACACATTCTTATGTGTCTTTGTTCCTTACTGCATGGTTTGAAAGACTTGTTTCCACCTTAGATAAACCTTTTCTTGTGGGAATACCTTTTCTTGACGTCATCTTTGGCATGGATTGGCTAGTCTTGTGCCATGCCATGGTGGACTACTGCAGTAGTCGTGACGTTTGGTGTTCCTGGAAGTGAGCTCCAAGAGTTTAAGGGTACCAGTTTTCAGTCCTACTAGCTTGATCTCGGCTATGAGTGCCTTGAGACTATTGGATAAGGGAAGTTATGGATTTTTAGCAGCGGTCAAAGATGTGGATGCTAAGGTGCGAGTTTAGAGTTAGTTCTAGTGGTTTATGAGTTCAGGATGTGTTTTCGAGGGAACTCCGAGGATGCCGCCAGAAAGAGATAGAGTTTGGGATAAAGTTTGAGCCTGGAGTTAGGCCCATCTCTATACCCCTATACCGTATTACTCCCGCACAATTAAGAGATTTGAAGGAGCTTGCAAAAGTTGCTTGATAAGGGGTTCATCAAGGGGGTACCTCGCCTAGGATGCTCAGATGTTGTTTGTTAAGAAAAAGGATGGGTCTATGAGGATGTGCATAGACTACCAGTAGTTGAACAAGGTGGAGGTCAAGAACCAATACCCCTTGCCATGCATAGATGAGATGTGTGATCAACTCTAGGGGTTAGGTGCTAGTACATCTGTTAGCCCTTACTTTCTTTGATTCCCTTACTTCTCAAGAAGGCCCACAGATACACTACATGGTACATTATGATAATATCCCAAGCTCATAATTTCACTTATCCAACAACATGGTACACAAACACATTCCATTGACAAGACTTATTCAAAATTATTCATAAATAATGCTCAATATTAATGCATATGCAACTAGTCTAGTCGCAGTATTCAGTATGAGAATTAATATCACATATAATATAAATGGATCACAATCAAGTATGCCACAACATTTATTCACAGTCAATGGCCAGTAATCATAATTCCAATCAAGTATAATAATCAAGTGCAATAAACAATCATAGTTCATCAGATATTCAAGAGTCATTAATACATCCAATATCACAGCTAAACTTAAAGTCTCATGAAATAAATTGGCTTGAGTTTGATAATATAACTAGTTTGAAAAACACATTTCTCTCTTTCCAAGATATGTGAAACTTGTGGCCAATTTTCCTTTAAAGTATAGGTTCTAAAAATTTATTTTTAAGGATCTTAAAACTTATAATTTTATAAAAAAGCCCCCAAACTTTATTGAAATTGTAAAATTGTCCCTAAACTTAATTTTTCACACAAAAACAGATTTGGCATCCTCATAATACACTGAAAATAGTTTTGACCTCAAAATTCTAGAAATTACCTGAAAACCCCCAATCTTTTCAAAAATTATATTTTGACCATTAAACTTTACTACAATTGCAAAATAATCCCAAAGCCCAATTTTTCATTCCAAACACGCTATTCACTATTCTAGAACAAATTTTCATAGATTTGCACCCCAAATTTAAGTTTTTGCATAAAAGCCCCTAAACTTAGTAAAATTATATGTTGACTCTAAAATTTCTACAAAATTGAAAAAAATGTCCAAATTACATGTACAAGCTTCATTTTTCATGTGGATTCCAAATATGTACACTAGCCTAGGTCAAATCTATATTACCTAAAAATCCAGACTTTTTACAAAAGTTTGAAACATATGAGAATATGCTCCTTCATGTGTATAGTTTCTAAATATCAATTTCATTTTTAGAACAAACCCTTCCACACTAGTAAGACCACACAAACTGCCCATATCCTAAAGAAACAAAGGCTTACTAAAATTTTTTGTAAAATATGGTAAAGATACTCCTTAAGGTGTGTAGTTTTAGAATATCAAGCTAGAATTTCAAACAAAACTCCCTAGCCCCAAAAAGCCAAGGAGGCCAAAAATTAAGTGGAAAAAAAAGAGTAAGTTTCTCAAACATTTTTAAAGGAAAGGAAGATTTTTGAGTAAAATGAATAACTTTCAAACAAAAATTATTATCAAACTCAAATATTTTTAACAAAAAAAGATGAAGAGACCTAGAAAAAAACAAGTTTAAAAATAAACCCTTCTGAAAGAGGATTTTTGTTGGGGATCAAGACACCAATTAAGAAAACCATTCGTGATTAATTACTTAGGGTCCTTAATGTGTCACTAATTACCTAATTATCTTCCAAAGAAACGTTTAAAATTAATTTAAAAGAAAGTTATGTTACTTATGTACTGTTGATTTTTATTTTAAGATCGATTATTATTAATTATTATTGAAATTAATTATTTTAAAATTGTGAATATTTTCTTTTACTTTAATGCAACTTCTAAAGGAAAAAATCAAGACTTTGACGATGTTATATTGTGTATGATAATTTTGTTTGTACCATTAATCATATAATATTTTTATCACACCAGTCACAATATATTTATTAATGAAAATTAAAATAGTAAAAATAAAGCAAATCAATTTATTTTCAAATTAATTTTAAATCAATAAATTAAATTAAATTGTTTTACTTCCTTATTCTACACATAAGAATTGAGATGGCAAATTCGATATCATAAACACATTCCAAAAGCACAAATCGGAGGGTGAACACTACTCGGAACAAAAAGAGGGAAAAAAAAAAAACGAAAAAGGTGAACGCGACAAGCTACGCAGCGTGAAGCTTAGCTGAGAAGAGAAAAGAGAATGGCAAGAGACAGCGTCCTCTCTCGCGTGGCAACCGGAGCCGCCGTCGGCGGTGCTATCGGCGGCGCCGTCGGTGAGGTTTCACTGCCCTTATTCCCTGTTTGGTTTTGTTGCAAAACAGACATCTTTGTTGTTTATTCCTTTTCACTAAGCCAAACACAGCTAAACTCTTATTCTATTCTTAGGTTGTTACTTAAGTTGTGTATGTTTTGGAACTTTGTGATGCATGCAGGTGCAGTTTATGGGACATATGATGCGATTAGGTATAAGGTGTGTCACTAAATTCCTTTTATTTTGTGTTACTTCTCCTTGATTATTTGAATGACTGAATTAGCAAAGGCAATTGCAATTCTTGAAATTTGATTGTGGCATTTCATTAGCAGAAAGCTATGCTAATGGAATGGAATAGGATTCCTAATTTACTTGTTTGAATTTTAAACTGGTTGTAGAAGGGTAATGATGATGAAGAAGAACTAAAAGTACAGTAACTGTAAGGGTATCTTTGGTTTTAATTAATTAGGGAAAAAAATCGCCCTTTTTATTGTGGCAAAAGCTCTATCGATCTAACCGTAAGATTTTGATCATAAGTTGTTCTGAATACAAAATAAGCTAATCCGAACACAACTTATGCCTTGTACGAGGGACATATTGGACATTTGGGGTAGTGTTAGGTTTCAGAAAGTGTATCAGGAAGTCAAATGTGTTTCTAATTACAATTATTATTGCCGGGTAAAGCAGAATAAAAAGGCGACCGAGGATAGATAAATGCAGCCTTTTCTCCACAAGTGGAGAAATTGTTTTCTGGATTTGAACTTATGACCTCTAGGTTATAAGGCAATAACCTTGCCATTGTGTCAAGGATCTTCCTCTTGTCATTCTTAACTTGTGGAGCTTCAGGAAGTTGAAAATAAGGAAATATGAAACTGTTGGAATTAATAGGGCCGTTACCCCAGTGCACAAGGTTCTCACCATTTTAGTGTCTGGGAACGGTCATTCCGCAACTAGAACTCATGACTACTGGGTTACAGTGCAGACCACCACTATTTTGGTGTTTGAGGACAGTCAGTTTGGAACTAGAACTCATGACTACTGGATGACAGTGTAGCCACCCTTAGGGCTGGGCCTTCTTTGTGGAGACCCTTAGAAAAAAGTTTTGACTCATTCCTATTCTACTACTGAACTTCCATCACCAAAACTTGAAGCTTTGCGCAAGTAAACAATGGCAGATGGAGTACAGAGAAAACTTCATCAAGTCCTCCATCCTCCCACCACCAAAGATACACAGACAAAACAAGAGCACTTTCAGGTGATGTTCTGGCACTGGCAGCCTGACCCTGCCACTGCAGCAAGGCTCACTGTCTAAAACCATATATTTGTCATCAGGGAATTTCTTATTATTTATTCTCTTCATGGACAAGAATGACTTTTTGCACATGTTCAGGGTACATAATTATCAAATGGCAAGTCAATAAAAGCATATATATATTTTTTCACTAAAATTGGGTGGAGAGAATAGCAAAACCTGAAATAAATGGTAATAAAGAATGATATTTATACTTCAAGTCTTCAAGACTTGGTATGTAACCTGAGGGCAGTTTCTAGGGCTGTAAATGTGAAGAGAAACCAGGAAACAAAAACTGTAGATCTGATGAAATGGTGTTAAATATGCAGGAGAGTAATTTAGGGCATTTGCAGCTTCATTTTTTAAAGTGTTTGATCAAGTGAACAGGTCTGGTTGAATTTAATTTGTTGGTTCAGAGAAGAAAACAAGGAGAAAGAAGAAGAAAGAAAATCTAGGCTTTGAATTTCTTGTTAGGCATCAGATGTGTCAATATCTTAGTGCCTACAGTTTCTTTGAAAGAACCAAGAGTCATTGATTATGTGGTAGCTGAATACATCACTTCACTAAAATGGTACTAGGAAAAGTTTGGGGACCGATTAATCCAAAACTCATGGCCTGAGTTAAATAAACTGCCACTAATGAACACGAAAGAAAGCTCAAAGAATTTAGGCACTCTACGGGACAACTCACAACAACAATCAAGCCTTGTTCCACTAGATGAGGTTGGCTATATTGTTCAAGCTATGCCATAGGACCATATTGTAAACTACATCTATATACAAACCATTAATGACCAAATGTTTCTTGATGGCTTCACATATAGTTTTGCTTGGTCTTCTTCCATCTTTAGCTTTTAAACTACCTTCTCTCTTGTCTATTTTCTTTGCTTGGTCTTCTCCACTCAGGGCCTAACCACTTATTGTAAAACCCACAAATAAGAGTAAATCCTTTACATTTTTATGACTAATTATCCAACTTTAAGACCTAATCATAAAATTGCTAAAATAACTGTTGGGTTGTAAATAATAATCTTTCTTAAACAACTATTTAATAAGCTAAATATCCTTTACTGTCATCACCTTGCACAATACAATCTATATTAAAGTACAATTATCATCAGTATAAGATTGAAATTAAATTATCATATCTTTTGTTCTTTAAGCTTCTAGCCACTGGCATCATGTTGTGGCTGAAATCCATCCATGATCCAGTTTACTAAACAATGATTGGTTGGATGCGACACTCTATGCCTTGCTTTAAATCAGAAATATAAACTTTTCTAATGAGGTAGAGGCTGAAATCAGGATCCATAATTTGGGAGAGTATTAGATTTTGGCAAAAGAACTTGACATCATGAATCTTCTGCAAACCGCTACCAACACAATTCAAGGCTTTTCTATCAACATGTTATTCAAATAATTGATTTTTTTCTTGTTCCTAATAAGTTTAATCATATACATGAGGAGAAAACTTTGCTATTTTCAGTGACATCATTTATCCAAGCTCAAAGTTTCTTGTCTCTGTATATTTCTGCTAGATTTGGGATGTTAGTTACTGTCTTGTCTAGTTTAGTTTGCTTTATATCCAATCTGTATGGTATCCTCAAGGTCTATATTGACATACATGTATTTTACTACAAGATAGACAATAGACATAATTATAGAAATGCTGCCTTTAAATCTTAGTACTTGTTATTTGGATTGACTATTAGCTATGCATCCCTAATGTAGTAATGTGGTTTTATATATCAAAATCTGTCCCAATGCTGGTTTGATTTTCGAAAATGATCAAGGAAAACCTTATTTGGAGATGGAAGTAGATCTTATTTGCTTTGAAGCAGGGACTATAATATAGGAGACAAAGCAGTGAAGTGCAGCACAATCTAGAAGCAGAGTACAGTGCATGATGAGTGCATTAAGATACATCATATTGGTTTATATTCTTGTCTGTGGTGTGCTTTGTGACAACTATGATGCATCAATTAGTGATGATCTTATTGGTTAAGTTACATTTACAGACTTGTGAATAGTAGATCGAGTTATTCCCATTTAACTCAATCATTTGCATACTTCTATCAAGAAATAAAAATTCTGAATTTGGATTCACATAAATTTCAAAACGTGTTCAGTTTAAGCAAGTCATTATTTATTATTAATAGTATAAAAGAGATTGTTAGAAATGTAGAAAGTATAATTGAGAGTCTACGAGAGCAAGTGGTCTCTAAAATGTCCCTAGTCTTTGTATTTTCATTACCAATAATACACATTTTTTACTTTTCTTTGCATATTCAGGCCCAGTTCTATCAACATATTTTAGTGCCATCCAGATACTGAGTCACATTGTGGTCCTTAGTTGAAATATTTAAATGTGAAGACCCTTGAATCATTTTACACTTATTCCTTTCACAATATTTTCCATCTGCTGAATAGTGTGGCTTCATTTTTTAATGTTACTCAGCTTTTATCTTGAAAACTTGCAGGTTCCTGGACTTCTCAAGATAAGGCATATTGGGCAGGCCACTATTGGAAGTGCAGCTGTATTTAGCTTGTTCCTTGCTGCTGGAACCTTGATTCGTTCTCACTAATTTGTCTCATATTAAAATGCTTCTGTCAAGGTAACCACTTTTCTATGAATTTTAGCCAGCAGCAAAGAGTTACCTTGTCCCTAATAGTTCCAGATGTAATCTTTCTGAGGTCCAAACTAACTTTACTGTTATGTTGCCTCTTTAACTTATGCAATGAGCCAATGACTCATACTTTAAATAGAGCTTGACAGCCGCATGATACTGCATAGATTAGAAATATACACTTCTCAGATCCCCTCCTCAATAAATAAGATAAAAAGTACACTGTGGATTACGACTGTGGTTACAAATTTTTCCATTACGATCCAACAGACGAATGGAATGAGCTATTAAGATAATGTAAATTAGCGGAAATGAATGTAAATAATGCGGTACCAAACCAAAGAAATGCTTGGCACTGTTGCCAGATATTTATGACTGAAGAGTCTAAAGTTTTGGATCTAAAAGAGTATTTTATCTGTACAAATGTATGTGTAGTGTTCACGGTTAATTGTTATTGTGAACAATTTTCTATTCCTTCTCACATTTATCTTGCACCATCACAGCAACTTCCCTTCCTTCCCTCCTAACCTACCCTGGGACAGCCCCTTATATGATGAGAACTAGCGAAGTCCCATTTCCATCCTCCTTTTGCTCACTTCTCCATCTGCTCAAGGCTTCAACTTAATCCAAGATTGTGAGTGACACAACAAAGAAAATTCCATCATTAAAATAGTACCACCGATTGTCATAGAGAACCACAATCAGAAACAACACTACTAACAATAAAAAGATGAGATCCTTACCCCAAGAAAGCCCACAAACACACCAAAAACAAAAAAATAAAAAGGAAAAAGCAAACAATAGTACATGCCTAGATAAAGTGATTTTTAATAGTCACGATAAAGAAAAGTTCGCGATATAGCTTTAGTATTTGTGAGGTGTTTTGGAGATGTCCAAAGACTGTTAGAATCGTCTTTGAAGTACTCAAGTATGAAGCAGAGCACTTGAAGGGGTGTGCAAGCACAAGGATCAGCCCTGAAGGGGTGCCTGAGCTCATGGAGGAGACCCCTTGAGTGTTCGAGTCAAGGAAAAGCACCCAAGAAGGACACCCGATGATTAAATTTCCATTGAAATTGACACTTCAGATATACCCATTCATATGATAACGCACTATTGTTACTCCTTTCATGCCATACAACAATTTTCACTCTCCCTCCCCTAATTTTGCTACATGGTTTTTTAGTGAATTATCGTTGAAAGGCATTACATTCATTGTCAAAATACGATAGTCCGAACTCAACCATGGGTACGTAGCCCAATGAGGCCACGAGGGGGTGTTCATGAGTTTGGTTTATAAGGGAAAGGGAGGGATGAGAAAGATTTATGAGAATTTGAACTTGTTCATAAGTTTTATTTTTAGAAAGAAAGGTGTTTTAGAGTTTTTGCTAATCTCTCAAAACTATCCATTTGTTGATAAGAGTTTTTTTTTCCATTTTTTTTATAACTTTTCTTTCCGTTTCTTAAAACTCGCGAACACAAAAAAAAAAAAAATCTACAATATACTTTCTATTTCTTTAGTTGTTTTATGGTACGCTGCTGCTCATTCTCTTTTTGTTTTCCTCTTTCCATTTGTTAATTATTAGTTTAGGCTTTCATGGTATAATAATTTGAGTTCTTGCTCGTGTGATAGTGGAAGATGCAAATCAGATTTATATTTATTTGTTTTTTGTATATCTCTTTTTGAAAAACAAAAATTGGGAACGTTGACCAGAAATGAAAGTACGCACTTTTTTAATAGTTGAATAATTATTTTCATTTTGTACGAGAGCTAATCGAAATATGTTCTTATAATTATTTAATAAAAATAGAATTTCTTTTTTTGGAGGGAATAAAAATATAATTTCTGATAGGTCCTCCAAACCGTGACAGGATTTTTTTTACGTGAAAGAAAATTTTATTTATATATAAGTTTGCATACAAATCATAAAGATATTCTAAATCTAAATTGAATAAAAAATAAATACATTTCGCATTTTGAACTAACCAATTATTTGTGATTTTATTTCTCCCCTAAAAACTATTGATGTGATGTCAAAACATTTTTCACAATCGGGACCAACACAAAAAATATTGCAGCATGAAGATTATTTATGTCTTCTTCCAAGAAAAATCTAAACATCTTTGTATCTGTAAAATCTTAATAAAAGAAAAACAAAACATCCATAAAATGGATAAAAACACCAAAAAAAGGGACAGAAAAAATCCATAAAGGGGAAAAAGAAAATATCTACAAAAGAGATGAAATGAAAGAAACAAAAATCCTAAGGAATAGAAAGAAAAAAAAATAGGACTGTTACCATGAAAGAAATATGACAGTGCCATCAACAATGCTCCACAAGAGACGACTAGAGAAAAGAATGATCTTTGACAACATTAAGGATTGGTCTAAAAAATATATGGATCATCAAATTATATACATATTGTTGTCAAATTTGTTCAAAATTTAATATGTTTAATCATCAATATAATACCATATAATTTAATAGTCAAATTGATTACAATCAACATATACAAAAAATAAAAAATTATTGAGTCTTGTGGGAGTAAATGGATTACCTTCCTGGTATAATATCTTGAAAAGAACCAAAAATATTATTATTTGATAAGAAAAGTAAGATAGCAATAATTACATGGTGTTTATAATAAAAAATAATAATGACATGATGGACGGAAGTTAAAATGGCTACTAAAATAAATTAGTTACTTAATAATATCCGCTAAAGTTAAGGAGATTCTCCAGCATGTATCTCCGTATAAATTTATCGAAAAGTTTTATTATTATACATCTATACTGCATCATATTTACATCGAGAATTTCTTAACCAGTAATTATAAAACCAATGCGTTGAAAATTATAAATAAATAAATTATCAATTTGATTTTCGAGATCAATTATCAACATAATTTAATTGGCAAAAAGCGAGATAGACATAATGAGCTTGTGTGTATTTCACTATTTTGATAAAGAAATATATTTTTTAGATTAAGAAAGAGCATTTTTTCCATTTTTTTATACGTTTGAGTAAACTTTTTTAATAGAAATAAATGATTAAATTAGAATCACTAATTTTCTATCATCTATAGAAAGATTTTTTTTATAACGGAAAAACGTTTAAAATATAAAAATATTTTAATATTACATTCAAACATAAATTAATTTTATATTTAAATATAAATAATTTTAGTTTTTTAAAAAGATTTCTTTTAGAAAAGATAATTCAAATAAGATCTTTTCTTTACTTTTTTCTCTGTTTGTGAAATTTCATCAAACAAACTCAATCTTAAAAGTTAAAATTTGAGATGAGGTCAAAAAGATGATACATTGTTGCTGGATGCCACTAATGGAGCTTACTAAGTTATTAGCTTTTAAAGTTATGGCCAGATTAAGTCACCATACAAAACCGTCTTATTTGTGAAATATTGCGTCAATTAATTTGGTGGAACTCGTGTCCACAATTAATTAGATATTACCCTCAATAATGTCCTTAGCTACTGGTGAGGAAAGGATTAACCAGAGATACTATTCATTTGAACTGAAAACACTAATTAAAACCCCCAATATATTTTCACCGTCTCTTTCAATTGCTGATGACATAGCTCGTTCTCAATAGACTCAGCAGAATGTGGGCCCATCATCATCATGAATTATACAAATTTTTGTTTTTGTAAGTACTCAGTCTTTGATATTTTGGTGACTTTTGGGGTTTGTGATGGGCAGCCATTGGTCAATGTGGTTTCAGTTTTGGCAGTTCTGTGTGGTTCTACAATTTGATGTAGCAAAGGTAGGTTTTTTTTTTTTTATTACTTGTACCAAAGGTAGATTTCCATCAATTTGAATTAATGAGTCATGACAAACAATATTTTTGTTTTTGGTTTACCACGACAAACAATTTTAACTTGCAACTTATCCATCCGCATTTGGTTTTTCACAGAGGAGAGTCAGAGGCCCAATATGTGTCCATCGGCTTTTTATGTGTGTTAGACTAACAGATAGGTATGAATATGATATGATCATAAAAGCACCTTTTATATTTTTTGTTTTAAAAAAATTGTGAAATTGTTTAGCGGTAACAAATATAAAAGTACTTTTTATTACAAAATTACAATTGAAAATACGAAAATCACTCCTCAAGAAGTGAATATTGATAGAAAAGTAACTTTGCATGATCAATCCTTTTAAAAATTCACCATTATTCATATTTTATATTTTTAATAAAAAATAAATTATTAAATATATATTTAATAAAAAATTAATTTTTTAAATGTCACGGACTCACTACAGGAATTTCTCAACTTAGCCATGACAACAACTTGTTGATAATTTATTACAACACAAAATAGCAAGGGATCAACGACCTACGTCACTCTAAATGTCGCATATTAGCCTCGAAAAAGGTTGGTCACTAATCCCTTGCTAATTTATTTTAGCAACGACAAATTAGCCTCTATCGATCGCTAATTCGCAGCCATAATATCACAAGATGCTATGTGCTAGTGTTAGTGATTGTGCCCTAGGTCATTTTATTGAATCTTTAGCGTTAGTTATATTTTTATTGATGAAAAATATTTTATTTGTTTTCTTTATTATTATATTTGCATGTTATATATAATAATAATTAAATTCCTAATTGATCATTAATATTATGCTAAAGAATAGTATAAGCTTAATTGATAATTATGAGATAATTGTCTATGGTACAAAATTAAGATTATGAGTATTTGTTGGAAAATAAGATATTAGATAGACTCGTTGTTAGCTCACTGCATGGATTAATTTTATAAATGATTATCAAACTAGTTATGTCAGTAAGTCTTTATATGTGAGTTTACATAGTTTCCTACATAAAGAACATTATATTTTAAAATAATCAAATGTTATCTTTAACCGATAATTATAAAGATTGTGGTTGAATATGATGCAATTTATGAAAAGGATAGTGACTAAACAACATGAGATCTATCCCTCTTTTTGAGACAAATGTCTATTAAAACCCTCAATAAGTGAGATTGAGAAATGTATACCTATCCTCAGATGACTGAAGAAATCATCAATGTCATTTGATTTATCAACCTACTTGGAGATTGAAAATTATATTTGAATTATATAAGGATGACATAGTTACGCCTTATGTTCAAATTAGATATCATACAACAAAATGATTATGACATATTCTATTGGTTAAGTTAATATGGACTTTTAATTTATTATTACTTGGTCAGTCATAATGTCTTGCTAGAGGTCACTTATGACTTGTAAGTGTAATAGTGGTATTGAGCCTGCTACCAACGTAATATAAACCTATTGAGTCGCACACTAACAATGTAGCGAATGAATTGGGTTTCTTGGTTTTAGCAATTCAAATTTTAAATATATAAATATTAAATTTGTGATTCTATTTTATATTATTAGATAATATAAATTTGAAATCTGAAAACAAATATATTGGATATTAACAAATCATATTCGAAAAGATTTGTTTTCAATTTTGAAAGATATATTTTTTAAACTGAATATCCTTTTCTTAATCAGTTAGGAGTGTGTATCTCTTTATAAATAAAAAAGAGAAGGATTTCGGTTTGGATATGTGTGACATAACTTCAAAAGCTAAAAATAAATTGAAGAAAACCCTACAACCGTGATTTGGAATCGCACTGAGTTAGTACTCAACAATTGTTCGTGATCATTCGTGTGTGGATACTAATAGAGGGCAGTCATTTATTAAGCAGTGCTTCCAGTCCAAATGCAAGGATCGAGATCTGTAAAGCACGCTCTATGGTACATAATTCAATCCCTATCTTTGAACTTATCAAATCGCTTGGATCCGGTTTGGGTTTTGTAATAAAAATTTTAATTTCCGTTGCGTAATTTGCGCCGTACGGTTGCTTAAAAACCCAAGAGCCAGTTCTCTCAAATTAGCTAGACTTTTATCTATAGCTAATTCCTCTCAGTTGTCGCAACATTTGTCACAAATCGGTCACCAATCTTAACATAATATATTAAAGACCAAAACGTTAGTAGTCACTATGTGATTCCTAATCCATCATTAAAACCATTGAGTGTTCCTCGCTAATTGGTAGCTAATCGGAAGCAAAATCATAAAGGATTAATGTGTGAACCATCGCTGAGGCGTCACAAATCAATTGCTAATTTAGGCACAGTGCCCCTGAAAAGCCTCATTAATGTGTTGCTAGGTGTGCTCGCTAATGCATCTCTAATCCCTTGTTGATGTCGATGGTAACAATAAATTGTCACCAAACTATAGCATACCCCTCGCTAATTGATTTTCATGTGAGAAATTGTTATAATCTAATTAACTTTTAAATGTTATACTTGTATAAAGGGATGACTCTAGTAAAATAAGTGATTTATTATAAAAATAAGATGAACAAATCTAAACCATATAACCATATATAGATGATCAGAATTAAAAATTATTAATGATAATTAATTATCACTTGATCATTTAAAAATGTTATGTAATTTTATATTTTAATCTTAACTATTCATATAATATCCAACCATTCACATTTGTTCTTCTCATTCTCACAATAGTGTGCATGTATTTTCATCTTTTCCATCTATTTTGCTTTGCTTTTTATATGTTCAATTAGAACGACACACTCAAATAAACAGCCAAAAAAAAAAAAAAAGTCTGCTAACTTACTAGTAACAATTCCTAAATGTGATGTTTTGACTTATGCGTAACGTTGTACTTGTGACTTGGAAGGTTACAACCTGAATAAAAAGGTGTACCACTGTTTTGCATACAACAACCATGTTAAGTCTGCATAGCTTCAAATGATAGAAAAATAAATAAGGTTAACAGGTAACCTACGTAAATAATTAAATCTCTTCAATTAAACTTTTGCCTTTGGTTTCTACTTTATTTTTCAATGTTTGAGCTTTACCACTCCATTGACATTCCACGGCTGATGTCTTTTCTGCTCTTACAATAGCTGCCAAAGAAGACCATGCTTCCTCAGGCTGTTCATGAACCCAACACATGATGAAATAAATCTTCCTTTCTGCACGCCTAATACTACTTCTAATCTCATCCCTTGGCAAATTTCTTGGCTTTTCTGATTTGGTCTCCTTCCCCCTTCTTGAATCAACCGGTGCATATCGCAAAGGGCGCAAACCAAGGCACAAGTTCCCAATGCAAGCAAGCTGATCACATCATCAATAACGCCCAAACCCAATTGCAACCCGCCCATGTGTCTGTAAGCTGGAGAGCATACCTGTTCCAAGCAATGAGAGAGAGATTCCAGCAGAGTCTCCGGCTGTCCACCGTGACCCAACACGGAGGATACACTCAATACAACCATAACTGAACCTAAGGCATCTGACCTCCAATCTCCGTTATACAGACGAAGAGTGAAGCAGTAGCTATATAAAATATCAACTAGGTGAACAGTTAAAGTCGGTGATGGCTCCTTTGAACTAAGCCTGCTTACAGGAGGGAGTGGGGTTTCAGGGCCAAGAGGAATGTTAGAGGATTCATTACCTCCAATTTCATCTACCAGTTCCTGTTCTGAAAGAGGTTGAACTAGTTGAGTTCCTTCCTTACTAAGACGGATTTTCCTGGCAGAAAGTTTTGTCCACCATGGTTCCCAAGGTTTGATCATCTTGCTCAATTCACCATAGACAATAGCTCTATGAAATCTTTTCTTCTCTTCAAAAGATAAATCATCAAAACTGATTTCTTGTCCTGTAGGTGGGTAAACCAAATTAGCATAATCCAACCGCGAGATGGACAGAAAATATAATTGAAGGTGCAGAATTTGACATATGCCACATATTAACATTTACACAAACCATTTCAACCTGTAGTTTAGGGCCAGAGCAAAGAATAAGGATTATATAGGAACATACCGGACAAAATTTTTTCCATTATCTCCTCAGATATTGCTGTTTCTGCAGAAGCTTAGAAAATAATAGAAAAGAAATTCAGCAACCATCTTTAGTAGTATTCTGGAGTTCATGAATTAAAAAATACAACTTCAACATCAACAATCAATACAAAATCATAAGAGTGCAACCCAGATGTGATCATTTATTCACATTCTTGCATTAGGTATGTTTGGATACGCTTATTTTGGGTTCGAAACAAGCTTACCATCAAAGTTTCCTGAGACAGCTTTCAAAGGGGGGCAAAAAAATCCCAAAATTAAGCTGTTACCAAATATGCACAAGACTAGCTATACTAGGCTTCAGTAATATTCTAAACCCTATTGCATGGTAGCTGGAATGCGCATGATAGGATGGTAGCCTGGCATAAATAGCTGAGGGCAGCACATCCAAAGATTATGGAGGTATCGTGAAGTCTTCAGCAACTCTATTTTGAAAATACTGAAAAAAACCCTCATTCTGTGAAAGAAACGTAGTGAGATCTCCTGCTTCGTAATTCTAAAAGAAACCTCTCTACAGATATCCCTCCTTGGCTTCCCTCTATTTGCCAGTTGGCTTGGCATCTTACTAAGGTATGGCAGTGGAAACCCATGGCAACTCTGTTCTCCCTCCCTCTATATAACCATCTCCTGCCCCTTTTCTGCTCCTTTCTATACTCTGTTTTATACTGTTTAACTCATTGATATTTTCATTTTTAGCCCAGCTATGCTGTCTATTCTTAACCAACACAGCTGTCCAGCTTCAATTGTCATCCTGCTCTATTTTCTTTCATTTTCAATTTAGGTTTTGTAGTTCATAAGGACTTCTTTTTCGCTTCACTTTTCCCCCTTGTAAGCGGAGTCCACTACAGAAAAATAAAATAAGAATACAAAGCAAAAGAATAACGAGAAATCCTCAAAATAAAAGAGAAGAAATAGCAAATCACAAAAATAAAGACTTCGATGTAACAAAGCCACCCAATCCCTCAACATATCTATAAGGGACAACCCTTTAGAAAGAAATCTGCTCCACACCATATGGAAGTCAAACACCAGACTCATCCCTGACCAATCTTCATTTTCAAATTATTTCAGGTAATGGCAAGTACCAACTTACAGATCTTCACAAGGTCCCACAGACTTGCAGATTATCACATTTATGACATTGCCATTACCTATTTTATGGCATAGAATAAGGTTCTTGGCTTCTCTTTGGTGCTCAGCTAATGGATGTTTCAAGGGATTTTCCACTAGTGGTTTATAGAGGGATAGGGCTGCCATTGCCCACTGCTAATTTTGAGATTTTTTTGGGGGATCACCATAGGTTTTATTTTACCTGTTCTCTACCCTTCCTTTCTTCTTGTCATGCTTTTGTCACATCACAGTCGACCTGGGAACAGGACAAAGAATAGAGTAGTATGTTCCTTTTTCCCTTTTTTTGGTTGTTTAGTTAAAGAGGAGAGCCTAAGGCCCAAGTAAATTGAAACTAAAGAGGAATACTGATAGAAACTGGTATCAGTTGACCTGATAAAAGATGAAAATAACTCTCCATTGATATTGAACTAGTATCCCAAGGAGGAATACAGTCTCTTAAGTGTAACATTATGATGAACAAGTAAATTGCAGAACAAAAAGTAAAAGACAGAATGGGAAAATAACCTAGGTATGCTAAGGGACCATTCACCCTCCTAATGCCCGAGACTCGTTGCCTACTGACTTTCCCCTCCTTTCTACACATGTATAAACCTCACTCCCACACTCCCCAAATCAGTTAGAACTCTATTCTCTTTCGTAGTCTTGTAACAAGCACAGCCTAACCATCACTTATTTTGTTTTACTCTGGCCCCTCACTTTCGGTGCACTTCCAGCACCCCTTTCTCTGGTGTATACAATAAACTTTGGCAGCTTAATAGACTCAGGGTTCCTATCAAACACTAACACAGTAGAACAAAAAGAACCCATAGCCAAATTCAGAGGCACCAGACTCCAAATTCAAAGATTTTGTTATCCTCATTTACTGTTCATGCAATTCCAAATAAAATTTCATATTCTAATTTGGAAAGGAAAAAAAAAAAGCAGACAACATTCCAAGTTCACCGAAAAAGTAATTGCAATTTATCACTACACTTAACAATCAGACAACAGTCACCCGACTCTCATTTTCTGGTCTCAATACTCAAAATTCAATGGTAAGGTAGGCCACTTTGAGTGGTGAGCAGAAAAATACTAACCTGCACTCATGTTTTTATAGATTTATTGGCCATGTTGAAGAATTACCAGCAAATATATTTTTATTATTATTATTTTTTTGCCCAGGAATATATTTTATTGCTAGAGCAAGATAATTAATTGAAAAAGATAAGATTAGTAACAAACAAATTGAGGAGAAAGTTTAATAATCCTCTAAGAAAACCTTTGCAGAAACCATGAAGAAAAGACCTTGTTTAAATGTGAAACCGAAAATTCAGTTTTTGATGGAGCCCAATGGCATATTTTGATCAATGTAGCGGACCCCACTTATTGACATAAAGTTTGGTTGTTGTTGTATGTGTCATTATTACAAGAAGCCAAAAAATATGCTTCAGAAAAGATACACAAACTGGATAAGCTTGCAAGACAAATATCAAACAGAAAGGACTGGAAAGAAACAATTCTGAAAGATCTGAAGCAAAGTAGAAATATGGATGACTTACAATCCTCATCTATGCTATCCATTTCTTCTTCTGAATGGAATCTTTTCAGTATGTCCAACATTTTATGTTTAGTTTGTTCATCAGGCTGCATTTGCTGAAGTTCTTGAACTACATTTTCTTGCATGAAGGATTCAGTACAACGAAGACTATGAGACTGTTACAATTACAACAAAAAAGGATCAATAATCATCACAGTTTATAAAAACAAGAATCAAGATAGAACATGTATGAAAAAAGCTTATGACCAACAGCATTATGCAAAATCATGCACTTCCAAAGAATAGGTATAACCAATTGCCAAAATAAAGGCCATGTCAGAATATTTGACGAAGGTAAAGTAGGCATTCACAATAAATGCACTTGCGAAGAAACAAATGACTCAACTAGAACAGTACCCTAGATGGCAATTGGTTCTAAAAGCGGCATATGAAATCAAAATTTAAACAGTACTTTTTTCAAACCTCATTAAACACAGCAGATGGAAGAGTAGAGAAACAAATGCAATGGAAAACCATAATAACATAATTTATCCTGTAAATACCTGTGATGATTGGAAACCTCATAAGTATTAAGTGAAATTCCTTAATATTAAAACTAGTAAGTAGTAAATAAATATTTTGCACCCGAAACATTTGTAGGATTATACTATAGAGTCTTGACTTGCCAGTTCAACATAACATGGTGGAAAATCCAAAAGTTGCCAAATGATATAGGCTAGCACAAACACAGCTTTGTAGCAGAAATGCACAATATTTATCAAACACTTGCATAACTGGTTCAAATGAGCATATAGGTAACTTACTTTGTAACAAGGGAGGGAACAGTATCGTGAATTGCATCGAGGACATGCGTACTGTGAAAATTGCTTCTGACATCTGTCATCATATGAAAAGGAATAAATCAGAGATATTTTGATCAGTCCCCTCACCAGGAAATAGATCTATGGAAAAAGAAGATGTAAAAAAAGATTAATGTTAATCACAAATGTTAACATGACATGGAACCTCAAAGCAAGCCAATGGTCCAAAACTTGGGGATCTCAGATCTTAAGTAACATACGTGATAAATTAAAGCTGAATATCTAAATTTTTAATTACAGACATGTTCAGTGATATAGCTAAGAGAGCTTTAACATTTTAAAAGTTTCCATTAAAGTTATCTATCCATCACCTATCTCACAACACACCTCAACAAAGCAATCAAACATCCTTTCAACAAGTAGACAAAGTAAAGTTTTTTGTTAAACTAAGTAGCCACTGGTAATGTTTTGCATTAACAGCTACTCAACCCCAGAACTTTTTATACAACTCTTAAATATTACAAATTATAATTAGTGGTTGTGCATGCCTCTGGAACACACATTAAATATGCTCCAGAAGCATGCAGGAATTTCTTGCCTACATGGCATTTTGTACAACTCAATTAAAGGAATTTCGACTAACCTCCAAAATGAAAAAAAAAAAAAAATTAGTGGTAACCATTAGTAAATATCAACTCACGAGTCCTCAAAAACTTCACCTCTACAAATAACAGCTAAGAAAAGCAAACAGAAAATAGTTCCCTAAACATGAGAATTAGAAAACTAAATAAACAAAAAGCAAAAATGGCGTAACATTTTTTCTGACCTTCGCCTTAGCATAACAAAAAAGTCTTATACGTAAAAATGCTGTAATGAGTTGTAGATGAACATACATACACATGGCAAATTATTCGGGCAGGGTTCAGCGAGGAACCAGAAGATTTGTCAGATGTAGCTATAGTTTCACGATCCATGATCAGAAAAAAGCACAGGCCAGCAAGCTATTTTTCCTTTGATGTTAAGCGGCTGAATCCAGAAGACTCTTTGTTTTCTTTGATTGTTCTTCTTTCATTCAACCCTCCTGCTGCCGCCTTGCCGCCGCCGCTGCTGCTCCGTCACCGTGATAACCTTGCGATGAGAGAGTCAGAAAAACTGAGGATGAGAGAGAAAGAGTGGGCTTAGAGATTTCAGAAAGCTAACACTACCAGCGAGAGTTTAGAGATTACTACAGGTCTTGATTCTTACCTGAGATGAGAGAGAGAGAGAGAGAGAGAGAGAGAGAGAGATGGAGGCGCTCTTGAAGCTGTGATGCGTCACCGAAACACAAACAGAGAGGTTTTGATAGATACACTAGGAAAAATCTACATAGTGAAAAAGAAAACTAGAGATAATGGTGATTTTAGTTGTTGATGATTTTTTATTTGTAAGTTATTTTAATTTTTAATTTTTAAAATGAGTTAAATTAATCTTTGATAGTATGAAATATGAATTAAGTTAATTTTTCATTCTATTTTTATTTAATATTTTATTAATTAAATAATTATGTGTAATATTAAGTAATATTTTATCATATTATGTGTCATCTTAAATAAAATAAAATTTAAAATAATTTATTTTAATATCTAAAATTATACAATATAAGTCATTTTAATTTTATGATTTAGAATGAATATTTAAATGACTTATTTTGTATAATTTTAGATATTAAAATAAATTATTTTAACTTTATTCTTCCTTTAGATGACGTGTGGTATGTCAATGTATCACTTAATATTACCTATTATCAACTTAATGTTACCTGTTATTATTTAATTGATAGAATATTAAATAAGAGTGAATTGAGGGACTAATGTGACTCATTTGCAATATTAGTGGGCAAATTTAATTTATTTTAAAAGTTAAATTAAAAGACTAATAAATATAAAGTGAGACTAAAATAAACATTTACTCATAAAACAAAAAGAAGAGTTTATTAATTTGATCAATCAATGTCACATCTATGGAAAAGAGTACAACGATACTTTATAATACTCACTCGTTCAATTATACGTGTAATCCGTTCAATTATAAGTGTCATTTTAGGCTATGCTTGTTTGCTATCCTAGACAGGAAAATACAGGACATTGGGGACAGAAAGATGTTTGGTGGTGGAGACGGAGTAGGACAAAAAATTGATAAAAATTTTTTGTATTTCTGTCTTAAAAAGTAGAGAGGGATATGAAGACAAAAATTTATTTTTTTCAATAATACTCCTTAAGTAGCAATATTTTTTTTGTTCTAGTCTCCACTATCTCTATTATTTTCTCTCCAATGTCAGATACAGTTACCAAACACTACCTTAGAAAAAAAAATTTATTCAATATTATTTGTTATTTAAAAGACGGTATTAATTATCCTTTTTCATCTTTATCCTTGCATATACTCTCTCTCTCTCTCACACACACACATACACAAAACTTCTCATAACAATAATTAGAGTTAATATTTATTTTAGTTCTCATTTTTCTCATTAGTAATTTAGTTCGACTTTTAAAATAAGTCAAATTAGTCCTCGACATTGTAAAAATATGAGTCATATTAATCCTCCAACCAACTCTTACTTAATATTCTATCAATTAAATGATGATATGCAACCTTAAGTGATACCTTAACATAGATATGTCATCTAAGTTGAATTAAGTTTAAAATAACTCATTTTAGTGTTTCAAATTATACAAAATGAGTCATTTAAATATTCACTATAAATTATAAAATAAATCATTTTGTGCAATTTTAGATACCAAAATAAGTTATTTTAAACTCTATTATACTTTAGATGACATATGATATAAGAAGATATTACTTAACATTACATATAATCATTTAATTGATAAAATGTTAAATAAAAATGGAATAAGGGCTAATTTGACTCATATTTTATAATGTAAGGACTAATTTAGACAATTTTAAAAGTTAAAGACTAAAATGACTCAAAATGAAAAGTGAGGGACTAAAATGAGCATTACCTCTAATAATTATTGCACAATTTCCTAAAGAACAATTTTATCAATATAAGCTTCTTTTATTTTTTTAATGATTTCTCAATCTATAGGACAAAACCTTTTAAAACAATTGTAAGTAAATGGAGCAAGGTTATTAAACTCAAAAATTTACCCAAACTCATGAAGCTTAGATAGACTCTTCTATATACGTAAATTTACTCAAAATCATAAATTTGATTAAGAGACATAGCTCATAAAGTCATAAGAGTTTACGATTTGAGCCTAATAGCACTTGAAATGGAGAGAGTAAGATATTCTAAGAAACCCACGGAATGTACTTGGGTGGGGTATAATAATAAGGAAACATTTTTTATAAATGAATTAATATGATTTTACCTATTGACCTCCCCGTGAAAACATTTTCCCAGTTTTTACCTGGCAACTAAATACGCACTAGGAGCAGTTTAGAATCCTCCTAGTTTTCACTAGAAGACTATTATTGACATTGCACGCTATTAAACAAATGTAAATCAAAATAATATAGAAGACGGCTTAAACATAGGGACAACGACGAAAGCTACAGAACATCCAAGAATTTATGTCTTTTATTATTTATGTAAAATGCAAATTATCCTTTTATTGAAAAAATGTTGCATGTTTTTTATACAAAAGTAACGTGAACTCTTCTCTTTGCTGACTGCAAGATCATAACTAATTTTGCAAACGCTGCAAAAGTTTTACCAATATACAATTTTCCTAATAGTATACCATCATTCATATCAATCCCACAAAACAAAGGCATACATAAGCATGTCATTAGATTAGGAGCTAACACATTATTCTTGTTTACAATAATGGAACTTTTACAATGAATAATTTACCAGGTATAGGTTACATCTTGATCAATGTAGGACTTATCAGAGTTCTGAAACAACTCACATAACCGAAAGAGAAAATACAGAAGATAGAATTCACAGCACGATAAGAGAACTCAATTTCTTTGTGAAACCTCTGAAACTAATCAAAACAAGAAAATAAGTGACAAAACAACAAACATCTATGAAGAAAGAAAGCAATTTCTCTCTATTGAGGCATTTGAGAGTGTGGGCCTGCACCGGGTTGCGTGCCTGGAGGGATCCCAGATTGGTTTCCAGACTGCAGATAAGTAAAACTTAATTAGCTCCACTTAAAATTGGATCTTCCAGTAACAAGTTAAATTATGAAACAGGAAAAGAAGCATCAGAAACTTATTTATCTATTCGTAAGGAAAGCAACACATAACCAATCAAGGTAACTAAAATACGACAGTCAATTGAGATCTCCGAATAGCGCTAGTGATATCACCAGAATATTCGAAAAAGATGCAAAATGATTAAAACTTTGAATGTTCAATTCTTTTGATCTACATACCTTTATCAATTATGGTCTCGCGTCAATTGTCTCAAAATAAAAACAGCATTCACTTTTATAGCAACATATTTTTAATCAAGTTGCAAAAAACATCAAACTTCAAACATTGGTCTCAATAGTACACACTGGTATTACAAGTCCTCCCCTCCCCACTACTTCCCTCCCTTTCCCTCCAAAACCCAAACTCACAACCATACCCTAAAATAGTTAAATGACTATTCTTTTCTCTTGTGAAAGGCATTTACATTATTTAGATCATATTTCATTTCAATCCACAAAATTTCATGTACCATTGTGTAGCTAGTTGGTTGACCATAAATGAAGGGAAGTAGGGATTAGTTAGGGGTCTTTACTCATTTATTAGAAAATCTTGGGAGAGTTGAGGGAACTCTAGAATTTCCCCTCTATCTTGTAATTCTTCAGTAAACATAGATAAAGATTAGTTCTTGCTATTTTCAGATTACGAGTTCTAACCATGGTATCAAAGCTCTTCTTGATCCAAGGAAGGGCTTTTCATGATTATAAGAATGATGGAGGCAATTGCAGCATTTGCAACGCAGAGCAAGAAAAGGCGGAGAGAAACAGTTGGAGACCATCTTTGGAGGGTGCTTTGGGAAATCCAACGAAGACATTTGAAGGACAAGCACAGCCTCAAGAGGGCTAAAGAAGAGTTTCGAAGGTAAGAAAAGATAAAATATCTTTGTAGAGAGTGGAGACAGCAAATTGTTCTTTACGCTTCTATCCAAGATCAAAAAAGGATGCAAGAAGGATGAAAGGAATCAAGGGGCCACAAGCAGAACAAGGCAAGGAGAAGGATCATAGTGAAGGAGAAGCCCAAGATGGCAACGAAGACACCCAAGGTCAAGGAGAAACAAGAGGTTAGAATAGCGCAACTGTCGGCCAGTGTTGTTAATATTGGCCATGGCGTGGCAGAATTTGAGGCCGCCTCCATGGGAATGTGAATGGCGTGGTGGAATGGCGTTGCGAGCATGGCAGCCGCAATGTAGATGGCACCATGGCGGAAAAGCACCAAAAACCCTTTTTTTTCCAGAGGGTATTTTAGGGGTTTTGGGTTTCAATAATGAAACCCTAAAAATCAACCCCTCTTGCCTCTTCTCTCCTGGTCTCGCGTCCTCTCTCCCCCCTTCTCTTTCTCTCTCAAAGTCTCTCTCAGCCTCTCCTCTCATCTCTGCTCTTTGCCGACAAACGCCACTGCCGGTGGCGGCTCACCACACTAGCGGTGGCCAGCACTCTATCGAGGTCCTTCTTCTCTATTCTATCGTCGTCGTCTTCTTCTTCTTTGTTCTGTTTGTGGTCGTCGTCTTCTTCCTTGTTCTTACTTTTTGTCCAGCCTCTTCTACTATATTTTAGGCTGAAATGGCAAGTGGATTTGCACAAAGCTCAGGTCCAACCTCTTCTAACAGCAGCCAAAACAGGGCAGACCCTGGGTGGAAGTATGTCCACCCAGTTGAAGAAAACAATACAAATGACACTTTGTAATTTCTGCTGAAAACTTAAGAAAGGTGCACAACAAGAGCCAAAGAACACCTAATAGGGAAGAGTAGTAATGTTTCTAAGTGCAAGGGAGCTTGATCTTGAGAGCTTGGGGTTTGGGTTCTCTTGGAGAAGATGCTAAAGGGATTGATAATATCCCTAACCCAAGGCCTACAGTGAAAAACGTGTTAGTGCTTTGAAAGGCCCAATGGATTTATTTGCTAGAAATCCCAAAACTGCAATTGGGAAGAGGAACAAGGCAAAGTTGAGGCAGCAAAATATTAGAGAAGCATGTGACAAAGAAGCTGTTGAAAGGGTTCATCAATACATAGCTCGGTTGTGGTATCAAGCTGGAATTCCATTCAACTATATCAAATTGAAGAGTTTTCATGATATGTTGTTAGCTATTCGAAGCTTTGGTCCCAATTTGCGTCCTCCATCTTATCATGCTATACGGGTTCCACTTCTCAATAAGGAGTTGGAGTACACACAAAATCTGATGAAGAATCATAAGGAACAGTGGAAGAAACATGGTGGCGCCATCATGTCAGATGCTTGGACTAATAGTAAGCAGAGGTGTATTACTAATTTCTTGGTGAACTCTCCTGCTGGAACAATGTTTCTGAAGTCTATTGACGGATCCAACTTTGTAAAGGCTGGTGAGAAGTTATTTGAGCTTCTTGACTCTTTTGTGGAGGAGATTGGAGAGGATAATGTTGTTCAGGTTATAATTGACAATGGGAGCAACTATGTTTTGGCTGGAAAGAAATTGGAAGAAAACTAGTTCTTGACTCTCAAGTTGACGATTGTGAATTAGAAGGAGAACAAGCAAAGGGATATGTCCCAATTGAGAACAAGGACAATGATGGTGATGATTACTCCGGGAAAGATGATGAGGAGTAATCACTAGATTAGTTTATCTTAGTTTATATTTGTTTGTCTTAAACTCTATGTTTGTATTGAATTCTTAATTTGTGTTGACATTATGTCTTTGTGGCTATGATCATAGATTGCTATGTTATTTAGTCCTTGTTTGTGGCTTTGATTATGTCTTTTAAGGCTTTGATTATGCATCATGTCTTTGTATTTTATTTTTTTATATATACATATTTATATCTTTTTTAGTCCGTCATGGCTTCTGCCATAACCTGAATGCCATCCGCCATATTTTTATGGCGGTTTTTGGCTCACTGCCATAAACCACCATCTGCCATTGACAACTTGCTGCCGGCAATCCAAGTGGCGGCAGATGGGGGTCTTTAGCAGTTGAAGTGCTGACAAAGATAACAGCAACAACCTAGCTTCATATCAGGAGGCATGAACAGGGACGAATGGTGGCAGCCATAGTGTGGAGGGAAGAGGTCAATGACAGAGGAAGAGGGATGGCATCACAATGGGGCAGTGACAATCAAAGAGGGGATGGTGGGGGTGGTCTAACAACTCGCCACCAACAACAAAGCCACCAAACCTAGAGGTCACAGCAACGCGAAGATGGTGGCTCAACCACCACACCACAAAGGAAAGATGGGAAGAGATGTGCGCGATCACAAAAACACATGCCATATCCACAATGATAGGGTAGCCTCCATGGCTGAAACCAGCAACCCAAACAACCCTGGCCATCATCGCATTGCTCTTTTGTCAATCCAAGTGGGGGCGATCGATGAAGATGACGAGGCAGCAGCAGAAGGAGGAAACAAAGTTGACAGAGGACACCGCTGCCAGTGGCAATAAGCAGAAAACAGAAGAGGGCCGAGCCGAACAAGTAATGCAGGGAGTCTACGTGCGGAGGCCAGCAAGATGCTGTTGACGGAGAACATGCCCGCAAGAACACTGGTGGTGTCCAACGGCAAGATAGATGCTGCTGCACAACACCGCTCCACTAGCAGCTGCGTGAGAATGAAGAAAAGCTAGGGGCAGCAGTGAGAATTTTTCAATTGAGCACATTTTCTCACCTAATGGGCCCAGCCAACATCAAGGCAGAGAAGGATAGGAAGGTTTCAGTTAGAATTTGCTTGGGGCAACCAAAATTCGATGGGGAAGGGATTGGAATTCTGCTTTAGGGAGCTGTATTTTGGGCCCATTTTCCAATTTGCAGTCATTAGTGAAAGATTTTATTAAAAAAAAAAAAGCAAAAGGAATAAAAGTGGGGGCAGCACAATGCAGCCCAAATCATTGCAGAGCGCATTTTTTAAGGAATCGATTTGAGCCCAAATGAAGCAGCAAAGTTTACAGCCTTAGTTTTCAAAACAAGGGCCCCTGGTGGATTTCTAGTGCAAAATTTTTGTACCCCCAACTTGAACAAAAGGTGGATCTCTTGGGGACGTAGTGTTAGGACCCTTTAGTTTATAGTTAGTTAGGGGGTTAGTTGACTATGAATTAAGGGATAGTTAAGGGGTCTTCAGTCATTTGTTAGTATGTCTTGGGAGAGTTGAGGGGACTCTAGAATTTCCCCTCTACCTTGTAATTCTTCAATAAGCATCAATAAATATTAGTTCTTGCCATTTTCTGATTACCAGTTCTAAAAGGGACAGTCGATGGATCATCATCAATCCAATTCACTAATCCCTGGTCCAGGTCAGAAAAGCTTGAACATAGATCATAGTTCCAACATATCAGTATATCATCACATATGATACTATTTTCTGAATGGAAACCTCGCTCATACCAGAAGGTTTATCTTGCAATATCGAAAAACAACACATCAAAGTAATCTGGGGCAGACAATTTTAATGGAGCATCATATTGAGCAATCAGATCAAAACAAAATTATTTCCAGTTTTACATGAGGAACAAAAACCAAGGCACACTCTTACAGGAGTAAGGAAGGTTAATTTATAGAAGTGAACACAGAAATGATTTCTGCTTTGATGTGCACTCCAGTAGATAGATGCCATGTCAATTTACAATATAGTAAGAGGATCAAAAATAAATTCCAAACAAATTGTAATCCAGCCATGATTTCACAATAAGAAGCTTGAAGCAATTAACTATCTTACCTGATAAGGATTATACCCTTGTATCAATGGCATTTGTCCACCTTGAGGTCGGTTGAATGAACCACCTTGAGTGTAACTGGCATTTGAAGGTGCCTGCATGTTAGGCATATTGCTTGGAAAGCCTCCAACAGGAGGTCCTCCACTCGTAGGCAAGGATCCTGAATGCATTTGATTCATGCCCACATAATGACCTTGTGGCATAGGAGGACCAATCTGATTCATCACACCTTGCATCCCCTGAAGGCAAAATATTGATTGGTGATTTAAAATTTGCATTATGATAAATAAGACAGATCTTTCTTGATAAAATTAGTGACAACTTAATACTAGTAACCTACAAGAAAATTATTTGTAAAATCTAATATTTAACTAAATGCACAGCTATCAAAAAGAAGATCAAAGTTCAGTGAGGCAGCATTTGACATTAAATATATGAACAAAACATTATTATATGGCCCAAATTATAAGCACACAGAAACATCACAGACATACATGTGCCAAGTGTTGGGCTTGCATACATAACTCTATTCTTGATTCAATTATATATACAGACACACACTCTCTTCTGAAACCCTCACATAATGGTGACTATATAATTAATTGGTTGTAACCCACATGCAAAACAACAGATAATCGATATTTAAAAGAATTCATTGCAGCTATGCCTCGCTAGTGCAAAGAGGACAATGTATTTCTTCCATCGCAGTACGACATACCATTTTCATTTTTCATTAAGGAAAATCTTAGATTATATCATCAGCTCAAAATAATTGGCCCCAGAAAGGAGGAACAAGTAAATAAGACAAAAATCACCAATACATTAGGAAATTTGAGCTTTAAAAAGTGGCCTAGCATGCAAATCTTCTCCAACTCTGTTTGAACTTCAAATTACATCTCTTGCAGACATAGGAAACATTTATTCTGAGAACATATATTTTATTATCCATGACTATAGACCATATACCAACAAAAACATCCATCTACCCCCAGTGGATCATCCACACATCCCTACAAAGCCTACCACTAAATAAAAAAGATAATCTGAAAAAGTGAAAATCCCATTAAGGTCATACCATAGGACCAGCATTGGCTTTGGATGTGATGGAGGCACTGAAGAAATCATTGGTAGAGATCCAGCCATTCCAAGTGGGGGCATTTGGGATGGAGGGCGAGGCAAATGCGGATGAGGCAGCAAGGGTGAATGGGAAGTATGTTGTAGCGGTGGCATATTTGGATGCATAGGCAGAGGACCCATCTGTTGTGGTAATGCCTGGTGTTGATGTTGTGGGATCTGCTGAGGATTCTGCTGATACGGTTGCTGTTGATTAGCAGCAAGAAGAGAGGGATGTGGACCTGGGGGAAGAGGAGGAGCACCCATTGATACTGGATGAGATTGCTGCTCCCCCTGAGGTGCATCAAGTGAAGGAATGGCCAGTGGCATTGCAACTCCAACACCTGGAATTGTACCCTCATTTTGAGTCAACCCTGGAGGAAATGGTCCTGGAGTTGTTGGACCCTCGGGTACAGCAAAATTACCACTGACACGACCGGCAACAGGAGTTTGCTCAGCATATCCTGCCAGAGAAGATATTCAAACTATGTAAGATGTTTCTTTAACTTTCCTTCCACCACTATGCAATATTTGCTACTTTTAGGTCAACTTTAAAACTAGCTGCGTGCATTTTGTATGATTTTACATCATGAAGAAATTTTGCTAACCATCGGACCAAGTCCAATAATTGATGCGAGCAACTGAAATCAAAATATCTTTAGATATTTTATATGTAAAAGAAAAGAGGTAGCATGCTGCTTCTTTTTCCTTTGTAAGGAAATGAACAAACCTTGCATGCCCATGTTAAATCTATCACGAGCAGTGTCTCCTGGCCTATTTCTACACCAAAACTTTGTTGTATGATCACTGCTACCACTGCAGAAAAAAATATGGAGATCAAGACAATATTAGTAAGGCACCGAGACAGCACAAACAGCAATGTCCAAGTTTGACATTGTGCATATGGTTACAGATATTGTAGTACATGGACACCATTCCCGTTTAGAAACTTGAACGGGAAAACCAAAGACTCAAAATAATTACTGTTCATCACCCTTGTTTCCTTAATTTCCTTCAAAAGACTATTTAAGAAACCATTAGAAAAACTGAATGTTACACAAGACATTATTATAGACAGAAAAGTTGGATGTTAAAACAACAGCTTCAGAATAATGGATATGAAAATGGTAAGAAGGGGCAAGCAAGGTATTAAGAATCATCAGAAGATAACCCAGAGAGGAAGATTTTAGTTCACCTGCAGAGAAGATATCCGATAGGATGCCATGCAAGGTCCCACACATTATTATCATGAGCATTTGGAATTTCAATTTGTGGTGTCTCATGCCTGCAGAATAGATTAAATTTATTAGTCTGAAAATGCGACACCTAAATCCAAATTTCAGAATACAAAAACAAAAAGGAATAATTTCAGACATACAGAAAAAGAGTCAAACACAAATAATCATTAATTACCAGTCAACAATCCAACTTAAATCACCCAATTTCTTTTTTCTTTTTTTTTGTGTTTTTTTTTTTTGGGGGGGGAGAGGGGTGTAAACATTGAATGATATACTGCACCATTTTCCTGTTTCTCACCCCATTTCTCTGTTTATTGCCTACCATTACCCATGCATGCAGAAACAGATAAACCAAAAGATAAATATACTCAACCATTTGGAAAATTCTTCTCACAGTAATCTAAATTCAACTCATTGGGATGCTCCAACTAATTGATTTATCTTTAGTAAATCACAAATAGCTGATACTTTTCAGCTGAATCTGCCAGCCATTTGCTCCAGTTCAGATGTATTTTACTAGGTGAAATCATAAAAGAAATGTTTTATACATTTATTTGACAGAGAGTTTGCATCTGTTTCCAACTGAACGAATAGAATTTGACATTTTTTTTCTTTCAGACAAGATTCCAGAAATTAAGACTGTTAAAAAACAAAGGAAAATTTGAAAGTAACTGAATAACAAAAACAGCCATGATGAGAAAGGAGCAACTCATAAAGAAGGTGAAAGAACGAAAACAGCAAGACAGAAATTGAATTTACCCAACAAGCCAATGGAATATTGCACCATCATAACTCCCACTAACAAAGTACTCTTCATGGAATGGATGCCACGCCAAAGCTAAAAAGGAGGGAAAATGTATAAAGTAAGTCTTACTTTCATTTTACAAACTTGAAGAAGCATTAGTCCTCCTACAGTCCTGACAATGATACAATACCTAGAAGCCTAACAGATCACATTAACTACACAATCAACAGTTTAGGTTAAGTTGTGCATGTATAGCATAGCCAGTGCTACACAGTTCACAACTGTCAGTTCAATGGATTAAGAAGCTAAGGGGGAAAATGAACAGTTTGGTGCAATGAAACATATTCTAAGAATATAGAGCAGTTGATTTTCAAATTGGAGGGGCTGATAGCCAACACAGTTAGACATAGTCAGGTCATACGCAGAGGAGAGTAGCTAACAACAGAGACATTGAATCAAAAGAATCATGTCAAGAGTTTACTTTGGGTCAAACAATTAAACGATACAACACAAACTTTACCTAACTAAATGAAATCATAAGATGCTATGCTGATTAGCTAAACCAAAAATCTCGGTCATGTTTAAACTGTTCCTGGCCAATAAAATGCACAGCCATTTATCCATCTGAAAGAAAAAGGCATACCTGTAACATCCTTTCGATGTCCACGAAAAGATTCAAGCTCCTTCATAGCCCTTATGTCATAAAGCTGCAAATAAAGGGTGCATATGAATATAAATGCTTCGGGTTATAATAACCAAAAAAGTAAATGAAAGGCAAACATGACTTAAAGGGAGGTAAGTAATCATTGCAAATTGACCACAATTACGAGCAAATGCTAATGCTCCCTCAACTCTTATCAACCTTGATTATTTGATCCTTTGAAGCTGTTAGTACCCAGTTGCCATTTTGATTCCATTTGACACATAGCACAGTACTTTTGTGGCCATGACTGCACGACACAAGAATGAATTATAAACAAAAACAAGCAATTTAGAACGCAGACACCAATAAAGAATTTTACACTCACAATGAGCAAAGCTCTCTTCCCGATTTAGAATCCCAGAGCTTTACAAGATTGTCCTTGCCACCTGTATTGTGAAGATAAAATAGGAATGGGATATGTATCAAATTATCGAATTTCATGATCTCAAGATATTTCATAGAAGAAATAATTAAAACACCTGATACTAATAGAGACTTTGTAGGATGCCAGTCAACACTCTTCACATCCCAACCATGGCCTGCCTGAGTTCAAATGCCATATGACCAACTTAGGTTAGTTCATAAGAAATGGGGACAAAGAATAGCATAAATACTAGAGACAGATTCTCCAGACTCTAACAGAAACGTATGTACCACCCTTTGACTATTCCCATCAACTTTATTTATAGAATGACAAAATGCTAGAGGAATAATCCAGTGATTGGGAAATCCTTTACATCCAATCTTATCGGGTGTATACAACCGATATATAAATGATATGGAGAAATGAAAGACTTCTCCATATCATTTGGTGTTTTAACTTTCAAAAGATGCACCATCTGGTTGAAGTAGGACACTAACACCCTCAATGGTGTTTGACAAAGGTAATTTTCTTACAGAATAAATAACTGAGTACAGTTTTTAAATAATTGTGACACCATTCAGTATTGACATTATTCAAATTTCATAACCTATCTTTTATTTACAACCAAAGAACATTACCAGTTAATGAACGCTCTTCTTGACATCGTGCAAAATCCCATACTTTAACTGTGGTATCATTAGAGCACGAACAGAACTTCAAATCTGTTCTACAGAAACTGCACAAAAGAGTTATTGCAGCTTTCCTCATTAGAATACTAAAATATTCATGTACGCTTTCCCAAAATAGATTAAAGAATATCTACCTTAAATCTTGGACTGATTCCTTATGAGCAGATTTGTTGGCTTTAACATTATTCATGTTGTTCTGCCAATATCTAGAAAATGTCCCACATAAATATGATTAGATATGTGCTTTTTTAATCAACAATTCTACTTAATATAATACGAAGCTCAGCAGCAACCACACAACATATTAAAGTATATATCTACTTTATTGCACCGCCATCATCACCAGAGACCATCCAGTTGTCATTGTGACTCCAAACCATGGATCTAATCGCTTGGTCATGAGCCTGCAAGTGTTCCAAAATCCACCTTTTACTTGTCCTAACTAATGATGGTTACAACAACAATGTGGGAACTAAGAACAATATTTAGAGCTGTGTACCTGAAGAATCATTTCAAAATTAAAAGACTGTCCATTCCAAAGAGTAAATTCACCAGTCTGTGAGCCAGTAATAAGACGCCGGCCTGTTGGAGTCCACTTTTTCAAGATTTGCAAAATAAACAAAGAAGCATAACATAGCCAGTCAAGTGCAATCCAGAGGCATAAACAAAAACAAAAAACTGCCCCACATTGTTTTCCAAAAGTCATTGAAATAACATAAAGGGACAAAATGCCCAGCTTTAAATCTAATAACATAGCATTTTGCTCAAATGCGTCAGAATAACAACATCCGTAAAACAACAAAGTCATGTCCAATTGTATAATGTATGTACACTGCTCAAACATTCAAATGCAAAACTAAAACCACTTAAATATAACTCAACATTCCAAGAACCACATTACCCATTAACACAACCTTTACCAAACAAAATTGGGTTACCGAATCCAATAATCACAGAATCACAATTAAACTTCATCTGCAATTTTCTTACGGCCAGTTAACTATAGGACTATTTCTAGATCTATAATTCTATCAACCAATGCAAGTGCATGTCCATGCATTCAGAAGATCTCTAAATTGGTGTACACAGCATGGAGTTGAAGACCTGGTAATTTATCTTTGAACCAGTGATGTAACCGACATGTATATATGCCTCTCACAGTGATTATTACACACAAATGAAGAAAAATATTGAGCAAATGCATCACTGTCTAATCACAAAAACTACATGTTGTAATTGTAACTCAACTAAAAACACTCAAAATGCAAAGATGTTTAACTTCCACTGAGGCCAAACAAAGGAAACTTGTGTAACAAATGCAAGAGAGAGTAAAATTTTAATTAGCAATTTTGATTTATAAAACAAGTAAATATTCCAACTTCATTTTTTAATACAAAAATGCAGAAACGAGTTAGCAGCCAACTTTTAGGATTGGTATACGCGGTTGAAAACATAGTAAATCATACTACCCTAGAGATTTGATTCCATAATACAACAAAATTCAATCAAATGAGAGAAGCAATTTCTGTTTGGATATATTAGAGCAAATTAAGCATCAAAACATGCAGCTTTTATATCTGTAAATGATAATCAGCATAAGTCAAGCTGATAACAACATTCAATGTTAACTTACCAGAACCCTATTAATTGGGCAACGATTTTTATTTAGTGATGTATGAACAAACTTGGCAGCAAAGCTGGTGGATGGATTGTCTGGATAGCCAACTGATGGCAACATCTACACCAAAAATAACATAATTTAAGTAAAACAAGCAGATCATTATAGTTGTTAAGAAAAACAATATTATTAAAATCTACCATCTTATAACATTATTAAAACAAAGGGGCGGCTGTAATACTGTACATGAGTGGGCTAAAACAGATGTTATAAAGAATTAAAATTAAAATTAAAAAAGAAGAGCACTTACATCAATTGCTGCCGCTTGTGTGGGCTGCAATACTGTCCTATCCCTCGAATCCGCTGCCACATTCGAACCTGCAGGCATGTTCGAAACTTCATACTTCTCGCAAATTTCCAAGAGAAATACAAATAATGTATTACGGGAATGAAGATTGAACAAGGCTTTGAGTCATGCAATGCACATAAATAGATAAATTTACATATTGGGTGTGTTTGGTTAGAGGGTAAAAGTGGGGGTAACATTTGCACAAATGAGTTTCATTTGTAATTTTACACATAGACTTCATCCATAAAAATTGTGGCCCCCACTTTTACCCCAAACCAAACACACCCTAAGTGTGACTTTCGTAAGGGTAAATATAGAGGAATTAGGTTAACATGTAATTATACTCACAGATCTAATTTAATTCATGAAACTTGCTCCCTCATTTTCGTCCCCATACCAAACTAACCCTAAAAAGAAATAAGCACTACCTGCATATAACGCACAACGGTGCTTGTATAATCAACTGCTTTCCTTTGAGTAAGCTTTCTCATTCTTTTTGCGCCGTGACTATCACCGTGACCTACAACAGTCATTTGCACTAAGTTACTGTAACCCATCAAAATCCACCCCCAACAAAAACAACAAAGTATGACCAAAACAAAAATAAAAACCGCACATTAAGAATGTTTTTATTATGGGAGTAAAAAACAGGACAGAAAATTTCATAGATAAGATTTTACACATGAAATTTTCCACCTGATTTTTTTAACCATGCCAAACATACCGTCATACTATGTTTTGTGTAGCCGTCAAAAATAGGGAGAAAACGTCTTGGATGATTTTTGTGTAAAAACTTTTTTCCTAAGTGAAGAAAAGGGAAGACGGTACCGTCGTAGTGAGGAGGAGGGCCGCCGGCGGCGGCGTGGTGAAACTCTGTCGAAGACTGCCGCATCATCTGCGGCGGCGGCGGAGGCGGTCCCCGGTGGAAGTCCGGACCGGGCTGCTGCTGTTGCTGTTGCTGTTGCTGAGGGAGAAAATGCTGCTGTTGCTGCTGCGAAGGCGGAGGAGGGGGCTGCTGGTGGTGGTGGTGGTGGTGAGGGTCGTTGTACATCATCGTGGTTAGAGGGTTGGAACGGAATAGGTGAGGGTGAGGGTGAGAGCGAGGAAGAATGGAACTGGTGTTGCAGGGAGGTGTGACGAGGTAAAACCCTACAACCCAAATTGTTTGAGAGTGGTCCGAGGGAGAAGGGCAGGAACAGAACTGAAACTCGGAACGATGGCGTTTCGTCTTCTACTGTCGCTAAGGTAAGATAAGGCCCATTTCGGGTATGTTTGGATCGCAACAATGAGAAATATCATTTTGGCTCGTATTTTGTGGACAAATGAATTGGATGTAGATCTCATTTAATTTGAATCTCATTTCATCTAATGATAAATATGAGTGTATTGGCAGAGTAGATAAAGTGTAAGTAAAAATAATTCCTTGTGAAAAATGGGGGAGTGGAGTTGCTTCATTATTTAAATTTATCTAATTTTAATATAATAGAGTAGTGATAGATAGATTCTTCCATCCATTATGTTCAATTTTCTTTCCTCAAATTGGGAGGAATGTGATGGAATACAAAACATCCAAACAATGGAGCAAGGCAATTACTCTCCTTCGTTCTCTCCGCTCCATCTTGGCTGCATTATTGAATTGTGATGATATTTGTGTTGCACCAATACTTCATTATCCCATTGTGTGCAATATTTAGGATGTACCATATCAAATCCTGATACTTTGATACTTCAAAACATGTGAACATTCATTTTTGGTGGTTTTACAAAATGGTTTGTCCAAAAAGATTTCTTATATATATTTTTAATGTTTTCTTAAGATAGTTACGATAAAAGTAAAGTAAATTTAATAATATATTGAAAATATCATCTTAAATTTAATATATAATTAGTGTATATATATACACGTATCTCTAATCTTCAATTTAGAATTTCAAATTTCATCGGATTAAATCGTATTTTATCTTGTGCTCATAGAATGAGATAGATCTTGGCTTACAAGTGGCCATAGCAATATATTAATCATTGATTTTTATAATATCTATATATTATCATATTAAATTAAATTTTGAATGGATGGTATCTTATCATGTTTAGGATTGTGAATTCAAATCTATAATAACACCACTCAAAAATATCGGGACCATTGGATTTGAGTGGATCCATTTGGATGTTGGTATTGAAATTGTGACTAGAATTCTTTTAGAGTTGTAATTGACTTGTAATCTTAAATTTATGTTTGAGTTTACTAAAAAATTATAACATGATTTTCAAAATATAAATAAGAAAGAGAAACAATTATATAGATTTTAACGATTAGAAAAATATTTAATAACTTTTGTAATTAACAATTATAGAGTATATCTTAGGAATCTAAAAGAGGTCAATTTAGTTATTTAATATTTTTTCAATTCCATGAAATTGAATTGTGGGATTATAATTCTAATTCTATTTGTTACTCCAAACAAGAAAATTAAAATTGGGCTATCCAATTCCAATTCTGGGCTCTAATTCATGCTCAATTAGGTTGTGTTTGAACCTCTCCTAAGACATAAAAGATGGAGATTGAGAAAATATAGATGGAGATGATCCTGAAGATGGAGATAGAATTGTATTTGATAGTAGTATCAGGACATAATGATTGATAAAAGGATAAAGAAGATTAAGTTATAATTTGACAAAAAAAATTGAAAAGAGAGAAAGACAAAGGTAGAATATAAAGGGTATGTTTGGAAAGTGTTTTGCAAAATAATTTCAGCTTTTAAAAACTAAAAACGAAAGATGGGCTTTGTGTTTTAAAAGCAAAAAATTAGAAAACAATTGAAAGATGTTTTTGAAATTTATTTTTTAAACAAGAAAGAATGAGATGGCAAAATTGTAATTAGTTGGTTTCATTAATTGCTACCTGTTAGTCCGTAACCCAAAATGCTTTAACTGGTGAGCTCCCTGAATGACTCCTTTTTCAAATATTGATTTGTCATCAGAAATGAGGACATTGTAAGCTCCAAAACACTTGTAAAGCTTTCAGAAGCTTGGTTTTGAATGCTAACAAATTAATCTTTGATAAAACATTTTGAGAAAGTGATATAATGATTGTATCTAGTGTTTCTGATTAGCATAGACCAAGTATATTCCATTTATTTGCTTTCACTTTTTAGAAACTCAAGGAGATTGATAATAAAACTTAGGGTCCATGGTCTTAAAAGAAAATAGCACTCATACATAAGAGATTTGGATGAGTTTAATGTATATCTATTGAGTTAAATATGGAGTGAAGTCATATGGTTAAGAATGCACTAAGTGAGCATTATATAATATGGGAGGAGCCATGACTTATTGCTAAACTTGGGTCAGATGCGACATCCAAAAGTGTTGTGGTGCTCTCACTTAACCGTTGATTGTATTCCTCATGTTGGACTCCCCTACCTAACAAAAATCTCATGCTCATAGTCTCTAGACTACTATTCCTTATGCAACGGATCAATGAAGGACATGGGTGTGGTGATCCCACATCCTTGGATAATAGCCATATTTGAAGATCATTTATATAAAGATCATCATTTGAAGGTGCAAATGCAGTTGAAATGAAAAAATCAATATCATGAAAAACCCATCCTTCTAAACCACTAGAAACATATATTTCGTTCCTGTTTCATTGGAAATCTTCTTGCAAAGTCCTTATCTTAGCAAATATCCTTCTCTATGAGTTGTTATCGTAAGCAATCATTCAAGTGAACCTTTGTTATCTTGTATAACAGAGAGCTTAGGTGTTAGAATTGACTATTTTGCAAAACACAAACCTTTTTACCAAATTTTGAACCCTTGACATAGTAGTGGTTATTGAGAATGGATTAGGGAGGCTAGGACAAGTATTGGATATTTTATGCGTGTGTATAGGACTGACATAAATCATATTTTTTTTATAATTTTAATTTGATTATAGATTAATTGGATGCCAAAATATTGAACCATATTGTTTAGCCCATTCTATGATTAATTTTTTGTTATTGGCTAGGACTTGTTAATCTTGTTGACGGTGAATATTTATTTTATTTTTATTATTGTAAATGAGCGGCCAGTAATAGGTAGCTTTGGCCTATTTGTTACTAACTAGAGAAGCCCCTGCTCCTAACAACTTCAGTGTGGTTGTTGCCCTATTAAGACATCACACATATTGGAACTAGATGAGTGATAAGGAGTACTTTACTTCTTCTTAGTTCTCTAAGGTTAAAGAAACGACAACTATGGATTCATCAACCTCTACTGTTCTAGATAATCTGGCACCTAATCAATTATAATATTTGTTTATCACGTCATATTAAGAATTAGTATTGATAACACGTAGCAATTTTAGAATATTTGTTATTTATAATTAAAATTTCTTCAAGTAGTATCAAGAGCCTAACCTAATTCTAATATGGCTGATATTATATTAGATTAGGTAGATAATGTAAATTCGTATAAGTGATGAACCATAAGATATCAATTTGGGATATTTTGATTTTCCGATTAAAATCGAAATTGATTAAGGCCTTTTATTCCTGATAATGTCTTAGAAAATCGACATAAAGTTCATATGAAATGGATTAATGTACAAAGAGAATTTAAGGATTTTGAAAATATAAACCCTAACTTAGAACCCATTTTCAATTTGACAACCCTAAACCCATATGTGTGAGAAATTGTTTCGAATTTCCTTAGGGCTTTTATAGAATATGAAATTTCAAACCTATTAACATTGAAATCATAAGTTTTCATCAAATATTGAGATAGAAATAATGAAAAAATCAAGAAAGCCCATGTCTTTTTCATGGAAGAAGCCTAGAAATTATGGCCTATGATTCATATAAAATTACATGGGTTTTGTAGATTATTGAAAGAATCCATATACACAAAAAACACTTCTAACCAAGGTCTCATGTGAGAGAATTTTGCGAAGCTCGTTTAGCTTAAGATGAGTCGCAAAACCCATCCAAGAACAGAACCTGAAGGTCAAGGAAGATGAATAGTGTAGAGTGTTGCCCACTCAAGGTTCAGCGAGTGGGAGCATGTGTAGGCCCATCAAGGGCCCATTTCCACCTTTTTTTCATTTTGGGGTTTTTTTATATTTTAGAATTATTGGTATTTTTATTTATTTTAGGGCATAAAAAATATTATTATAATTTTCCATACTATAACGTCACAACCCAACTTAGACACTAGGACTTGGCACGTGAAAAATCTCACTCCCATGCAAGCCTCGTGACCTGGAATGCTCTCTAAACATAATATTTATTTCTTATTTAAAACAGTTTCATTTCTACGTATAAATCACCTTATCAACTCATAAAAAATATAAGAGATCTCATAATCTATCTTTAAGTCTAAGAATTTAATAACACCAAAACATATAAGGTATTATACAAAATAACCATGAAGGGTAAAGTTTTATAAATACAACTCATGATGTCTTCATGATATGCATGGATTATATGACATACTTTATGACAAGGATCCTGCCTTACGAATGTAGAGTACTCTAGATCAAAACAATAAACATTTCACCTAAGTGAAGCTCACCACTAAAACTCTCATCCTGAGACAATGGTGGCTAGAACCCACCCACTTCCACTTCTATGTCTGTAAAGGGAAATAAAGAAGAGGGGGTGAGTTTTTTATTCAAAACTGAGTCAGTGAGCCCTCACCTAAAACCCCTTTTCATGGGACGTCTAACAAACAATGCATAAAATCATAATAATATCAATAATACTCGAAGGTTATATATAATCAAGTATACACATATATATATATATATATATATATATATATATATATATATATATATATATATATTAATCATTTATTTCATAAACTCAAAATAGTTCCTCAATTTCTTTCATACCTGAAATCATATAAGCTCATAGTGTAATAGCTCATAGAGAAGAGTAAGCTTTGATTATGTCTTTTATTCATAGTCTAATATTTCTCTCTATGGTTTATAAGAACCAAATTTGGACACCTAAATAGGTTCCATTCTCTATCGTTCTATGAGATTGCCCTCAGGCAACTTGGTACCAAGATTAATCATCAATTTCAGCCATTAACTTGGTTCGCTATTTCTCTATAGCTACCATTTAAACTGGTTAAATAAATCCATTTAAATCTAAAAACCTTTAAAACCTTTTTGTTCTCTAAGCTTCTGAATCTATCTCATTCTGGCAGTCTGACTTGAGCATAACTGGCTATGAAATCATGTCCAAAGGATCACTCTTTGTAGATATTTGTGATTTCTAAAGCCCACAAAATATGTAGCCGTAGTGTTCTTAATCTCATGAAGATTCCAACTCAAAAATATTTTTGTTTAATTATCTAAAACATATCTCGAACTATCAAGCTTTTCATGAGCTAGAAAGCTCAACACCATACTTTGAAATAACAAGGTTAAAACCATGATTCGAAATCTTTCTCAACTTCATATTCTGCATATAAACTATAGCATATACATAACCCAAGCTTAGAATTCATTCAAATACCAATAAAAGTCTCTAACGGTAAATATATCATCAATTCTACATAAAATCAGGTATAGCAAACATGGTCCCATGAGTTTTATCAAAATATATTCATGCTCTAAAACTAGGAATTCTAAAACATACAAACCAATAAAAACCTCAAATCCTTGTATAGTAGTATCTAAAATAAAGCAATAAGTGTATCTTATGAAAATAATTCTAATGCACAATATAGAGATCACGGTGAATCCACTCACCTGGAAGGGTGGAATTTGCATAAACAACACTAACGGAATTCTGGAGAGAAGATGACACCAATATCTGCCATTAAGTGGAAGAACTTTAGATTATCCTCTAATAAACCCTATTCACATAGATACAACTCTAACACAATGAAAGAACTCTATTCCTTTGATGGACATGAAAATCACCCAAAAACAAGGAGGAATTGAAGAAAAGAGAGCAAACCCAAGAAAACTACATACCTTAAAGCCTTAGGAATGAAAGATTAGAGTTAGAATTGAGAGAAAACAGAAGAAAAATGACTTTGGAGGGTGAAAAGAGGTTGGGGGACAAAGTCTCTTGAGTTTAGAGAGGTGAAATGTGTGAGCGTGTGTGTGTGTTTGGACCTCGAAGGGGGATTTTTATTGAAATTTTAGGCTACAACGCTCTGGTAAACACAAGATTTTTCTCACTTACACCGCATTGAGCATCCAACGCTCTCTAGAATGGTTTTTCTCCTAACTTTGAGCTATAATTAAGTCCTGGTATATATTGAACTGGGTTATTCTAGGTACTCACTTATTTACAATTACATTTCTTAATTTTAAGTTAATGTCTCCATTAACTTTAAAACATCAATGTAAATAAGGAAATACTCCCTATTTGGATTCACATAAAATATCACAAAAATCAAAATCCCAACAAATCAAAATCCAAATTTTGGGTTTTAGTTCAAATTCAAAATTCTTACAATTTTTTAAACTTATGAACTAAAAATGGAATGGTTAACAGTTTTATAAAATTTATTAAAAATCGTTCTTAACTTATTTTCCTCTTGGAAACAATTACAGAAACTTTTATCCTAATAAAGTGATTTTATTATATAGCCCTCCAAGGGTGTGAGGGTTATACTTAGTGAAATTTAAGACCCAACGACAGATAAGGGTAACGGAACCCTTCCTAGTTCAAAAAAATTTCTAACATTTTTATTTAAAATTAGAGCATTACATATAAATTCTTTAAAAAACCACTAGATACTCTTCAAATTTTGGTCTAAAACTTTTTGTGCATATTTCTAACATGTTGGGCACATTGTATTCAAAATCTCAGATTTGGTATTGTTTAGTTAATTAAATAATTTTGGGTTCTATTATGTGCATGTTATTGAACATTGTAATTATGTTATATGGCTATTGCAAAATTTTGTGATATATAGTTCTAGATGTGTTGTTTAGACCATTTTGTGTTCCTGTTGGTATATTTTCAGTTGTGAGCTCACCTTTGTAGGATTGATTGTGACAAAATACTATTATATGAAAATTGTTGTCACTAATGTGGCATTAGGAATTATTTTTAATAATGCACTTACACTATCGATTTGTCCTTATTGATATAGTTCCTAATGATTGATAATTATATTTTATAGTTTTTAGTATCCCTTTGATACTAGCTCTAAGGATATAATTATTTTTCCTTAATGTAGGAGTTAACTTATGCATTGTAATTAAAGACCTTTCGATGGGATTACAATTGCATGGGTGACTTTATTGTTGTTATAAGCTCTATTTCATCTATTGGATATGCTTGACAAAAGTCTCCATTAATGTTCAAATTTCAGCTTTGCCAATGAATATGAACTCTTTACCAAAGCTGAATGGAACACATTATGAGGTAGACTACTCTGTTAAGTTATTCCTTATTATTTCTAATGTTGATTCCCTTACTAAGAATGAGTCTGAAGTTCCAACACCTAAGTCTTCTGCTACTTTTATAGTTGTAATACCCTAGTTTTGAATAAAAGGGTTAGAAATTTTTGAACTAGGAAGGGTGCTAGTGACCCTTATCTGTCATTTAGGTTTTGAATTTCACTAAATCTGGATCCTCCACGCCCTTGGAAGGCTACATAATAGAATCACTTTCTTGGGACCAAAAGTCCCAATAATTGTTCCCAAGAGGAAAACAAGTTAAAAAATGATTTTAATGAATTTTATGAAACCTTTAAATATTTCATTTTTAGTCCACAAGTTTATAAAATCGTAAGATTCCGAATTTGAATTAAAACCTAAAATTTGGATTTTGATTAGTTAGGATTTTAATTTTTGTGATATTTTATTTGAATCCAAATGGAAGGTATTTTCTTATTTATATTTATGTTTTAAAGTTAATGAAGAATAAAATAAATAAGGACATTAATAACTGAGTATTGAGATAGCCCATATGCCAAGTAACCCAGACGTGCTTAACAGGATTTCCTGTCACGCTATAGCGTCGTAAGTGATCAACATGGATGGTTCGAGCATGCCCTGACCGCTATAGTGGTCATAGATCGCTATAATGGTCCTCCTGAGCGTGAACGTGTGAAACGACATCGTTCACTTACTATAACCCCCAACCCCTATAGAACCCTTCTCTTTGGATTTTCTACCCAAAATCCTGATTTCCTTCACTCTCAAACCCTCCTCCCACCTCTTTTCCCAATTCCACTCAAATATAGCTCCCCTAAATCATCAAGATATGTTTATGTTGATAGATTTTGTCTTAATTCTTCCTATGCTTCCGTGTTCTTAGTATGGGTTATTATTTTCTCTCATTGTTGTCAAGTGGGGTGCTCCCCCAATGTTGTTAGGGTTATATTAGAGCTATCTAGAGGTTGTTAGAGATTAATCTAGAGTTTATTGTTGCTCTATGACATTTGTTGGTGCCATCCTCTCTCCAGAACTCCTTTGGTGTTCCGTCTCTTGTTCTCCCCTCCAAATGAGTGGGTTTGATCTCATAGCCTTAATTTTATCACTATGAATATGTTTCTTGCATGATGGTTATTAAATATGATATTAGAGATAAAAGTATGTATGAATATATATATATATATATATATATATATATATATATATATATAATTTTGCAAGCTATGGCAAAGATAGAGATTTTGCATATAGTATGAAAATGTAATTTAGAAAACCATGAGACCATGATTGATATATTATATGTTCCAAAATGTTTTATGTGCAACTTTAAGAGATTTATTGCAAGAATATACGATTTAATAAGTTATTATTTTATCAAACATGTTTTAAGAGTTTATGATATCTTTATGCTTCAAGACTTGAGATTTTAAAATGTGATTTTAGAGCACCATTTAAGATATTTTGGCAAGAATGTCAACAGAGATATTATAATGTCAAAGATTTTATGATTATGACCTTTTCCGTTTCAAAGTATGATATTAAAGTTGCTAAGGTATGAAAACATGTTAGTTTGAGAAATGAGATTTTAGAAATTAAGCTTTTATGATACTTCGAAGTATAGAATTCAATATGATTTATAAATTTCAGATACATATTTTGTGTGCTTGAATCAGAATGCTTACAAACGGATGATCTCTTGACATGATTTCACAATCTCAGTTATGCTAAAGTCAGATTGCTAGAGTTATATGAGTAGGAGCTTTTAGAGTTTCAAGAGTTTTTATATTTAAATGGTTTTTATAAGAACTAGAGCATAATTATGATTATATATATAGATATCCAGAGATATTATGACTACAAGAGTAGAGTAATTATATGATAGAGTTTTAAACCCAAAGAAGAGCCTAGAACAAAGTTTTAGAAAATAATTCGTTTATGATTTAGAGATGAGAAGATAACCATAGAGAACAACAGTGAGTTAATGATTGGGAAAAACAATATTAACCTTGGTACCAACTTGTCCTTAGGGGCAATCTCATAGAGCAGAGATGGAACCTCGTTAGGTGTCCAATTTAGATTCTTGAGAGATCAAGAGTAGAGAATTTTTTATGTCATGGTTGACATGCATAACCGATATATATATTATCATATGATCATAACCAGATATCCATGTTTCTCTATTAGAATCCTGTAATTTATGTTTTCAAAGATTATCAATGCTTTCAGAGCTATTATATATAATATGTATATAGAATGATTTCATGATTGATTATGAGTTTAGAAATGCTCGTTTATAAATTTATGGAATGAAAAACGTTTTCCTATATAGCTATGTACGTAAATATATCAAATGGGTTATGATTACTACATATGTATGACATTATGTATATTCTTTAGGTGTCCCATATGAGTGATAGGTGAACTCACTCATAAGTCTGTTGACTCACTCCTCTCCCTTCTTCTCATAGTTATAGGTGCAGTATCATTTTCACCGTTTCAGTTGATGCATTTGTTCTGATGGTGAGTCTTACGTTGGAGTAAGGCTTAGTTTAGAGTCATGTTAGAGTAGAGTGCTTAGGAGATGTGCAGATAGGATTCGAGCCATTCATTATTTTCATATTATGTATTTAATTTCAGTACTAAACATAGTTATGTATGTGTTTTTAGTTTACAAGTATGGATTTTAAATTGTAGAGTTTGATTAAAATTATGTACAAGCTAGAGATGAATTTACAATTCAGTTCAAGTGTCAAATTTTTTTTTAGAGTATGATGAATATGTTTTTCAGAGCTTTATATATATCTAGTATTTTAGTTTATGATTTTGCATATCATATTTTGAATAAAGATTGGGATAAAGAGTTAGATGAAACTATGTTTTTAGAATGGAAACTATGTTATTTTATGCATATAGAGAGACTTAGATGTCATGAAACTTACGTAAGGATGGAACTCCTCATGTGCCAAGTCACATTCCCAAGTCGGGTCGTGACAACAGCAAAACATGATAAATGGGCTCATTCTAATAGTAGTCTCTCTGATGAATATGATGTTCACTATGAACAAGGCTATCAAAGATAATGTTCCTAAGACGAACAATGCTAAGGAGTTTCTTAAGTTTGTGGGCAAGAAATTCAAGAAATTTGATAAGGTTAGAAGGCTTACTATCTTTGATTATTGACAAAGACTAGATATGATGTTGTATCTGGTGTTTGTGAGCATGCTATGAAGCTCACTAATTGGTACAACAAGTTGAAATCCTGAAAGTAGAACTGGGAAGTGACTTTACTCTGGTCTGTAGTCCTGGATTCTCTTCCTTCTAAATTTGATGTTCTAAGGACTTCTTCTAATGCAAAAGGAAGAATGGTCTATTGATGAGCTCATAGCCATTCTTAATAAGGAGCAAACTATGAGGAAGGGTAAGCTCCAAGTTGTTAGTTGGTTTCTCACAGAATCATAACAAGAAGAAGAAGCATTTTATAGGAAAGAGTAGCAAGCCTAGTTCAGAGAAAAGTGGAGTGATAAGTTTGGACCTCCTTCAGTTCATGAAGATGTTGAATCATCTAGTGTGAAATGAAGATTCAATGGCACTTGCAAGTTTTGTTATGTGTTGGGCACAAACAATTCTTGACTTGCTTTAAGTTTAAAAATTGGCTAGAAAGGAAGAAGAAAAGTATTCATCTAGCTCTTGTGTATTTTGAATCTAATTTTGTTGATGTACCTTCTCATACTTGGTGGTTAGATTTGTAAACCATTCATATTATAAAGTCCATCAGGAGCTCAAAACCAGGAGAAGGCCAAATAAAGGAGAGTGTCTGTAATAGTTGGAAATGGAATGAACGTCAAAGTAGAACATATTAGAGTTGTTATTTCACTACTTATATTTTTGCGCTATTTGAAAACCATAGAGGGTCGCAATTGCACGTTTAAAAAGTCAAGGTATATGAATTGCACATAGTTTAAAATATAGGGTAAAATACATTTAACCCAAAATAGTTAAAATGTTTTATGTCAATTACATGTATATTATATGTACTTTTGTTATTGTCCCGTTGGGTTATGGGTGGTGTAATACCCAAATATGGAATTTATCAGTATTTGAATTATTATTACTATTACTATTAATTGGTAGACATTTTAATATTATTTTGTTATAATGATATGCATGCATGGAACGCTCTAATAACATTATAAGAGAAAACGTGTAGCATGTTGATATTATTATTATTATTATTATTATTGGTATTATTATTACTATTACTTCAAAGGTAACATACATACATACATACATACATACACATACACACACACACACACACACACACACACACGCACACACACACACACATATATATATATATATGTATGCAAAAAGGCAACAAAGGCACCTCCTACAACTTCAATTTGCTTTGCAGTTTCATTTTTTTCTTTCTCGTTTTATACTCCTAGTATACTTTTTGTACATCATAATATTTTAAAATATTTTTCTAAAAACCCTAGCCATCGAAGGATTTTTCTAGAGAAAAATGTGATTTCTCTCAACTTTCTCCAATTAATCTCTTCCAGTAAGTGATCTTTATGGAATTTAGTCAGTTCCTTCTTCTTTTTATCTAGTATATAAGTTTGGGTAATGTCAAGCATGATTTTCTTTCAACATTTTTCCTCTACCATCTCAAACTCATTTGAGTGATAAGGTCATATTGTTTATATCTTCATTATATTGTTTGGTAGTTACCAGTGCCATTTAAGCTCTAAGAGTCAAGTTATTAGTGGAAGCACACTCAGGATACCAACGATGAGTAGTTATCATGACAAATTATTTAGAATGATTTATGCCAAAAAATATGTCTTTATGGATTATAAAAATGTTAGAAAATTATTATTTTGTAGTTATCATGACAAATTATTATTTTAGAAAACTCATGGGACTACATTTGTTGTATGTATGATTTATATTTATCTTATCAGCAGAAAATTTCGAATCCAGTATTGATGACAGTGAATTTTGTTGCTATTAGTTTTTAGCCAATAAATAGTGAGAAACGGATCAACAAGTTAACTGCTACATGATTAATCATTAGCCTTGGTACCAAGCGGTCCGCTAGAGGACTAGCTCACCCATAGTAAGGAACCCAATGGTGTCCATTTATGGGACCTAGTTAGGTGCCCATCAAATTAGCCTTTGACTTCAGATTCAACTATCAGCTAGTTATTTATGTCCAGAACATCTCTTGTTTTTCTACTAGTTATTGTCATGGATTAAGTTAAATTATTATTTTCAACAAGCTATATGTAATTGTATATAAAATGTTTTACATCACTTGTATGTATATATTATGTATTTTTATTGTTGTCCCATGTAGGTTGTGAGTGGAGCCCATTTAGCAGTTTTGATGAACTCACCCTCTCTTTCTCCCATACATATACAGCTACATGTCCAGTTGCACCATAGAATCCTCCAAGTAGTCTCCAGCTTCTTTGGTGAGCTTCTTTGGAGTGGAGCTTACTATTGATTATGTCAGTTTAGTAGTGCTTCAAATAATTGTGTCCAATCCGGACATGTATTATATTATTTTCACTATTTTCAAATTTCAGTTATTTATTTAATTATGTTTGGCTTTGGCCCAACTATAGACTTTATAGGTTTTATGTTCATATTTAAGATTGGAAACATTTTTAGAATTATGAAATTTAGCTAAACTTGAGATATTTTAAATATATTCAATATATTTATGCATATTAGACAGTCACGTTATCAAAGGCTTAGTAGGATCCAAATCCTCACGTGCTGTTATTCTCCGGGTCGTGATAAAGTGGTATCATAGCAATAGGTTTCCTATATTATTGGAGCAAGTGTCCACAAATAACATGGCATCTATGAAAATGGAAGCGCGCCTATTTGTATTAATATAGTGCTATTTGAGGCCTTTAGGAAAAGTCAGTCATGTGTAGGTTCGTAAGATCCTGTCTTTCTTGGCACTCATGGTCTTATTATATGTCCTCCTTTTAGAAGTGTGACCATGCCACCTGTAAACTTTTCACGTTTCACCATAAGGGAGGAATGATGCATCCGGTGACAGTGTTCGCCTTAGAGCTTTTGAACAAATGGTAGCAAATTGACAGATGTGATGACCGGGTAGCTGAGAGGCTGCGGGCCACCTCAGGTAGAGACACAACGACTGAGCCTTAGAGCATTTTCAAAAGAATGGATCCGCCCACTTTCAACGGGCGTCTCGCGCTGAGGATCCCTAGGAATTTCTTAGACAAGTGGAGAAAATAGTTGATATTATCTATTGTTCTTCAGAGAAATTGTGGAGTTAGGCTTCCATCTAGGAGGCTAAGCGAGTTATGGTCTGGATTTTGACGAGACATGGGACCACTAACTCTCCCTCATGGGAATGGTTCAAGGAAGCTTCATCCAGAGGTTTATATCAGAAATCCGGTAGGCACAGATGATTGAGGAGTTTTTGAAGCTCCGTTTAACTTCAGGCATGACGTTATAGAGTATGATGAGCGTTTCACTTGTCTGGCACGGCAACCTCCAGCATGATACCAACAGAGACATCTAGGGTGAGACGTTTTGTTTAGGTTCTCCAAGAGATATGTTCCTTAGTTTGTAGCCTTCGTAAGACCATGGACTATGCTTAGGTGGTACACACACGATTGGCATTGAAAGCAATTTAGAGCGTAGGGTGATGACAGAGTCTAACATGAAGGCCAGGGTTCATGCCTTTTTTGAATGAGGAGGGTGCGAGTAAGGGTCACCATCAGCAAACCTAGTGGCGGGGTTAATCAGGTAAGGCAACCTTCTCAAGCGCGCATCCCAGGCAGAGCACGTCACAGACTCTTAGTAGAGGGCAAGTCAACATAGTGGACAAGGTTCATGGAGGTCATATCAGTATGCTTGACTTATGGGAAGAGACATTATGGTCAGTGTTTAGTTGGTTCCAGTATGTTATGGGTGTGGCTAACCAAGCCACATCCACGAGAGTGCCCAATGTTCAGGAGCTGAAGTCAAGGGTCAGCTGACTCTTCCATGTAAGCTAAGTCTCTTCAATCAACAGCTAGGTGGCTTCATCGCTTCGGTCAGCGTGAAGCCAGGGGAAGGGCCCTAGTGGTGAGGTGCAAGTGGTAGAGGTGCAAGTGGTGAGATTGGCGAAAGACCCAGGGTAATGGGGGACGCATCGTTTGTTCACTATGACCAGGTAGGATCACAGACTTTAAATGAAATGATAAGGGTATGACAATATATGTTCCTTCAATGCCATGACGTTGTTTAACAGGGTAGAACTATTCTTATGTGTCCCCGTTCTTTGCCTTCCTGTTTAGAAAAGCCCATCCTTGTTCAAACGGTGTATGATCGTGCGAGTCAAAGCTGGTGACATGGAAGCACTAATAGATTTGATAGTATTGGACATGTCTGACTTTGACATTATTCTCTGGATTGGTTAGCCCAATGCTATGCCTTGGTAGATTGTTATAGTAAGGTGGTGAGATTCCAAGTCCTAGGTGATGAGCCAAGAGTGTTCTTGGGTATAAGGTGTTCGACATCGATAAGCTTGATATCAGCTATGAGTGCACTATGATTGATGGATAGAGGTAGTTATAGGTTTTGCACTCCGAGTCAGATAGGGGCACCTAGTTTGGCCGGTTCAAGTGGCTAATGAGTTTTCAGATGTGTTTCAATAATTTGCCAGGTTTGCCATCGTAAGAAATAGAGTTTAGGATAGAGCTTGAGCTAGGAATTAGGCCTATCTTATAACCCTAATCCGTATGTCTCTGACAAAGTTAAGAACTGAATGAACAATTATAAGAGTTGTTGAACAAGGGGTCTATATGGCCAAGTACCTCTCCATGAGGTGCTCTAGTGTTATTTGCTAAGAAGAAAGATAGGTCGATAGGATGTGTATATGGCAGCTAAACAAGGTGACGATAAAGGAATAACCTTTGCTTCGCATTAATGATCTTTTGACTAGCTTCAAGGGGCAACTTGTTTTTCCAATATTGACCTTTGATCTGGTTACCATAAGACATCGTAAGGATGAAGATATATCTAAGACGGCCTTCAGGACTTGCTATGGACATTATGAGTTCTTAGTGATGTCCTTTGGGTTGACCAATGCCCAAGCCTTCATGGATTTGATGAATAGGGTATTTAAGACATTTTTGGATCACTTTGTAATTGTCTTCATTGATGACATCTTAGTGTATTCTAGGAGTAAAGAGGAACATGAGCAACATCTAAGAATAGTTTTACATACTTTGAGGGAGAATCATTTGTATGCCAAGTTCTCCAAGTGTGAGTTCTAGCTAAATCAAGTGGCATTCCTTGGACAAGTAGTGTTGAAGGATGGTATTCTGGTAGATCCAAAGAAATTGGAAGTAGTGCGGCAATGGCCTAGACCTACAACGGTTTCAGAAATCTATAGTTTCTTAGGCTTCAGGATACTAGCGTTCATTAGGATTTCTCGAGATCGCAGCACTCATGACCAAGCTAGAAGAATGTCAAATTTCATTGAAGGAAGAATGTGAAGAAAAGTTCAGAGGCTCAAGACATGCTTGACCACTATGCCAAGTTTTATATTCTTCGGGGAAGGTGGCTTTTCGAATTACTGTGATGCTTCTAGAGTTGGACTTGGTTGTGTCCTAGATGCAGCATGGTCAAGTTGTAGCATATGCCTCAGGCAACTTAAGAAGCATGAGCGGAATTATCCTACGCATGACTTGGAAATGGCGGTAGTGGTTTTTGCCTTGAAGATTTGGAGGTAATACATCTACGAGAAACTTGTGAGATTTTCAGACCACAAGAGCTTGAAATACATATTTCAACAGGGGCATTTGAACTTAAGGCGCATAGATGGCTTAGTCGTTAAAAGATTATGACTATACGATCTTGTACCACCTAGGGAAGGCGAATGTAGTTAAGATGCTTTAGCGGGAAGTCTCGGCAGTTTGGCTCACATAGTGCTAGTGAGGCGGATAGTGGAGGATATCCACAAGTTGGTGAGGGCGTTCAATTTGGCCTTTGTGATCCAGGGCTTTCTAGCTCATATCAAGGCTCAGTCAACCTTGATAGGACGGTCAAGTGCGGGTGAAGATCCAAAGCTAACTAAGTTGGTTGAGGATGTTCGTAAGGGTAGGATATAGAATTCTTATTGATGCTAAGGGTGTGTTGTATTTTAAAAGGTTTATGTGCCGTAGTGGGTGAGTTGAGGAGAAAAATAATGGAAGAAGCCCATGGTGCAGCATACTCAGTACATCAGGGTCAGATTCAGATGTATCAAGATTTAAAACGTTGTTCTGGTGGGATGGTTTGAAGAGAGATATCGGTGACTTTATGGCTAAGTGCTTAGTGTGCAGAAAGTCAAGGCTGAGCACCAAAAGCCGCGGGTCTCACGATAGATATTCAGAATGGAAGTAGAAGAGGATAACCATGGACTTTATAGTCGGGTTACCTGAACCACCAAGGGTTCGACTCCATATAGGTAATAGTAGACAGGGATAACCAAGTCTGCACACTTTTCTAGTAAAGACTACCTTCGTGTCACGCAATATGCTCAATTGTACATAAATGAAATAGTTCAGAACTTCAGTGTCCATTATCCATCATCTGACAAAGGGTCCAAGTTCACCTCGCAATTGAGGCATTTAAGAAGCTCTTGGGACAAGTGTGGATTTGACCAGCTTTCATCCTTATCCTCGACCAATCAGAAAGGATTATACAAACCTTGGAAGACATGCTCAGAGCTTGTGTGCTAGATTTCGGAGGAAGCTGGTGTGATCACCTACCCTTGATTGAGTTTGCATACAATAAGGCTACCAGGCAAGTATCAGATGGCACCATTTAAAGCCTTGTATAAGGCGTTAGGTCTCTTATTGGGTGGTTCAAGCTTGGGGAAGCTAAGTCCCTAGGCCCAGACCTAGTTAGGGAAACCTTAGAGAAGGTTTAGTTGATTGGGACCGTCTTTTAGGCACAATCAAGCAGAAGTCTTATGCGGATAAGGAGGCGCGACTTGGAGTTTGCGATTGGGGACCACGTGTTTATGAGGGTATCCTTTATGAAAGGGGTAGTAAGATTCGTAAACGGGGAAAGTTAAGCCCTCATTTTATCGGTCCATTTGAGATCTTAGGAAGAGTTGGAGTGGTGGCTTATAGGTTGACATGCCTCCCAATTGGTCATATACAGTATTTCATGTCAGTATGCTTAGGATATATATGCCTGATCAATCTCACGTGCTCACTCGGGCAAGCGGTCCAAGTTGATGAAAGTTTATCCTATGAAGAGATCCAATTGCCATCATGGATAGGTAGATTAAAAAGTTTCATTCAAAAGAGATAGTCCTTGAAAGTTATGAAAGCATTTTGGCAAAGAAGTGACTTGGGAAGCAAAAGAAGCTATGAAAATCAAATATCCTTATCTTTTCCACCTCACAATTGTTGTTTAGATTTGGGAACCAAATCTCTTTTAAGGGGGATAGTATGTAATACCAAATACGAAATTTATTAATATTTGAATTATTATTACTATTATTATTAATTGGTAGACATTTTAATATTATTTTATTATAATATGATGCATGCACAAAGCTCTAATAACATATAAGAGAAAACATGTAGCATGTTGATATTATTATTATTATTATTATTGGTATTATTATTACTATTATTTCAAAGGTAAATAATAATAATAATAATAATAATAATGAAGCACGGGCACACGGTTTAATTTTTATTATATTTATAATACTAATATTTCAAACTTCATATGAGGAAATTTTTAAGGTGTTGCTTAGAGCAATTTAGGCCCATAATTTTCATTTAAAATTTCAATCCTCAATTTATGTTAATTACACTTAATTGATAAATACCAATCACATCAATCATAATTAATTATTAATTATAAAATATCAATTATAAATCATAATCTTACTCCTACTTCATAACCCAATTTCAAAACCCATTATAAGATATCACAATATCAATTTGCAATTTTTTGTTATTGATTGACTTTGCAAATTTTTATTTTATATTTTAAATTTATGAAATAGTACTTTTCATTGCAATATTTCATGATTATATTATTTAGCTTATTTATCAAAAAATTATTTGGCTCAATATATAGTCATCATGGTTTTTTCAAATGTATTATAGTTCTATAGGAACATGTGATATATATTATCAATGAATGCATAATTTGAAAGTAACTTATATGATAGTTTTCAATCAATATATAATTATCAATTTGCAATTAAAGTAAGCTATCGCAATTATGTCAATCATAAATAATAGATGGATATTTTAAAATTATATATTTTATTTTAAAACATGCTTATCAAGATAAATAAATTAAAATCTTTTGGAATTAATTTAATATTGATTTAAATAATTTAGTTTACCTTTTGAAATATATTTACTTTCAAAAATATAAATATTAGTATGATATATTTATATTGACTTAAATTAGAGAATTTTCTATATTTAATGCTTTAGTATTTTTATAAACTCACATATACGCTATTATCATTTAATTTTAATATGAAATTTTCAAGTATGGAAGTTATTCACTTATTTTAAATGAGATTTGTGAGGTTTTTAAGGGTTTTCAATATGATTTAAATATGATATTCTTTTTGTTTTGTTATGTTAGATTATAGTTAAATGTGGTAGTTAGCGATTGAGTATTTAATTTTATATAATTGAATATCTATGTAAAATATCTTTTTACATTAACAATGTATTAAAATTAAATCCTTGGAAACAATATATTATAAAAATAAATGATATATATATATATATATATATATATATATATATATATATTAATAATAATCTATGTTAGCTTTGGATAGGTTCATGAATTTAGAGAAGATGTCAAATCAATATTATTGAGTCAACCTTAAATTTGTACTATAATTGACATAGCAATTATATTAATTTAAAATTATTTAATTAATTAAAATCAGTAAATATTATAGTGGTAAACAAATTATAATTAAAAATTTAATATTGCAAATTAACACATAAATATGATAAATAGTCACTCTCAAATTTAAATTAAAATTTTAAAGAATAACATTAATTACATATCATTTTATTTTTACATGACAGATTTAATTTGTATAATATATAATTTATTAAAAATTATTATAATATATAAAATTTGTCACATTATACTGTAATGATATTGATAATAAAAATATAATAATACATGCTATACTATATTAGTTTTGATATTTTAATAAAACTTAATATCATAGTTAACATTTTTTTTGAAGGATTTAATATAATCTATAATCTATATATAATACTAATAATTAAGATTCATAAGATGAATAGTTTTTTATGGGTTATTCACAAGAAAAGTATGCCATACCATTTTCATAATCTTAATATTTAAAATAATTCTTTAAATTTAATTTACCTTCTAATTATTAATTATTTTTCCAATCATACCTTCATATATCTCTTCATTAAAATTATTTAACAAAATAGTTCAATCAAAATTATTTAACAAATAACAAATAATATAAATACAATGATAATTGAATATATTATAAAATTAAAATTTTATATATATAGTTGTAGTATTAAAGATAGCAAAGCTATTATAATTACATTACCAAATAAATATTATAATTAATGATTATAATTATAGTATTGATGATAGCAAAACTATTATATTTATAATAATTAATGACAATAAAAAATCTTAGCACACTTTTATTTTTTAATTATCTTTATTGGATTTAATTTGCATCATGTATGTATTTTTATTTTTAATTTGAATTATGTTACATTGATTGTATTTGTTATTATGGATATTTGTATTTTTGAATTTCAAAGTATTTTGAAAATTTTTTTGCTTTTTAAATTTTTTTTAATAAACTTGTGAATATAATTGAGTTCAAATTCTACAAAGAATAAAGAATAGAAACATAAACAAGGATGAGAATGAAAATAAAAGGCGACATTTAAATGAGGACAAGGTTGGGGAGGAAAAGTTTCTAACTATAAATGTAGAGCTTTTGAAAATCTTAAAAAAAGTATATATCTACCTGATTATACCATATTTAATTTTTTATAACCTAAACATTCCAATTTATTCATTCCATAATTGTTTCATATTAATTTTTTTGAAAAACAAGACTTGAATTTTTTAGCATTAAAATATTTAAAAAGCAATCCCCAATTTACACTTCTTTGATAATGCTACTAATTATTTAAAAAAATTAAATAATTATATCACTTTTATTGAAAATAATTATGTAATTGATATACTACTCCAATAATTGAGATGACATAAACTAAGATTATATGTGTTTTTTACTACTTATAACACATTAATCATAACATATATTTTAAAATTAATATTTTAATTTACTAAAAGTATATACAAGGAAATAGGTGTAATTGAAATTACATAAATTAAATTTATTAATTAGGAAATATATTTTTATAAATAAAATATTTAACTTATTAAAAAGATATAAATGACTAGGATGACAAAAAAAATATTGAAGTGAGTACACGGATGGATACCCACAATAGAGATAAGAATAGGGACATATTTTATCTTCATAAGGGTAAAGTCCGTTTGTTAACAACTAGGGACAAAGATAACACATCTTTTATTTTCAATTATCTATATTGGATTTACATTATATATTTATTTTTTTTATTTTTTTTAGTTTGGACTATGTTGCATTACCAAAATATATAAGGATGGGGAATGCGATGCAAAATTCTAAATGGGGCGGGGGCATGGACATGTTCTCTTCATGGATATCAGATGGTCATTCCTATAAATGGCTCATGATATAATAAAATTATCTACTTATTCTCTTTTATTATTTAACAATTTTAACTTTAGAAATGTGTAAAATTTTCATAAAATAGTAGACTTTTTATTGTTATAGGTCATTTATTAAATTTCAAACTTATAAACATGATATTCAAAATAAAATATAAAATAAAATAAGACATTTATATTTTATCAATTTATTTAATTATTTAACTATTAACTTATTTTTAAAATAAATTCATGTACTCAATTTTCTATAAGTAATTTTTAAATAAATTATTTATTTTCAAAAATGTTGAATAAACTAATTTTATTATCAAGGTGCGTCAACGGGTCAAAACTATATATATATATATGTACGTAACGAAAGCAGCAAAGGCGCATCATGCAACTTCAATTTACTTTGCAGTGTCATTTTTTTTCTTTTTTCATTTTATACTACTAGTATATTTTTAGCACATCATAATATTCCCAAATATTTTCCAAGAGCCTTAGACCAAAAATTTTCTAAGAGAAAAACGTGATTTCTCTCATTTCTTCGATTAATCTCTTCCAATAAGTAATCTTCATAGAATTTAGTCAGTTCCTTCTTCTTTTATCTAGTATGTGAGTTTGATCCTGTACATGATTTTCTTTCAACATTTTCCTCCTTACTATCCAAACTTATTTTGAGTCATAAAGTCAAATTGTTTATTGTTTGGCGCTACTAGTATCATTCAAGCTTCTAAGAGTCAAGTTGTTAGTGGAAGCACACTCTTGATACCAACGGTGAGTGGGTTTAAGCTCATGGCTATACTTTTGGTCATTATTATTATTTCCATATTATATAAATTATTTATAAAATTTTAGAATGATTTATGCCAAGAAATATGCCTTTATGTATTATAAAAATTTTAGAAAATTATTGTTTTGTAGTTATCATGACAAATTATTATTTTAGAAAACTCATACGACCATACTTGTTGTATGTATGATTTATATTTATCTTATTAGCCAAAAATTTCATGAATCCAGTATTGTATGAATAATAAATTTTGTTGCTATTAGTTTTAGCCAATAAATAGTAAGAAGGATTCAGCGGTTAGCGCTCAATTAATCGTTAACCTTGGTACCAAGTGGTCCGCTAGAGGATTAGCTCACTCAGGTAAGGAACAGTGTGGTGTCCATTTATGGGACCTAGTTAGTGCCCATAAAATTAGCCTTTGACTCGATTCAACTTGAGGTCAGTTATTTATGTATAGAACATCTCGTTTCTCTATTAGTTATTGTCATGGATTAAGTTAAATTATTATTTTTAGTATAGCTATATGTAATTGTATATAAAATGTTTTATAGTTGTATGTATATGTTATGTATTTTTATTGTTGTCCCATATAGGTTGTGAGTGGAGGCTCACTCCTATTTTGATGACCTCACCCTCTCTTTTTCTCCAGTGCAGATAAGTTCAGGTCCAGTTGCACCATAGAATCCTCCCTTGTAGTGCTACATCTTCTTTGGTGAGTTTCGCTTTGGGGTGGAGCTTACTATTGGTTATGTTGGTTTAGTAATGCTCCAATAATTGTGCAGGATCTGGACATGCATTATATTGTTTTCATTATTTTTAGAATTTCAGTCATTTATTTAATTATGTTTGGCGTTGGCCCAGACTATGGATTTTATGTAATTTTATGTTCAGTATTTAAGATTGGAAACATTTTTAGAATTATGAAATTTAGCTAAACTTGAGATATTTTTAAATATATTCAATTTATTTATGCATATTAGAGTCACGTTCTCAGAGGCCTGGTTGGAGATCCAAATCCTCACGTGGGTCACGTTCTCTATGCGGGTCATGATAAGTGGAGACACTGCTCACTGAGTTTTGATAAACTCACCTTCATCCTCTACTTACAATTCCAGTTCTAGATCTAGTTAACATTTAGACTTCAGCTTCAATAGCTTTGCAGTTCTTCTAGTGGTAAGCTTCACTTTGTAGTGAAGTTTAGAATATGATCATGGTACAATAGAGTGTTTAAGATAGTTGTGTTCAGGATTCGAACCATACATTTATTTTAAATAATGTATTTAGTTATTTATCACCTATATTTGGATGGTGGGACATTGTAATCCTCAGTACACGTGTCCTGGATAAGTCCAATATGCCCTCGGTACCTTGGGACCCTCATCAGAAAACCCAGATGTATGAAAGACCCTTCAAGCTGAATTGAGTTATCTAAGACCATTATACGGTCAGGACCATTATAGTGGTCATGTGCATGACGGGAGATTCTAAGCACTCTGCCAATTGCTATAGTAGTTCTGGATCGCAATAGCGGTCATAACTGTGCAAAATAATGCAATTTTATTTAATGAGACCCCTACCTTATATATACCCCAAACTCAGGTTTTACCCTTTCTCCAAAACACCCCAAAACTCATCTCCTCCCTTCACTCTCATCCTTCATCAATCTACCTTCTCCAAGTCTCAAGATAAGAGATTTTTCTTTGTTTATGCCTTCTTCCTCTCCTTTTTTCCATATTCTAGAGTTTGGGTGTTATGGGTTCTCATTTTTGTCAAGTGGGGGTGCTCTCCAATGTTGTTAGAGTTGTTTTAGAGTTGTCTAAAGATTAATAAAGATTAATCATAGGTATATGTTGCTCCATGACAGTTGTTGATTCCATTCCAAGCTCTCAAGGTCAAGTTGGTAGTACCCACACCCTCAACCCCAAACGGTGAATGAGTTCAAACTCATGACCTTATTTTAGCCATTATGATTATGTTTGATGCATGATGATTGTCACATATGAATTTAGAGATGAAAGTATGAATAAATATGATTTTGAAAGTTATGACAAGTTAGCAAAGATTATGATTTTGACTACAACATGAAAAATGTGTTTTAGAAAACCATGGGGCCATGATTGGATTGTTGCATGCTATGAAAGTGTTTTAAATGCTCATGAAAGAATTTCAGAGATTACATGATTTAGCAAGTTTACTAAAGTTGTCAATGCATTTTATGGATTTATGATATCACTATGTTTTCAAGATTTTTGCATTTCAGACTATGTTTTTAGAATACCTAGTTGAGATATATTGGAAAATGTTGAAGAGTATGGTATTAGAATTGTAAAGAGGAATGTAATACCACTGTGTACACGTATCCGTAGATAGGTTCGTATGGTCCTAGGGTCTTCAAGACCTACCTGAGTCCGGATAGGCCCTGGATGGGAACGGGAGTTCAAGCCCTAGGTTCTATAGAATTATGCAAAACATACACTCAAGCTCCAGCAAACCAGCGAGCCTTCTCTGTGGCCACTTGGTGGCATAAGCTCACTATAGCGAGAGGTGATATTTCAGGCTTGTGCTCACTGCGGTACCCCGTGTCAACATAGTATCAGAAAATGACACGTTTTACTTATGATCCAAACCCCTTTATAAAAACCATTCCCTTCAGTTTCACTTATAGAAATGAAGGACACCTCCCTAAACCCTTATTTCCTCTCTTCCTCTCAAATCTACTTCAATCCATCATCCCTAAGCTTCAAGGTGATATATCTCCATTGTCTCCATTCTCTATTCTTTCACATTCCTGATTTGGGTATTGTTATTTCTTCCATTATTATCAAGTGGGGTGCTCCTCCAATGTTGTTAGTATTGACCAAAGTAATCTAGGGGTACCATTGATGTCTTATGAATTTGATGGTTGTAATGGTAGACATTGGTGTTATCCCTCTTCCAGAAGCTCTCCAGAAGTTGTTCCCTCATGTTCCATCCTTCCAAGTGAGTAGGTTTGATCTCGTGGCCTTACTTTGGTTATCCTATAAATTATTTCTAGCATCATAAATTGATTAGAGATTATTTGCTTAAGTTTTGTCATGAAGCTAAAATATGTAATTGTATTTTAGCAAGGATTAGAGAATATGTTTTTGAAACTTAGCATGAAAATCTATGTTTATCAAATGCATGGACAACACTTGGAATATAATTGCTATCACATGATTTATTTATGGTTTTCTTTTAACTTGGTTTATTTCATGAGAATCATATACAGATGAGGAAATAAAAATGTGAAATGATATGTTTTATTTTATAAGAAATTGGAATGGTTAAGTTTAGAAAGTTTAGAATCCCTTCTTTTTAGACTCCAATATGACTTAGATAGGGAATTCCTGAGAGGAATAGAACTGTAAGTTAATGATAGTTAACCCATTGATCGTGGTATACCAAGGCTCTGCAGGGGAAATTTATCCTTATTTTAGATCAATCCATTAGAGGCGCGTTTGCTAGGGACTATTAAGATCACTTTTAGCTTGGGCTCTTGTTTGCTAGGGATTGAGCACCCTCCCTATAGTTGATGGATAGTCTGTTCCCTTGTTGTAATTCTTTGAGAACTAATATGTTTTTAATTTCCAACAACTATGGTTTTGTGGCTAGTATGTAATTATAAAAGAAACATTTTACACTTATTGTATTATTACTGTTATTATATGTATTCTTTTCTTGGCCCATGTACACTTTGAGTGAGGATCTACTCATGAGTTTTGTTGCAAAACTCACCCTTCTTCTCTTCCTTTCCGTAGATATAGGTGTAGCTTCAGATCCTCCTCTTCCTCCCATTAATAGTAGATATCTTCATAGTGGGTAAGCTTTACATTAGTGTAGGGCCACAGTTTTTTGGATTCTTTTGTAGAGTGCTCTAGTGATATGACGTATATATATATATATATATATATATATATTTATTTTTGCATTTGAGTACCATGATTCTTTTGTATTAAAATGATTTAGTATTCATGGTTTATTTTGTAAATGAGCAACTTAGTACAATTTACATTATAGCTAGCTTCGAATTTTATCTATGAAAAGAGTTATTCAGATTTGCTATGAGTTCAGTATAAGAATTGATTATGATTTAAATATATTTTATGAATAAAGTATGCATAAAGAACGACACAATGATCACAAGGCTTATGTGGAATGAGATTTCTCACGTGCTTGTCACGATTAAGTTAGGTAGTGACAAGGAATGAAGCATGCCTTATAAGGGTGGATACCTCCTCATGCAGACACATTTTCCCCTTGAGGAGGGGAGAGAAAATTCATGAGGGTGCCCGGTTAGGCCCTGAGTGGACAATATCTGCATGTTGGGTGTTACACTCACATTGGGATGGTGATACGTAATGCCCAGATGTGATAGATGGTATAGAGGGAATCAGGATTAGTGTGCCAGTGAGGACACTAGGCTCCTTGAGAAGGGTGTAGAACTCGTCCTACATCGATTGGGGAGGGGAATAAAACATGCCTTATAAGGGTGTAGATACGTCACCCATGGAGACACGTTTTCCCCTTGAGAGGAGGGCAAATCCATGAGGAGCCCTAGTTAGGCCCAAAGGACAATATCTACATGCCAAGTGTTACACTCACACTAGGGATAGTGATACATAATGGCCAGATGTGACATATGTTACAAAATCTTCTTCTCAAGTTCTTATTAGATAGCACTTTCTTCCTTAGGAAGAATATTTAGAAAAAGTCACCCAAGTTTTAAGTTTATATAGTGGTTCATCTTGAAGAAAACTTGAATGTTTGATAGTTGGAGTGAACTAACCACAAAAATCTTTGTACCCTAATCCAATAGTGATCATTATGAGATAGCTTGAAGAGGCTAGTCAAAGATTATTGGGAGTGACAATAGAGTGTGCTATTGGTCACGTAAAATAGCTTGAAAAGGCTATAGAAAGACTATCTAACTTTCTTGGGGTTGATAAAGGTTTGTTTAGTGGAATTCAAGGTGGTTTAAACTGAATATCCAAGGTGGCCAAATGATATAAAATTCCTTATGCAGTATCTATTTTTCGCTAAATCTCTTTATATTATATTTTGTGTTTATTATCAAAGCTTTCTAAAAAACAATTTATATTAATTTTCATATCTTTATTTTAAGCTTAGAAAGTTATTTTCTAAGACTTACTAATATCATTCCCCTGCTTCAAGTTCTTACTTGATAGTATCTGTTTTAGTTTTAAAAAAATGAAAAGGTTAAGAAAAGTGAAAGCACGATTCAACCCCCTTTGTGCACTTTTAAATCTACACAAACAACATATCATGACCATATCAAACAATCACCATATATAAGGTAATCCGTTGTGACAGTTCACAACCATTATCATTATACATCAATCCACCAATTCTTTGCAAGCATATTTCAAATTGAATTACATAGCCAAACACATCATGATACACCTTTCACTTTGAGAACTTTTCCAAATAATGCTATGTAAAGCTAACATTGTTACACTTTAAAGCCCTAATCTAGCATCCTAATCCAATTTTCCTAGATAGTACTTCAGATCCAATGAAATTTCATGTCAACAAACTTTACCAATTACCATATATGCAAACTAAAAATTCAAACAAGCATCAATGGTTTCCCCAAAAATTAATATAATAATTATTTGTCTCATTTAAGTGAATTTATTTAAATTTTAATATATTTGTTACATTTATTTAATTATATTCGTTTAACTAGTGACTAATGGTTGAACAAGTAACAAGTACCATAATCAAGTTGAGTAGGGTAAAGTTTTAAAACTATGTATAAGGGTTTCTTGTTGTCTGTTTCAAGGTATAAGGTAGGTTAGTGTATAGGCTCGAATGATCTGAATTCATCTACCATCCGATAGGTAAATATGCCAACTCAGGCATTAATAAGGGGGATCACATGGCATTGATGGGGTGATCATGACTAGAGGCGGAACACGAATTGGCAGGTTGAATTTGCCTAATGAGATTTATGGGATGGTTAGGTGGGTTGGAGGGCCTAGATGAGGGAGGAGGAGGTGTTGCCTCTTTCATGTGTTGGGCCGCACTTGTTGGGCTAGGTGAGAAAGAATACTTGTGGGCCTGGTAGGTCAAGGATAGTCAAGTGTGTGGGCCTAAGGTGCAACGTGGGTCGGTCAAGTTCTGACTGGTACACAAGACCACAGTCTTGAGGCTCGGAGGGTCAAGGGACTCAATCATGTCAGATTGAGTGGTGGGGCTCGAGCCAATACATATAACTGGTACACAGTTCCTTGCAAACCGCGTCTCTAGTGAACTATTCTGGGTAAAAAGATGATCGCCTCTCTGGGTGACATGGTATACCAAGATTAACAAGATCATTGCCGTTAATTCATAACTCTATTTCTCTTTAACTTCTATCTCAAATTCCCACTTACATACTCATACTAAAGGGGTTTAAAAGCTGAAAATCTCAAATAATATTTTTCCATCAACTCAACAATCCATATTCAACATTTCTACATAAATACATTCAACTTGCAATGCAAAGCAATTTAAATAGCATAAAACAACAATAATGGCACCATGTATTTTCCAAAAGATGTGCTTTTTCATGAAAGGCTACAAAATCATGATTTTTTTGACTTGCAATAATTTATAAAAACATATATGTAGCATAGTTTAACTTCTAAACTCATAAAAGATGTGTACATTTTATGAAAATTATTTATCCGGCAAAAAATAAAGCAATGAGCTTAAACCTACTCATCTTGAGAGGTAGGGAAATAATATCGATCGCAACAATACTTAAGATAGTAGAGATGGCACCAATGTCTGTCATGGAAACAACCAAAACTATGAACAACTCATAAACTTACCTAGACACATATTAGGGATGACTAGAGGGGAGGAAAACAAGGCAAAATTGTGCATAAGGACACCCTAACCCATAAACTTGAAAAAGCATGGAATAATCTCAACAAACACTTAGAAATTACTTTCAAAGGGATAGAATGATGAAGGAGAAGAGGAAAACCTTATAGGAGAGTTGGAGGGAGTGTTTGAAGTTGACTAGGATGTTGTATCCTGAGTTTGGGGATGAGTTTATATAGTGTAAGGGTATTTTAGTGAAATTGCATCGTTTTGGGGGGATTTTGGTGCTCAAAATCACATTGACGCACATTTTATTGCTCTTATGCGCACTTTGGGTGCACATCGCACACCCATAACAAATTGGGGGCATCTAGAACTTGAGAGGAAAATGGAAAACACGAAACATGCGTCTCGCAAAAGAATCACACGTCCATGGGAAAGTAAAACTTGCATTAACAAATAAAAATGTGCGTACGTGCATTTTGCGGGAGTATGCATAATCTTTCCTGGGCTAATGGGATAAGGCCTTTTCGGTCTAGGATAACATTCTTAAGGGAACTTAGATGTGGAATATTATAGCTAGAATATAGCAATATTAGTAATAAGAGTGGACTAGTAATTTTGTTAAAAAAAGAACTCATTACATCCAATTCTCCCTCAGGTGTGAAAGAAAAATTGGAGGAGATAGTGGTATTTGATAGAGTAAACTTAATTCATCTTCATTTCACTACTTCCAAATTTTACATATCCAAATAATTGAACTAATTAAAATTCCAATCTCTTCCATCCCACTCCACCATATTTCACTAATCCAAACATACCTTTAGTGGGACTCACACATTAAGGGTGTTCAAATCCAATTATATTCAATTAAAATTGCTAAGCTAATCTAATCCAAATTGAAAATAGATCAAAACCACAAAGGTTTAGATTGGATATTGTTTTTCAAAAACAACTTGGATTGGATCAGATTTAAATCTAATTTTTTAAAATTGATCAAATCCAATCCAAACCACATAACATTATATAATATAATATTTTGTTGTTAAGCTTATATTTTTAACATAATAAAATTGCACAATTTGATTATTTTCAATGTATGATTCTCTTTTAAATAATATGTTATAAATATTAGTTGAGTTATTTTGGTTTTTATTTTTATTCTTATTTATTTTTTATTGATTTAATTTACTTGTATTTTATTTTATTTCAAAGTTAAAAATTATTTATGTACCAAACAAAGTTAAAATTTATTTTGAAAAACTGAACAAGCCAATCCAATACAAAGAGATTAAAATTGGATTGTATTGGATTCAATTCACAATTTAAATTAAGCTAATGCAATTCAAACCGCAATAAATTATATTCTTTGAATTGGATGAATTTTATATTCAAATCCGATCCAAATTCGCACTGTAACAATTTATTTTGAGTAATGATAGTATAATCTTAAATTTATGATAAATCCTATACATGAAAATACATTAATTAATCAAAGCATAATTTATAATTAAAATATATAAATATTATAAAAGTCCTTATTCGGATTGTAATACTTATAGAATTCACCTTAAACACGGCTCTAGATTAACATTTTCCATTTATTTTAGGGAGAAACCATCTCTTTAGCTAGTGCTGTCAAAGTGGCTTGAGTGGCAGCCCTAAGCTCACTATTCAGCTCTACTAAAATTTTAGCCCACAGGGGCTTTAATAAACCTCTAGCCCACTAAACCTATTAAAACGACACCGCCACCGCGAAAACGAACTCGCTCAACTCCGCGGCCGTCCTTCCCTTCCCGTAGCTGTTGAACTCGCTCAACTCCGCCGTCGTTGCCGTCGCTGAGTAGCTGACGAACTTCTCGCTGTCGCCGGCGGATGACCGGCTATAACCGCGGAAGTCGTTGACCGGAGTGGTGAAGACTGAAGAGGCCCTCGTTTGTGCTTCTCTGCCTCAACGTATGTTTAACTCCTGTATGCATTCCCTTGTTTGATTCTCTTTTTATGTTATGTTTCACTTTTTTCCCTGGTAAGTAATGGATGAAGTTTTGTATTTTTGCTCATCAATTACTGTTACTTTTAAAAATGTTGGTGATAATGCTGTGATCTATTTATTATTCTGCATTCATTGATGCTACTTGCATTTCTAGAACTCATTGTCTTCACCTCTCGCTATGAATCCTGTCTTTCTTGCAAGATGTAAATTTTGCCACTTGAGCTGAAAATTTTCTTTTTCATTTGGTGAAGGATTGATATTGTACAAGTGGTCTAGAATTAGTAGGGTCTATTAAGTTAGTACTGCTAATTATTCCATCCTTCATTGCCTGTAAACTGCGATCTGAGTTTCTGGTCCTTGTAGACTGAATATGTGGCACTAATTAGAACTTTGTGACATTGTTTAATTTTGGCAGTTCAAGGATAGAATACATTTTGAAATTGTTTGGCATCAATCAAGTTGAAAAGTGGACATGATCTACAAAAATACTTGTCTCAATGTTTAGGAATTTATGGAGTCTGTGAACAATATTGTGAATGTGGATGACGAACAATAGTGTCTAGCAAACCTTGTTAAATTTAGATGGTTAGATGGTTAGAAATTTGTAACTTGTTAGTTAATCTCGTAAGTCTATACAAGGCTTGATGTTAGTCATATTACCTCATTTTCTTGTTTAGTAAAATTTATTATTTCAATTTTCTCTTAGTTCTCTCTATTCTTTGAGTTCTTTACCATAGCCATATATCATTCATCATCATAAAGAGATAATACTTTTGCTGCGTTAAGTTCTTTCTAAAGAGATAATATTTTTGTAGTTTCACATAGATTGTAGTTTCACATATGACACAGTATCATGTAAAACTACACTGGCAAGTGGCAACCAAGCATAAAAGTTTTAGCATTTTTCCTGCTAGTCTTTGATCTTTGATTTATGGTGCTGTACCATATGAAAATGCAAATATAGGTGGATACTGAATACTTATTTGTCATTGTAAATCCTGAATATTGAGTACTAGTCTTGGATAGTATATTACTAGAAATTTCCCAAATGTAAGTAGCATCGATAGTATAATATAGGTGGGTTGAGGGTAGTGATAGGTGGCCAATCCATGGGCCAACTCATTTTAAGCATTGATGAAATTTAAAATTTTTATAAGTGGGCTGGCCCATGGGCTGACCCTGGCCCACATGGGCTTTTGGCCCTCTTTCTAGTTGTGGGCTTTTTGACCCTGGCCCATGTGGGTTAAGGGCCAATAAGAGTGGGCTGGCCCATTTGACATCTCTATTAAGCACTCGAAAGATCATTTGCTGACAAAATAGTCTTGAAAGAAGCTATATTCGCCTGTGACCCTTCAAAGATCCATCTCGTTTGACAAATTCGCCAAACCTCAAGCGACCTTCATTTTCGTTAACAAAAGTGATTCATTCAAGGGTTTCCTTTTGTTTTTGTCATAAACATAATCTTTTGGGGTTAAAGTGGTAGTTTTGCATTGTCAATTTGACATAAAAAATGGTAAATTTAATAAAGATTTAATCTATTAAAATTAAAGTGATGTTTTTAAAGTATCAACTTGACATAAAATATTTGGTCGATTTGTCAAATATAATGAATTATTGGTGGGCTTCCATCAAATATAATTTGTTTAAGGACTATTTTGTCTCGAACAATCTTTGAGGGCCTAAATTGTAGTTGCACCCAAATCCCTCCCTATTCACAATCACCTCCCTCGCTGCCGCAACCAGTCCAACGTCCCTTGGCAGCTCCTCCGCTTCCCTCTCGACAACAATGCAGTAGCGGCGTGGCTTGTTTCCTTTCTCCCTCTCAGCCCTTGCGACTGTCTTCTCCATTCGTCCTCGTCTCTCAGCTTTGTCTCATACATCAAAACTCTAACATCCCAACTCTCAAATCCCAATCTCAAGCTAGAACTTCCAATCTTTTGTCACCTACTCGCGGTGGTCGAACTTCCATCGTTGATTCGCCATTGCTCGCCACCACCATTGTTGTTGGCACATTGCTCGTCGTGCCGTTGTAGTTGCTCGCTGTTGTGGTCCTTGTCAAGCTTCCACTTCGTGAGTCCCTTTCTCCCGTTACCTCTTCAGTTCCCTCTTTGCTTAATTTTGATGAAAATAATTTTTACAATGTAAAATAATATTACTATGTAAAATACTCTTACAATGTCATCAAATCAAAATATTTCATTTGCATGATTTTTCAAATAGTGGATCAAAGAATTAACTATCATGAATGATGTGACAATGTATGATTGAACGATTATGTAAAAAATACTACAATGTCAGCGCATAGAAATTAAATATATGAAATTTACGAAGCAAATCTTTCAAAAGATTTACTCATGAGACGATTAATTCACAATGTGTTTGTAAGTTTGACTTTGGAGAAAAGAGAGGGAAGGGAAGGGGTTTATATTGTAAAATCTCAAAATTCACTCTACATTCTACAAACCCTTTGCCTTCTCTCTCTCCTCCCTCCAAGTTCAAAATTACAAACATATCCTTAGACTGATGTCATATCTTTGGTCTGAAATTGTTTTGATCAAGTGAATGCATTCGTTTTCTTTTTCCTGTAATTGAAAATACCCATGTAGCTTGTGTTAACTTGATTTGTCGTCTTATTTTTTTCCTCATAGCAATTATCCTGTTTTGCATTTAAATTTACACAATTATACATCTCCAAAACAGATTAGGATGGCCAGTTGGCCACAGTATTTGTGTTTGATTGAGTATTGTGTATCTGGCTGGTGACTGTGGCTGTGGTATGTTAGTTTTATTGACAGTATGAGACTTGAGTACTTGGGTTATTTGTACAAGTACTTTATATATACTTTTGAAATTTCATTATAACTTTAACTCGTATCTGGTTTCCCAAGGATTTTCACTTTGATATTCTGATTCCTTCTGCATGAATAACAGATTTGTATGAGTAATGGTTGTTTACTTACTGTATTGGGCAGAGTTTATCCTGGCTTGTGATGTCTATTGGGTGTTCAGTGTTCACTGCAGTAAGAGGAAAAACCTTAGCTGCTGGAATTAGGTAGGGAATGATAAAAATGCATGGGGCATTCGAGATATGCCCATACTATGTTGGGTTATAAAAGCTCAGATTTAGTCATTGGATTTCAAAGAGATCCATGTTTCCAACTTCCAGATTTGATTATGCTTTGTGACCTTCGTCAATGTGGATATCATTCTTGTGTATTTGAGTTTCAGAACTTGTTACTCCGTGATTTTTTTTAGTTCCTCATTGTTAAGGTCAATACATAGGCCTCTTTGTTGTTGTTGTTGTGCTCTATAAGTTATAATGTTGTTGATGATTTCAGGTTTGAGTGTTCAAGGCCTGAAAGGTGTTGAGTGTTCAACACTTAATGTGTGGTCTGAGTGCTGTTTCTAGAACTATGAATGTGAAGAGAACCAGCAAACAAACTATAGATCTGATGCAATGGAGTTAAATATGCAGGAGAATAATTTAGTGTTGTTACAGTTTAGTTATTTAAAGTGTCTAATTAAGTGAAGAGGTCTGATTAGGAATTTAATTGGTTGGGATCAGAGAAGAAAAGGAGAAAGAGGAAGAAACAAAACCTTGGTTTTGAATTTCTTCTTAGGCATCAGACATGTCAAGATCTTAGTGGCTAGGCTTTCTTTGAAAGAACTAAGATTCAATAATTCTTTGGTAGCTGAATACACATACTGGGAAAAAGTAAGGACTGATTAACCCACAGCTCTATTCAGTAAGTCCCTTAAAGGACCTCAGGTTGCGTCTATTTGTAACAAGCTTGGCACATACGACATATGCTCTAGCTTTTAGGGGAATGTTAGAATCAAACACGTACTAATCATGCTTTCACTTATTCCTAGGATAGCTCTTAGTTTAGTTTGCTTAATGCCTACTTCTTACTGTACGCTTATTCTTGTATTTATGTTGTACCTAGTATATACATATCCATGTGGATTGATGGAAGACACTCATTTCCTCTACATTTCTATAAAATGCTTACTTTAAAGTATGATGACTATTTTAGATCCATTGCTTGCTCGATATATTGTATGGTAACAATAAGTAAAAGGGGTCTCATTCTGGAGCCAAATCATGGTATTTCTACTAACCTTGGCTTTTTATCCATAACTTATTGTTTTGTTTTAGTAATTTAAGGAGTATCCTTTAAATCCTGATTTTATCATCAGCAGTCATCTAGGTATGGGAATGTGCCTGATTTATAAAAGAAAAATTCCCTCAGAGGTTAGATCAAAGCACACCTAAGATTCTCATTGTGCCAGTCTACATTAGAAATTACTTTATATTTGGATTTTTCTGACCTTTCTTTTGTGATTTTCATTTAAACTTAAGTTCCATATATATCAACTGATTTGGGTTTTAATATTTTCTGGCTAGATTGGAATATGGACCTTGACTAGGTCTTTACATTGACGTTTCCTGCTGGCCTTCATTTCTCAGGTATTTTGTCCTGATTATCTTGGTGGTGTTGTAAAATCAGCGTTTAAGTATAGCAAAAGATGCATCACGTGTATAGACATCTTTGTTTTTGGACTTTTTTCCTACTTCAGTAATTTGGATACACAAATTTGTCCTGACTCTATATGATATTTGTTTATGATATTTGATCTTCATCTTGACTGATAAGAACTGTATTATGACTAGTAATATGGATTTAATAATTTGCTCATTTCATATGGGAAGCATTGCACTAACGCCATGCTTTGTAATCCAGAATTTGGCATTGCATTCTGAGGTTTGAATCTGTGTATCTGAACACGTAAAGAGAATTCTTGAATCTGAATGGCAGCATCAGCAAAAGCTCCAACAATTGACAGTTGTACCTCAAATGGAGGATGGACAGTCGTTTTACCCCGTCGGGGCAGACAAAGAAGAAAAGCTACCAAAGTTGGAGCTTCAGACGAAAAACAGGAACCATGGGCTCCAACAGATATTCAGACAGATCCAAGCAGAGAAACATCAATAGTGCAAAAATGGAACGGTGCATAAATAGGATTGGGAGCTCTCAGTTCTATCACACTTTCAGAGATCAAATCCAAGCATCAGTTTTTGATCATGTCAGTACGGTGTTGGGCTCAGAGACGAAGATGCAAATGGTCATTTATGGTATTGGCAGCATTGAATTGTATGAACCTCCTCAATTGCAACTTAGCCTTGCAATGTTGATGAGAGAGATTTCAGTTGGATTGGAAACATAGAGGTATTTGATCCTATTCTTTCTGTATTGGAGTCTCAGGCTTTGGAAGCTCTCGGATGTTCTGTCATGTCCATTAATGAGCATGGGAGGCGAGAGGCTCTGAAGCCAACTATGTTCTTCATGCCTCACTGTGAGGCAGAGTTATATAACAACCTGTTGCAGGCAAATTGGAAACTGAATCTATTAAGAAACATGGTATTATTTGGGAACAGCTTTGAAACATATGAGGAGCATGCTTCATTGTGTAGGACTCACATATTGTTAACTCAATGGAGCATATTTTGGCTGCTCGCAGATTCACCAGTGAAATTAAAATCAAAACAATTTCAGATGATTATTATAACGCATTTCACGATTCCAGTTGGCATTTTCTTACCCCTGTCCTTGAGAGACAGCTGCAATTTATAAATTCTTGATGGAGGTTATGAGATTGGCGAAGATTCATTTAAACAGGTGAATCCTCTTATCAATGTGTGGTTGTACACTGCTTTGGATTATTTTTTATCAAGAAACTGTTAGAAATGTTATCCCATATGTCTTTTTCTTTTCTTTTTCTCGAAATATCTTGTAGACTTGTTTCTCTATTGAGATTATGCTCCTGTGCCTTGGAGTCAATGTTAACAAGTGAGAAGAATCAGGTCATTGTTTGATACAGAGACCTCTACTGTCTTCCTATTTCTTTTTTGGCTGATTCAAACAAAACAAGCATATGATCAAATTTGTTGGATGGGATGATGTTGAGATGTTCATATAGCTCTTTCTGGAAAGTTAAAATTAAATTAATTGCCAAAAGTAATTGAGCAAGCAAGGGCTTGCTTTACCCTGCCGTGCTGAAGACGACATATTGCATTTCTATGCGACAAGCAGATTAGGCAAATAATGAGCAACTGTTTTGCATCAGCGAGATATCCAAAAGTACTCACTGGTTTGGAACTTGTGTTTGATGATAAAATGATTTCATTAGAGTCCATAGAAAATTCTTACTCAGCTCTGAAATGAAACTTCCCTGTGTAATTTTTACGTGATACAAGAGAATATCATTCCGATAACATTTGGGGTATGTTTGTGAGTTTGGAAATTGGAAGGGAAGGAGGAAGGGAAGGGTTTGTAATGTAAGATTTTAAAATTTTATACTATAAATTTTTTTCTCCTCTCCTTTTCCCTCTAAGTTATAAACTCACAAACATAATCTTAGAGTTCATTTGACATGCTTGAGATAATGAGAGTTAATAGTATAAGATGTGATAAATTAGAACAATTGAATACTGTCCATCTGCACAGTTTTTCTTCCCATGTGCAGGTGGATTACAATGTCTTAGGATGTGATTGGGAGGATAAAAGTTAGAGGAGTGGCAGGGAAAGGCAAGGAAGCTCTGATTTTTATCCTCCCAATGACAGCTTAAGATTGTAATTCAGCTGCACACGGGGAGAAAAACTGAGTAGATGGACAGTATTCAATTATTCTAGTTCCTTCTTGTTTTCCGTTTATAAAAGTCACATCAACTTGACTGGCGGGTGCTATGGAGTATGGACCATGTGGTCTTGTAAGGGGATCATAACCATGGGCGGGCTAGAAACGTAGAAGCGAGGAGGAAGAAAATAATGAAGGTATTATTACAATTAAAATCAAAGATTTTAGTGGCTAGAAATAATAAGGTACTAGAATTAAAAACGTCTTAAATAAGGAGTCGAGAGATAAATCACAATGAGAAATAAGGAAAGAGAGAAGAAAACGTGACATGAAACAAAATAAAAGAAATGATAAAAATATAGATATATTAAATTTGATATAAATGAAATGACTTCCTACTATCACATATTTCAAATTATTAATTAGCTTTAAAAATTAATTCTAAAAAATATTATATTATTTTTGATATGGTATTAATATAGCTCTTGTATATTTTTAATTATCTATAATTATGTAATTGAAACTATTTAACTCTTATTGTAATTATCTCCAAAGTCAAATCAAAATAAATCATAACTTGTTGATATCATATGTAAAATATCATATCATATATTATTGTGTGTGTGTATATATATATATTATAATTCTAAAATTGAGTATTATAAGAAAGGAAATAGATGACGTGTCATTCAACTATACATTTGATTTCTCGTCCATGAATAGTTAATGATTAAGTTAATTATATTAAGCCATTTGTTTAGTAATAATTGCCAATCAAATATTTTCAATTAATCTAATTTGTTTTTATAATTATTATATTAGATTTATTTACAAATATTTTGATTTAGATTTCTTAAAATATTTTGATTGATTTCTTATTGTCATTAAATCATTCAATGTGAATAATAAACAACAAAGCCAATATTTATTTTTAATATCAATGTCGATTTGCCAATAACAAGGCCAATATTGGGTTTTTGATAATTGATGAATTTAATATAATTTAATAGAAATTTGATTTTTAAATAAATCAATTTTTTTATAGGATTAGGATTCAGATTTTTTAATAAAAATATCATGCACTAAATATTTAATTTAATAGGGATTTGGTTTTCAAATAAATAAGATTTTTTTTTATAGAGATAGGATTTAGATTTTTTATTATCACGTACCATCCTTGTTTAACTCATCTCTTTATATATAATTAAATCATAGTAAGTGAATCTGGATTGAAATTAGAATTAGATGAAGATAGAATTGATAAATTGTAAAACTCATCAAATGAGTTGAAGCATTATATATATCACCGGTAATTGCTAGCAGATGAATTCATGATTCTTAATTGACTTAAGTATTGTAAATTTAGTTTTTTTTTTTGGCTTAGTATGTTATTTCCTGTGTGTCCATATGATATTATTATTATTCTTGACTTTCAATTTGTTGTTGCATCCACAGGGTTCCATCGATTTGAGTATTTTTTTTTTCACTTTTCTGTATTCATGATTATTCATTTAAAAAAAAATTCTTACTCTTTATAATAATTGTTATACATATTTTTAATTAGCAACGACATATTCATCAAGATCAACCACCAAGTTAAGGCATTGCTGAATTTTTCGCATAACCACATGTTGGTAGATCCAATTTCGATTTCATGTTTTTCCCAACACATAGGAGGTCATCACTGTCCAAATCGTTTGCAAATTGAAGGTCTAAAACTCGACTTAAAAAGTTTGAAATAGGGTCTGATTTTGGAGTCAGACCCCAAACCAGTGTCTAATAAAAAAATCATGAAAAATTGGAAAATGAACGAAAAAGCTTGAAAGTAACTTTATTTGATAGCTATGACAACACCCTATAAAACGGATTAGTTAGATTCTTTCTATGAAAATTACAATAAAGCACGAATGCCACCAGTCACGTTACAATGTTCTCTCATGGCAGTAATAATACGAATATCATAATTATTTACAAACTTAGGATGTGTTTGGTATGCTATATTACACATGATAATATAAACTTATATTATAAATTATGTTTTTATATGTTGTTTGGTATAATATAATATTGTATAAACATATACATTCATAACCCCCTTATGTATAACTTAATACTATATGAGGCCATATTAGGCCTGATTAATTTTTAATGTATAAGGTTATTTTTATTTTTTAATATTTTATTATAATAAAATAATTCTTAAATAAATAATAATAAGTAAAAATTTATAAATAAGATTATTTCATAATAAATAAATATTATTAACAAATAATATATGATATTAATCTAGCTATATACAATAAAAAAATTAATTATAATTAATAAATAATAAATAAAATAAAATATTAAAATATTAAATATAAATAAATATTTAAAATAAATAATATGTAATATTTTTAATATATAAAAGTAAGGATCAATAATAAAAATATTTTGAGTTAAAATTTATTATAAAATTTAAGTTAAATAATTATAATTAAAAATATATAAAAGAGTTGTTTAATATTTATACAATTTATTGAAATAATAAATAATTATAAAATATTAAAATAAATAACAATATTTAAAATAAATTAAATTTTAATTAATAAATATTTACATAAATATGATATTTAAAAATTATATTTAAATTAATAATAAAATATTTTATTTTATTTAATATTTAATTAAAATATTAGAATTATTTGTAAATAAATAATAATATTATAAGATATAAATTATAATATCTTATATAATATTACACTAAACACTGTATAGTATTAAAAGTTTATTAGATCTTATACTATCATGCCTTATCCTATCAGATTTTATACTATCAATCTTTATCCTATATGGCATACTAAACGGCCCTTAATGAAGTTATCCTGTTTTGCTTTATTTGAAAGACATATCAGTAGGCAATGTCCAATGATAATTTTCACAAATTTTACAATAATAAAAGTCAAATATGTCAGGTTACAGTAAATCACTTATTGAATGTAATTGATTCCTACTTCCTATTCTCTATCTAAATTAATCCAGTGACCCTAATACAATTATTAAGGTATTCGAATAGGTCCTTCTGAATTGAAAATAAATAAAATAATTATTTAAAATCCTTCACTCCATTTTAGAATAAAAAGAAAGGAATAAGGAACTTTACTCTAAGGCTATATTTGGTTATGTAAGGAACTTTACTCTAAGGCTATATTTGGTTATGTGTAAAAATATGGTGAAAATTTGTAATACCAGTATACACGTATAAGTAGACAAGTTTCGTATGCCCTAGGGTCCCAGAACCCACTCGTGTAGCCAGGAAGGCCTCGGATATAGGAAATCATGTTGCAGCTTAGGTTTTGGAATTATGCAGAATGGCCTTGCTAGCGAGATATGCTTGCCCAGTGGGCAGGCGGCCAGAAGACTGTTGCAATGAGCACCCCGATGATAGAACAATACCAAAATGACACAGTTTTTCTTAATGAGCACCCAACCGCCTATAAAACCCTTCCCAGTTGGGATTTTCATCCCAAAAGCTGAAACCAAGCCCTATACCCAGTTTCCTCTCTTCTCTCTAATCTCATCCAAATCCATCCTTCTAAGGTATGTGTTTATGGTTGATTTATGTCTTTCTCCTCTCCTTTCCTCTAAGTTCTTAGTATGAGTGTTGTTTTTCTCTCATTGTTATCAAGTGGGGGTGCTCCCCAATGTTGTTAGGGTTGATCTAGAGCTAACTAGAGAGTAGTAGAGATTAATCTAGAGTTTGGGTGGTTGTTGTTCAGACATTGGTGCTTCCGGTTCCTAGAGCTCAGTTGGTATTGGCACCATCTCTTCCTCCCTTTCAGGTGAGTGGGTTTAATCCTGTAACCTTTATTTTGGTCATTAGAGCTATTTTCTTTATAAATGTATGATAAGTTTTAAACTCAAAGGAGAGCTTAACACAGAGTTTTAGAACATATATATATATTGCAAAGTATGATTTAGCTTTTGGAAGCCTATGTTATTATGATTTCGGAGTTTTCATGATTTAATATCTATTGGTTTTGAAGTACAATATTAGAATTATCTAGACTATGAAAATACGTTAGCTTAAGATACGGATTTAGAATTTCAGCTTTTTGGTACCAAGAGGTATGAAATTCATATGATTCATAGCAACGTTAGATACATATTCTGTGGGCTTGAAATCATAATACCTACAAGTGGGTGATCCTTTGGGAATGATTTTCACAGCCATAGTTATGCTAAAGTCATGTTGTTAAAGTTATATGAATCCAGGACTCTTAGAGTACTAAGAATTTAGGGCCTCTTGTTCGCGGGAAGACACACCACCCTTTAGTTATGAAATTTCAATATTGTTGATTTTATTTATTTTCAGTTGAGTTATGTATGATAAAATTTATTAAACAACCATGGAGGCAAACCTAGTAAATAGCCATGGAGGCAATATTATTAAATAGTCATGAAGGCAAATCTAGTAAATAGCCATGAAGGCAAACCTCTTGAAGCCATGGAGGCAATCCCTTGAACATCCAAGATTTGCTAGGGATCGTAAGGTTTCAGAAGCACATGATAGCTAGGGACTGAGAATTACTTTCAGTTGATGGAAATAGTTATTATATTTATGTATATAATTATCATGATTTAAGAGTGGTCCTTGATGATGCATACGAAAGTTAGGATTGATTCAATGTAAATATGGAAAATGCTTGGAGCTTGTTTTATTATCGTTATCATTATTGTGTTTTCATGCATCATATTGTTATGCCTCCCATGAAGGGAGTTATATGTGAAATTCACTCAGAAGTTTTGGATAAAACTCATCCTTTTCTCTTTTCCATTCCAGATATAGTAGTTGGGGGTCCTTCCTAGCTATGTCCTCTTTGATAGTGGAGATACTCTAGATGTGAGCTTCACTTTAGCTGAAGTATTCTTTTTGTTTAGTATATAGTGCTTTATTTTCATTGGGGGTCTCGGACCATAGAGATAGTTGCATCTTGTATATCATGAGTTTGTTTTGTATTTGTATTTGCATGATTATAGCTTTCATGGTTATTTTGTGCAGAGGATTTATATATTTTGTATTATAGAGACGGATTTAGAGAATGGTTATGAACTTGTTATCCATGATGCTTTTGATTTCCAAGAGAAATATTTATATTAGAAATGAAATGATGTTTTATTTAAATGGATTTTATTATTAAAATATGCATATAGAGAGACTTAGAGATTACGGGGCTTACGTGTAGATGAGACTCCTCATATGCCGTCACGTTCTCAAGTTGGGTTGTGACAAAATTTTTATGGATGGGCTCAAAGTGTAAAATTATATATAGAACTCATTCATGAAAAATTTCACTCCATTTTTACCCTCAAACTAGACACACCCTAAGTCTAAAAGCACATAACTCCTGTATTTTATTAAATTCTGTTCTTATTTGGAAATGCGGAAGGCTGTAGGCTCCTTTAATTATCTGTGAGAGCGGGGGTGGGGTACTTGCAAAGACACCCTAACGCTCAAGTAAGTGAATGAATGAGGCATAGCGTGGTAAAAGAATAGCATATAATCGGATTATGATACCTGGGGCATTGAGCCCCTTATATAGTGAGAGGTGACCTCGTGATAAGTTAGAGGGTAATCTTCCCTGAATAGGGAGATATTCCTAGGATTTAGTATATATTAGATATATTCCGTATTTGTAGGAGATGTGATATAATAATAGAAGATTCCATAAGCTAATAGGGGATTTCATAAAATCTGGTAGTCAATCTAGGAGATATTCCAGCTGAATGAGAATCTTTATGTGCCACTATGCCATATGGGCAAGTTGTGGGACCTATTAGGAGAGTCCTTTAAGATTGGGCTGGTTCCCATATTTCTAGTTCAGTACATAGCCCTCGAGCTTGTCGTAGGTCAAGTAGCTGTCTCGAGGTGTGAAGTCCCACATTGGCTGGGGAGGTGAGGAACATGCCTTATAAGGGTGTGGATACCTCCTCCTTATGTGACGTGTTTTCCCTCGGGGGGAGGGAGAATAAAACCTTGAAGGGGGAGTCGGAGTAGGCCCTGAACCCAAAGAGGACAATATCACGTAATGCCGGGTCCTGGTTTCAGGATGGTAGAAGAGGGAGGGACGGTGTGTGCGGGGCAGCTGGGCCCTAAGGGGGTGGATTGTGAAGTCCCACATTGGCTGGGAGGTGAACGAAACATGCCTTATAAGGGTGTGGATACCTCCTCCTTACGTGACACGTTTCCCCTCGGGGGGGAATAAAACCTTGAAGGGGGAGTCGGAGTAGGCCCTGAACCCCAAAGGACAATATTACGTAATGGGGAGTCCTATTTACACGAGGTGTCATGACCGAGGTGTGTCTATTGAGGACTATGTGCCTAGCTCGAATGAGTCGACCTGCTATGCGTAACTTAGTGCACTATTTCAGTTGCTATAGTGACAGTCTATGGTGGATCGTGTTATGAAACGCAGTACACTCTGAATATAGGATAATCACCTCGATATTTGAGTGGCAATAGTTGCTTAAATGTCAGTTGTTGGATTTAAAATGACCAGCCCTGAGGTTCGATGAGGTGGGCGATTTAGATCTCTTGGTTTTGGTGATAGGTCACATGATGAGTGCCGAGGCCTTTGGGTAAGCTTGAATTGCCTGATTATGCTAGCACGATTATGGTGCATTTTTTTTTCAATTGCTGTAAGCCATTAAATCAAAGTGATGAGCCCCTAGTCATTGATTAGTAGAGTGTTTGTTTTGTGATAGTGGTCATGTTGCTCTCTTTGCCAATAGCAATTTCTAGGTCTATTTTGAATGGCCTTGTAATTGTTTGAGGGTGACTTGAGTGAGTCAAGGCCCGAGCTTGTCCTGATTAGGGCAAGCTATTAGCCCATAGATTGAATCTAATTTGTGATGATCTTAAGTTTTGTAACTGGTTATGAATTGTGTGTTGAGTCCATAGAGGTTTCTCGAATGTATACTTTCGGCTACGAAGTGGTACTAGTCATGAATGTTCACATGGTGTGTGTTGGATGACGTGGCTCATTTTTTCCTATGTCAATGGGTGATTAAAGCCCCTAATTTATTGATTATTCCAAGGTCTCGATTTGGTAATGTGTAGGTTGGAGCAGTCTTCTGTTCCTTTTGTCTTCGCTTGTGAGCTTGGAGATTTTTTCAGGGTTCTCTTGCCTAACGAGATCTACCTATTTTAGTATAAAATTAAGCCCCTTCGTTGAGTTGATCGGGATGATGAGTTATCTAGTCGGGATCACTTTGCTTCATCAGTGTTCAATCAGCTTAGGGCTTGTGTTGAAACTCGATCAGAAATGATAGAGTGCTTGATTGGGTTACTAATATGGGGCCTATCTGGAAACTTGAGAATGGTTAAGCGCCTAGTCTTATCTTAGCCTTTGCTGCTTGAGTTTGTTAGCTTTTTTAAGCATGCATGCTTGAAAGTCTACTAGATCATTTCTCTATGTAGGTGTATGAGATTATGCCATGGGAGGAGAGTGGTTACTTCCATGTGCTAATCTTTTGAAGAAGCCAGGAGTGGAGTGGTTGATCTTTTATAAAGGAGATCTTGTTGCCAGCTTCAATAATGCAATTTTTGTGCTTATGTTAAGTTGGTTGTCCACTCGATCCCTGGGTAAGTTGTCTAGTTAACTTAGGGATTCGGTAAGGGCCATGGAGCTCTAGCTGGGTTGACTTAAGAGACAAATAGGGTCCACCTAGACATGAGATGTCTAGCTAGGTTGCCAACTTAGGTCTTTTGGGTCTCCAGAAATGGTTGAGTTCCTAGTCGAGTTGTGACTTAGGATTTGATTTGAGATGTCTTATGTTCAATTTGCCCTGATATTGGCCTAGAGCGGAGTTGTATCTCAGTTTAGTTGCTTTGGTACAAGTAATGTTAAGTTCGCTAGTCTGAGTAGTTGTTAACTAGGGACATAAGGCTCGTTGCTAGGCCTTAATCGTGAGAGAATTAGGGTCTTAGTAGAGTTAAGCTTGTCTTGGTTGTATTGGGGTGAGCTGAGAAAGTGGAATGCCTAGTGTGGAGCCTGTCAATGCTTGTTTAGAGACTTCAGCCTAAAGAGGCAGGGTGCCTGGTCAAGAAGTACAAGTTGGCTGGGAACGTGTAGTACCTGGTTGGGATTACAACTTGAGATTTATGAAGCTTGAGATGCCTAGTCGTATGTGGACTTAGGGCTTGGTGATCTATTTGGATTCCTGGTCGACTCATAGATTTAGGATCCATATCTTGAGTTCATCCGGTGCTACGGAGCATCAATTGGCTTATTCTCCTTTGGTTTAGTTGAGACTTGGTCAGAAAAGCTTTGACTTAGGGTTTTAGGTTAGTGTTTAGCTTATAGGCTTTTAGGGATGAGCTCATCATCGGCTTGTGGCACATTGTGTTGCACATTCTTTTCCATGAAACCAATTGCGAGGAATTGATGTCTTAAGGAGTATTATACTTTGACTTGATGGCATAAGGGTGCACGAAGTCATGATGTGAACTTTGACTTGGCTGCATGGGGGCGAGACAAAGTCATTGTGAGAGATCGATTTGTCTGCTTTACTTTTGTTGGCAGAGTCCAACTTTCCTTTGGGAGTGTCGAGGGTAGCTCGATCTTGATTATGCTTCGGGACAACTTGGATATGGATTTGAGGAAGGCCTGATATGCTATGGGGATAGCTTGGGTGAACCTAGGATATCTTGAGTTCATCCGTGTGCTCTGGACCTCAGTGAACCGATGACAACCCAGTTGCACATCATGTTAGCATCAAGGAGGCCCGTGTGTCTGGACAGCTCAAGTGAATCAACGACGATCCAGTTTGCACATCAGGTTAGCATCAAGGAAGCCCCATTGCCTGGTAGGGATGTCGACTAGGACTTTGAATAATCAACTTAATTTATCCATGTTTTCGTTCATCTTTTTGATGTTCTAGAATGTGTTCGGAGTAAGTCAGAGCATTTTGTCATTGAACTGAGGTGCTCTGAGGTGTGAAGAAACTTATCATCACACTGCTTTAGAAGGTGCTCGTTCTGGTTTGAGGACATTATGAGAATGTGTGCTTTGAGATGTGAAGACATCTTGTTGTTACACAAGGTGCTTAAGGGCATGAGGACACCCGGTCATCGCATGAGGTGCTCGGGAGATGAGGACACCCTGTTATAGCACGAGGTGCTCAAGGGACATGAGGACACCTTGTCGTCGTCTCTAGAATGTGCTCTCAGTTAGGAGTGAATGTTAGGGAAGACTTGTTATCAAGCACATAAAAGATGATATAGATATATCTGGATAGGAAATCATAATTGAATCAAATCTTGAGATGAAATGATATGTCTTGCATAAAAGGAATCTGGATGAGATGTAATGAATGTCATTTGCTTTCCTATTTACTTTTGAAGTTTTGCTCGATTGATAATTGTAATCGACTGGTTTTCATAGACCTTGTTTGTTGTCATCCTTTTTTTTAAACTTTGTTTGTTGGATGCCAAGAGTTGTTGTCCTTAAGTGCTTCAGGGACAGCTGGTGAGCTGGGATGGCCCGATATGGACGTTGGAAGAGTGGTTTTTATGTGCTTTGGGAAGCTTGGTGAACTGAGGACGACTGATGTGTACATCAAAAGGGTGCTTCGGGGACAGCTCAGTGAACCAAGGACAAAATAATGTGCATGTCATTTCGCTTGAGTGCCTTCTAGCAGGAGTAGTGAGTGCTAGAGTAGACCTGATATTTGTCACATAAAAATGATATAGACATGTCTTGTACATGAAAAATAGTTAAATCATGAATCAATTGAATCCAAGATATAAAAGCATATGTCTTGCACAAAAATATCTTCAGATTATAAATAAGATGATTCTAGAGTAATAAAAACATATCTAGGGACTTGGCCTTAAAAGGTAGAGTGGCTGGTGGAGATGACGATTAGGGCTTGCTTGGAAACTGCCTGAAAGGCGGAGTCTTGTTGGCGTGTCGACCAGGGCTTGTTCTAAAACTGAGCTTGAATAGGTGGAGTGCCTCGTGGGATGCCAACCAGGGCTTGTCTGAGAGTAACCTGAAAAGTAAGTCAATATAGTAATATGCTCTTGGTGAGAAATTAAAGTTATACCCATTGCATTCATTAAAAATTGATAAGGTTTATAGAAAGCTCCCTTGTGATTTATGATATTCTTCTTATGGGTATGACAATTGTGTCAATATAGTAACCCAGCACCATATAAAATTCTCCAAATTAAAATATGTTGATTCTGAATATTTTAGATCCCAAAAGGTAACAGTAATGAAAGTAATATGCTCAGCATTGAAAAATCTTTGGATCGAAGATAATTTCTGAAAGAGGAGGTATGCTTAGCATTTGAGAGGTCTTATTAGATTTTGTTTAGGAGATGATATAATTGAAAGAAGGCGGCGTTGGAGCTTGGCCTATCAAGGATAATGCTAGGCATCCAAAAATATTCATATCAAAATTAATTGATCATGAAAACAAGATAATAATAATTCTCTATATCAAAGTTGGATGAGCATAAGAGTAACACATATGTAGCACTTAAAAAATTCTTCGCTCGTCATCAATTAAGAATTAAAATAATTTGGGTCATATGTTGAGTGAATATGGCTAACCACATTTGTTAAGCCAAGCTATAATGTTCAATTCCTTGAAAAAAAAAGAGATAATATATATAGACATTTATGTAGCATTAAACAACCAAACTAGACTTTGGTGTGGTGGTGAGTGCCCTTTTCCTCAAGTTGAAAAGCCCTGTTCAAGCCCCATTGTCATTGTTTTCGCTATTTTTATGCACTGGTTCCCTTTTTTTTTTTTGGTTTACATTATGGGCCAATGGCCGACTGAGGGAACCATAGTTCTCTCTTCAATGCAGCAGAAACACCACAATATTCTCCATTTTTTTTAATGGGTAGGCTAGCCATTTCAACTAGTGGAGGATGCAACATCCATGGAGGTCGTAGCACATGAGTAATGCATTCGTTGTCCAAGGTAGGCTAATTGGCGATAGATGTTTTGGCAGGAATAATGATGTTGTCTAAGCTATGAACTATGCCAGGTCTTGGGTAGCGGTAGCTTGGAGGTCCATGTGCATTGGTGTACGTAGGCAGGGTACAGTGGCCTCCTGGCATCGCAGACCAAGGGAGGTTGCTAGTAATAGTGTGACTTTGTTTACCTTTGGCTGCCAATGTAGAATGGTGCTTGGGGGTGTGCCACTACTGTTGTTCATTGCATGACGTGGCTTGGTAGTTTAGGGCCTTGTTGTCACCGTTGGCTTGGTTGAAGAGGAGATGACAGCCCAGTTCGTAAAGAAGGAGGTGGCACAATGGTGGCTCGTGAGTTCTTTGCTGCCCATGGCTGGGTTGTGCATCCTGGAAAACAAATTTTTTTCTTCTTTTTTTGTATTGGCCTAGAATAGAGGATCATATATGTTGCATAGGATTAATATCTCATGGGCATTATGAACTCCACTAATATAGTTATTAGTTGTCACAGTTGTTATCATGATGAACATCTCATCTTTTGAATCAAATTTTCAAATTTAAAAAACCTTAGAAGCATATGAATTTCAATGGTTGGAAACCTCACATTTAGAAAAAGTGGCTTCATCAAAAAATTATTTTAGGTTTTGAGTGAGAAAGTTGGTGTTCTTGGATGAAGAAAAATCACAAGAAAGCTTAATTGAATTTTCAATGGTGATGTGTAGGGATTCTATGCATTTTGATGAAAGAGGGAGTATTTCGTGCATGAAACCAATATGCAAGTGCAATACAATTCAATATATGAATATACGAGTATAATGGAAAGATATCACCTGGAATTTTGAACTAATTGACAATAAGGATACTTTGATAAGGGTTTGCTCCATGCAGGAATGGTTATTTGAGTTGGCTTATTCTGGAGACCTTGGTATGGTAGGCTTGTTTATCGGCCCCATGGTGGGCGCCAATGTTCTTACCTGGAAATACGGTAAGGCTGTAGGCTCTTTAATCGTCAATGAAAGCGGGGGTTGGGTGCTTGCAAAGACACTCTGACGCTCAAGTCAGTGAATGAATGAGGCATAGAGTGGTAAAAAAATAGCACGCAATCAGATTGTGATACTTGGGGCGTTGAGCCCTTTATATAGTGAGAGATGACCCTATGATAAGTTAGGGATAATCTTCCCTGAATAGAGGAGATATTCCTAGGATTTAGTATTATATTAGATATATTCCATATTTGTAGGAGATATGATATAATAATAGGAGATTTTGTGAGCTAATAGGGGATCTCGTATAATCTAGTAGTCAACTAGGAGGTATTCCAGGCTAAATTGGAGGAGAATCTCTAGGATCCGTATGCCCTATGGGTGTAACACCTAATATTTAACCCCAATACGCCTGGGACGTATCAAGACTAATTATTAGTTATTACTTCTCTTTAAATTCATTTACAAAATACTTAGCGGAAAATACAAGTAAATTTTTTTTTTGAAATGATTCATATAAAACAAAGTGCGAGCCTTTACGTGTAACATAAATACAACGTGAAACGGAAGAATAAAACATACAGAACATAAGCATTAAAGAACACATCCATCATAAACATTATTCCTCATCACATTAGGTAATATAGTTTAGTACATCACTAAGAAATATATCAAAATATAAAGTCTTACCCATACTAGTGGGCAGAGCTTGCAGGAATAACATAAAATAAGAAACATGAAGACAAATACATAAAACATCCCCAAAGATAAACACCCAACTATCACTACCCTCCCACTCCAAGCCTACTGGTGACGCCGATCCAGTCGGGAGATGTAGCCCGCGAACTGACGAAGCTCCTCGGATGTAGCCCAACGAAGCGGAGATCTAGGCATGGGAATCAAGGGAAGGCATGGCCTGCGTCGTGTCGCCTCTCGGCTGTCGACGCGTCTCGCATGCCTCGGTTGGGTGACCGATCCTCGCTACCTCCTCCGAATCCATAGGAACGAAGGGAAGAGCCCTCCGAAGGCCTTCGAGAACGGGGACATACTCGGGTATTGCGTGCCTCTGACGAGGAAGGATGGGCACGACGCTCACTGTCTCTGGGTCGTGTCCTCTCAAAGATCAGGTCGTCGCCAAAGGGTGAAGTCAGATTGAAGCGATAGCTGGAGACGGGAAAGCAAAAGGATGTCCCACGTATGCAAAAACGCGCACCTCGCAATGACCCTTGAAGTGGTAAGATTGATGCTCGAGGTCATAGTGCACCTCCCATGTAGGCAGGTCAATGAAAATCACGAACGACGCCATCGATGTCTGAAGACGTAACAAAAAGCAGAGAGGGGTGAGAATCTTGCTAAAGAATCTCAGGAGGGAAATCCTCTATCCTAGTGTCATCGTTACATCCCCAGGAACCTTGGGTTTATTATGAAAAGGTTAAGCATGCATAGGTTCATTATGAGGTTTTCACAAAGATATTTATCCAAGGTCTATGTCTTTTATAATGATTCTTAATGCATGTATGCAACATAATGGCTCATGGATGCATGGCAGGACTTTAGGTAAATCAAACAAATAACAAACAACATATAAGTGGCATGTAACTTTTCTCTTGAACATCTTTCCTTTTCTCATACTTGTGACACCAATCGTAATAGTAACCGCACCCTTTAACTAGGCTATGAGCTCATACCTTAACTAGTCGTCACTATTTCTTACTTATCCTCTTGATAAGCGAATCATAAACATAGTCATATTCATCATAATCATCATAATCCCGACTCCCAGAGTACGGGTAGGGGCCTAAGGATCACCCATCATGGGACTTTTTCCTTCTTCGAAACGCATCGACTTTAAGACCAGCGACTTTGTCGCTTTGGAGGCTAATGTCTATGCCCTCACGGTTTTACCTTCTCCTAGAGCAGGAGAAGTACGTCTCGTGTGTCACCTTAACATCATATATTTTTCCTTCTTCGAAACGCATTGATTGGTTAAGACCAGCGACTTTGTCGCTTTGAGGCTAATGCCTATGCCCTCACGGTTTACCTTCTCCTCAGAAGGAGAAGTACGTCTCGATATATCATCGTTAAACATCATTTTTCTCAAAAACTTTCTTATATCCCCCAAATTTGATGGAAATTCGCGGCATAACAGCTACTCTTCGAATTTTCTCAAATTTGAGTTATGCCACATAATTTCAGTCACATGCATCATTTTCATGGAACTTTCTCATTTCAATAACTTTCTAGTTCACATGAGCATATTTCTCAATTTCATTCATATTTCGAAATCTTATGCATCTTAAATATAACATTTCATCATATCACCAAATCACATTATACACATAAAGTTTCATGCTCAAGGAACTAACATAATCACATCATCATAAGTGTGCTCGAGGTTTATCATCATAATTATACTCTCTCGGCCACCTATCTCATAGTGTCTTATGCTTTGACCCTTACGGGCCTTAAACTTGTATTTGCATCTTTATTACCCTTAAGAGGTTAACACTTAGACTTTCTCTAAGATTTGAACTTACTAAAATCCCATACAGCATGCACATAAAAGGGCAAAAATATCATTTGCTTAAGGGGCTCTAGAATCTCCATTCGTGACCCTTTTTAAGATCCATCTTCGCCTAAGGCTCCATAATTAATTCCTAGACCAATTATGAGGGATTCCTAGGCATGTTCTCTAAGTTATAAACCACTTTAAATCTCTTATCATCATCTTAAACTTAGAAATCAACACCTAATTATTTATGAAGGGATCTTGTACATGTCTTACTAATTATGAATCATTTATCCTTGAATTAATCATGCTAGAACAGATTTGCATTTCTTTGCATTAAGGTGTCCTAGAATTCTCATCTCTAATCCCTTTTAAGTTACTTATTCTTTTCTAACTCTTCTAAATCGATCCTTGCTCCACTCAACATAATTTTACACATTTAACACCTTAGAACAGCATTTATACAGTAGCCAATCATAGAACCAAGTCATGAACCCATAAAATCACATAATCTCTTGGGTTGAAATGCATATAAGTTACTAGTTTTCTCTTGGGACATTTTTAGGAAACAAAAGGTGTTCTGGTAATCGATTACATGTTCCTAGTAATCGATTACCAGGAGCTTAATTCATTCTGGGTTTCAAAACAAGGGTAATCGATTACATGCAATGGTAATCGATTACTTAAATTAACCGTTTCAAAATAAAGAACATAGGGTAATCGATTACACTATAAGGCAATCGATTATAGGGTTTCCAGAATAGGTTATGGGCATGAAGAAGCCATGGTAATCGTTACACTCCTCTTGGTAATCGATTACCAGAACCAAAAGTCCTTCGAAAATCCTTCTGGTAATCGATTACATGGATGGTAATCGATTACCAGACCTCCTAATTTGAGAAAACTTGATTTTTGACACATTCCAAGCTATTTAAACACCTTGAGACCTCATAAAATAGTTTTCCAACATTTTCTTGAAATTATTCATGCATTTTACAAAATCAAACCATTATTGAATCATACCAAAACTCATCCATTTCTTTTTGACTGGAGTTTCCTTTTTAGGATACTTAGGGCAAGTCTTTGAGCTCTAGAGTATTTAGGTGATGACATAATCTTAAACATGCCATGCACTTTATTTTACTCTTCATTAGAAAGTAAAGTGAGATCATAAAATAAATATGAGATGCAACTTCATTATTATCTTTAAGGATTAAGATGACTTGAAATATAAACATGAAATGCAAGTTTGGAAATTTAAATATGGTAATGCAAGTTCATTCATTTACTCTTGTGAAATTAGTGATAGCATCAAAATAAACATGAGATGCAAGACATAAATTTAAACATGAATACAACTTGTTTTTATCTTAACTAGAGCTCTTGCAAGACTTTTAGAGGAACATAAACCTCAACCCATTATGTATCATAAGGCAAGCTTTAGAGTTCTTAGCACCTAGACTTCAAAAGAAATCTTAAGGTTTGAACTTCATCATCAAACTTAAGGAAATGGACTCAAAGTTCATCACTTTGTCTAAATAAAACTACAAGGACTAAGTCATATTCTTTATTTTATTGCTCATGGGCTTCAATCTAGAGTAAAACTCTTTGAACGGCCGACCAACTTTAAGGTTGGCAAGGGTAAGTTTAGAGCTCTTTGAAATCATAAGATTAACTTTCTTAACAAAACTTTTGTGATCTACTTGACATATCCAAAGAAGAAAACTGAAGTCCTTAAGGAAAGAGGAAGAAAACCGAAACTTAAGCCAAGAAAGAAAGGAAATCCAAGCATGTATGGTTCAAGACAAGTTGTTTCAAGCTTTAGAGATTTCTCACATGACAACAACAAGTCATTATCTTGAAACCTCATCATCAAGCTCATATTCTTTTATAAAAAGGCCTCTTGGTCGAAAAGAAGGGGAAGGGGAAAAGAGTTTGAAACCAAGAGAAAAACTAGAACTTTCTTAAGAACACAAGCAAAAACATTAAAACAACACCCCTACCTTAAGAAGTCTTGAAGAGAGATGGAAAGCTTTGTTTCTTGAGAAAAAGAGAAAGAAATCCTTCTTGAACTTGCTGAAAAACTCAGCCAAGGGGGAGGGGAAAGGGCTCTTTGTGTTTGGAAAGAAAGTTGGAAGCTTGCTCAAATGTGTAAACATTCAAAGGGCTTTCAAACTCATCTATTTATAGAAGAATGAAAGCTTGTGGATGGCTTGGGAGGGGGAAGGGTGACCGGCCAAAAGAGAGGAGAGAGGGAAAATATCTCTTGGCCAAAGCATTGTCTTAGGCATGGTGTTGGGCATGGGCAAGGTATGGGCAAAGCATGGCCTAAGGTATGGGCTTGGAGTGCAACAAAAATCAACATGTGGCACCATTTTAGGGGGATTTCGGCCACCCTCATCAGCCAAGGGGGAAAGGATTTTGTTCATGTAATTGTGGTTTAAGGATGTGTTTAAGTGTGTCTTTGATTAGGCTTTTGATTAGGAGTTTGTAAGCAAGTGTTTAGGTGAGAAAATGGTTTATTAAGGTGGTTCAAGACTTGATTAGGAGGGTAATCTTATTAGATTAGTAATTTAAAATAATTCCTTTGGTCAAATGAGGTATGGCTCAATTCCTTAAATTAAGGAATTGGAGAGAGAAATACTATTTAAGATTCCATGACTAGGAATCTTGAATTTAAAGAATGCAATTAGAGTTTATCTAAGCAATCTTAGGTTCTAATTAATCTTAATAAATTATTTTGACTCTAGATTAATTATCGAAATAAACCAATCTTCGATTAGAGCCTAATATTGCTTAGGTTTGCTTAATTGCGTCATTAGGCTTACTGTACACTGTTCTAGGGGCAAAATGGTAATTCTGTGCTAAACTCCCGGACCTTCTTAGGAACTAAACATCAAACATTGCTCATAAACATCATTCTAAACTTCCTGGAAAGTTTGGGCTCAAACGACACCTTTTACCCGTGTAGACAGGAGGGTATTTTGGTCATTTTGAGTCGAAAGTTTAGAAAACGAGATTTCGCCTCGAATATCATTAATAACAACGTAATCCCCTCTAAACATCAGTTGACCCATTCGAGGGTTGCCGGGGCAAGTCCTGAATTCGGGTAAGTGACCTCAGGGGCATTTCGTCATTTGTACTCTGCGGAAAATTGGGCGTTAATGGGCAAGTTGCAAGACCCCTTTAGAGAGTCCTCTGAGATTGGGCTAAGGTTTGGGGCTCATATTTCTAGTCCAGGTACAAATTCTAATACTTAAAACTTAATAATTAGGAGATTATAAAACCTTTGATAAAATACAATTGAATATTATCATTTAATTAATTAGAAATATAGTGATTGAGTAAGTAGTATAGGAAGATTTAGGCTAAAACATAAGACTATACAAACAAGTAATAGAAGGCCTTAGAACTATAGGGTGACCTCATGAAAGGACATGAGGCATCATAAGCAACTCATAAGATAAATTATTAAGAGCCTATAGGAGAATATCACACGACTCAATAAAAGGCAGAAAGTAAAAACGGAGTTAATTGCTTGCTCCTAATATACCAAAGTCAATGCTCATATGAATTTATGTGATTTTGTGTAATAATAAGCATGAGAGGCACATGATGAATGTGCATTAATGATATTCATGATATTATGATGTGATGAATATAATGTGAGTATGTACATGAAGTTATATGTTTGAAACCTAAAACTATGGAGAAGCCTTGGTGTAGCCATTGTGCTATTGAAATTCCGTGAGTATTATTTTAACGGCTCTTCCAAGTTACCTTTGAGTGTTCTTTTAAAAATCTCTCCAAGCTATTTATAGACCAGTATCGGGTCGAGTTACAATTAGAGATTGAGAAAGGGGTTTGTGTTTGGATACACTCATCACAAATCACACTTAAAAGTGTTTTGATTTTCTATGAAGCACTTATTAATGACTTCTTAATAACTATCGGAAGGGGATATGAATGTAATACAATACAAAGCATATTTTTTGCTTGAAGTTAAAGAAGAAGACCAAAGAAGATATTTTCAGCATTTCAATACTTGGGTAGTTTTTCAAATCTTCAACTTTTCACCATCTAGCCATATATATAGACATCTTAAGGATAGTGCCATTATGAAATTGAGCAAAGACCTACGTATAAAATGTTTCTATTTGTCTTATACATTGGCAGGATCAAAGAGAAACTTTTCTTCAATGTACATAGGATCAACAGGAATGCGCCAAACTCAACCAACTCTACATTATAGAGACACGCTTTGAGATATTTGTCCTATTTTCAATGTCAGCTTCTTGAGGAAGTTTCCAATTTCAAGCATGATTAGAGCTTGCAAAACAAAAACCATGACATCTACCCAAACTTAAATACATTATTGTCTCATATAATAATATCAAAATAGTAATGCATAGTCTAAGGTCCTGCATGTACACTACTAGAGAACTTTACAACTAACAAAACATAACTAAGCTTCACTTTAAAGCCAAGCTTACAACGGATAGTTGTAGCTCTATTGAGGATGAGGAACTTGAGGAATAACTTAATCCACACTTATATCTATAAGTGGAGGCGAAAGAGAGGTGAGCCATCGAACTTGATGAGTGGATTCTTACCCATAACTCACATAGGCAACAAAAGGAAATTGTCATGACCTGGTTTGGAAATGTGACTGGCACGTGAGAAAGCCCATTCTTACGTAAGCCTCATGGTCATTGAGTCACACTATATGCATGATTTAATCATAATTTCCATTTTCAAATACAAGTCGCTTGTATTTTCAAATCATAGCTAGTAAACATATATTCATTTCATAAATTCAGTCTAACCATAATCATAATGTGTGCTAAAATCGAGTTGCTCTTAATACAAAAAGAATCATGAAAACTATGAATTCATAACTACAAATCATGATACCAAAGACTATGTATGGTTTGCGATCCCCGGCACAATACTTGAGCACTCTACAAAAACATACTAATGCTTCAGTACAAGGTGAAGCTCACCAAGCTAAATAACTATAGCTCCTAGGAGGAGGATATGGAGGATCTGATGTAGCCACTATATTTGTAAGGGGAAAGGAAATGAGGGGTAAGTTTTATCTAAAACTTAGTGAGTGAATCCTCACCGTAACCATGCATGGGATAAGAAGAAAGATATATAAATAATAATGCAACATTCAAAAGTTACTTCCATTTATAATGCATAATAACTGATAATACTAGTTCATAAAAAACATAAAGAAACATTTTTTCCTTAGGAATTAACAGAGACAAAATATCCAATAACTATAAAGCGGTGCTCATCCTCATGAACAAAAGCACATATATGAGATTTTACGATCTCTCATGGACTAATATGAGTAAGGATAATTTGCCCTCGTGGGCAACTTTGTATATCAAGGTTAACGATTTAACAATTGTTAACTCAGCTCTTTTTATCTAATCAACTCCTTATTCTAAAATCATGTTGTAGCCAAAAAGGGTTCTATGAATCTAGGTTCAACTATACTTAATCATCATGTATTAGTCTACTTTCATGATCCTAATCAAATATTACTAAATCTTATCATTATAAATCATGTCTAGGATCATGAAATAAATCAAAATTAACAATTAGAATTCATGAATGGTCCCATGCATTTTGGAAATCAATAATTTTTGTGAGTAACTCTAAAATGTATTATCTAATCCTTGCAATATATATAAAATTTACATAATCTCAAAGCTCAAGTTCTAATCTTCTAAATACTCAAAAATGCCAAAATATGTTTTCTAATGACCAAAATAAGGCCATAGGATCAAACCCACTCACCTGGAAGGGTGGAATGAGAAGTGCCACCACCTAAATAGCTTCAAGCAGGGATAATGCCAATGTCTACCATGGAAGCAATAAAACTAATAAATAATCTATGACAACTCTAAGACAACTCAAAATCAACTCTATAATATTGGGGAAGTACCCAAACTTGACAACAATAAGAAAATAACAATACCCAATTCAAGAACATGAAATGGAGGAGAGAAAAAGGCATAAACCATAAAAAACCTCTTACCTTGAAGCTTGAAGGGGTAAGATTGAGTGGAGTTGAGAGTAGGGAGGTAGAAGAATGTTTGGAATGCTAGGGTTCTCAATTTGTAGGTGAAAACACAAATGGGGAGGGTTTGAATTGTAATCCCGAGGTACACATATCTCAAATAGAGTTTAGTGCAGGTACACATGTCCCTAGGCAAATTTGAGGCTCCATAGGGTTCCTTGAGACTTACTTGTGTTGTTGGTAGGTCCTACTTGAATTATAACCTCAAGATATGAGAAAAACCTCTCTAGAGAGAACTAGAGTGGTCAAGAAGGATAAGGCGGTGCAAGTGGAGAAAGATATGCTCTTGGAAAGTGCCACAATGCTCAATAAGCACTGTAACTCTCCGCGGTAAGGTGGTGCCTTTTTAGAATGCTTTATATGAGCCCAGGAGCGCTCAAGTTTTATAAAAACCCTATTTTTAGGGTCCAAACCATCAAACACATCCTCACCCCCCTTTCTCACAGAGAACATGACTCTCACCCCTCCACACCTTATTTCTTCACTTTTTCACTATTAAACTCCATTTTTTTCCTTCTAAAGGCTCAATGTATGTATAGATGTTGATTTTATCTCATTCTCTTCCAATTTTTCATGTTCTAAGGGGTTGAATCTAGTGTTCTTTATGGTTTTTATGCCATGATGATCTTTCACAATGAGTAAGATAAAATTAGGGTATTTAGAGGTTGATTTGGAGTTCTATTGCTTTTATGTCAGATATTGCCATCATTTATGCTTCCAAGGGTCCTGTTGGTGTCAATCCTATGTATTCCATCCCTCCAGGTGAGTGGGTTTACACGTGTAATCTCTATATTGCCCATTAGAATTATTTTCATGAAACTATGAATTAAAGTAGGATTTTTAGAGATTACTACAAGATTGAGATTTCTCCTGATTGATGAAACTGTGATTTTCAAAATAGCAAGAACTATGTTTTGAGAAAAACTCATGGGACCATCTTTGATGAAATGTTTTTATGTGAAGATAGTTATAATTGTGGTTACTAGAAATATATGCTTAGTAGAATGATTTCTATGTTGAATTGATTATGAATATGATTATTGGAAAACTTTATGATTATAGATAATGTTATCATGATTTTGGAGTATTCAAGCCTATGAAACTATGTTATTAAAAGATGATTGAGAAACTCAAGATAAAAGAACTTTAGAGTATGAATCCTCAAGACTTAGAATAGTTGGTGGCTACATATTCTGTGGATTGAAATCATAGTGTCAACAAACGGTAATCCCTTGAACATGATTTCATAGCCACAAATATGCTAAGGTCTTTAGAGTTACATGGATTCAAGCTCTTAGGGTATTTAAAGATTTGGAGAGTTTTTCAGATTTATTAAAATTAAGAACAGACTAGTTTAGATAGTAGCTATAGAGAAATAACCATAGTTAATGCTGAAAAATGATCATTAACCTTGGTACCAAGTTGTCCTAAAAGACAATCTCACATAGCAAGAGAGAATGAAACCTATTTAGGTGTCCGAATTCAGTTCTTAGGAACCACAAATTAGAGAATTATTAGACCAAGAATAATAGACACAATAGACATTCATGTTTCTCTATTAGGATATTATTATGTGAAATTTATGAAAAACCTAATTTTGATTATATATATGTATATATATGAAATGTTTTAGAATTGTACTAGTGATATTATGTTTTTATGCATTGTTCTTGATGTCCCATGAAGGGGGTTATAGGTGGAAATTCACCCATTTAATTTTGAATGAAACTCACCCATTTCCTTTTTCTCCAATTTCCAGTAGAAGTGGCTATGGGTCTTTCCAGCCATCATTGTCTCAGCGAGCACTAGAGCTCCACTTGTGAGCTTCACTTAGGTGAAATGTTTATCATTTTGTTCTAGAGTGCTGTATTATTATTGTAGGCAGATCCCAGACGTAGAGCATGTTATATAGTCCATGCATATCATGATGCTACCTTAATTTGTATTTATAAAATTTTAACTTTCATGGTTATTTTGTATAAACAAACTTCATTTATTTTGTTGTTATTATAACTTTAGACTTTAAATACGAATTATGAGATCATGATTTTGAATTATCTGATTTAATGAGGTGCTTTATATGTAGGAAATGAACTAAGTTTTAAATGAATTTTGAATAATTGTGCATATAGCAGGTCACGAGGTTTACATGGGAACATGATTCCTCACATGGTCACGTACCCAAATCGGGTTTTGACAAAGTGGTATCGGAGCATAGGTACTTGTTTCCCTGCATGGTCCTGAAGCTAGTGTCCACAAATGGCATGATGTTTATGTGAATGAAACCGCGGCCATTCGCACTAATGTGGTGCTATTTGAGACCTATAGGAAGAGTCAATCATGTCTGGTTTAGTTATACTTTTTTATTCTCTATAATTCTTGATCCGATCCTATGCTTCCCCCATCTTCTTAGGTGAGCTATGCCATTTGTGAACCATTGTCGTTACCTTACAACAGTCATGTTGAATCAAGTAGTATGAGTTACACTTGGCTTCTCGAGTGGGCCATTTTGAGTTTGACGGAATTGGTTAGCGAGCACATTAGAGATGGAATGTACCAACAAGAGATATAGTCAAACATGACTAGCTTAGCCAGGGGTCGCAGTAGGCATTGTTGGTTGGGGCCACCTCCTTAGTGTCCTCTTCAATGCGTTCTGCCGTTGCTCGATCCAGGAGTCAAGGAAACAACCAATCTGAAGGGAAGAGGTCAACGCGACCTCATTAGTCCCATCCAGTTTGTAAGATATGTAGAAGGCATCATGGAGGCTAGTGCTTGGCACTTTCACATGTTACGGATGTAGGAAGAAAGGGCACAACAAGAAAGATACCTGCTTCTCAAGGAACAACTAGTCAAAGGTTAGAATAGTCCAACATTCTAGTAAGCCTTTCCACCCGTCAGTTGGAAGCCATGCAACTGCCCGACTGATGGAGGTTCCCATACCACTGACTTAGAACCAACAGGTAGAAATACAATTAAATCAAACCAGGTTTATAGGCATTTAGTAGGAATGGTGAATGATTTTGACTTTTGAATTGTTTTATGCAATTTTGATGCCATAAATTGCTTGCATATGGTGTTTTAAAGATGCATGGTTTCATCATGTATATGGAAAGTTGAGTCTTGCACGATGGAAATATAGAAGGTAAGGAACACTTGTCTAATATGATGCATAGTATTTGATTTGTTTTAAATTGGCATGATGATATTGCATGACTTGAATATGGTAGGCCTCCTCTGTATATGAATAGTACGATAGAAGCTGAAAGCTAGTTGGACATTCATTTGAATCATTGTGCATGCTAGTTGTATTTGATTATACTAACTGTTGTTTGTTGCTCCTCTTCTAATTATATGTATAAAGTGAAGTGTTGTAACTTATGAGTGTTTCCTTGATCATGATTAAAATTCATAGGAATGAGTTATTAGAAGTTTTCATTAAAATATAAATAACAAATTTTAAGGTGATAATTTATAACGTAAGAGAGGAAGTAACGGAATTACGTGATCACATGTACATGTAAGAGGAATTATAAGGTGTTGTAAGATGTTTCAAGTGCAAGATAATAGAATTTTCATACTTAGTGCTTTATAATAAGTGTCATTGATTTAAAGTAAGTGTGTAGATAATTAATGTTGAGTTCCATGGGTTGATATTGAATTGAGTGATATACATGTGCTAAGTAATATAACAAACGTTCCATGCTCTTATTTTCTTGAATAAACTAAAGTGCATGAACAATATTTATGTTGGATAAGCATATGGTTTCATATAGGTAAGTGCTCATTGTATCATACCTTTAGTATAGAAGGTAGAATAGTTTTCCTTTACATATCTTTACTTTAGAACTTATGTTAATTAGCATCAAGTTTTCTGAAAAGTTGCTATGTCGCTATGTTTATAAGCTTGATATATGATTAGAGATGGTGCTTTTACCTGATAAAGGTATAGAATGTGTGTGGAACATGATAGGAACATGATGCAAAGTGTTGATTAATTTTAAATGTCTATTGTATGTTGCATCATATGAGCATGGTATGCATGTCCATTATAGAAACAACATGGTATAAATTGCTAGGGGAATGTTGAACAATTATTGGATTACGCGCATGTTGATTGCATTAGATGACTTTGATTGACTTTGTGACTATAATCTGTGATCCGAAAGATAGAATAATAGGACAACATGATTATATGCGTAATTATAAACAAGCTAAAAGAACGTCTTTAGAAAAAGGATTAATTTGAATATAATGAGCTCTTCGTGCTAGAATGTACTATTATGACTGCAATGGAGTGAAACAAGAATATGAATAGTTAGTTTTGAACCTTATAGACTAAGAATTGGACCAGAAAATATTTGTACATGATATGATTTTTAGAGCCTTGGAACATTAATTTCACATGTTCTTATGAGAATTTAGCAAGTCTTCTTAGCATAAAGACTTTAATAAGTGAATGATGTGTTTTTATTTGTTAGACACATGGTTTCCGCATGTGCATACTTATTCTGTTATGTCTTTGGAACAAGGAATAAAATAGCTTCTCATAATATTAAAAACTCATATTTAGCAATATCCTGTTTCTTTAGTTGCTATTATGTTGTTATGATTATGAGCTTAATATATAACTGAAAATTTTGTTGTACTTGTGCAATGGTTTTATAAATGCTTAAGGTTTTGATCAATGTTTTGCAAGACTTTAGCTGGAAAGATTTTCTCAAAAGGGCTTATCTATGAAGATTTGATTCTCTTAAATGTTTTATGTTCTAAACAGTTTTGTTTTCACTAAAGCGTTTTATTTGGCCTAAAGCTTTGTGGATTGTATTTTCTATTGATAAGAAAATAAGAGACATGTTGGATTATATAAGTATTATGCATGCTGGTTGATAACTTCTTTTAGCAAGATTTAAATTTCAGAAATTAATGATAGCATGCATGTCAATTTTATCCAAGAAGTATGCTCTTTGCTTTAATTGTATAAGAGTATGTGATGTGTGAACATAATTGGATGTCCAGAATGTATGTTATCATGGTAGGGTATTTCAAAGGATTTAGATTAAATCATGTTGTTTGTGACTGATTGAGTGATGCGTATGATAGTTAAGGACTAGATGTATGAATATAATACTTGTCCTTGTATTTTCTACGTGAACGAATAAAGTAGTTTCATTTCCATGCATGACACGCGCATTGTAATACCCTTGTTTTAAATAAAAAGGTTACAAAATATTTCAAACCAAGAAGGGTGCCAAGTTATCCTTATCTGTTTAGGATCCTGAATTTCACTAAGTCTATACCTACATGCCTTTGAGGGCTATATAATAGAACCACTTTTTTGGGACCAAAAATCCTGGTGATTGTTTCCTAGAGAAAAATAATTTAAAGAGTGATTGTAATGAATTTTATGAAACCTTTAAACATTTTATTTTTAGCATACAAATTTATAAAATCATAAGAATTTCTGAATTTGAACTAAAATCCAAAATTTGGATTTTAATTTGTAGGACTTTGATTTTCCTAATATTTTATTTGAATCCAAATAGGGGGTAGTTCCTTATTTACATTTATGTTTTAAAGTTAATGGAGAGTAAAATAAATGAGGACAATAACTTATGTAAATAAGTGAGTATTGAGACAACCCAATCTAATACATTTGACCTCCTGAAGGCCCCAGCGGTCATATGATCATCCAGGCGGTCGAGAGTAAGGCGATGCGGTAGCCCCGGGTCGGTCATTTATCGCCAGGCGGTCAATAGTCTTATAAAAACCTCTATTTCGGGTCCAGACCCTTCCAAACACACCCCCACACTCCCAAACCCTCTCAACTTCAAAAACCTCTTCAAACCTGTTTCTCTCATAAAACTCCATTTTCTTCTAATTCTTTCAAGTTTAACTTAGAATATTCTATTATCTAAACTTAAAGGTATGTTAGTTTCTTCATTTCCTTTGAGTTTCCTTGCTTAGAGGGGTCCCTATACTTAGGGAGAGGAGTTTTTTACCTTGTTAGAGATGGATTCTTGGGTATTTTGAGGTTTTAGAGGTTAATCTAGAATTTTATTGTTTTCATGTTAGATAGTGGTGTCATCTCTCTTCTTTAAAATTCTATTGGTGTAGATCCTTCACGTTCACCCCTCTAGGTGAGTGGGTTCACACTTGTAATCTTTATGTTGTCCATTAGAGTTATTTTCATGAATCTATGACTTAAAGTATGATTTTAGAGACGTTGTACAAGATTTGAGATTTATGTTGATTTATGAAACTGTGATTTTTAAAATAGCATGAACTATGTTTTTGAAAACTCATGGGACCATTATTGATAAAATGATTCTGATTAGAGTTGGTTTCAATTGTGATTATTAGAGATTTATGATTGTTAAAATGTTTGTTTTATTTTGAATATGGATTAGGCAAGTGGTTACCAGAGAGTGTGAGATTTTAAGGAATGTTATTATGATTTTAGAATTTTCAAGCTTGTGAAAGAATGTTATTGAGAAATGACTTAGAAACTTAGATGTAATGAGGGTTTTTGAGCTTGAATGTTCAAGATTCAGAACACTTGACGGTTACATACTCTGGAGGTATGGAATCACAATGTCTACAAGGGTGATCCTTTGGACATGATTCCATAGTCAGTTATGCGAAAGTCAAGCATCGGGTGGATTTGAAGCTCTTAGAGTACCACGAGTTACTATTAATAAAAAATTATTGAAATTCAGACATGAAAGAATTTTAGAGCACGAACTTCGTATGACTCAGAATAGTTAGCGGATACATATTCTATGGACTTGAAATCACCATGTATGATTTCATAGTCAAGTTATGTAAGGTCAAACTATTAGAGTTACAGGGATTAAGAGCTCTAAGAGTACTTAGAGACTTAAAAAGTTTCAGATTTGATTGAGTTATGAATAGGCTAGTTTAGACAATAGCTATAGAGAAACAGAAGAGTTAACGGCTGTATGATCATTAACCTTGGTACCAAGACCCATGAGGAGCAATCTATTAGAGAATAAATTAGTCCATGAAGGACATGGTTCATGAGGAACCATTAAAATCGTCCACGATGGACATGGTTCATGAGAAACTATTAAAAAATTCTTTAGGGCTCTTGGTCACGAGGAACTGGGCACTCACTTTTTAGTTATTGTTTATTATTATGATATTTCAGACTGATATTCCTGTTTCTTTAGGAACTACTATACTATGAGCGTATATGATTTCATGTATGAAAGTAAATTGAGAAAACTGTTTAAGTTATGAAATGATGATTTGCATATGTATATATATGAAATATTTAAAGCTTTATACTATTATTGTTATTATGATTTTATGCATTGTTCTTTGATGTCCCATGAAAGGGGGGTTACAGGTGGATACACTTAACTGAGTTTTGCACAAAACTCACCCTTCTTCTTTATTTCAGATAGAAGGCTAATAGATTCTTCCAAGTCACTACTTTCCCAGCACTAGAGTTTCAGCGGTGAACTTTACTTGGGTGAAGTGTTTGTAGTTTTGTCTAGAGCGCTTCAGATAGTATAAAGCATATTTACGTTTTTGTATATCATAAACACTATTTTGGTTTGTATTAAAAAGTTTAGTACTTATGGATATTTCAAATTAAGAGTGTATTATGATTTATAGACTATATAGAGTTTGAATTATGAAATTTCAGCATAGACCAGTATGATCAATAAACGGGTGATTTGTATGTAGAAAATGAAAATGTGCTTTAAATAATTTTATAATCAGCGTGCATATAGAGAAAATCCGGTCACGAAGCTTACGTAGGAATAGAACTTCTCACATGCCCACGTACCCAGATCGGGCTATGACACGCATAGAGCTAAGGAATATTAGAACTCAAGGAGTAGGAATCCTTGTTGTATTAGTTCATGTCAAATATAGGGGAAGAAAACTAGAGTGAGAACCAGAGCATGCCCGAGAATATCATGTCAGAGTGTTTTAGGTATTCAGACTTATCTTTGAAACCCCATGAAGGTTAAATCCAGATTTCGGACCAAATCTTTTAAAGGGGGAGTAGTAATACTCGAGGTACATCTATACCTAGGAGAGTTTAGTGAGTACATGCGTCCTAGGCAAATCTGGGACCACCATAGGTTCCCTGGGACCAACTTGTGTTGTTGGTAGGCTCTACTTGAATTCTAACCCCCAAGATGTGAGAAAAACCTTCTGGAGAGTCTCCAGCGGTCAAGAAGGATAAGGTGGTGCAAGTGGAGAAAGATATGCTCTCTAGAGAGTGCCACAATGCTTAATAAGCACTGTGCTCCAAGTGGTAAGATGGTGCCCTTCTAGAATGCTCGGCACTCTAATAAGCACTATATTTTATTAAAAAAACCCTATTTTTAAGGGTCTAGACCATCAAACACATCCTTCACCCCCCTTTTCAGCAGAATGTGACTCTCACCCCTCCACCCCTCATTTCTTCACTTTTTCACTATTAAACTCCATTTTCTTCCTTCCAAAGGCTCAAGGTATGTATAGATTTTGATTTTGTCTCCTTCTCTTCCAATTTCTCATGTTCTAAGGGATTGAATCTAGTGTTCTTTATGGTTTTTATGCCATGATGATCTTTCACCATGAGTAAGATAAAGTTAGGGTATTTAGAGATTGATTTGGAGTTCTATTGCTTTTATGTTAATATTCTGTCATTTATGCTTCCAAGGGTCTTGTTGGTGTCAATCTTGTGTATTCCACCCTTCTAGGTGAGTGGGTTCACACGTGTAATCTTCATGTTGCCCATTATAATTATTTTCATGAAACTATGGCTTAAAGTATGATTTTTAGGATTACTACAAGATTGAGATTTCTCCTGATTGATGAACTGTGATTTTTAGAATAGCATGAATTGTGTTTTGAGAAAAAGTCATGGGACCATCTTTGATGAAATGTTTTTATGTAAAGATAGTTATAATTGTGGTTACTATAAATACATGATTAGTAGAGTGAATTTTGTGTTGAATTGATTATGAATATGATTATTGGAAAACTTATGATTCTAGAGAATGTTATCATGATTTTAGTGTTTTCAAGCCTATGAAAGTATGTTATTAAAAGATGATTGAGAAATTCAGATATAAAAGAACTTTAGAATATGAATACTCATAAGACTTCAGAATAGTTGGTAGCTACATACTCTGGATTGAAATCATAGTGTCTCAAACGATGATCCCTTGGACATGATTTCATAGCCATAGATATGCTAAGATCAAACTATGAGAGTTATACGTGAATTGAAGCTCTTAGGGTATTTAAAGATTTGGATAGTTTTCAGATTTATTAAAATTAAGAACAAACTAGTTTAGACAATAGCTTTAGAGAAATAGTTAGTGAGTTACGGTTGGAAAAATGATTATTAACCTTGGTATCAAGTTGTCCCTAAAGGATAATCTCATAGAGAGAGCAGAAAATAGAACTTATTTAGGTGTCTGAATTGGTTCTTAGGAACCACATAAGAGAAATTATTAGACTATGAATAACAGACATAATTATACATTCTTGTTTCTCTATTAGGATACTATTATGTGAAGATTATGAAAAATCATGATTTTGATTATATATATATATATATATATATATATATATATATATATATATATATGAAACGTTATAGAATTGTACTAGTGATATTATATTTTTATGCATTGTTCTTGATTCCACATGAAGGGGGTTAGGGTAGGAATTCACTCATTGAGTTTTGAATAAAACTCACCTCTCTCCTTTTTCTCCCTTTATAGATCAAAAGTGGCTGGTCCTTTCCAGTCATCATTATCTTAGAGCACTAGAGTTCCTGGTGAGTTTCACTTGGATGAAGTGTTTATTATTCTGTTCTAGAGTGCTATAGTATTATTGGCAGGATCCTGGACCTTAGAGCATGTTATATAGGCCATGCATATCATGATGTTACCTTGATTAGTATTTATAAAATTTTACCCTTCATGGTTATTTTGTATAAACGACTTTATTTATTTTATTGTTATTATAACTTCATACTTTAGATACGAATTATGAGATCATGATTTTGAATTATCTGATTTAATAGGTAATTTGTATGTAGAAAATGAACTACGTTTTAAATGAATTATGAATAACTTGCATATAGAGCATTCAGAGGCTTATGTGGGAACGAGATTCCTCACGTGCTATTCACGTGCCCAAATAGGGTCGTGACATGAATAAAGTTAGAATATCTTTAAACGAAACTATGTCATTTTGCACTGTTCTAGGATCGAAGGGTCCTGCTAAAGTGGTCTATGGGTTACGAGGCTAACTAGGTAACATGATCCGCGAGCGTGACCTCTATCCCATGGAGACCTTGGAGCTATAGCGGTGTTAGAAAGCACCTCTGTATTTCATGCTAACTTTCTCCATCTGGGGCCTTTCAGGCAATAAGAGTTGGGTCAGAGGATCCTAAGGTGTAAAACTTGCATAGGGATTAATGAACCAAGGTATTATAAAATGCATATAATAGGGTCATGAACTTAAACCCACTCCCTATGAGCCACTAGGAGTGTGGTAGCAATACCCACTTGACTTTGGGCAATAGAAATGACACTAATGTCTGCTATTGAAACATTAAAAACTAATAAATAACAAAGAATTTAAAAAGGAACAAATTATGTGATGTTTGTAGGGAAAGGGAACATGAGAAATTAGTGCATAAGGCCACCCTACCTCATAAACTTGAAGGAACATTGAAAAACTTAATTAGTAAAACAACTTTAGAATCACTTAGCAAAGGATTTGAAAGGAGGGTGAAGGAGGAGAAACTTGAGAGGTGGGTGGAGAAACGCTTAGGAGGCATTTAGGGTTTGAAAACCGAGGCTGGGAGTGTGTTTTTATTGTGTAGGGAGTCATTTAAACGAAATTGGCTTTTTGGGGGGTCATAGGTCTACAAACCGCGCTGATGCATGAAAAAATCGTGCTTTGGTGCATTAAATATCACTCTTTTGCACAATAAAAACATGCTTCCACACGTCCACCAAAAATATGAGCACCACTCGAAGATTTAGGGAAAAACTCATCACGCTTCAACGTGAAATATCATTTGTCCATGCATCTTTGAACCACACGTTGGAGCATTTTGGCACACATAAGCCAAAAACCATGGACATATTGGAACTCAGGGCATGCATTGTTGCCTGTCAGCGCGGATAAAACGCACGTCAGCCCATACGTGGTTCGCTTGTCCGTGTGATAAATTGCACGTAAGCGCATTTATGCAAATTTCTGTAGAATTTGCAGAATCTGCCCTGGGTTCATTGGGAGGCACTTAGCTTCCAACTCGAAATGGTCTTCCTGCGACACCTAGACCTAGAATATTACAATCTAGAAACTTACAAAGCCAAGAATGTGGCTTCTGAAGGATGTTGGAGCTTACAGCAATGACTAATTTTTTTTATGGTTTTTTCATCTTCTTCTATGTTTTTACCTTTAATTTCTTCTTGGATGCTTCATTCTTTTGTGAAGTTATTAGTCTTTTCAGGGTTTTTATATTTTTTATGTTATATTTTTGGATAAATTACTCACCTCCCCTAAAGATTTGTAAAAATGCAACTCATACCCACTCTTGTAGGTTTCACTCATACCCTCTCTGTTGTCAAATTTTAAGTATTTATATTGCAGTTACACTCCTCATTCACATAATATCGTTAGTAAACTAAACAAAATGACATTTTTGTGATATTAACTGTTTCTAATTAATAAAATTATAAAAATATCTTTACCCACTCTATTAAGTTGAAGGTTATTTTATAATTTTTTTAAAATTTGTTCATCTCAATTAATCAAAAACTTTTGAATTGAAAGTGTAATGAATTTATGAAATTAGATAAACACGAGCAAATAAAAATTGTGAGGGGAAAGTCAAATAATTAAGGGATATTTTGTTATTTGTTCTTAACAACTTCCCGTCTCAAGTATGAGAACTTTTTATCGTCACCTTTCATTGATAAATGAGATCTCAATAAATCATGGAGAAATCTTTTTATGAATAATTGATGTTCGGGAATAATTTTATATAACTTATAACAACTATGAGAACACATCATTTTCAAGTAATTGGTCGCGAAAACAACTAAATATCTTGAAACAAACTCACCTTAACTTTACATTTACATTTACTTTTCAGTCATATTTCCCTTTTATTTACCTCTTGATCATTGCTATACATGAATAATTACTGGATTTTTGGTTATTTTTATTCCAGGTGTGATTCTCATACCAACAATACAACACTGTTGTGTTTTTGTTTTCATTCATGCTTTGATCAGGTGTTTTAATTCTCCAACCAACGACAATGAGTAAATTAATAATGAATAACAAATATTGTCATTATATCAATTTGGTTTTACCATTTTATTTGATATCAATTTTTTCATATTATATTTGATTGTTGATACTTATGAAATTACATTGTTTGCAATGAGGTTTGAACCTAAACCTCATGCATCCAACCCAATTTTAATTTGATATATCTGTTCTAATTTAATATCAGGAGCTTTAATTTGATATCATTCTTATATTAAAATCAATTTTTTCCATTTGAAATTTAATATATGATATTGGTAAAAATATTCCTAGTTAAAATTAATTAAGTAATAGTTTTAAGTTAATTTAATAATATTAAATTATATGTACATTACCTTTTTATGTTTTATTGATTATATTATCTAAAATTAGTAATACTGATTTATATAAATATTTAATTTAATTTAGTTTAATTTGAAAAACACATTTTCCAAATACACTTTAAAAGCATAACTATAGACTGATTTGTATAAATTTTTAAAAATTATTTATCTAGTTAAAAGATTCATAATAAATATAAAAAATAATCATTTAAAAAGATTCATAATAATTATTTATTCTACGATGTTGAGTTTTTTTAATAAAAAAATGTCATGTGTCAAATCCATGTTTCTCCATTTTCCAACTTAAAATTCAGCCACTTCCATTTACTAATATATTTCTTTTAATATTTCTCTTTCTTTTGATTTTCAATAATAATTGAATTATAATAATTACTACACACTTTACTAATAATGATATTTAAATGTTTCTCTCTCATATCTTAAATCACAATCTCAATTTCAATCTTCAAAATTAATATATGATTTAATTTAAAAATTAAAATGGTTGACAGATTATTGCTTTTTATTAAACATGAAAGTATTAAAGATTAAATTTATGATATTGATTAATTGTAACGGAAATCACTCTATAATTTTGCTAATTTTGTTATTTCTTAATGACAAATATATAAAGAAATTTGATTTTTCTTCTCCAACTCAAAGAACCTAAAAGCCAATATTAAACCTAGGTGCCATAACATGGTCCGGCCAAGTTCAGAAAGATCACATGGTCCACCACATAATTACTAAATTATCCTAAAATAAAATTTAATTCCCTCAATCTCTTTCTTCTGCTTATGTTGTCTTCCACCTGTATCACCGCCCCTTCACCTTTCTTTAATCCCATTCCCTTCCTCACGTCCTCCCAAATCTACCATTGATTGCATTATATTTATACTAGATACATCATTCTTTTGGCTAATAAAAATAATTGATTATTCAAAAAAAAAACAAGGAAACAAACCGGTTCAAACCTTGTATGAATATTCATGGGGTCAAAAATAGGGAGGAGTTTTGGGTTCAAATCTTGATCATGAGGTTTTTTTTTTTTTATCACGTAAGTCATTAATGGGGGAAAAAAAATACCGGCTGCAACAAGATTACATCATTGAAACCTTTGAGTCACAAAATTTATACGAGCATCTATGTTTGAATCAAGAGATTGTTTCGTATTTGCTTTTGCAAATAAGAATAGTTTTAGTTTTGTAGGAGTTAGAGATTTGTGAAACAGAGAGAGATAGGTAGCAAAGGTCAAATGTTCAACTTCACTTGCTGTATAAACTCGGATGGTTTTTGAGACGAAGACGTGGCGATGCCCATGGCGGAGTGGGTGGCGGCAATGGTTTGCTAGTGGCTGCTGGGATGTAGATGATGGTAGAAGACTTGATGGATAACTTAGTTTTTTCCAAATTATTATTATTTCTAATTTGTAAATTCTTGTATATTTTATAATTCATATATTATTGAATTCTTGAATCTAAAACGTACAAATGTCATCTAACAATAGAGATGTGTGGACCATGTGATAATTCCAAACATGGTTGGACCATGTTATCTGGCACCATTAAACCTATAGTATAATATTTTAAATCCAACATATATGATATAATAATTGATAATTTTGATATGAAACAATGTTGGTAAAGTTCTTATCCCACAAATGTAGTTTTGACAACAAATGACTAAACCTAATCTTTTGTTTAGAGAGGAAAACAACTTATGATAAATGTACATTACAAATAATAAATAAAAGTAAAGGACAATTGTTAAATTATATGTGAGTTATATTTGTTCAAACCTATATTTTGTCATTGATAATTATATGTTTTATTATAAAAAAATAGTTCCGACAAGAGGTTGAAGGTTGTTATAGTGGAGAAAGATTATAAATACACAAACCAAACTACAAATATTATATATAATAAAGTTTTTTATGAACTCTTCAATGTATACTTTTTTTTATCTATTTTATTATATAAAATAATTTAAAAATTCTCAATATATTATTACTATACACTAAAAATATTTTTATTAAATTTTTTTAAGAACGAAGAATATATAAACAAACCTGTGCACTGCCCTGGAATTAACTCTAGTAAGTTATTAAAAGAGAGTTTTCTACATAGTTCTATAGCTATTTTAGTCTAAATTAATTAACATAAAACAAAGCAATCAAGTAGTTTATAATAAGCAGCTTGACGGTCTGTTTCTGTATCAGGTCTCTATAGTTAATCCATCTTTTTCATTGATTTTTTGGTAGAAACTAGGAGAGTGATGACAGGTTATCATGACGAAAATGCTTGTTGTCATTGGAAAAAAAAATGTTAGCAACGTTTTCTTTTTTTAATCCGAGTTAGTGACACGTTTAGAAAAATTGTATTTGTGTGTTTCTTATAGTTAATAGTTTGAATATAAACGTATATAAATTAAATCCTAAATAAGGTGATCCCACTTATAATCAAATATTTTTTTTATGTACAGTTACAATTAAATATGAAAAATTATTTTTATCATGAAGAAAACCGCGTCCTTTTATTCAAAAATGGCAGCCGGTGGGTCTAACTTCAGCTGCCTCTCACCCCATTGGCAATCCAAACACATACAACAAAAGTGGGTTGGCAATCAGCATAGGCTATATTGCCACGCACCCGCTACCAAAAAGCATCTCTCTCTTCTCATGCAAAGCGCAACGCAAACCTAAACCATAAGCCACAACTCGAAAAATGGAAAAAGAAAAAGAAAAACCTGGAAAAAATAAATTGTTTCTATATATTTTGTGTTTTCGTATCATATTATCTCTATTCCAAAATCACAAAAAAAAAACCTACAATGCTTGTTTTTTTCGCCATTTTAATACCAGTAGATTCTAAAGACATTACTAGAAATTTAGACAGTCAAATATGATATTTGTTATTATGCTAGTTAAGTACAAATAAATTGTTATGTCAAAAGTACTTAACTATAATGTTTACAAATCAAATTATCATATAACACATAATAAGCTTGAAAACACTATTTATAACTCCAAATGCTCACAGAATCTAAAAGCTGCCTTCCTCTTGGGATTCCTTCCAATCTGAAACAAGAATATAAGATGAGAATGAAATAAATTCTCAATAAAATGAATATCTCTAAAGCCTTTTGAATTATGATAGTTCTAGCTGTATCTATACAGAAAGTACACATTGTCACATCTCTTTTATAAGAACATAATCAGATATCATAGCATAAATAGAATATACTAGCATGTCGTGAAAAACTTATTAAGATTATCATATTTTTGCATTACTTTTCCCCATCTGCTTGTGTCACAAATATTCGAAGGCCTTCTCTTAGGGAATTTCTATTTCCTGGTGTTACTCTTTAATATCGTGATGATAAAGCAAGACGTTTACGCCACACTAACCAAGGCAGGTAACATAAAAGGATCTTTCATCTCTCCCTCTCCTTCTTGGCAGTTAGTAGAGAAGTTTTAAAATGTCTTTTTTTCATTGTTCTCTTGCATAATTGCATAAATTCAAAATATGAGATGCAAAATCTTTAAGTAATAAATAGAAATAAATAACTAAGAGCAAACATGAATCTTCAAATATTATAAATAAATTCTTTAAAATAAAACTTAAAAGTAAGCAGTGAATAAATGGAATATAATGTATAAAATATAGTTAATGCATAATTAAACTTAAAATAAATAAAGTGTATAAATATTCAAGTAGTGTAGGCTTGACAACTCAAAGTAATATAAATCACTATTTAACTTTATCAATAATTAGCAACTTTAGTAAAAGATAACTTGAAATGTAAAAGAATAGTAAAGTAAAATGATAGTGGAAAAATGATTTCAATATAAAGGAATAATAATCCAAAAGAACTGGAAATCAATTAGAAAGATAAATAAATGGATAAATTTTGAAAACAAATGAGCAATATAGAAGATAGTTAATGAAATCATAAATTTACTCATAAGACTATGTAAAGCAAACTAATTATTCCTTGAAATCTCCTAAACTCTTATGAGACTTTCTCTTCAAAATCTTCTAAACCTTTATGAGATTTCTCTGGAGATTTCCTAAACTTTTATGAAATTTATCTGTAAAATTTCCTAAACTTTTATACACATAAAACTACGATTTTGAAAATAATTAGACAATGTAACCATAATTTAAAGAGATTTCTTCCTTACTTTAAAATTATTCTAGAGATAACACTATAATCTCACGATCACTTCTTCTTCTTTCTTTCTCTTCCTTCCACTTAATCTTTTCAAGAATGCTCCAAGCTCTAGACTTGATCTCTTTCAAGAATGCTCAAAGTTCCAACTTGAAAGTTCCACATTTGGAAAGTTCTACACTTGAAACTCCTTCTTCCCATCACCTCTTTATATAGAGGTTCTAAACTTGAGCTCCAAGTTTAGAAACTTGAGCATCAAGTAAGCTTGGCCAACAAGTTTTAAAAATTGATCTCCAAGTAAATTAAATACATATTATTATATTATTATATATTATATCTTAAAGATTATATATATATATATATATATATATATATATATATATATGGTTTAACCCTATAATGTATGAGATAAGATAAAAAATAGTTTCTTAATTATTATCGAAAATAAATGATAATTTATTTAAATATATCTTATAAAAATTGAGTATATAAATTTATTTTAAAAGTAGGTTAATAGTTAAATAATTAAATAAATATACAAAATATAAATATGATATTCTATTTTATATCTTATTTTGAATATCATGTTTATAAGATTGAAAACATCTCGGTAGATGACCAATAACTAACAATAAAGAGCCTATTTTATGAAAATTTTACACATTTCGAAAGTTGAAATTGTTGAATAAAGAAAGAGAATAACTTGATAATTTTACTATATTATGAGCCATTTATAGGGATGACAATGTGTATCAATGATAAAAGGGATATGTCTCACCTCCCGTCGCCATTAAGAATTTTATCTCTCATTCTCATTCCCTTACGGGTCACAATTCTCATTTCTCGTGGAAATTTTGAATCCCTATGGTATTCAAAGGTTTATTAACAAATTTCAAAAAGAGAAAAACTTTAAAAATATTTTACAATTTGAAACATAAATATCCATAATAACAAATACTATTAATGGAACATAATCCAAAATAAAATTAAAAATGCATACATAATACAAATCCAATAAAGATAACTGAAAAAAAATGAAGGTGTGTTATCCTCGTTACCCGTTTAACAAATGCAGACCTCACCCTCATCGATCGTTCCTATGAAGACAAAATATGTCTCTAATCCCATTCCCATTGTGGGTAATTCTTGCATGAACCCACTTTCAATTTTTTTGGTCATCCCTAGCCGTTTATATTTTTTAGGAAATTAAAATATTTAATTTATAAAAACATAAAAATATATTTTCTAATTAATAAAAATAATAATTAAATTTAATTTCTATGATTTCAATTATACATCATTTTCTTGTATATTCTTTTAATAAATTAAAATATCAATTTTAAAATATATATTATAATTAACATGTAATAATTAGTGAAAAAATCATATATGATCTTAATTTACACCATCTCAATTATTAGAGTAGTATATCAATTACAATATTATTTTCAATTAAAAGTAATGTAAATATTTAATTTTTTTAAAAATTAATAAATATTTAGTATCATTATCAAAGAAGTGTAAATTGTGGAATTGATTTTTTAAAATATTTTAATGTTGAAAAATTGAAGGTTTTTTTTCAAAAAAATTAGTATGAAAAAATTATGGAATTGATAGATTGGAATGTTCAAGTTGCAACAAATTAAATAGGGTATAATGAAGGTAGATAGATATATTTTTTAGTGCATCCAAACAAATAAAAGGTGTCAAATAATTACTCTAGGAAAAGTGAAAGACATATCATGATGAAGGCATTCCTCTTTTTTAATTTTTTTTCATTTCACACGATTTTTTGTTGTAATGGGCACCATTGATATTTTTATCACCCGATACATTTATATCTAATCCATTTTTTAATGATTCTTAATTTTATATTTTTTTCTATTCTTAATTATTCTTAATTTTAATTGTAGATTGTAATTTTAATGATTCTAATTTTAATGATCATGTAATCTTTAATAATTGTAATATTTGATTTTATTAATTATTAATAATTAAATTAGAAATTAAGTTAAAAAAATTTGTAGACATAAATATTGAGAAAAGTGGATCTTAAATAACTATATGAATGACACGTGTACCCAAAGCTCCATAAAAGACATGTGTAATAGTTTGCATGAAATGACTCTAATTTCTATTAGACTCACACCCAAAAGGGTGAGCAAAGGGTAGTCCTGAGAGGTCTGGGTAACTCTCGCTAAGGCGACCTATGTAAGTTTAAATTTAGACATATCTTTACTTAATTTTTATTATTATTTTCATTTATGTCACAATCATTACTTCCAACGTGTTTTTTCTTTTTTCTTTGCACACGAGTTCCAACCTCTAGGAGTAGGCCCAGACCTACCAGGCAGATGGCTGATGTTGGGCCCGATGCTGCATTCCTCCTCCTACCAACGAGGAGGATGTGTGGGTCCAGGTGGTTGGCGGTCCTTACAAGGGTCGCATATATGGGATGGGTACTATCAGAGTATATTCCCATCCTCTGCCACTGGGTCAGCTACTAGGGATGATGCCCTGAGGGAGCGTGTCCATGCCCTCAACCATGAGTTGGGTCAGGCCCATTGATCCGTGGTAGGAACGCAAGCAGGCTCCTTCCGGCTCAGGAGCGGCGGGCGGCGGTGTGGAGGAGGAGTTGAGAGAGATCTAAGAGCTTAAACTCTCTGGAGCGGCGAGGAGAACACAAAGAAAGAGCGGAGAAAGCAAAGAAGGCGAAGGCGAAGGCTTCGGAAGATACAGCAGAAGATCACTACAGATGTGATGACCTTCTTCCGGACATACAGGCTTCAGGATCCTCCGACTCGGCAAGCGATCCCCATATCCCACTCCCTCCATCTTTGAGGGCCGTGACAGCACACGCGCGGATGATGATGATGGTCCAGATGATGATGATGATGATGGCCTATGCGGGGCGATGCTGACGCTAGGAGTTTAGCTAGTTTTTATCTAGCTTTATCATTTTTCCTTTCTGGATATTTTTTACATTTATTGTAATTTGTATATATTTTATTATTACAATTTGCTATTTTATTTAATCAGTTTAATTTATTCATTTTATTATTTGTCTTATTTAATATCAGTTTGATTGATAATTACGTTATTATATAAATAAATAAATAAATAATAAATGATAAATTAAAAATCAAACCACGTATTACCGACGAGTATGCTTGTTGGTGAAGCGCAATATTAATAAAGTAAAATTATTTTTCAAAAATAAGCAATCGTCGGTAAACCCATCGTAAAAGAGTTAAAGAATTATTTTATTTATTTCAAAATCCGTCAGTAAAAAAAAAATCGTCGGTATATATATGTCTCTGATGGTTGCATGATGCCTTTTTATCTAATTGTACCGATATCTATGTATTTTAATACTCGTCGATACACGTGTCGATAACTACAGACGGATTTTATTATACCATCGTAATACTCATCGATGGCCTGGAACCGATGGCTTAATGCCGTCCGCACCCGTTGGTATAATTACTACTCATCGAAAAACGTCGGTAATGGAATAAATCCCGCTTTTAGTAGTGAACAACTAACAAGAATATGATAAATTACTCTATAAAATATTTTAGGAAGAAGATGATGTTACGCCATTCTCCAAATTAGGAAAGAAAAGTAAAAGTTTATTTCCATTTTTTCATATCTCAATTTTTTTTTGTTTCCTAGTTATCCATCTTTGAGCATGACTAATCTTTCAAGGCATGAAGCTCTCTAAAGGGTAAATCTTTGGTCACGAAATCCTTTGAAGGTTATCAAACTTAAGAGGTTAAGTAAACTTGTGAAGTCAAATCAAACTCAAACCATAAACTTGACTCATAGACTCATAAGAGTTTACATAGTTAAAAATGTTACTTAAAAAATATATCTTAGTAATTAAGTATAATTAAATTAAATTTTCTATGTTTAATATTGAAGAATTCTAACATTGTAACAACATAAATAAAAGAAATATCATAAAATATAGTCCAATATGTGTCATAATTTTTATATCATACTTCCTAATATAAAAAATTATAGTAAAAAATAACAAATAGACATAATAAGCTAAATAAAATCAATAAATATTGCATAAGATAAACAAGCAAAGTAATTTACCCAATATAATTGACTAATAATTTACATTTAATAGCAAAATCAAGCATAAATCTAAACTCATAAACTTGTTAATAGAATAAGAGTTTACTGATTTTTTTAGTTTTACTTAAACATGTACGGGTTTGACAAAAAGAGAGTTTATGCACAATTTAACTCATTTTTGCATAGTAGGAATGTAAACTTGTAAGGGTTTAAGAGTTAACTGAGAGTTTAATAGCCCAGTTAGTTATTATTAAAACCAAGAGCAGAGAAAATAACACGGGAAGAAAGATTAAGGAAGTTCTATATATTACATGTATATTCTACAAAGAGGTGGTGCCTATTTATAGATCAAGAGTAATAAATACAATTAATCAAATTAAATCAATCATGATCCTAACATTATGCCTAATCTGATATAAATCAATATTCAATAAAGCATATATAAACATCTCGTAATAGTATTGTAACATCCACCCTCAAACTCAAGTGGGTGGTGAGGAAACCAACTTAAGTTTGGAAAACAAAGCATGAAAGTGACCAGGATGATAGGCTTTGGTGAATAGGTCAGCAATGGTCAAGAGTCCCAATGGAGATGAGCCAAAGAGAACCATGAGTGATGTGTTAGCGAATAAAGCGACAATCAATCTCAATGTGCTTGGTGCGCTCATGAAAGACGTTATTATGCACAATTTGAATGGCACTTTGGTTGTCACAATGAAGATCAGTTGGGGAAGATTGAATAAGACTTGGATCATTAAGGAGCCAACAAATCCAAAGAACATACGAAGTAGTATCAGCAAGAGCCCGATACTCGGCCTCAATACTAGAGCGAGCGCCAAAATCCGCTTCTTGCTTTGCTAGGAGATAAGAGAGTCTCCAGGGAGATATTGTCATGATCCGTTTAGGGAAGACTTGACGTTAGGAATTGGGTGCCCATAGAAGCCTCTTAAGAATTATAGCCCTAAGATAATAAGGGATAGCAATGGATCATTAGTCAGATATATTTTTAATACAGAATTCTCTTATAAAGGCAAGTGTAGAACATACTCTATATTTCATATGGCTTGTTATTCTCTTTTTCCTTATATTAGAGGTATCTTGTATATGTGAGATTGAACTTTCAGGAAGAAGAAAGGTGTTTAGAAAGGCATAGTGAATTTATAGCACATAAGAGGATTTTTTATTACAAACTTTTGATACCTCACAATAACATAGAGCTTCTCCTTTTATAGATAACGGAGGCTGATTAAAAATACTTAATTTACACAATACGTATCCAATATATTGATTATAAGATGACAAAGATAAAGTCATGACTAAGACACGTTAGATGATGACTCACTGAACATGACAACCACTATTTGACTAGATGCATGTCTTATCAACAACTAAAGTCATGACTCATTAACTAATATTTGACTAATAAGTCATTATTTATTGTTACAAAGACTTATATTGCTACATCCTTTGTCTTTTTTGAAAATGGGTTCATGGCTAGGTGATAAATTTATGTCCTGGTCATCTTTATTTTCATTTTTTTCATAAAGCCTTATCTTTGTATCTATTGGCATTTGATCCACATCTATTTCTTCATCATCTTTATCTATATCTTGGGAATCTTGCATTATTACACCTACATAACTATTGCAACTGCCACCTAGCTGTCTTCTTGGTGTATCTCTGCTACTAGACCTACTCCTATGTAGGTGTAGTTGTAGTTGTAATCCATTTCTCTCTTGGTAAATAAATGACTTCTAAGGGCTTGAGTTTGGTATAAGTGGACTGAACAACTAGCATTTTGACATTAAGGCCATTTATTTCATGGATGTGAATAACTAATTCTTATTTGTAATGATAATGCTCATCTTGCATAAAGTTTGAAGATTTGGAAATGTTCCATAATGTTTGGCCTGATTTTGAGTGCAGAGTAATGCTGTGGTTGGATTTTGAAAATAGGGTCAATGGACAATATAGACTGATACAAGTCTATTTGCTTAATCATCATGCATTCTCCTGACATTCTAATTATTCAGCTCTGTGCTATAAGTTCTGTTGTCCACCATTCAATTGGAGCAAACCATTGTAAGGTCCTCTATAACAAGGAATGTTTGTTCCTTAATATTTTGAGGAACTCTCTCATCTTTGTAGTAAGAAAAATGATATGAATAAAGCATTGAGACACACTATAACTACCACCTGATTCAAGAAAATGTTTTCCTATAAGGATCCCAAAAACATTTAAATAAGCTTAGTGGTGTGCTTTGAAATGTGAGGAATGAAATCTCTGATGTAGTTTAAAATTCTTAGGAATTGTTGGATTTGCTTTATAGTCATGCTTTCATCTAGAAACTTTGGTAGTTCTTTAGCAATGTGTGGTTGAGGCACATATTTTTCTTCTGAAAAATAAATTCCTAAAAAGTCAACTTCTCTTTACCAAGATTTTATGGCAGATAGCATTATGCCATATTGATAAAAAAATTTGGTGAAATTTTTCCAAGAGCTTTCTATGACTTGCTTCATTTGGAGAAAACAAAAGAATGCCATCAATATAAACAAAAACACTATTAAATATAGGTTCAAAATGTAATACCCATTTTTTAGAAATAAATAAAATGGTTAGAAAATTTTTTCAACCAATAAAGGTGTCTTGCCGTTAACTATCGTTCAAGGTCTTGAATTTTGCTAAGTCTAGACCCTACACTCCCTTGGAGGGTTATATGATAGAGCTACATTTTAGGATCAGAAAGTCCAGGTAATTGTTTCCTAGAGAAAATAAGTTGAAGAGTGATTTTTAACGAATTTTATGAAACCCTTAAGTACTCCATTTTAGCTTACAAGTCTACGAAATCGTAAGATTTTCCAAATTTGAACTAAAACTCAAAAATTAGATTTTGATTTGTTGGGATTTTGATTTTTCTAATATTTTATTTGAATCCAAATGAGGGGTATTTTCTTATTTACATTTATGTTTTAAAGTTAATGGAAAGAAAACAAATGATTAACTTAATGTAAATAAGTGATAGATCATTCTGAACATTCTGAGAGGCGTGGGCAAGGAACATAAGGCGTGCAAGGAAGATCTTTTGCACACTCTCAGTAGCAAGCAACACTCAGGAACTATAAATACCCTCTCAGAGGTCTAGAACACTCCAAAATCATTTCCTCCCCTCCCTCACCCAAAATCTTGATACCCAACCCATTTTCACCCTCCAGACTCCATTTTCTTTCATTTCTTCAAGTTTAATCGCAAATTCTCATCCTAAGGCTTAAAGGTACATTGTTCTCTTGGTTTCGCTTCTTTTCCTTCAAGTTTTCTTAGGTTATGGGTGGCTTTCTAAGCTTCTTAAGGGAGAGAAGCTTTTTACCTAGTTAGTATTGGATTTTTGAGGTTTTAGAGGTTAATCTAGCATTCTCCTCTTCTATAGATAGTAGAGTCATTCGCTCCCTAGAGGTCGATGATATGATTTCTGCATATTCTACCCCTCTAGGTGAGTGGGTTCACATCTGTGCTTCTATGTTATCCATTAGAGTTATTTCATGAAAACTATGATTTATTGTTTGATTTGAGAAAAAAATCCTATAAGGATGGAGATTAAGTTAGTTTATATGTTTTGAACTGGTTTTAAAGCATGAAATGTATTTTTTATAAAACTCATGGGACCATATTGTTGTATTGATTTTATATAGAATTAATGACATATGTCATTGTTGGAGGATTTTATGATTGTTTTAATGGATTCTTGAACTGGTTTATATTTATGCTACGATTTTACACTTAGACATGAAGTGTAGAGAAAAGAATGGAATGATGATTTAGACTCTATAATTTCAGAATATGATATTGAGTTTTTCCTAGTTTATGAAAAGCTGATAGTTTGAACTATGTTGGGAAGATTAATCAAAATATTTTAGAGCCTAAACTATGTTTAACAAAGAGTTTTAAAAAGTTTGATGATTGAATGATGTTTTGATAATCGATAAAAGAGTTTTAGAGCGTGAGTTTCCACGAGATTCAGGAACGGTGGCGGCTACATACTTTGTGGTGGTTTGGAATCTCAATGTCTACAAAGGGTGATCCCTTGGACATGGTTCCACAATCACAATTATGCTAAGGTCAGACTGTCAAGTCGAATTGATTGAAGTTTTCAAAATATAACAAGTTTATTGTTGATAAAGAATAATATAGAGGTTAGAACGAAAAGGATCTTAGAGCATGAATCTTCGTGTAACTTAGAGCGTTGACGGATACATATTCTGCACTTGAAATCACTAAGCATGGTTTCATAGTCACCTATGTTAAGGTCAAATTGTTAGAGTTATAGAGATTTAAAGCTTAAGAATATAAATAGTTTTAAGAAGTTTTAGACTAATTTACGATAGCTATAGAGAAACATGTTGTTTGTTAACGGCAATAAATTCGTTAACCTTGGTACCAAGTATGCAGGCAAGAGTATTCAAAGAAGGGATCTAGTTAGGTGCCCATTATTGTTACACTGTGACTAGAGATTTATATATTCAGAGTTTGTTACGTCACAAATATTGTGCGTAACTAAGGCGAGATTTCTATTTCTCTAGGAGCTATGTTATTATGAGTTTAATTTATACCAGGCATGAAAGTTAATTAATGAAATGGCTTTTGAAGCGGTAAAGTAATCGTTTAAAAGTATGAGAAAATTTATGATTTTAAGCTTATATGATTTTAGAAAGAAGTGAATTGGAGAAATTATTTAGAGAAAAGATTATTTGAATATATATATATATATATATATATATATATATATAAATACGAATGTACATGTAGACGAAATGACTTTGGGTTTGTAAAATGATGATTTGAAAATAAATATATAAAATGTACGTATACTTGATTATGCATGATTTTTGGATATTATTGATGTTTTCTGATTTCATACATTGTTTCCTTAATGTCCCATGAAAGGGGGTTTAAGGTAAGGACATATTCATGAGTTTTAATATCAAAACTCACCCGTCATTTCTCTCATTTTTAGATAAGAACAAGACATCAAATCCTACACGCAAGGAATGCTAAATGGCAAGCTTCACCAGATTGAAGCATCTGATTCTATCTAGATGCAGGGTTCCGTACCTAGGGTATGGGTTGTTGCATTCAGCATATTATGATAAAACTTTGAAGTATTTTTCTTAATATTTCAATGATATGGACGAATTTGTAATCTTGGATTAAAAGACATTATGAGGTTTTACACATGATTATTTTGATTTCAAAGAATAAACAATTCATCTAGAGAAAGTGAAATTATGTTTTAAATAGATTTTTATAAACGAGCATACATATAGGCAGTCAACGGGTCCAAGGCTGACGTAGAGCGTGATTCTCACGTGCCAGTCATGTGTTCGACGAGTCGTGACACAAAAATTCTGGTCATGGCCTTTTGGAAAAGAAAAGGTGCAACTTTGAGTCTAAAAGGTAAGATAGTCCATTGGTAATGGGTATTGGACAAGAAAAGCGTCTGGGTTGGTCTTTTGGGTTTAGATCAAGTTGCAGAAACTAGATTTGAGGCCAAACTTTGATAAGAGATAGGAATTTTGATGTATGGGTAAAGTGAGTGGATTTTTAGTAGAAGGAATTTGTCATTTTTGAGGAAATTATTAAGTAGATTGTAATCAATCACCAGCCTTTTTTTTACACGAATTTGTTCAGATCTTTTATTCACGTAAAAGACTTCAGCAAGCCCAATCGGACTTTATTGGTTCAATCAGTTCTTGCTTCAACAATTGTTTCCATTCTTCAAATGTTGCAGCTTCTCAATGGAGACATTCTAGGATGAACTACTTTGGTTGGGTTTATGTCCTCATTGAGTTTGAAGGGGTAACTCAACAAAAAATTCTTCATTTTTTCACAAAGAATGTGGATGAGTGAAAAAGGTCATGACTGTCTACACTCATTAGTAAATTATCTCAAACTTCTGAAATTTGGAGGTGCATTAGTGAGTGTGAAAATCCTTTGTTCTTTGGTATATGGCTTGAAACTTTTTTTACACTTGAGACCTTCTGGCAATATCTTGAGTTGCCTACTGGCAGTATACATCCATTCCAATTACAATATCTTTTTTGGGTAAATCAAATTACGTATCACTTTGGTCCATATAACACAATAGAAAGAACTTCAGTCCAATTTTATTTTTAGTGATCAAGTTGGTTTTGAAAACCTTTTCATTCCTGCCCTGAAAAAATAGGTTCGGTTTTCCTAGGCAAGGAAGGGAAGATTGCTAGATTTATTAGCGTTCTTTGTGCTCCTAAATCCATATATGCTATGAATTTGATAGGGATGTCATATTTAGATGGAAGAATATGCATTTCAATATTGGCCAAAGGAGGAACAAGATCAAAAGAATCAATCTCTAGTTTTGAGATTTCCTTAGCTCAATTGACTTGTTCGATTATCATGCACAAAAGGAGCTCCTGTCCATTCTATTATTTCATTCATCATGACAGGGAAATGTTCTTCTAGGAGTTTGAGTCTTCCTCTTCTGAACTAAATAGAATAAGTTCTAGTCCTAATATAGTGCTTTCATTTCCTATATCTTGCTCATCATACCAAGACTCAATATCTTCACCATTATCGAGTCTTAGATATTGGACGAGTTTAGCTACTTTCTCTTTTTGTTTAGACAATTTTTTGATCCTTTTTTTTAGATGAAGCATCACTTGTTGCTTTTCCCTTAGAAAAGCTTTCTTTTGAAGAATTTGACTTTTTCTTTCCTTCCTTTTTTATCTATGAATTTCTTATTTTTTGATGAGGACTTATAGTTGCATGCTTTCTTTTTACATTTAATCTTAACATGGTTGTTTTTACAGGCTTTCAATACTTGACTTCTCTCTTTGAACATATTTTCAAAGAAGGTTTGTTAGCTACGTATCTTGTCTGAGAACAAGACATGTTTAATGAATTTCTCCAAGGGTCATGTTGGCAACATCTTTGGAGAATGTTAATCATCCTGTCCATTTTTTCATGAAGCTCTTCAGGAATGGAATTGACATAAGTGACCTTTAAGCTTGGATCATTATATCCATTCAGCATATAAAATCTTTGAGTAATTCTTTTGAAATGGCACTCAATATTAGCCTTCTTTAGGGAACAACATTTCATCTCCTAGAGAATTCCTTTTGGATGCCTTTGGTGGTAAGAGCCTGATCTCCTAAAAATTCTTAGTGGATGATAGTGATGACCGTTTCAACATTGCCAACTCAGTGAAGTTCATCTTGCCTTACTCCGAGGTTGGTATACCATTCTTTCAGTATTCTTGAAGTATGGGCCAAATATTCTTTGATAACCCTGTAAGGGTTTGTATCCATAGCTAACATCTTTGCATCCATCTATGCTTTGAAATCTAAAAGCCTTTTTTCTCCATAAGACTAGAGAGATATCATCAAAAGTGAATAGTGGAGTTCATCTTAGGTGAGAGTATTTACTTCATGAGGATGAAGTGATGATGATGATGATTGCTGATTTGTCTCAGTTTTTATTCCTGGAGTCATTAATATTTTAGTGACATCAATATACTCATTGTCACTAACAGTTCTTTCTTCTTCTTAAAAGAAGGAGAAATGTCGGACATCACCATGGCTTGGGCCGAAGGAAGAGTTTTTGAATCTTTGTTGGTGTCTTCTATTTATTTTTGGTGGGGTTGTGGAGGATTAGGCTTTTCAAGAGGTTATTTTGAAGAGGCTGAGGTAGCTTAAGTTGCTTTTTTTCTTTTTTAACTTTCTGAGGGTGGACTTTTCTTTCTCTTAGGATGGTGGACTTTTGGGAGAAATTTGGTGGCAAGAGAGGTGGAGGCTTGTATGGTTGTTAGGTTGTAACATGGTAGAGAATATCTTGGGTGGTGCATAGTATTCATCTATCTCAGGCTTTCTCTGAGAACTTTTGTATATTTGTACAATTCTTTGATTTGCGTCGAAGCTTTTGTAATTCTTTCTCTTGTTGGTCAAAAGCTAGATCATGAATGTTTCTTGTAGGAAGTTGTTAGATTTCCAGCTCTAGAACTTCTATTTTGGCTTAATGTCTTTGTACTATCTTTGCTATTTTTCTGATAGTGTCCCTACTCTTGCTTCTATAGTTGTAGCATTTCATCAAATTTTTTATCAATCTTTTGCAAATTCAGTTCTAAGCTAGGGAGTTTCCAATTTGCCAGTTTAATATTTCTTCGGCTTGAGATAGAGACTTATCCTGCCTATCAGGGCTACACTTTAGTAGGTTGAATAAATAGTTTTGTTAAGATTTTGGTGGTGGAGTTTGTCTTCCTTTCAGTGTTGGAAATTATGACTCATAGGTAGTTGAGGAGGATGTGAACATCATGCATGGGATTTTTTGGTTAAGGAGTAATAGGACTTTGTGTTATGCAGGAAAAGGAATTTGGTACATTTGGTACCAATGGCAAGAATTAGATTAGGATCATTTGGTGAAGGTCGATATCCTTCTTTTTGAGGATCCTAAGAGCCTCTTTATAGATAGGAAGAGATTTTGCATTTTTTCTGATACCAAATGGACCATTTTCTGGGTCTAACTTTCTTTGTGGCTGACAGGAGGTTACACCTTACACCTTTGTATCCTTTTCCTTTTCTTCTTTATCTTGGTTTTTGCATCAACAGTTATGATGACATCATCCTAATCAGAGAGATCCCATATGAAATGTTCATTTATGTTAGCTAAGAAAATAACATTGCCATTTCCCTTAACAGCATGGATAGGGATTTTTCCTTTGCTTTCCAAGAATGATCATCAGTGGTGGTAGAGTGATGGTGGCTACTAGGTACTAGTGGTAGTGAATTGGAAGGAGAATTGATTGATGTTGTAGGGTAATTTGGTTTTTTAAAAATAATGATTATTGTTAGCTCCAGAACCTTCAGAAAGAGTTACAGCTTAAAATTTTGAGTGACAATAAAACCAATTTAGTTAAAATATTTTGAAAAATGGACTAATATTTTACTTGATTTTCTTGAGTACTTAACAGGACCATTCGTTAGCATATAAGTTCTATCAACAAGTTTTATTTTCATGATATCATGCTTCAACATGTTTTTAATCTTATGCAAAGAGATTCAAAACTTACTGAAGTGAAAAATAATCCTTGAAATGGACTTAAGTATGTGATACACACAAAGAAAGGTTTTTCAAAGCCAGAAACCAAGTTCAGATATTTAGAAAGTGACTTCCATCTTCAAAATGTGAAATGCAATGAAGAAATCTATCTTCCTCTGAAGCAAGTCATGATTATGGTCTTTAATCTTGATGATAAGATTACCAATAAGCTCTGATTGAAGAAATGAAGATCAATGAAAAGATCAGAACTGAATGAACGCATTAGAAAACACATTTTATAGAATGGGAGGGAAAATTCAATTTTCAAATTAAAGTCAAATCCAAAAAAGGACTAATAGTGGCATCTCACCTTTTACTTGGTCAATTCCAGCTTCTAAAAGAAAAAGTTCTGAAATCTCATAGAGAAAGTAAAAAGTAGTTTCTGAAGTTGCACTTGGAAACCTCATTTGATAACAATATCTGCAACAAAAGTAACTCTAACACAGAGCTAATCTTCTAGATTGCATTTCTAAGATATAAAAAGAATATCAACATGAGTCCCAAGGAAAACAAATCAAGGGGCAAGTTTGAAATTAAAGATCAAGTATAAAAGGAAGACAAGTGCTTACAACTAAAGACTTTTTGGCTTAGACTTTTGAAAATCTATCAAGAACGCCAAAATCAAGAATCCTCCTTCTTCTTTTGTAAAGATATTACTGCTTGTAATCAGTTTCTGTTTCTATAAAATCTTTTTCTAAGTTCTTATTAGATAACATCTTCTTCTTGTGAAGGATTGTTAGAAAGAAGGAATTCAAGTTTTCAGGTCATACATTATTTCATTATAAGAAAACTTGAGTGTTTATTTGTTGGAGTGAATCAACCTTTAACAAATCTTTGTTCCCTGATCCTAATGATCATGTGAGGTAGGTTAATTTGGAGAGGTTAGTCAAAGACTACTTGGGAGTGATAGAGTAAGCTACTAGTCACATGAGATAACTTGAGAAGGCTATTGAAAGACTATCTTACTTTTTAGGGTGGAGAAATGGTTGATTAGTGGAACAAGGTTCTTAAGAACTAGTAGCAGATTGAAACCAATATAAAAACTCTCTGTATCTATACTCCTTTCATCTCTTTTACATTCCGTTTTGTGATCCACCGTAATACATTTATGAAAATCTATCTTAACATGTTTTCATATTTTCAACTTAGTTCAAAAAGGTACTTTCTGATCATTTCTAACAAATTTTTCCATTGCACTTCAAGTATACACTTGATAGTCTTTGTTTAAAGTTTTCAGAAATAGGAAAAAGAAGTTAAAGCACGATTCAAGCCCTTTCTCGTGCAACTTTCAACCTAAAATTATTAACTTTAAAAATTAACATTTTAATTTAAATTTTGTATAATTATTATATCTTTAAATCTCAACAATTCAAAAATAATCTACTAGTCATGAATAAAGGACCATGCAACGATCCAAAACTAGGCTGGACTAAATTATCCACCACCTTTCTTGATATATATTAGTACAATGAGATAAGCCTATTTATAGGCTAAGAGTAATCAATACAATCGATCAAATCAAATCAATTATGAACCTAACATTATGCCTAATCTGATATAAATCAATATTCAATCAATCATATCTAAACATATCATAACATTTATAAATTGTGCTAGATCGTGGTTCATTTCTATAAATTCTAAAGACAACAAAATTAACAATATTTTACACCTATATTAACTAAAATACCTCTTGTTTTATTATAAGTTATAATTGTAAGTTTCATCTACAAATGATAAAAAGTATTTTATTCAATCAATATGTTAAATATTGCCAAAATATAATAATAATTATATATATGTCACATATTATCTTTTCTTAGTCATTTAAATTAATGAATTAGATCTATTGGGTTTATTAATGTAATTTTAGTGAATCTAGCCTTTAGTGGTGATTTTTTAAAAGTAAAATGACCTTTTGTACCAAAAGAAAAAAAAGGTGTTGAGTATAATTGCAATATACCTCAGGAGAGGTAAGTGTAATTTCCTTGAAAAAAACACTAACATAAGTTGCATTGTTTTCTTCCATTTCCACTTTTAATAAAGGGAAAAAATAAATTATTTTATAATTTTTAGTATTTCACATCATATTATCTCTATTCTAATAGAAAAAACTACGACTACAACACTCACTTTTTTTCCATCATTCTCTCCAAAATAAGAAAGCAAAGTATTTTTTTTCTAAAATGATAATTGTGCACTAGCACACTTACACCATATATTTACCTCAAACTAGAGGACAAAAACAACATATAGTGAAGGTATGAAATAAGGAAGGGCAAAATTGGGAGATATGATGAATTTTAAATTAATTCAAAAGGAAAAAAAATAGACCCCTATGCACCCACACCCATTGCCCACCATCTCTCCCTCTCATTCTCTGAAATAGAAACCCACCCCCTTTGACTCATTCAAATAACCCTTCATTCTAAACCAACTCTGCATCTTCACAACCCCTTTTTTTTCTTGCATCATAACAACCTTGTCAATGTTCCAGATATGATAATCTTGATGTACTTCCTTTCTTTGCCTTGTCATCCTGCATACCTTCTAGATTAGCTCAACAAAACCATTTAAATTAACACCCAATTTTTCCTGTGATTTTTACTGTCGTTTAGAAATTACCGAATTACCCTAGGTAATTTTCCATATGATTCGAACGACAATCCTCAATAAAGGAATATAACATTAGAAGAAAAGATAGGAGCAATTGTAAGAGTTGCAAAACCCAAATTTCTATACGTGTAAAATGACTAAAATGCCTTGAGGTTATTTTACAGAAAATGAGGATCGTGGGCCCTACCCGTCCTCAAGGGGATGTTTTGATGATAATAAGGGATTGTTTGTGTTATGTGTGTTAATAGAGGAGAAGAATCCTAATTTTGACTCAACGCACGAAATGACCAAAATGCCCATGCGGTTCTTTAACTCAATTTGCGTGCCGACTAAGCCCGAACCTCACTAAAATGTTTTAAAACATATTTTTAAGCTATAATTAATCATTAGTTAAGCTCGGGTGGTCTCGGGCAATTTTTAAGTAAAATTACCGTTTTGTCCATGTCTTTGTGCAGTTTTGTGAATTTTGAGATTTTTGATTCGTATAGTGAAACCTAAGCAATATTAGGCTCAAATTAAAGGTTATTAGATTTTAATTATTAATCTAGAGTCAAAATTATTTATTTACATTGATTATAACTTAAAATTGCTTAAAAACACCCAAATTGCTTACTAATTCACCTAAGCCCTTAATTGCAAATTCTCTAATTTGCAAGAATACCTTACCTACACCTAAATAATACATGGAACACACAAATTTCTCTTCCATGGGCTGCAAATGGCAAAATAATGGAGCCATAATGCATCAGAATATTGTCCAAATTTTTGTGCAAAGAAGAAAACAAAAATACCCTAAAACATGCCATAAAACATGCCTTGAACAAGGAAATGATTTTCCTCCCTTTGTCCTCCCTAAAATCAGCCAACTATGCCTCCTCCATTTGTCCATTTATGAGCTTCAAATCCTCTATAAATAGGCATGCTTAAGGAGTCTTAGAACCTTGCTCATAATTACACAACTTCAAGTTTTTCCAAAGCTCAAAAAGCTTTCTTTCTTCCTCCCTTGGCCGAAATTCTTGCTTCAAGTTTTCAAGAAGATTTTCTTTCATTTCACTCAAAGAAACCAAGTTCTCTTCCTCTCCTTCAAACCAAATTAGGTAGGGAGTTGCTTTTAATCTTAATTTCAAGTATTGATAAGTGTTGTTCTTGGTTAAAAATGATGATTTTATGTACTTTCTTCTTGCTTCATATTTCAGTTTTCCTTCTCCTTTCTTCTTGTATATTTCGGCCTTATGGCCTAGATTATGATGAGACCATGGTTTGATGATAAGGTTCTTGAGTGTTGGTTGCAAAGCCTTCACAAGTTAGACCTCTAAAACTTATAGGTTTCATTAGTTTTCAAAGTTTTGAAGCAACTATGTTTTTATGATAAAGGTCTTGAAAAAATATATTGACACTTATGTTTCATTTCTTGTTAAGCTTTGTTTTTAGTTTAAAACGATGTTTAACAATTTTTCATTTCTAGATGACTCTTGAACTTCTCCTTTTCTTGCCATTTGATTTCAGCCCCAAGGCCTAAGAAAGTTTTCTAGGATAGCTTAATAATGAAATCTTTAAAGCTCACTTTGTCTTGCTAAGATATATATTGGGTTGAAATTATAATTCTTTTAAAGTCTTGAAGAGCTCTAGTAAAGAAATAAAATAAACTTGCATCCATGTTTATGTTTATGCCTTGCACAATCATGTTTACTTTCAATGTCATCATTAAATTCTCAAGAATGAATAAATGAACTTGCATATTCATGTTTAAATTTCCAAGCTTGCATTTCATGTTTATGTTTCAAGTTGTCACTTAATCTTCAAAGATAATAAAGATGATGCATCTCATATTTATTTTATGCTCTCACTTTATTTTATAATGGCTAAAAGAATCAACGCATGGTATGTTTATTTTATGTCATCACTTAAAGATCCTAGAGTTCAAAGACTTGCCCAAGTATCACAAGCAAAGTTGGAACCATGGTAATAAAAACTCTAAAGCTTCCTTAAGATTATGGGAGTCAAAGAATTCATTCTTTAAAAAGTCTTGAGTTTGGAGCTTAATAAGATGTAATAAGAATTCTCTTCTCTCTTCACTAATGGACTCCGCGCTTCTTTCTTAAGATTCTCTCTCCACTTGGTCCATGCGACTACGGCGTTTCCAGTTTCTTGCATCATGTTTATATTTCCAAGTTATCACTTTATAAAGACAAGATTAAAATGAGATTGCATAGCATGTTTATAATTCTAGTTATCACTAAATCTTTAAAGCTCAAGACTTGCTCCTTTTATCTTAAGTGAAAATTTGAATCGTAAAGATTCTTTCAATGTATAAATCGGCCTCATGATTAAGGTAGGCATAAAGTGATTTTAAATAAGCTACTGATTTAGTTCTAAAATTTCTTTCAAGAGTAACAAAAAGAATTAGTTTTTAAAAGAGTTTTAAGGCCTTGCAAAGATTTTACGGGATATAGTATCTTACTTGTACTTAAAAATGTGATTTTAAGCAATTATGTGAGGTTCATGATTCAGCCAATAATATGAGTTTAGTACTACTGTATGATGATGGTTTAATATGTTTAAAGTTGTGATAATTATGGTTTATTGCTAAAGGAATGATTCTATGCATGTTAGAAATAAAACTAGCTTCCTAGAAAACCGTAAAAGCAAGATTTCTAGAACTTTAGAGCATGAAATTTATGCATTCTATCAGAGCCTTTAGTGGCCTTAAGAACCGGATTTTATCATGTTTAGATAAGGGAGAATGATTCATAATTGGTTTAGTAATTAATTTTAGCATAATAGGGAAAGCTGGTAACAAGAAAGGGTTAAAACGCAACTTTAGCATACCGTAAAACCTTAAGAACAACTTATTGTCTATGCTGCCCCATATAGTCTAATAACATTCTTAGGACTTATAATTGATGGTAATAAATCCCTTAGATGCATAATTAATTAGTTCAATAATTAAGGTTGCCCGATTCTAGAGTTTTGGTTGTTTAAGACTTTTCGATAAGGATTTATGATTATGCCTCTTTGATGTTTTAAATGATAAGTCTATGTAGTGATTTGATGCTTATTAAGTATTTGACGTCATTGAATGATTTCGGGCTTGCATGTTATAGTTGTTGTTGCAAACAATGAGAATGTTTATGCATGAAATAATGAAATATTCTTTGTTATTTAAAAATTTACCCTTGTTGCTAAGAAAGTATATTACTTAAAGTGTAATTTGGAAAGGTTCTGGCTAGGAAAGACTTGGTATTTAAGCGTGTTCATTTGTGATCCACCTCTCTTTTGGAATCTCCAGATGCATTATTCCAGTTGGTATATATATTCCAAAATAAGACTATAAATGAGAAAATGTTATGAATGATTATGAATTGAGAATTGTATTATGATATAACATGCAAAGACTTAATGGTGACTTAAACTTATGAGGAAATGATCCTTTGGACCCATCAGACTATAGGTGGTGAAAAGGTAATTCTTGCCCCTAAACCGTTCTTAAAAGGGTAGAGTCGGATTTAACTTATCAAAAGGGATAAGTATATGCTAGTGACGACTAGTAAGGTATGAGCTCATAACCTAGATTACTCCCAAAAGGGTGGAGTATAGGGTGGCCCAGGAAAATGACGATGAAAGTAACTTTAAGTCACCTAAGGAACTAAGTAACGTATTATGTGAATATGATGTTCTTCTATGCATAGTATTTATGATATGATGATGAGGAATATGATGTGGTCTTATGCATAACTATGTTATTATGATATGTGATGAGATATATGATAGGAAAAGTTCATTATAAATATGACATGCTAAGTTTATGATGCATTACAAGACGCATGATTAAAACTAACGGACCTGGTAAAGTATATTTCCGAACATAATAAATGAATCTTAGCATGTTGACTATTTCACAATAACCCTGAGGTTCCTGAGGACGATGATGATGACACAATGCATATGAGGTGAGTACCCTACTGAGACTTTTTATAAGTTTCTTACTCCCTCTTTCTTTCTTTCTTTCCATCTCGTCTTCAGAAAGTAAAGGTGATATTTGTGATTCCCGTTGATGCGCTCACCTGGTAGATATACTTGATCGTGAACCAGCTTATTATCTTTGAGGAACATATCGCTAAACTTTGCGCGTGAGCTTGGATATCTATTCCTATCTCTAAGTGTTATTAGTAGGTGCCGTTATGGATATTTTTCCATCCATATATATTTATGTTTTGTTTGATTGCCTACATCTAGTTTAACTCTGTTGGTAGGCAAAATATCTATGTAATATGTAATTATGGATGTCATATGATGGAGAAAAATATGATGTGTTTTTCATGATATGTCTTTCGTTTTCTGCTTTATCTCGATTATCGTTTATATGCGGCTCATGTTTTCAATTATGTTTTAAGAAGAAAAAATGGCTCATAATTTCACTAAGTATTTTCAAAGCATGATTAAAGAACTGAAGCACAGAGTAAAGTCTAATAATTAATCAGATCGCCTAGGTGTATTGGGTTAATTATTAGGGTGTTACAGCTTTCTAATCGTTAATCCTATTGATGTTTGTGAACAAGTAGTTGATAGTGCTATCTTGCTCGCAAGAGAACAACATGAGGAAGGTGTTCCTCTTGCTAGAAGGGTCCTACTTCAATGAGAGGAACTTGTTGATGATCTGGTGGAATGGAGGAGCGTTCCCCATGAGGGAGCTTGCAAATGAACATGATGGTGAGGATGACATTGTGGAGCAAAGGGGTGGTGGTGCTCAAGATTTGTGAGTATGGAAGGGAGTTGTATACACTTTTTTGTGTGCTTGGTTTACATGTTTCTAAAGTTAAAGTTTAAATCACATGTTTGCTATGACAATTATTAGATACAGAGATATTGTTTGCAATGGTTGTACTTGTAATGTGTATGTAAAGAGGATTTTGAATGATAGGAATACAAGTAATACTACTAGTTTCCTAAACTTGTTTTGTAGTTATCCTCAATTGATTTACAATTTTTAGAATTTGTTTACATATTTTATGAATATGGTTTATAAGTTTTTATGCACTTGTTTATAATTTTTCTGCACATGGTTTTACTTTTGTCCTTAATTGTTTAGTATTTATCCTCAATTAGTTCACAATTTTTCAAAACTAGTTTATAATTTTTCTGGACATGATTTTACATTTTATCCTTGAACTTGTTTAGTATTTATCCTTAATTGGTTTACAATTTTTCAGAATTAGTTTACATGTTTTATGAATATGGCCTACAAGTTTTTGTATATTGATTTACAATTTTTCTCACATGGTTTTATATTTTATCCTTAACATGTTTATATTTGTTCTCAATTGATTGAAATTTTTAGAATAGGTTTACATTGTTTATGAACATGCTTTACAAATATTTTTGTACTAGTTTACAATTTCAAACCTATTTTTGGAAGGGTTTAGAAGTACATTACTTTGCAATACATTACTTGCAATTTCTTGCCGCATTAAATTATTGAGACAATAACTCAATTTTGTCTTTTGTTATACTTTATAAATGGCTCCTTATAAGTCTAGGAATATGAGGAAGACAAAATCTATAAAAGAAATCATTAGACCAAAAAATGTGGAAAATAAAAAAACATGTTTAGATATAACATGCGCTCTCAACAATGCGTCTCTCAGGACATATCACAACATATGAGCAAGAATGGGCATATCGATTAGAGGAGAATAATAGGATAAAGATCGATTTGATTAGTCATTACCTTAGAGTCCCAAAGCATCGTTTCATGACTATAAGTTGAGACAATCCTTTCATGCTAGAAAAAGGTGGTCAATATGATTCGACATGAGAACAACTAAATGCAAATCAGGCTGAACAAAAAAAGGCTATTCAAGTTACCACCCAGGGAGAAGTGCATTTGATAAAGATCCTCACTAATTAAAAAGATTAAGTGTCACTTTATGTGTGTTATTGTGTGGCATTATATTTAGAACCTATTTAAAATTTTGTTGAACCTGTTTTGAAATATTTAGTTCCAATTTTATAAGTTTATCTCCACTTTCCAAGTAATTGGTTTACCCATGCTAAAATTGTCAACAAGTTGTAAAACTTGTAAACCCTTTTTTAAAAACATGTAAAGCATGGGGTACAAAACTTGTAAACTCAACTAACAAACTTGTAAACCCATGATTACACACTTGAGTTTTAGGTTTGTAAACCTTCAAACCATGGGTTTCCCCATACTTTGCACATATTTACACATTTTTTAGCACATGCATTTGACAAATGATACTTATGGTGCCAATATACAATTTGAGGCACAAATACCTAAAGATAATATCAATGCAAGAAATCATAAAAAAATTTCAATAATTGGAAATCAAATAAACCACCACTTTATACGCAAATATTATGGGCAAAATATATTTCAGTATTTATAAAATTCTTATACTCGTAATAAATATATAAACACCTGCATGTCGTATATTTAAGGGTATACACAGGTTATACAAAATTCAATTACACATAATAGTGTTCCCTAATGTTATCTCAACAACCCCATTGATGTGCTATTAAATAAGCCACCAAAAAATAATATCACAAACCAAGTAATTTGTATTAAAAATCCATAATTCCATATATTCTCCATATTAAAATTCCATTCATGATGATCCATCTCAACTTAAACATTAAAATTTGCATAAACATTTGTTGAATCCTCCATTTTTTACCAATTGAGTATAATAAAAAACCTACAACAAAAACAAAAGCCCAAAATTCAAGAAAAATATAGTTGCTATGCAAAACATACCTCAACAAACAAGCATTGAATGCATATATAAATACTTTACAATTTTTTACCACGGTTTATAAATTTTTTACATTAGTTTACAAGTTTTAAACACTAGTTTACAAGTTTTACCATTAGTTTAAAATTATTTACAATAGGTTTGAAAGTATAAATGAAAGACATATCAATTTATCTACCACCACTTTGTAGGTATTTATAACATATTTAAAATTATTAATAACTACTTTATAACTAATTATTAATTAACATGGGTTTACAAGTTATTAAAAGGGATTTACAAGATTTTAACAATGTTTTACAAGTTTTTTATCACGGGTTTAAAAGATTTCAATACGTGTTTACAATTTCTAACACAAATTTATATGTTTCTAACTTAGTTTTCAATAATAACAACAAATGACAACTTCTAACATAGTTATTCTAGATCGTTTTTGCTAAAATTTAAAAAAATCCATATATTGGGACATAAACCACAAACACATAATAATATCAAATGGAAATAATAACCCACATACATTACAAACATAAACTAATTCACAAATTATGAAGAGAGGTAGAAGACGTCATTTTTGTTTGACTTCTCCTCTACTTTCTTTGAGCCGATGGACGAGAGCTGTAAGAAGTGGGAGCGGTTCTTTTGTGAGGGCATGTGAGAGAGAATGAGACAAAAAAAATAAAAGCTTTGGAGGGAGGATAAGTGAGAGAAGATTCTTCTTTTCCCTCATTTAACTCAATAATAATGCAATTCATTTTCTCATAATCACAATATTGTCATCACTCTAACACATACTCATTTTATCCTCTAATATATTTGTATACAGTGTAAGTGTATGGTGGATTTATATTGGTGTACAATTATTATTTTTTTTCATTTTCATATCTCTAAATTCAAAAGACAACAAAATAAAGCATAAATATTTTACCTATCGTTCTTGCGCAAGAAGAAAGGAAATTTCTAATCCATTTTCCTATTTCTTATTTTAATTAATGAGCATAAAATAATTTATATTATCATTCCGTCGTGTATTATTACTTATCAAGATTTAATTAAGATTTTGTCTATAGAAAATTGAAAAAACAAAAGTTACATTCATTTTCATTTTTACATCTTTAGTCCATAGCCAAAACAAAAGCACAGAGTTTTCACTTTTCACTCCATAGAAAATGAGAGGAAATTCAACTTGATTTTTTTATTTCTTTTTATTTTTCAACCTTTTTACTTTTCTCTCTGTGGAAAATTCTTGCCGTTGTAGATAAGCCTCCCTCTCTACCTCTCTCTCTCTCTCTCTCTCTCTCTCAATCCCAAAAGCTAGCCAACTACAAAAGGCAACAGAAAAGCTAACTCCTTGTTCCAATGCCCCAATATTCTGCTCCAAAGCGTCAAACACAACAAATCTCTCTGCAAAACAAAATAATCCAATCATTTCAAACAGCTGCAACAACAACATAACATAACCCAACTGACACAAACAACAAAAATCACTCAATTCCATACACCGCAACAGATAGAGAAGAAAACCTCCATCGTTTCATTTCTTCCGCCGCCACCGCCGCCGCCGCCGCGCCGGAGAGTCACCTTCGCCGTCATCATCCACCGCTCCTTTCGAAAAGGTAAGAAACAAGAAACCCTCAACTTTTTGTCATTTCTGAATTAATTGATTCTCAATTTCACAGCGTGATTGTAAAATTTCCGATTTGGGGGAAATTCAGAATTAATACAAAAAAAAAAGATTGAAAGTCTTACGATTCTTTTGCGATCAGGGTCGGAGCTCGAACAAGAACGACGCCGTTTTCGTTTTCGTTTTCCTTCCCGCTAAGATAATGTCGAGGTTCCCGTTCTTCAACCGTTCCAACACGGTTCACATGGACCCTCCGAACCCTCCCAGAAACCCTACCTCCTCGACCGCTCCGGCTCCCTCGCCGCCGCCGCCACCACCACCGCCACCAGCAGCAGCTCCAATTCCATCCGCGGAAGGATGGTCAAGAAGCTCTGCAGCCTCTTCGAATCTACACAACAACCGCCACCACCACCACCACCATCATCGAAACCTGAAGAATCGCTTCCTTCTTCGAAACTGAAACCCAAGGACTCGATCAATTGCTTGACCCTGTTCAGGCTACCCGACGCGGAGGACCGCGTGGTCGTGTACTTCACGAGCCTCCGAGGGATAAGGCGGACCTTCGAGGACTGCAGCGCGGTGCGGATGATCCTGAAGGGATTTAGGGTTTGGGTCGACGAGAGGGACGTTTCGATGGACGCAGAGTACAGGAAGGAGCTGCAGTGTGTGCTCGGCGAGAAGAACGTTTCGCTGCCTCAGGTCTTCGTGAGAGGGAAGTACATAGGTGGTGCTGATGTTATAAGGCACTTGTTCGAGGCCGGTGAGCTGGGGAAGATTCTAGAAGGGTTCCCGAAGACGAAGCCCGGTTTTGTGTGTGAGAGCTGCGGGGATGTTAGGTTTGTGCCTTGCTTGAACTGCTGTGGGAGCAGGAAGGTTTTTGATGAGGATGAAGGGATGCTCAAGAGGTGCTTGGAGTGTAACGAGAATGGACTCATTCGGTGCCCTAATTGCCATTCTTGAAATGTATGCTTATAAAATCTCTCCTCTGGTTTGGTGGGTGAGTGGTTTTTTATTTTTGTCTGTTTGTTTGTTTGTTGTTAAGGGATTCGATTCAAAGCACTCTTTGAACTTGTTGTTGTTAGTTTTTTTTTTTTTGGGGGGGGGGGGTTCAATATGGGCTTGATGATTATGATGGTTCATAGTTGCTTGCTCCTTGAACAGAGTTTTGTTTTGTTCAAGGGGGATGGGTGATTTGTTAACAAGATTCAGAAAAGAAAAAAAAAAAGAAATTGGGTATGAGTGATGATGATGTGTATATTGTATAACTGCTCGGTGAGGGGGGGAAGTGCTGCTCCTCGCGGCAATGTAAATATTCTAGTGCTGTATAAGGGCTTGCTGCAAGTGTTGGTCGTTGATAGTTAATAATGAAAATGGGTTATTTTAAATCCCTTATCTCTCTCTCTCTCTCTCTCTCTCTACTGTCGGATACATTGTGTGTCTCTGTTTTCCTAATTCTCATGTATTGTACTTTAACGGAACATGGAATGGATAATGGTCACGCACACTCACTGAGACATATATTGTAATGTGAAATGCCATTCTTTCTGGGCAATTTTAAGTAGTGATTCTGATTGTGTTGGCTGCTGTATGGTTATTGATTATTATTATTACCAGTTTCTGGCATTTTGATAGACGGTGCTCTTGTTAGCACAATTCTTTGACACTGAAGAAACATTCAATTTTTTTAATTATTTTTTGATGGATTAAAATAAAGTTCAGTTTTAGCTCTAGTTGATTTCGTCTGATAAGTTGTCATGTCATGATGGAGTGTTCTGAGAAAGAGCATGTTGGAAGCACAATTTTAGGTTTGGAAATTGATATCATCATCACCTTTGTTGCATCTAATAATGTACTCAACAATTAAAGGTTTTTGAATTCAAATATGGAAAGCGAAAGAAACAAGAGGGAAAAGAACATTTTGTGAGTATTCTTTGCTATAGCCATGACCATATCAGAATACTTATCTGTGATATTCCGGCTTTTGATATAAGCTAGGGAAGGAAGATTCTGGTGGTGCTGTATTTTTGTTATTGTCCTTACTTTATTGTTATTTTTATTATTTCTTTGCCCCTGTTTGATTGTGTTCGAAGGTTCTGATTCAGATTTTTAAGTTCAAGATCTACGTTTTGCCGTCTAGTCAATAGCAAATATGCTTGAGACTCAGAAATTTGTAATACTATGCAGTTTTCAAGTTTGATAGTGGTTTTTGAATTAGCAGAGTGAAATTGTGATTCTCTCAAACTTCCACCTCTCTCTAACTTTCTTCTAATTGCTTCTATTTTAAGGTGAACAATAATTGTTTATTGGTTTAGATTTAGCTTCGTTTGGCTCGGTTTTTATCTGTCACTGTGATTTAAATTTCATCATTTTTATTATGAATTAATTTGCTGATTGTATAAAAATAACTTTGTTATTACCCAATAGAATTTTACTAAATAACAAATTATAGAAAGTAATTATTTATTGTTACAATTACCATTTTTCATTTTAATGAAATTCTATTTTTGAAATAATAATTAGGGGTCGTTTTTTCAGATATGAATTTTGAATGATAAAAATAAAGCAACATGTATTAGTGAAATTTTATTAGTTAAAAGTATAAAGTTATTTCATACTCTTAGAGTGTTTTTGGTTAGGGGGTAAACATAGAGTATAAATTTTTATGGATGAGCTCTATATATAAAATTACACATGAACCTCATCCATGAAAAATTTACTTTTATTTTCACCCCATCCAAACATACCCTTAGTGTATAAAAATTACATTTATTTAGTATTCTTTTGGGATTTATTCTCTATCAGTTATCATGTGTTCATTATTTTATCTTTGATGGAAATTATTATATATTTCTGTGGTTTATTTGTTAGTAGAATAAGAAAATCCTGTCGTGAAAAATAACATAAAATAGCATATTTTTCAAGCGTTTAAGCTCCTTACAATAATTCCATTTTGCGTATATTCATGCCCCCTGCTGTGATTTTCATTAATAAATGAAAATGTTACGAGGTTAAATTTTAGGAGATAACGTATTGAAACTTAACTACATACATTTAAAAATGAATAACTTGCTAAGCAATAAAACTAGATTAAACTAAATGAAGGTTTTGTCTTTGGTCTACAACAAAAGGGCGCAAGGAGTTTGGCTATTTTTCTTTTCAATTGAGTTAGAGAGAAGTTAGAATTATGGTGATCGCTTGATTCTCCCTAAAAAAGATCATGTTATTCTGTTTTGTATATAATATAATTGCTAATTAAAATCGGTCATTATTGCCATTGTCTAGTGTATTAAGCAGAAAGCTTTTACAAATTCGGTTTAAGACAGTGACAATGGTAAGGTGATAGAAGGCATCTTTAATGGCATATGGATTCTTTTTGGCCTTGTAATGACATATAGATAAGATTTAACCATTTTGTGTAAAAATGTTTTACATTTTTAGTGTATAGAAATTAATTTTATAGATATTAGATATATCTATATGCCAATAATTAATTTAAAAGTTGTCTAGTGATGGGCAAGACACTTTTTAGACGGTTTTAGCATTTTATATCTAATATCAACACAGTTTTGCCATTTCCATTCTACAATTCAAGGGAGAAACTGACGATCCGTCAATAATCAAATAGAGCAAGCTATAGGATAAAATTGAAATTCAACTCATTGGGGGTTCAATTTCGTTTCTTTTCTTGTACAGGAGTTCAATTTCATTCAAATCATACCTAATAGAATGATATGAGTAAATTTAAGCATAAATTAAAACTCATAAACTGATTAGTAAAATTAAGGGTTTATTCATTCTTCTTAAGTTTATTTAAAGTCACAAGAGTTTAACAAAAAGAGAGTTTATACACAAGTTAACTCATTTTGGTGTGGTAAAATCATAAGTTTGTAAGTGTTTAAGAGTTAACTTGATAATTTAATAACTATAATTATAATTAAAAATGCATGTAAGTTAGTCTATTTTCAGTATTTTAATGAACTTATTTATTTTTTTCTTAGAAATCAATTCGGATTATTTGATAGATCCTAATTATGAATTACCACAAAACATGTTTTTTAAGTGCCAATTTGTTTAACTTTTTAATTAGAACAAAATTAAGAGTTTTTATTCAACAGATAATCGAAAGTCGGGATTGTAACATTGATTACATTTTTTTTTTTTTTTGTGGTTTAGTACTGTGTATGCACTCCTGTAATTTTCGTGTCAGTGACATTATTAGAAAACTGATTTTTTTTACTAGAATTTGCGTCATTAAAATTGTTGTTCTTGGAGAAACAATCCAGAGTTTCTTTCTGTTCCACAACTTCTTTCTTTCTTCTGATTTCTTCGTTGCCGACAGTGGAAAGTTGAGAGCTCCAAAGTCACATTCAATCGCAATTGATGATGTGATGGACTTCTAGCTGAGGATGCCTTAAGATTATGGCAAAGGCAAAGCCAAAGCCATCAATGGAATTCGGTGGATAAAAATATTTACTATGAATTAATTGAAAGCTAAAGTATCAAAAGATTGAACTTTACTTTCTTAAATTATCAAGAGATAGAGGTACCAGTAAGCGAGATATTCTATTATGAAGAAAATTCAATTCTGCATTTAACAAAACAAAATATTATCTAGAAAAAATTGATCAGTGATTAGTATCTAAAAAATTATAAAATTCCATTGTTAAAGTTTTTTCCCTTTATTCGAACAAGCCAGTCAAATATAGAATTCATTTATTCTAATCACCACTCCGGCAAACGATTACTAACTATTATTGATCAATATTTTTGGTTGAAAAAGATTTAGAGAGTCAAGAAAGAAAACAGTGAATGATGACAATAGAAACGTATTGCTTGGAATAAAAAGGAAGAGTTGTAATTATTTAAGATTGAAAGAACGTGTGAAAGATAACAAGTTGGAGAAAACAATGCGTTTAAAATTAAATCCTAAAATATAAGAAATTATAAAATATGATGCATGGAGAAGACTATTAATAAGTTAAAGGTTTAATTATTCCTCTAGTTCCATAATTTCATCCAATTTTTAATTAAACTTTTACAATTTAAATGTTTATAATTAGATTCCTATATTGAATAAAAATTTATAATCAAATCCCTAATGTTATAACTGTGTGAATTAAATAAGATATTTCATTATTCCATATGATGTGGCATGACTTGTGTACATAATTATCCAACATGGATCAATGTTACTATTTAGAGATCTATTTGAATTTTAAGTCAACCTATAGGAACTTACATAAAAGTTAAACATTTAATTTTTTATTAAATATAACACCTAAATTAACATTTTTATATTGTTAAATATTTATATGGTTTTTTATGAATTTAATTCTAATATTTAATTATTATAAAGCATTACTATAATTTTTAAAATTACTTTCATTCTTCGCTAGTTATATAAAACAAAACATGTTTTGAACCTTTTATGCAATTAAATGAGAGTTGATTGAGATGGAGTATTACAACAGAAAATTTAAAGGCCTAATAATGCTAAAAGCCAACAACATAAAATAGGGATTTATAACAAACAAATAAACATAAATAACTAGATTCTATCCACGTTAGTTTCTTATGATGTAAATCATCCAATCTTAGTTGCCTATTTTTATTTCTCAATTTGTTTTCAAATGACAAAGGTCCTATAGCTCTTTTTATTTGCTTTTATTGTGTACAAATTAAGCAAATATTTTTTAACTAAAACTCGCATCTTTTAATTTTGTTCTATAGAAATCACAAATCCCTTAAAAAAAAAATCCTTTCCAAAACCTAAGCCAAGGTGAATATATATATTTATGTACTAAAGCCTAACTAAAATCTAAAAATCTGTTTTAGAAAACACAAGAGTAGAATTCCGTTCATTAGAAAAAAAAAAAGGAAAGAAATAGAAAAGATTACCAAATTAATCTCTTACAAGTGCCTGACCAAAAGGCAAAATGGTGGAAATTTATCAACAAGCTCCCCTCAAAAAAATAATAAAAAAAAATCTTACTGATTATCATATTTGTTCATCTACATAAGGAATGGTCAGTCTCACAGAATAATGTACAAAGTGAAGCTGAGACAGGACAATCTACACATAGATATTCCTATGATGGATGCTCCAAAAGTGTCAGCTATTGAGTGAGAGGAACACATTCAAGCTCAATCTCCAGCACACCTCTCTCAACATTCTGCAGCCTCAACTGGATCTCTTGTTTGACCTTCCCTTCTTCAAGGGTAATGATACCATCTTTAACAAGAGTGTTGTCACCACTTGCTACCCACTTCCCAAGCTGCATTGACTCATTGATTGAAGATTTCTCATATGCCTTTGCTGCTGTGACTAGAGGTTGAATGTCTATTTCAGCCTCACCCATAAAATCATCAGTTGAGAAAGTATCCTTGTCATACACCACCTGCATACACACACACACACACACACACTTACATAAGCATCACAATTACAATCTGATCATGCATGAATTGTAGAGAAAAAATTAAATACAAGCTAGTCTTCTCTTTGGTATGAACTTCAAATGTTGGGAGGTGAAAGAAGAAAGATAGAAAGAGTTAAACATGGAAAATAAAATATACTGTAACTGAAAGTGGAGCACAGCAACATAAAGTATGTTTCCTGAGGTGCCAGGAACATCCCCATAATAGCATTATGGTATCTTATGGTAAGTTAACACAAATGTGGCATTGTTGCACAAATATATAAACTCAAGTGTGCTTATTTTGCCATTTTGACTTCGAGTTATGAACACGTAAGTCTTTTACCCTACAAGCATAGAACACCTTTAAGGTGTGCATTGATTAGCTTAGTTTAGGGTCAAAACAGGTTATAATAAAAATCTAAAGACAGCTTTTGAAAACAAATAAACAATTATTTCTTAGAAATCAGTTGCTAAACATGCATTAAGAGTAAGTTCCTCTTGATTTCAATCTGCTATCCACTTCCTAATTTTATCCTTAAACACAACCTCCCCTCCTTTTTCCTTTTCTCTTTCCTTGTTATATCAATTTAACAAATTAAAACCTTTGAAACAAAAAAGGTCCAATTCCAAGCTTAGGGGGAAACAACATTGAAAGGAAAGCATTAATATGCATGGCTTGGTTAGTTTAAGGAGTCTTGTTGGTGAGTCTTAAAGCACAAGAGGGGTCTTGGCACATGACCCATAGCTGGATGAGATTTCATGCATTGCGTCCCTTTTTAAAGAATATTTACAAAAAATAGTAAACAGTTGAACATACCACTTTAAGAGGAGGAACGTTCTCTGGAATTGACAGCATTAGGCTTTGATTCCAGACTGGATTCAAATTGTTCTTGATGACACGTGTCTTCACTGACTGCAAGAACAGATATTAAAGCTGTCACATTGTTAATGGTATTTTCCTAATTACGGTTATGATGCAAAGTAGTAGTCAGAGAAGAAGAAACTCACTTGGTGACCAAGAGAAAGCATGACATAAGGGTCACTAGTCATTACATCTCGGACAGCCAGATTTTTACCTTTTACCACATTAACCTTGATCAACCCAACAAATTCAACCATACCTGCCTATAACAGTAAACAGGGAGAAACAAGATTAAGTACTCAACAAAAAAACCAACAGTTTAATACTTATCATTTTCACCCTTTTTATATTCAGAATAATGTATAAAATAGTATGCTTCACATTTTATGAGTGCTCTGATTCTCAAGGTGCTTTTTGCAGTAAGGGTTTGAAGTCAAAATAACACATGGGAACATAGGTTATATAAATCCCAATGCAGCAAATCCTAAAACTGAATCTTGGTTAGGTCATTTTTTTTTTGTCATAACACATACAAACATAAACAGAATTCTCAGTAGCACAGAAATTTATTTTAAATGACTTTGTTGCATTAAGTGACATCAAAAGAAGTGATTCAGTTTATTTGACAGAGGACTGGTGGAGCTAGCAGTAATAAAATGAAGCATTACCAATGAATGGCCCCTCTTTGAAATCTTATGCTCAGAGTCTTTTCTTCCCCAGCTGTTTCGTATTGCATGCCCAATACGACTTTTGGTTGGTTGTTTTTCGTATTGTCTTTTGTCCGAGGAAAATTGCTGGATGAGGAACTGCTCTGACTGGATGATAAACTTCTTCCTTGAGATGGTACATAGGGGCATGACAACTGCTCCTCACAATCCAAAAACTGTTGCAGCTCATATTTTCTTCTGGATAATGAATTTACATTTGTGAATCAGAATGCCATACTTCATCAATAGAGAGAAGAATTGTGTGAATGTGTGCATATTCTTTTCAATTACCTAATAAAATCTGAGCGCTCCTCAATGGAAGAATGCGGTTTTGGTTTTTTAATGTAACTTGGGAGGCAAGCTTCATACTTCTTATTGACTACTGTATTTCCACCCATTTTGACCAATGCATCAACTTGTTCATCTGTCCATTGATCTAGTTTCAGTGATAGAACCTATAATAAAGTGGAATCATGTTAGAATTTTCATTTAAAAATGTGCAAGGTTTGCAAGCATATATCACTTGGCTAGCTTAGGGATAGAGTAGGGATAAGGGGCACAAAATACCCACCTTCCACCAAATTTGAACACAGTTCCAATTCAAAACATGTCTGGATTGCCAAAATAGAAGTGACTAATTACTGATTTTGATTAAAAACATTGTTCAAGAATTTTAAGCATTCACATTGACTTTGCTTCTAAACTAAGCTAACAATTCTTATTTATAACTTTGTTCACTTCTCCCCTCAGAGTAGTTTATAGGCATGTTGGTGATAGACTATGGAAAATAATCACGTTTTCTTTTTCTAAAGCTGTTTCATATTATGTGCTATTTTGAGCAAAAAGAGAAAAAAAGGGAGAAAATACTCCAAACATGCACGGGTGCAGCAGGATCATTAATTACAAGCAATCTTAGATTCTCCCGTATGACCTCACTTGAGCAGTAAAAATGTTGATTTATGACCTCTTTTCCATTTACCAAGCATTTCATGAGATAAATATTCTCACAATTGCCAGAGATTAATGATGACATCCCTTTTATACAAAATTGACATGAAACTAAGTTGACAGGAAGAGAGAGGAGCACTAAAGACAACATGGAACATATAAAATGATGTGTCAATACTCATATATAACATAAGAAACAATTTGGAATACAGGGTATACTAATAAATTTTGTTCCCACACACACACACACACACACACACACACACAGATATACATATATATATATCCTTGGAAGGGTAGCTGATACTGATATAAAGACAAGTAAGCTGTCAAATAACAAGTTTTTTATTTTTTACATGTGAGGAACATACCTTTGATATATGGACTCCTAAGCTTCTATGTATGCCAGAGCATTTGATGCAAATAAACACCCCAAGACTTGAAGATCTGATATTCAACCAATGCAATGAACAAAATCAAATGAAAATCATATGAACTAATGATTTTCAGATGAAAATAACTTGCTACTAAATTCTGAATATCAGATGTCACGTCTTCAGTAATTCTCCCTCAATTCTTCTATTAATCAAGAAATATAAATCAAAATGAAAAAAGGTAATGAACAAAAATCCAAGGGCTATCATCAACATATCAATTACTGAGGCACCTTGGAGCTATGACTGAGACCCGCTTACTATACAGTAAAAGGGCTACCCAAAATTTCATCAAGAAATCAGATAGATATGTGAAATATAAAACTTCAAGGTGAAACAGGAAAGTTCACAAATTATTTTAGGGCTGCTTCACCAAGATAGAAATAACATGAAAAAATAGTTGATATTGATGTTATTGTTCTAGTTATTCTAGTCAAATGCAAATAGTTTTAGCAAGGCAAGTTTGTCACTAGAGTTTACTTAGACAAGGAATGTGTTTGTTTGAATATACTGCAGCAACATCTATTCATGATCAATAATAATGTTATTGAAAAAACATGGGTCCTCTCAAATCAATCTAATACTTACACCCATTTTGGCTCGGATGATCCACAATCAGCACAAAACTTGTTCCCTGCTTGACGCATCAGATTGTCTAGCCTTTCCTGTGGACCTAGTAATTGGAAATTTGACAAAATAGAATGTCATAAGATAAAATTAATCAATTAAGGAGACATATCAAGAAAATTTCTTTTCAAAAGGACAATGACTTTGGTTGAGAATTGTATGCAAAGATTGCAAAAACATCAACACCATGCCTACAGATGATCAAGCATTACACATAATAAGTGAATTTTGCAATACGAATAACTTCTCATCCTATTATGTAATACATAGTTGTGAATTTGATAATGTTCTTGTCTCTATTATCATCCATCAAGTAATACACATCTGTCAATCAATAAAGCCAGAGCAGATAAACTAAAGACTGAGGAGGCATTTGGTATACAATGATCCAGATATCTCACAAGCATCTAAAATACTCTAGTTAATAGTTATGCAAGATTCTCATGTTTGGCAATTGGTATGGCATCTTAAAAGCTTTGACATGTGTGATGCGCTTGGTTGGTTGCATTTAGCAATGCCAGTCTTTGACATCTAACTCTGAATCACCCCAAAAAAAAAGCCCTTTACCAACCTTGTACTTGCAACTTATAAATATTACAATGATGTTAGACAGCCATATTTGTCCCAATATAACAGAATGACTTCTCATGATTGTAGGATAGGAGGGTAGAAATACAGAAATCACGAGTGAAATGAAAAATTTGAGGTGTCCACTTCACTAACTTGTCACTTCATTTGGACAGTTAAACTTTGGCAGAATGCATTCTACTACATAATTATTATAATAAAAATGGTCAAGCAATATTTCCTATGGGTTTGCAATGGCGTCACATGCCCACACCCAATAGCATCTGCGATGTGCCTATTGTCATCTCTTGCCTACATTCCAAACATGGGAATCTTTACTCAAATCAAACAACCAAGATGCCATTATCTTGAATATCAAATGCCTTCTAAGGCTAATCCCTGTTTTAAATGACACAAGCCTATACTTCACAAACCAAAAATTGAATACAAAAAGTAAATAATTTAGGAGGTATCATACCAGAAGACATCCATCGATCTCTTTGACTTTGAGAATTCAAACTTGGTGTTTCAGAGCAGAAGAGATCATAAAGGCAAGATCTTGACCCTACAGTAGACACATTTTATTTATTAGTTAGCCTTCTCACAATGCAATCATAAATTGTGAAATTGCAAGGTTAAGAGTCCGTCACTTGAGTGTAACTTCTACCATCAGAAACTTACAACAAATGGCTACAAAGTTTACATGAAATATTAAAAATTACCTTGTACCCTACTAAGTTTTCATATCAACAATACCCTAGAGTATATTTGGTAGGGAGTAAAAGTAGGGGTAAAAATTTCATGAATGCGTTTTATGTATAAATTTATACATGGAGCTCATTCATAAAATTTTTACCCTCCAACTAAATGCCCTAACAATTAAAGGAAAGTATGTTTCGGAAATAAACTCTTTTGTGGAACTTAAACTGAAGCCAAGGAGGATATAACTCATCACTATAGTAGCCTTTGGCATTAATCTCATGTTACAAGACACAATATCTAAAATGATACACCCTTAGATATCAGAATAACGAAAAAAATAAATAAAATTGAAAGGGTTCTTTCAAAAATCCAAACAAATAACACCTATACCGGACTCATATAGCCCTAGTAGTAGCATCACTAATTACTTAAGAAATTAAATTACATACATGATTTTCCACATCCTTAAAAGAATGGAAATTGCATGATCACTTCTCACCCTTTAACCAAAGAGGGTTATACGGAAAAAGTGAATGAAAATGTTCTATACTACAAGAATGGATTTATTCTTCTTGTACACAACATCAATTATTCATTAGATTCCTTTGGAGGAAAGAAGATGAGAGAGATAAAAGAAAAAGGAAGGGATAAAGAGTTTTTACCTGATACACCTTTGACATCAGCATTTCCATGTTGTATAGACATCTCCACCCTCCAAAATTTGAAATCAAATCAAAGAAATGAAGCTACAATATGAGAACAGCCACCATATAATCTCAGCTGATGCTTCTGTGCATGGAGATATAAGGTCATTTCACATGTTTATCTTTCATCATCTTGGAAATAGCATGTGCAACTCAATATGATGAAAACACAAACGATGCAAAAGTGGTTGCAATGAGAAAGCCATAACACATGAACTGAAGAGACAGAGAATGGTGATGATGCCTAAGAGGTTGCAATGAAAGAGCCATAATACAACTCAAACTGAATAAACAAAAAACGACGTGCCAATAGGTTTGGATTATGTTAGCTTACTATAATAGGCAACAAAAAGATGGAACAGTTTCTTTTCTTTCTTTTTTTTTTATCCTTTTCCAACAGAAAATCTTACAGATCAGACGAACCTTTTTCTCCACTTAGAATTTGTTAGGAGTCAATGCCAGCTTTCTCCTCTGCAACAAATCAAAAGGGTGTCAGAAAGCCAAAGGCCAAATAAAAGAAATCATAACCAATTAATGGATTCTGAGAACCATTCAAACAACATACAATAAGCTAGAGAATATTTCAAATGGTTCTTTTGAGACAACCCTTTTTAAGTTGAAAGCCTAAAACTCTTAGAAAATTGCATTGAAGAAAAAAGACAAACTAAAGCAACAGAATAGAGAGTCAGGAAAATGAGACAAGCCTGAATATAATTATTTAGAATGTGTGTTCTGAAAAATTGCATGGTCATTAGTTTTGAAAATAAGATAAGATAATTGGGAATTGAAAGTCAACGAGGGTAGGTTTTAGATTCTGGGAATGAAGTTTTTTTTTTTGCCCTTTGTTTCTTGTGATGAATGTTTTGACTTTTGACTCACCAACGAACATTTGATGTTCAGAGAAAAATCATATTGAACGAGCTTACATGGGGCGTGTTAAATCTTGCATGTAACACCCTAATATTTAACCTCAATACGCTAGGACGTATCAAGACTAATTATTAGTTATTACTTTTCTTTAAATTCATTTATAAAATACTTAGCGGAAATACGGGTAAATTTTTTTTGAAATGATTTATATAAACCAAAGTGCGAGCCTTTGCGCGTAACATAAACAACGTGAAGCGGAAGAATAAATAAAACATACAGAATATACACATTAAAGAACACATCCATCATAAACATCATTCCTCATTACTTTAGATAATATAGTTTAGTACATCACAAAGAAATAAACAGAAACATAAAGTCTTACCCGCACTAGTGGGAGAGCTTGCAGGACAATGGGAAACATAAAGACAAATACATGGTAATAATCCCAAAGATAAACACCCAACTATCACTACCCTCCCACTCCAAGCCTATGGTGACGCCGTCCTCGTTGGGTGAGCCCGCGACTGACGAGCTCCAATGAGCCCAACGAAGCGGAGATCTAGGCATGGGAATCGAGGGACAGCGTGGCCTCCGCGTCGTGGTCGCCTCTCTGCTGTGAACGCGCCTCGCATGCCTCGGCTTGGTGACGTGTCTCACCACTCCGTGACCCATAGGGAACGAAGGGAAGATCCTCCGAAGGATCAGCCTCTAATTCAGACGGGGAACATACTCCGGATATCTAAGCGTACCTCCGACGAAGAAGGAAGTCGGGCACGACGGTCTGCTGATTTCCTGGGTCGTGTCCTCTCAAGACCAGGTCGTCGCCAAGGGTGAAGTCGGATCGAGTGATAGCTGGAGACGGGAAGCAAAAGGGCGTCCCACATATGCAAAACGCGCACCTCGCAATGACCCTTGAAGTGGTAGGATGATGCTCTGGGTCATAGTGCACCTCCCATGTAGGCGGGTCAATGAAAATCACGAACGACGCCATCGATATCTGAAGACGTAACGGAAGAAAGAGAGAGGGGTGAGAATCTACTAAAGAATCTCAGGAGGAAGTCCTCTATCCTAGTGCCATCGTTTACGTCCCAGAACCTCTGGGTTTATTATGAAAATGTTGAGCATGCATAGGTTCATTATGAGGTTTTCACAAAGGTCGTTGTCCAAGGTCCATGTCTTTTATAATGATTCTTAATGCATGTATGCAACATAATGTTTCATGGATGCATGGTAGCACTTTAGGTAAATCAAACAATAATTCAAACAACATTGTGTGGCATGAAACTTTTCTTTGAACATCTTTCCTTTTCTCATACTTGTGTCACCAATAATATAGTAACCGCACCCTTAAGCTAGGCTATGAGCTCATACCTTAACTAGTCGTCACTAGTTCTTACTTATCCTCTTGATAAGCGAATCATAAATATCATAATCCCGACTCCCAGAGTACGGTAGGGGCCTAAGGATCACCCATCATGGGACTTTCTCCTTCTTCGAAACGCATCGACTCTGGCTTAAGACAGCGACTTTGTCCGCTTCGTATGGCTCGACGTCCATACCCCCACGGTTTACTTTCTCTTCTTCTGAACTAGAAAATGCGTCTCGGCATATAACTTTTAAACTTCATATTTCTCAAAAACTTTCTTTTTGTCCCTCAATTTAACGGAAATTCGCGCATAACACTACTCTCAATTTCCTCAAATTTGAGTCATGCCACATAATTTCAGTCACATGCATCATTTTCATGGAACTTTCTCATTGCCATAACTTTCTAGTTCACATGAGCATATTTCTCAATTTCATTCATATCTTTGAAACATTATGCATTTCAAACACAACAATTCATCAAATTATGCATATAAAGTTTCATGCTCAAGGAACTAACATAATCACATCATCATACGTGTGCACGAGGTTCATCATCATAATCATACTCTCTCGTCCACCTATCTCATAGGATCTTATGCTTTGCCCCTTTCGGGCTTTAAACTTGTATTTGCATTATTATTACCCTCAAGGGGTTGGCACTTAAACTTTTCCTCTAAGATTTGAACTCACCAAGATTCCACTCAGCACTCAACATAAAAGGGCAGAAACTATATATATCGTTTGCTTAAGGGGCTCTAAAATCTCCATTCGCGACCCTTTTAAGATCCATCTTCGCTAAGACTCCATAATTAATTCTTAGATCAATTATGAGGGATTCCTAGGCATGTTCTCTAAGTTATAAACCACTTAGATCTCTTATCATCATCTTATACTTAGAAATTAGCACCTAATCATTTATGAAGGATCTTGTACATGTCTTACTAATTATGAATCATTTATCCCTGAATTAACCATTCTAAACAGATTTGCACTTCTTTGTATTAAGGTGTTCTAGAATTCTCATCTCAAGTCCCTTTTTAGTTACTTATTCTTTACTAGCTTCTCTAAATCGATCCTTGCTTCACTCAACATAATTTTACACATTTAACACCTTAGAACAGGCATTTATACAGGAGCCAAACATAGAACCAAATCATGAACCCATAAGATCACATAATCTCTTGGGTTGAAATGCATATAAGTTGCTAGTTTTCTCTTGGAATGTTTTGAAAACAAAAGGTGTTCTGGTAATCGATTACATGTTCCTAGTAATCGATTACCAGGAGCTCAATTCATTCTGGGTTTTCAAAAACAAGGGTAATCGATTACACATAATGGTAATCGATTACGGGTTAATCCCGTTTCCAAAAGTAAAGAACATAGGGTAATCGATTACATACGACGGAATCGATTACTTAGGGTTAAATCCTTTGGAAAGTAAGAACATTTGGTAATCGATTACATTATAGTAGTTCGATAGTTTCAAGAGGTTCTGGGCATGAAAAGCCGCAGTAATCGATTACACTACCTCTTGGTAATCGATTACCAAACCAAAAGTCCTTGGCTTTGGTAATCGATTACATTGGTGGTAATCGATTACCAGAACCTTCTAAATTGAGAAAACATGATTTTGACACATTCCAAACTATTTTAAACCTTTGAGACCTCATAAAACAGTTTTCCAACATTTCCTTGAAATCATTCATGTATTTTACAAAATCAAACCATTGTTGGTTCATACCAAAACTCATCCATTTCTTTTGAATGGAGTTTCCTTTTTAGGATACTTAGGGCAAGTCTTTGAGCTCTAGAGTGTTTAGGTGATGACAAAATCTTAAACATGCCATGCACTTTATTTTACTCTTCATTAGAAAGTAAAGTGAGAGCATAAAATAAATATGAGATGCAACTTCATTATTATCTTTAAGGATTAAGTGATGACTTGAAATATAAACATGAAATGCAAGCTTGGGAATTTAAATATGGTAATGCAAGTTCATTCATTTACTCTTGTGAAATTAGTGATAACATCAAAATAAACATGAGATGCAAGACATAAATTTAAACATGAATGCATCTTGTTTTTGTCTTAACTAGAGCTCTTGCAAGACTTTTAGAGGAACATAAACCTCAACCCATTATGCATCATAAGGCAAGCTTTAGAGTTCTTAGCACCTAGACTTCAAAGAAATCTTAAGGTTTGAACTCACCATCAAGCTTAAGGAAATGGACCCAAAGTTCATCACTTTGTCTAAACAAAACTACAAGAACTAAGTCATATTCTTTATTTTATTGCTCATAGGCTTCAATCTAGGCGGATCTAGAACGGCCGACCAACTTTAAGGTTGGCAAGGGTAAGCCTAGAGCTCTTTGAAATCATGAGATTAACTTTCTTAACAAAACTTTCGTGATCTACTAGACATATTTTACAAACTTTGTTCAAATCCATAGAAGAAAAACTGAAAATCCTTAAAGGAAAGAGAAAGGAAAAACCGAAACTTAAATCAAGAAAAGAAAGGAAATCCAAGCATGTATGGTCCAAGACCAAGTTGTTTCAAGCTTTAGAGGTTTCTCACATGACAACAACAAATCATTATCTTGAAACCTCATCATCAAGCTCACATTCTTTTTGTAAGAAGGCCTCTTGGCCGAAAAAGAAAAGAGGAAGGAAAAGGAGTTTGAAACCAAGAGAAAAACTAGAACTTTCTTGAAGAACACAAACAAAAATCATCAAAACTTAACCCCTACCTTAAGAAGTCTTGAAGAGATGTAAGAAAGCTTTGTTTTCTAGATGGAAGGAGAAGGAAATCCTTTTGGAGTCTTGAGGAAGAAATCAGCCAAGTTGAGGGAGTTTGAGAGGAATGAGAGAATTTGCAAGAAGTGTGAACTTACCAAGTGAACCAAAGTGTGACAAGGTTCATCAAGGCTTGGTATTTATAGAAAACTTGCAATATGGAGGCTGAAATGGGAGGGGAATCCGCGGCCTTTTGGAGGAGGAGGAGGAGGAAATATCTCTTACAAAGGTATGGGCTTAGGCATGGCAAGCATGGTTGGAAGCATGGGCAAGGTATGGCCTAAAGCATGGGCTTGGAGTGCATCAACTCAACATGTGGCACCATTTTGGGGACAGATTTTCGGCCTCCTCATCAGCCAAGGGGAAGGGATTTTTGTTCATGTAATTGTGGTTTAAGGATGTGTTTAAGTGTTTCTATGATTAGGCTTTTTGATTAGGAGTTTGTAAGCAAGCGTTTAGGTGAGAAAATGGTTAATTAAGGTGGTTCAAGACTTGATTAGGAGGGTGATCTTATTAGATTAGTAATTTAAAATAATTCTTTTGGTCAAATGAGGTATGGCTCAATTCCTTAATTTAAGGAAAGAGAGAGAAACACTATTCAAGATTCCATGACTAGAAATCTTGAATTTAAAGAATAATTAGAGTTTATCTAAGCAATCTTAGGTTCTAATTAACCTTAATAAATCATTTTGACTCTAGATTAATTATCGAAATAAATTAATCTTCGATTAGAGCCTAATATTGCTTAGGTTCGCTAATTGCTTCATTAGGCGCACTGGACATGTTCTAGGGGCAAAATGGTAATTTTGCACTAAAACGCCTGGACTTTCTGCTTTACTAAACATCAAACCTTGCTCATAAACATCATTCTAAACTTCCTGGAAAGTTCTCTAAACGGCATCTTTTACCCGTGTAGACAGACAGGGGTATTTTGGTCATTTTGAGCCGAAGTTTAGAAAACGAGGTTTCCTCTCTAAATCATTCATAATAGCATAATCCCCTTCAAACATCGAGTTGACCCATTCGGTTGTTGGGCAACTGCCCTTTAATTTCGGGAGAATGACCTTAGGGCATTTCCGTCATTTGTACTCTAACAGGAGTAAATTCGGC